>CM068832.1:21540259-22184043 GCA_028554795.2 Sinohyriopsis cumingii | reverse complement strand
TACATGCATCTGATGGATATCACGTAACAATTACATGCATTGGATGACTATAACATGAAAATGCCATGCATCAGATGACTATAACCTGAAAATGACATGCGTCTGATGAATATAACATGAAAATGCCATCTGATGAGTATAACATGAAAATGCCATGCATCAGATGACTATAACATGAAAATAACATGCATCTGATGACTATAACATGAAAATGCCATGCATTTGATGAATATAAGATGAAAATGATATGCATCTGATGAATATAATATGAAAATAACATGCATCTGATGACTTTAACATGAAAATAACATGCATCTTATGACTATAACATGAAAATAACATGTATCTGATGACTATAACATGAAAATTACATGCATCTGATGAACATAACATGAAAATAATATGCATCTGATGACTTTAACATGAAAATAACATGCATCTGATGGCTATAACATGAAAATTACATGCATCTGATGACTATAACATGAAAATGCCATCTGATGACTATAACATGAAAATGCCATCTGATGACTATAGCTGGAAAATGACATTCATCTGATGACAATAACATGAAAATAACATGCATCTAATGACTATAACATGAAAATTACATGCATCTGATTATAGCATGAAAATGTCATCTGATGACTATAACATGAAAATGCCATCTGATGACTATAGCTGGAAAATTACATGCATCTGATGACTATAACATGAAAATGCCATCTGATGACTATAACATGAAAATGCCATCTGATTATAACATGAAAATGCCATCTGATGACTATAACATGAAAATGCCATCTGATGACTATAGCTGGAAAATGACATGCATCTGATGACTCTAACATGAAAATTACCATAAGTAAAAGAACAACTGATAGAACAAATTTAAACAAATCAAATTAAAAGATAAGAAAATTAATTCAACAAATGCTTACAAATTTGATGTAGGGGAAAATAGATCAGCAGATAAAATATATATGCACAGATTAATAACTTGTGAACTTAAAATCCGAAATTGACACTGAAATGCAAAAATTAAAATAACAAAAAAAGGAGGACAGCTTTACATCAACAACAGTAATCTGTACACAACTTTTCGAGATTTTAGGGTCAATAATTATGCTAGTGGTCATTTTGGTCTGATTTCATTATCATTTATGAGTGTTATTGATGTCATAAAAGAGATTAAAAAATTTTGTAATAAATGTTATATTATAATACTTCGTTTTGATGCAGTTTTTAAGTAGAAATATGTTGAAGACAGTGCAACACTTTCTTGTCACTGGGACAAGCACTGAAAACTTAAGTTGAAATTATTTGAAAAAATCTGAATTTTATACCTTTTTCAGTAATATATATTACAGACTTTAGTCATATTTAGCTATACACGTTTGAAATATTATGTTTACTAAGAATATCATTAATTTCTCCAGAAAGCTAAAATTAATTTTTTAAAAGAATCATCTCCCATTTTTTGTCAATAATAAGTAATATTGCTTCTTATTTACAAAAGTATTCAACTGAAGATGAGCAATAATTTAAAGCAATTTTATTAGACATAACAGAAACAGTATGACGCGTGTGCTGCTGAAGAAAATTTCAATTATTTGTAAATGAGCGTTCTTTGTCTATGAAGTCATCAAAATAATGCAAAGGTACCGTATATACTCACTTATAAAGCCAGTACAACTGCAAAACTACACAGACTCAAATCCGCCGACGTATAATGCGCCGGCAGATCATGGTTTGTGAAGTTAGAAGTAATCAGTAAAACAAAGAACGTACATAATCTGATCTGCAGACCCATTATGCTACGACATTTCAGGTTCTTTGTTGTTTGCAGTTTGACTCGACTTTTAAGCTAGTACATACGGTAATAAGATCGTGATGAAAAATCTTATAATCTGATTACTCAAACGTTACGCGACAAATTTCCATCAAATTTTTGCCGTTGTTTGTGTGCTAAGAAGACACTGCTTTTATTAAGGATTTCCAGACCTGGTCCCCTATTCTCATGCAGCGCGCTTTTTAAAAAAATACTCGAGGGTTTGCTTTCTCATGTAGTGAGGTATTTTTATATATAAAAAATACTCTAGGGTTTTATATTCTCATGCAGCGTATTTTTAAAGTACTTTAGGCAATGTATTCTAATGCAGTGTTTTTTAATTTCTCCATGCCCTGTATTCGAATGCAGTGTTTTTTTTTAAGTTCTCCATGCCCTGTATTCTAATGCAGTGTTTTTTTAAGTTCTCCATGCCCTGTATTCTCATGCAGTGTGTTTTTCAATTTCTACATGCCCTGTATTCTCATGCAGTGTTTTTTTTTTAAAAGTTCTCCATGCCCTGTATTCTCGTGTAGTGTGTTTGTTTAAAGTATTCAAAGCAATGTATTCTCGTGGAGTATATTTTCAAAGTACTTCAGGCAATGATTTCTCACGTAGTGTTGATTTTGTTTTCTTTTCAAAATAAAATTATTTCAGCCCCGTATTTTCATACAAGGCATTTATTTGTTAAAATTAGTCCAGGCTTTGTATTCTCATGCAGTTTTTTTTCTTTTTTATATAAGTATTTCCGACCCCGTATTCGCGTGCAACGTTTCTTTTAAAAAGTACTCTAGTGCCTGCATTCTCATGCAACTTTATTTTTATCAAAGTGTTTCGGGACCCGTATTCTCATGGAGTGGGTTCTTTTTTTTTTTTTATAAAAAAAGGTTTTATGGCCGTGTATTTTCATGCAGTGTTTTAAAAAAAAAGTACTTTAGGCCCTGTATTCTCATGCAGTGTGTTCTAAATTATTTCAGACTCCATATTGTCATGCAGTATGTTTTTAAAAGCGTGTCAGGCACTGTATTCTCACACGGTGTTTTTTATTTTATTTTAAAAATACTCCAGGCACTGTTTTCTCTGGAAGTGTTTTTTTTTTTAAATATAAAATTGTTCCACTATCCGTATTCCAGTGCAGTATTTTTTAAAAGCACTTCAAGCTCTGTATTCTCAAGCATTTTTAAAAAGAAGGTACTTTATGTCCCTGATTTTCACGCAGTGCGTTCCTTAAAAGCACATCAGGCCCTGTATTCCCATGCAGCGTTTTTTTCTTCTTCTTCTTCTCAGTGTTTGAGGCCCTTCATTCTCTTGCAGCGTGTTTTTAAAATACTTCAGGCCCTGCATTCTCATGCAGCGTGTTTTTAAAATACTTCAGGTCCCGTATTCTCTTGCAGCGTGTTTTTAAAATACTTCAGGCCCCGTATTCTCATGCAGCGTGTTTTTAAAATACTTCAGGCCCTGCATTCTCTTACAGCGTGTTTTTAAAATACTTCAGGTCCCGTATTCTCTTGCAGCGTGTTTTTAAAATACTTCAGGTCCCGTATTCTCTTGCAGCGTGTTTTTAAACTACTTCAGGCCCTGCATTCTCATGCAGCGTGTTTTTAAAATACTTCAGGTCCCGTATTCTCATGCAGCATGTTTTTAAAATACTTCAGGCCCTGCATTCTCTTGCAGCGTGTTTTTAAAATACTTCAGGTCCCGTATTCTCATGCAGCGTGTTTTTAAATTACTTCAGGCCCTGCATTCTCTTGCAGCGTGTTTCTAAAATACTTCAGGCCCTGCATTCTCTTGCAGCGTGTTTTTAAAATACTTCAGGTCCCGTATTCTCTTGCAGCGTGTTTTTAAAATACTTCAGGCCCTGCATTCTCTTGCAGCGTGTTTCTAAAATACTTCAGGCCCTGCATTCTCTTGCAGCGTGTTTTTAAAATACTTCAGGTCCCGTATTCTCATGCAGCGTGTTTTTAAATTACTTCAGGCCCTGCATTCTCTTGCAGCGTGTTTCTAAAATACTTCAGGCCCTGCATTCTCTTACAGCGTGTTTTTAAAATACTTCAGGTCCCGTATTCTCTTGCAGCGTGTTTTTTAAATACTTCAGGTCCCGTATTATCATGCAACTTATTCACAACTTCGAAGTCATTCATACGGATGATACCTCGAACGTACGTAGATAGTTTCATTCGGACCACATTGGTTATTTACGAATCAAGGATTGACCGAGAAGTTACAATTGATCGACCTATTTTATCATTCGTAACATTTTCGGTCAATCATATAGTAAATCCAATAGCAGAAATAGCCGAGGCAATCCTAATCAATTGGGGTTTCTTTTTAACGCGGGTAAATTGTCGGCGAACTAAATTCTTGATTTTTTCTGTAAATTACTGCGCCGACATATATCCTCAACATATTTTAGTCTCACAGAAATAACCGAGGTTGTTCCAATGATATAGCGTGTCATTTTTTCTTTCTTTCTTTCTTTAAATTACTTCAGGTTCCGTGTTGTCAAGCAGCGTTTTTTTTTCTTTCTTCAAAAGTTACTTCGGACCCTTGTTCTCTAAAGTATTTAAGCAAGAAACTTAAGCATTAAAAAACCCAAACTAGATATGAGACTTACTGGATGTCGGCTGCCGAATTTATTTTGATATGGCCATGGCCATTTGGTTCTACGTTGATGACTGGGAGTTAAATGTGTATGTGGTACAGAAAAAAAAAAGAAAAAAACAAACAAGGCCCAACTGTTATTACCTCATTGCAAATTTTTGTGTTCTGTATCAGGCGATAACTTAATACACATTTGAAATGTATAGATTTATGGTTTAATATTTGGAACAGCTACGACCCGGGCCGGCCTTAAGTTCAGGTGTAACTGCGTCATGGACATTTTTACAGCCAATGAGATGGATACGCGTTAATAAATATCTGAAAATTCCGTGATTCTGATTTTATTCTTAGTAAAGTTAAAAACTGTGATACTGGTTTACTCAAACCTTAAATTATCTAGCAAAGTGATCAGCAGGCACCGATGTTTTATTACACGTCATTGTGAGTGGCTGATGATATCGGGGGAAAAAAAGTTAATATCGAGACCTTGATTAAATCGTGACGTGTAATCTGTATCCATTATGAGGGGTGTAATGGCAATGTGACCATGTAATTGGTTCACCTAAAATCGGTTGTTCGGGTGTGTTGGAAACCTTAATTGTGATGAAAACAAGCGGATTCATGTTAGGAATTCATCTACACCAAGGTCAGGCAAACAGCTTTAGGCCTGCTATTTTGGGCGAACCGTGCTGCTGATTACAATCCCCAAAACGCACCCCTGTTAAATTAATGGTTGTGCATGGTGTTGTGTAGAGCTTCATGTGAAGATTTAGTTTATAAATATAACTACAGGATATTATTAGGTCAATATAAATATAACAAATGGGATATTCTACAGGATATTAAATCGTTATAAATATAACAAATGGGATATTCTACAGGATATTAGATCGTTATAAATATAACAAATGGGATATTTTACAGGATATTAAATCGTTATAAATATAACAAATGGGATATTTTACAGGATATTAAATCGTTATAAATATAACAAATGGGATATTCTACAGGATATTAGATAGTTATAAATATAACAAATGGGATATTCTACAGGATATTAGATCGTTATAAATATAACAAATGAGATATTTTACAGGATATTAAATCGTTATAAATATAACAAATGGGATATTTTACAGGATATTAAATCGTTATAAATATAACAAATGGGATATTCTACAGAATATTAGATAGTTATAAATATAACAAATGGGATATTCTACAGGTTATTAGATCATTATAAATATAACAAATGGGATATTTTACAGGATATTAAATCGTTATAAATATAACAAATGGGATATTCTACAGGATATTAGATAGTTATAAATATAACAAATGGGATATTCTACAGGATATTAGATCGTTATAAATATAACAAATGGGATATTTTACAGGATATTAGATAGTTATAAATATAACAAATGGGATATTCTACAGGATATTAGATCGTTATAAATATAACAAATGGGATATTTTACAGGATATTAAATCGTTATAAATATAACAAATTGGATATTCTATATGATATTAGATCGTTATAAATATAACAAATGGGATATTCTACAGGATATTAGATCGTTATAAATAAAACAAATGGGATATTCTACAGGATATTAGATAGTTATAAATAAAACAAATGGGATATTGTACAGGATATTAGATCGTTATAAATATAACAAATGGGAAATTCTATGTGATATTAAATCGTTATAAATATAACAAATGGGATATTCTACAGGATATTAGATAGTTATAAATATAACAAATGGGATATTCTACAGGTTATTAGATCATTATAAATATAACAAATGGGATATTCTACAGGTTATTAGATCATTATAAATATAACAAATGGGATATTCTACAGGATATTAGATAGTTATAAATATAACAAATGGGATATTCTAGAGTTTATTAGATCGTTATAAATATAACAAATGGGATATTCTACAGAATATTAGATAGTTATAAATATAACAAATGGGATATTCTACAGCATATTAGATAGTTATAAATATAACAAATGGGATATTCTCTAACATATTAGGTCATTATAAATATAACTAGTGTGATATTCTACAGGATATTAGATCGTTATAAATATAACGTTTGCGATATTCTGCATTTATTCGATCAATGTAAATATAACAATTGGGATATTTTACGGGATATTAGGTCAATGTAAATATAACAATTAAGATATTCCACAGGATATTAGGTCAATATAAATATATCAACTGAGATATTCTACGTGATATTATGTAATTATAAATATGACAACTGGGATTTTCTTTAGGATATTCGGTCGTTATAAATATAACGATTGGGATATTCTACATTTATTAGGTCAATATGATATAACGATCGGGATATTGTACAGGATATTAGGTCAGTATAAATATATTGATTGGGCTATTCCTCCCCCCCAAAGGGGCCCCGAGTGGCCGAGTGGTCTAAAGCGCTCACCGTTCCGGATCACTGCCATCTCATCTATGTCTGCGTGGGTTCGAGTCCAAGGCTCGGCTAGCGTGGATACGTGGGAAAGCCTGTCAGTAGCTTCTCGTGGGTCGGTGGTTCTTCCCTGGGTTTTCCAGGGTTCTTCCTCCACCAGTTATACTGGCCGCCATGTATAGCCTATCTTGTGCTGAAAAATGGCGTTAAACTCTACAACAACAACAACAACAACAACCCCACAACGTTTGACCTGTTCCGGCCCTGCGATAGCCACATAAAAATGTATTTTGTTCTAAGAAGAAAACAACAGACAAACTACGGCGTCAAAATTCCAGTGTCAGTTTAAGACATAAAACAAAAATTTATTTAGAACTCGTAAAATGTTCGTGCTATCCAAATTTTTATTAATAAAAAAATAATGAGTTTTCGTTTAAATGATGAATATGGTGAATTTGGCTGCATCTTTGTATTGTTGTAAGTTTGCTAACAAGTATCACTACTTAACGGTTCATAAATCTACAGATATCGTGTACACGACTGTTCTTTGTTTTGTAAAGTTCGTTCTTTTTTAAGTTTAGTTTTCGTTAGCTTAAGTATCTACTTTTCGGGCAAGTAATGAAAATTAATATATGGATTTTTCTCAGCATAATTTTGTAACTTTTTATCGGCAAAGAGTGAATTTACGGATTTTTATCTGTTTAGGGCTTATATATATATATATATATATATATATATATATATATATATATATATATATATATATATATATATATATATATATATATATATATATATATATATATATATATATATATATTGTAAATAGTATTGATAGTGGTATCCCTTTGTAGTGATGCGCTCGAGTTAGCTAGTGCGATCTTGGTTTGATTTCCTTATTATATTTCACTTGCCGTGACGTCACTATTAAGAAGGCTTATTAGGACCTCGTTAAGAACGTGCAGGCATAAGCAGTCACAAACTCTTTATGGGTAAGAGTCATGAAACCGATAATATGATTGGCTGAGAAATAAGAGTCATGAAACCGATAACATGATTGGCTGAGAAATAAGCTTTGCCTTATAAATCCTTTATAAGGCTACAGGGTTTTAAAGTCATCAGGCAATAAGCATTACTTAAATATTCTGTCTATCTAGAATAAGTCAACAAGTCCGCTTAATATAGATTTGTTTTTCAGACTTTATTCTTCTGTTATCTTTATATTTTCTTTTACATTTTTGGGTCTGTCTGTCTCATTCGCCAAATGCATAAATAGTTTCATCGTGGGCGTTCGCATTTTCAATAAATCATATTCAAATAATTAAAATAAGCTGTTACTACTCGGCAAAATATACTGCCTGCTCAAATACGATTCCATAGGGTCGTATCTAATTGGTTCTCATTATTAGAGCTGAGTTTCTTTGTGTTACACAGTTACTTTGACGACTGGTACCAGGACTTTGCTGCTCTTTTCGTGCACTGGATCTACCCGGCTTTTCGCTTGAAGCGTTGATTTGTTACTATTATTATTTGTCATACTGATACTTGGACTAACTGACATTTCTGTTTCACTCTCCACTTGGGAACTTGACTGCACAGTTTGGGAATGTGTAAAAACTGCAGTGTTAGTTTCGCCAGTTTGGCCAGTTAATTTCGGACTCCACCCCATCCCAATCAGAGAAAAACGTGTTTCATGCTATTCGGGAGCTAGATTATTTTTTTCCAGAAACCTTTGTCCATCGGGAATAGTAATGCCTTTCTTCTGTTTCAAGTGTTGGAACTCATCAAATTTCCACTTTTTGTAGTCTCTATCGTTGATAATTTTCCCATTGACAATTTTCACACAAATTTCCCTCTGGTATGGCCTTCTTGTTAACACATATAAAATACTGGTTCTCTTCTGCCGCCATGTTTGTGACTATGCTTCTGGTAACCGAGGCACCGCAAGGGATTTAAAATGAAGGTGTCCACTGAAATGTTCTGGAACCCATTCCTAGCGGTTGCATGCAATCGAACGTCGGTATGTAAGTGTTGGTGGGAATCTACTTGCTGTTACGGCCAATGTTGATTTATTTCACTTGGGAGACGTTCTGAGATCCAAAATTTTCACGCATCTCAGCTTCGATGCATCCGTCTAAATATTATCTATATCGCACATATGTACGTGTGTTAAGACATTTGCGTGGAATGACTTTGATGGGTGTATCCATCAACCGCTTGAAATGAAGCAGGTTATCAGAGTGATCTCTGTAGCTGCACTCTCAAGTAACAGGCCCGGGCAAAATTATTTAAAAAAAACTCTTTGGTTCTTCAGCCAAGGATTGAAGTGCGCTTCCTGTCACTAACGATGATGCTAGCTTCTGACTCTCATCTTTGAAATTCAAAAATGAGAAACCAAGGCAAATTTCCTTGACACTGGATGTAGTTCCTGATCCTTTGGAGACCATGTCTCACCATTGATTTTGTGTGTGTGTGTGTGTGTGTGATTTAGATTTTTTAATGTAGATTTAAACAATTTTCAGTCATGGCAGTTTGCAGTGTGGTTCCTTATGGTGATGTCTAGTACTGGGGCATCATGTCGCAGACATGTAACATAACGGTCCCACCCTGTCACATTATCCTGACACCAGGCCAACCAGTCCTAACACTAACCTCTTAATGCCGAGCGCCTAGTGAGGCAATAGTTTGTACTATTTTTATAAGTCTTCGGTATGATTCGGCCGGTTTTCTAATCCGCGACCTCCCGCATCCTGGGCGTCGGCCTTAACCACTAGGCCACCAGAACGGTGTCGCCATTGATTAAATTTATAGCGCGTTTCTCCAAAACAGAAGGACACTATTTGGTCACCTGGGCTTCCTACCTAGTTCGAAGAACAACAAGGAGGCAGTGAGTTGCGTTGATTTTGTGCTTCTCTCGTCAGGGCTGCACAAGGGTGATGTAATCAGAACGATCTTGATTTTATGCAACACATGAAAACACGATGCGATCAACTCTTAGCAAGACATTTAAGTGTAAATGTACATGTGAAAATACCCTTCCCCACACTTCATATACAGCTTTGGTAGTTTATATGATTCAAGTCCGTGTGACTTTGCAAGGCGATCCCCGCCTTGTGAATCATCATTGTTCTACCATTGTCAAGTGTTTTGAAGGTTGTTTTCTGATTGCGTCATGGGAAGGAGGTGCGTCGTTGGTGAATGTTATAGTAGGTTAATGTTTTCACCGTCTTGACATCACAAACAATTAGAATATCATCAGCTAGCAATTTCTTTATCAGCTAAACATCAAAAGAAAGTGCAATCTATCAAATCGTCATTTTCTGTGTGTATGTTTGTGTGCCGTGAGAGAGAGAGAGAGAGAGAGAGAGAGAGAGACAGAGACAGAGAGAGAGAGTGGGGGGGGGGGTACTGAGACTGTTTTCGCGAAGGTATGTTTACTTGTACTTGTATTTTCATAATATTGTATTTTCATAATACAAGCACCCCCCAAGAATATATATATATATATATATATATATATATATATATATATATATATATATATATATATATATATATATATATATATATATATATATATATAAACAATACCATAAACTGGATGAGAAAGTTTCACGTGGTTCCGGTATTTTAAAAAAAGAGATGCTTGATAAACTTCTCTTAGTAAAACGTGGTTCTCTTCGTAAGTGTACCTTTGGTTTAACATGGTTTAATATGGTTTTCTTCATAAGCATCCTTTTAGTTTGACATGGTTTAATATTGTTTTCTTCATTAGCATGCATCATACCTTTGGTTTAACATGGTTCTCTTGATAAGTATGCCTTTGGTTTAACATGGTTCTCTTGATAAGTATGCCTTTGGTTTAACGTGCTTTTCTTCATAAGCATGTCTTGGCTTAACACGGTTCCCTTGCAAGCATGTTTATCTGAAGCAGACGCGTCAATATCAAAGTATGATTTTTGTCGAAGATATTCGTAGCTACATGTATATTATATATATATATATATATATATATATATATATATATATATATATATATATATATATATATATATATATATATATATATATATATATATATATATATAAATTAACCATGAGTGGGAAAAGATATTAAATTAAACCGTGAAAGTAAGAAGGATAAGGAAAGAACAAACAGCGAAAGAGAAGGATTAAAGGGGTGGGGGTGGGACTAAATGAGTGAGCACACGCAGTCTCAAGATCACGCACATTGAATATAAGAAGCTTTAGATTTAATTAGAGGCGTTCTACAGATATGACATACTTATGAGAGAGTGACAGGTCTAAGTTGAAGTTGTTTGCATCTGCAACATGCAAAATGGAGAGAATGTTGGCACACCACCATGTTACTTTTTTGTACTCTGTCTTATTTGCCTTTTTTTTGGGATATTGCACTTGTACGTGATCTAAGCATACATTTAACCAAAGTAGCTGACCCCTTGTGCTCGAAAAAACAATCAGCCTGAATTAGTCTAAAATACACTATCTTTAGCAGCTATTATTATAGGGTAAACTAATTTGCCAGACTAGACCACACCAGCTAGCGAAGGTGCAGTGAATGAATTACAAAATACGTAAAAAGTAAAAATATTGTCGGGGTTTTGACAATGTACATAAATATACCATTATATATCAATATGCATACTCTATTACCCAAGTCTCACCCATTAATCATACACCAAAATAAAGGGAATTATTTTAACAATACCTAAAATAGACAAGGTCTTTTTTAAATGACTAGTATAACCAGTGTGGAAAACCTAGGAAATTCTTTTCGTTTAAAATTATAACCCCATGCAAAATACAGAAATGTAGAGTGCCACCTTAAAACAAATTTGAACAAAATATTGTGCAGTTTCTTTTCTTATTTTCATATCATCATGTATGTTGTTCTCAACAAACGGCACGTTAATATTGATGCTAGGTATGAAGTAAACCTAATTATGCTTATTTCGCTTCTGCTTACTCAGTATGCCTTGTGGCAGCGTTGGGTATGCAGTGACCTTAATTATGTGGAAATTAGAAGTCAAAGAAAACAGGAGTGAAGTCAACTCGAATTTACAACTGTTGCATTCAGTGAAAGAAAAATATATTGAAAATGTTTCTTTTCATTCATCTGTATTGAAATTAAAGAAGACAATATGATAAAGCAGATGCACTTTCTTCCATACGCATAAACTAAATCTAGAAGAACAAGCAAATATTGTAGCCTTTAACCTTTGACCCCCATGAACCTGATCTCTTCGATCTCTGTTCAAACTGTAACATTTTCTTATTGATATATCCGGAATAATTGTCGCAAGTTTTTCATGTTCATATTTTTCGGTATAACAGTGGGTGCTATTTTGAGAAATGCGAAGTTCATTTTGAAAATAGCTCACATTTCATCATGGGGTGCCGCTGGGATTTTGTATTCACGGTTCTAATTATATTGAAAAAATGAGAATCAGTCTAGAAATGGGTGAGCCTAAAATAAAGTATACGTGGGTTTCGAATGTCATGAATGATTGATAAATAAAAGTAACATTTAGGATAATGAATATTTTGTGTGCTTATCTTATTTGTAACTGCAAAAAGAGACATTGATGGAATTTCAGTACTTTTACAGACTTTGGAAAACTTATTACTGCAATTAGCACGTGATTCTTTAGTTCCTGAATTGAAAATGCGTTTGAAACACACGTAGAGTTAAATAAAACCTCTTGGGACATATGGTTTTCTCCACAAAGAAGCTTGCATCAAGGATGGGTCTGTACTGAGAAAAATATAGGTTTGATCATGAGCAATCAGAAATTTAGCCTAAAGTTATTTAATGTTAATAGGTTTGCTATGGGAGCTGAATTAGTGCCGCCAGTCCTGAAGGAATGATTGTAATTACAATGGACTTTCACCAAAATACTTCTTATGGCGTTTAAATGGTTCAAAATAATAAAAAATACCTAACTGACATTCGAAGTGGCCAGCCCAAAACAATTACGTTATGTTATATCAACATAAGATTTTTCACTAAACGACTTGTTATGCAATACAGATGGTTCCAAGTAAAATGGTGCCGAATTGACATCCAACAAGGCTGCCCTGTCGACCATCTTGAAAATCTTATTTTTGGCACTCTTCCTGAAAGAATTATCAGGAAGCCATGGTGTTTTCACTCCATGAGCTCTTATGATGCTTAAACGGTCCTCATATTCACCTTCATCGTTTCTTCATTGGCACTACATCGGCAGAGATTATTTCACTGTACACGAATACACGAGTGAAAAGTTTCACAATCGATTTTTATGTTAAACATTTATAAATTTAATTACTGGTATTCATCAGATGTGGCAATATCAATGCTTTCTTTTGGAAGTTGATTCCGGTCACGCATTGTCTTCGGGGCGAAACAATGTTTATGACAGTCAGTCCTTACCGTATCTGGTTAAACTAGTAATTGTGCATTTATTTTGACAGCCTGTTTGGTTTGTGAATTTTTTTTAATGGGTAGGTTTGCTATGGCTCGTTTAAAGACTTGAATAGGTATGGTATGTCTCCTTCTGACGGGTAGAGAAGACAGTGGAAGTAGTTCATTCAGAATATTTGTTATGATGCCAATTGCATTAACATGGGGTTTCCACTCAAAGACTTCTGATGATATGCAGATTGTTCTATATAAAAATAGTGCCGGTTCGGTATCCAAAACGTACGCGATCATCGTCTAATTCGCGTTATCGATAGTCTTCCTTAACGGATGGTTACATAGACATTGGGTTTATTCAGAAAGACTTCCGGTGATACGTAGATTGTCCTGAATGAAAACAGTGTCAGTCTTATTTAAGTTGGCGGCCATCTTGAACATCCTGGAATGTCTGCTTTGTCTGAACGGATAGTCATAAGGACATTGAGTTTTCACTGAAAAACTAAAATCTAGTTGCTGATGAATGAAACTGCCCCTCCCCCTCTTATATGGCCTCCACGAGGTCCACCATAAATATCTTGTTATAATTACTACACTAGAATGGATGGCGGTATTGTGGATTCTTGCAAATTCTTTTCAGCCGGAAGAGCGTCAATCCCATCGAGCAGAGCCTGCTTTTTACCCATCGATGTCTGTATTATCTTTAAACGAGTTATATGCAGTACCATTGTTCATTTCAATTTGTACAGTTTTTTGAGATCCCTCATCATTTCGTTATCTGTCATAAACCCTTACACTACTGTCTGTACTTTACTGAGTTCGTCGTTGTTCAGTAGCATCACTTCAGATGTATCAGGGGCAGGTAATGCATGCTCCAGCTTTAGCTAGGGTCATGTCTTTTTACAAGCTGTAATTTACACATGACGCGTATGAATTTAATAAGACCAACGGATATGGAGATTTTCACCTATTCAGGAGTCCAGATTAAATTCAAACAGAAACCTGCATAAACCGAGGGAGTAAATTATCGTCCTCCAATTGTACCAGTGTTAATTATATATATATATATATATATATATATATATATATATATATATATATATATATATATATATATATATATATATATAAAAGTAAATAATAAGTAATAATTTGAAGAAAATTGTTGGAGAAACGAAGGCTATAGAAAGGTGAAGTTATCCAAAGGTAAATAGTATTTTCCAGCAGACTTGTGTCCTTTCAAGTGTCTGCCTGATAATTCACGAATGATTAAGATAACGGGACGTTTTGATGATTGTAATTATGTTTTAAGAAATGGTGATAATCTTTCCTTGTCTTTTGAATGACAAAATAAATACGTTTCTAAGAAATAGACCAAAGTTATTACCTTGTGGTAAGTTCACAATGGGAAACGTATTGAAAAATCTGTCTCCTGGGATTAAAATGCCTTTTTCCTGGTGCTAGCTTTGTATTCTTGGCATTAAAGTTGTAGACCGTGATTACAATTTTTATTCATATTCACACATTTAAATATAACAGTAATAACAGTTTTCAATGGTTTTCTTGCCATACTCGCTACGAGAAGGGCGCGTGTTCGAATTATGCCTTTAATGTGTTGGTGTGCCATTAAAAGCGTATCAATCAATCAATTGATCAACTAAATATAAAAGACTTGTCATGTAACACAGCATAAAAATATGTTTCTATTATCCCCATCCCCTCACAAAACGTGCATTAGTATCTAGTACAAACTGTGTGAAGGTCAGACTGGGACAATATTATTCTTTACTGGTTTAGTCAAAATGACGTCTAGAAGCTTGGTCCTCAATTTGTTTTCGCCTTTTTTTAAACCCAAATAAATAACACTCACAAAATGTATTTTACTTACGATGCTTGTATAGAACTTTCTAATGGTCTTGAATCTAGAGACACGTATGGTTTGACACGCTCATTCATGTAATTTGTAAATAATGAGAGACACACAGCTTGCCTTCCATACCCATGTACATCATTTGCAAATAATTAGAGGCACACAATTGGCCGTACATGTCATATATGTCATTTTGCAAATAATGCTAGACACAACTGGCTTTACGTGCTCATGTATATCATTTGCAAATAATGGGAGACACACAACAGGCAGACCGCTCCGGTGGCCTAGTGGTTAGAGCGTCCGCCTCGGATGCGGGAGGTTATGAGTTCGATCCCCGCCCGAGTCATATCAAAGACTTACAAAATTGGTGCTAACATCTGCCTCGCTTGGCGCTCAGCATTATGAGGTTAGTGTTATGACTGGCCGCACATGCCCATGTTATTTGCAAATAATGCGAGACATAAAACAAGCCGTGCATGCCCATGTATGTCATTGGCAAAAAATGCGAGAACAATTCATAAAAGATGAATGGTAATATAGGACACTTCGTCACAGAGACGCTTCAATAAACTTTATTAAATTGATAGCAATCAAATGACTACATTTTCATTTTTCTCATTTTTTATTATTAAAAATTATTAATATTAGATATATGCAGGAATTCAGATTTTTCTTATTCTTAATATCAAATGAAGTGAGTGGTTACATTTACAATGTTAAACACTGACCATTATAGTTTACCCCAATTCCATCAATGTCTTCAGGTATGGAACTGAAAGCAGAGCTGTACAGGGACTTTTACTTCGACAGGTACCGCGACTTGCCCCACCCCACTTACCAGAGGCGAGGGTCCCTACAGCTTTGGCAGTTCCTGGTGGCACTTCTGGACGACCCCGCCAACTCCTCCTTTATCTCATGGACAGGAAGGGGACTGGAGTTTAAACTTATTGAACCTGAAGAGGTATGTACTCTACTTTCTGTATAATTGCGTTAGATGTTTAGCTTTATAGAAAATGTTAAATTAATGTATCTGGCTTATTTATTATTTTTTGCCCAAAGTAACCATGGCAATTAAAGGTCAGCTGCTTACGCGTAATCTTTCCATCACCGTAAGTGACCATAGGTCATCATCGTCCTTTTATCTTTTCTTCATTTAGAATAGGCTACCGACCTGTATTCATAATTGATTTGACTTAAATAGCATAGACAGTTTGTGTAAACTCCTTCGGTGTTGTTTTATTAATGCGGACACCCTATATTCGCTTATAAGTAGAGCCCAACTATAAACTGCACAGACCCAGATCTGCCGTCGCATAGTTCGCCAGTAAATCCGGGTCTATGCATTTTGTCAGAAGTGACAAGTTGAACAAACAACATAGACCATGAACTTCTAGCGCATTATGAGAACGCAGGTCACGGTCTTTGTTGTTTGTCGTATTTTTTAAATTTGATATGCCCTGCACACAGCTCATTATGGGTCCGTTTAGCTTGTGTACAGTCGCCATCTTAAATTTGGAACTTACACCAGCATTGATATTCTTCATCCATCCGCTGTTTGTTTGTTGGGATCAGCTCCAAATCTGAGGACCGCTCCGGTGGCCTAAGTGGCTAGAGCATCCGCCTCGGCTGCGGGAGGTCGCTGGTTCGAACTCAGGCCGAGTCATACCAAAGACCTATAAAAATGGTACTAGCAGCTGCCTCGCTTGGCGCTCAGTGTTAAGAAGTTAGTGTTAAGACTGGTCGGCCTGGTGTCAGGATAATGTGACCGGGTGGGACATGATGCCACGTGTCTGCGGCACGATGCATCAGTGCTAGACATCACTATAAACTGCCCAGTGCCGGATTACCAAATAGGCAGAGTAGGCACGGCATAGGGGCCCCGCGACAACTGATCAAAATAATATTGATAAAACGTATTAGGAGATAATTTGCGAGGGGGTCCCAAGATTTCGACTGCCTGCGGGCCTCCACAGGGTTTAATCCGGCACTGAAACTGCCACACTGCAGACGTAGCAATATTACTAAAACTGTTAAAGCTACGGTATAAAAAAACAACCCTCCCCCCCCCCCATCAAATCTGAGAGTTTATACTTCTGTTAAAATGGAATGCAATATATATATGTATACCTGCTGTACGTTCATACATATTTTAGTTTCCATCATAAGTTCAATTTAGTTTCCCCAGTGAACAATGTACCATCTACTGAGTCTCTAGAAAACAAGGGTATGGAATCGATAATGCAGGTGGATGGCCCGGGGTGGGGTGGGGCAGGTGAAGGGTTATGAAATTAAGAATTTCAGTCTTTGGGGGGAGGGTGATTATGAAATTATGAGTTCAATCTCGCACAATTCGTTTATATTTAGTTATAAATGCTTCGTCTTATATTTTACTCGGCTCTTCCATTTTCACTGAATACATGTTCATTTTGTAATCTATATATGAATATTTGTATTTCAGGTCGCGAGAAGGTGGGGTATACAAAAGAATCGACCAGCCATGAATTACGACAAACTAAGTCGATCGCTCCGTTATTACTACGAGAAAGGAATCATGCAAAAAGTGGCAGGGGAACGCTATGTTTACAAGTTCGTTTGTGACCCTGAAGCTTTATTTAGCATGGCATTTCCGGATAATCACAGGCCGGTACTAAAAACCGATCCTACACATGAGAACTATTTTCGGGACACGAGCCAATCCCCCGAATCCGCACCACCACTTTCCTTGGCCTCTTTACCACCACCATCCCAGATCCCTCCGCTTCCAAGCATCAACGTATCAGCCCCGGTTACTAGCTCTGCACCAGTAGGTCCAATACTACATCCAGCTGACCAACATAGGTACCAATATATGCAAGAGATGCAGAAAATGTACAATTCCGGACCATATATGGAGGGATGTGTATATTAGTAAAGTGAACTGTTTTGTCCCTTAATCTTTAATTATCATTAAATCTAACAGAAAATACGTTGTCGAACTGATGGCGTTCCGACACTGTTTTATTAACTTGCTACATATTTTTTCCATTTTTTGGAGTCATATTACATCCACACTGAAACTTGTTCTTCATTATCCACCTTCCTGGAATAAGGGAGGTAACCGTTAACCGTATTCTGATAACAGTTTTGGAACGTTTAAAACTAAGAGTCATCTTTATTTTGCATATTGATTTCATGTAGTACGAAACATACTTTTTAAATCTATTTAGAGATAAGAATCGATGTCTGTGTACTCTTTTTAAATCGATTCAGAGATAAGAATCGATGTCTGTGTAATATTTTACATTTTCAAAGCATTCGTTTCTTTAGAGAAACATTAATTTCAACCATTTTAAGTGGCAAAGCGTTACACAGTATTTGCACTGTATATTAATTAACCAATTTTACCGACTTTCTTATTAATATTTTCCCTCTCTCTTTCTTTCTTCTATTTCGATCTTCTTTTGTATTAAAAAGAGTTATAATTTTTTATATTATGCGGAGAATAATTTACCTGAAATTTCAGAATTTTCAGGTGATAACTGTGCAATACATTATTGTAACTTCCTACGGATCTGAACATTTCGTTACTTTAAAAAAATTATCCGGAAATTAGATCGGATGAAAAATTCCCATTGTCACCAATATTTTTTCTGGATGACACTACACCATTTTCTCCCAAAACCCAAATTTGCGAGTGTCCTAGAACTGAAATAGAAAAGAAAATATAATTAATGCGTTTTCGATTTATTATATCATCACATTCAACGTTATCGACACAGATGGTGCATATAATGTTAAAAGTTTCAACCGGTGCGATAGGTTTATACTTATAGCACTTTGATGTCTTGTTCATGAGAGCTGCTCAACATCAGAACTTTTTTATATTGAACATTTGATGGAGTCTAGTGCTGGTAAGGTTCCGCTCCACAGTTTCGTTTTTTTCATGGGGGATGGAAAGTGAATCTCGACATTGGAAAAATAGGATCGTGTGTGTTCTTTTTTAATAGAATAATTGATTAATTCTTATGTTGGTGTGAATCAGTTTTGTTTAGGCATTCGGTACGTACATCTATCTCAGTATGACCACCAAATATTGTTGAATGCGAAACAAAGAACGAATGCCCGTTTGTACAATGTAAATATATGTATAAAATGTTTGAGGTGAAATTTAGAAATAAAAGGTTTAACCGCTCAGCTATGAATTTTCAATAAGTTCGTTTTTGTAGAAAAATTCATTTGTAAAAAAAGGGATAAGGCAAAAATACCGAACTTCGATTAATTTCGACGCAATTGTGCTAGTTTACAAATTTGGATTTAAACAGGCGATGGATACTTAAAAATAAGATAAAAGCATAAGCTAGACAGATAGAGAATTTTAATTTCTACAGCAAGAATTAAGAAAAGGTCAGAATATTGTGCAGTAGTGACAAAACATCATTGCAGACGTCATATGTCTGAGGAAGTGAAATTTTTTTAAAAACTGTGGAGCGTAACCTAATCAAGGTAGCCCAAACTGCTCCCGAGATGACGTCCATAACAATTCCACTGACTGCTCCAGCCTTTTGATAGCGGTCTTATTTTGAAACGTCATTTCCGTCATTTTAGTGCAGACCTTTTGACGAAAAGCACGATACATTTACTATGACAGCTCTAAATCTGCTAGATTAATTATACAAGTTTCCATTTTATCGTTAATTCTTTCGAAAGCAAGTTTAAATAGAGAAATTAAAAAGAAATTGTTGAACAAATCTGAAGCAGATTTAAACTGCTAACGGGACAATAGGAACATTGTCGGTCTCTTCCGTTAAACCGAGATCGTTTTGTCTCAGACTTAACGGAAATTGATGAGTGATGTTTCGATCGTCGGTGACATTGGCTTTACCCTTGGTTGCAAGTGACGAGAACCTACTGTGAGGATGGTTTTATGTTTGGCTTTTGTGGGTTTAACTCCATTTTCAGCACATGATAGGCTATACATTGGGGTCAATATATTTGTTTGATGGAGGAAGAACCCCCGGAAAACCCAAGGAAGAACCACCGACCCACGGGAAGCTATTGACAAGCTTTCTCACATAACCACCTAGGCTGAGCTAAGACTCAGACCCACGCAAACGTAAGTGAGATGTCAATGATATGTAAAGCGACAGCCTTAGACAAATCGGCACGCCACCCCCCAAGAGTATGCGGATTTAAGTCACGCGCTACGACAAAGATTATCCGTCTGACATAAAAAGATTTAAGAATATTTATCAAATGTATTTTGACTTACTGTTTGGGGTGCAATTTACAATTTTGCTTCTTATTCGTAAGGATGAACGCGCAATTATTTATTTATTCATTTTTTATTTTGTTTAATTATCAATTTCATTGTTCATGTAATTTTATTGAAGGAAAACTTTAAACTACTGTTGTTTATTATCTGTTGGAAAGGACTCTGTATGTCCACTAATGTCTGTTCATTTAGGAGATGAATGTTATTAAATGGGCATAAAGCACTGACGAATCACCAAGTATCACATATCGACCAGCAACTGTGAAGCAGTCTTTGTTTACTTATAATTCTAAACGACCGCTGATCAATTCAATTCGGACTGTGTGAGAACCATCATGTTGTTGCTCACAGAATGCTATGCTTTTTTTAACTTTGTAGATATGTTGTTCACTAACGGTTGGACACCTATGTTGTTTCCTCTGTACAACATGTACAATTTAAAATTGTTATCATTCAGCAATGCTTCTTCTATTTTCTAAAAGAAATTCACTATCAACCCAAGGTTCCATATTAGGGAGTATTAAATTTTTAAAAGAAAAACCAGTTTTAAAATCTTCTGTAAATTAGTGGGCATGGTGATCTGTGATTCGTCAGTTTTAATGCATATCAGCTATTCTTATAAGTGCCCTTACCCCCCGAAAAATAGCATGTTATTCTGTATAAATTTTTAGGGCTCTTATTCCAAGTTTTCTTGTCTTGTTTCCGTTGCTATGGTTATGCTTCAATTGAAGTAGAAAAACTTTCGGGCTTAGTACCTACTGATCATTAAATATTTTATGAAATGCAGCTAATATGCATAAACACAAAGCCAATATATATATATATATATATATATATATATATATATATATATATATATATATATATATATATATATATATATATATATATATATATATATGAGATAAAATGTCAGCAAAGATTATGTAAATGTGTTTCTTAACCTTTGTTGATACCAGGATGTCAAACTTTATCAAACATATTAGCCCTTTACTTGAAAGAATATATATATATATATATATATATATATATATATATATATATATATATATATATATATATATATATATATATATATATATATATATATATATATATGGTGTATGTATTTGTTACTGAATTGATTTCTAGTCGGTGCAAGTAAAGTTTAATTATGTACATACATGCTCTAAATGAAAGAATATTGAAAACCTAAACATGAAATTATTTTCTTGTTCTTTTTTAATAACCAGATGGACTTTATGCGCATGTGCTGTAGGATGCCGGTATTATATGCAGTGTGGCGCTAGCAAGCTAATGAAACTTGGCCACATCTTTACTGAGCTTCTTGCATCTTTTTCCTGTGTGAAAATTCACATAGTCGTCTTTCTTTTTGCTTGGTTTATAGCAACTATTAAAAATTAACGCCCAATATCTTTAATTCTCTTGAAATTTCTTATTCGAACGTTTAATGATTTTCTTAAATTTGATGGATTTCTCTGCTCTTTATAGAAAATTACAAGATTAAAGAATCAACGTCGCTTCGACTGTCATGGCTATCACAAACTCTCAGTGTTGTCAAAAATGTAAGGACGAAGATACTTAAATTTAAGTTGAAATTTTGAAACATTTTGTGACACTGGTACCTTTTAATGTGTGCTACATATAAGGGACATTCGGATCACCTCTACTATTTCTGTGAGACAAAACTATGCATCGGATATATGTCTGCGAAGTAATTTACAGAACAATTCATCAATTTTATGCGCCGGAAATTTCTCCATAACGTACCCTTCCCCAAAGAATTATTCCGACCACCTTGGCTATTTTTTTGACTGGATAGACCGTAGAATTGACCGATAAGTTAGAAAAAAAATGTAGTTTGCTGCATTCGCAACTTCTCAATCAATTCTGGTTTTGTAAAATTCCTAGGCGTTCCGAATGACAACTATTAGCATGCATTCTCAAAGTTGCAAATGCTGACAGCGAATCATTATTAGATGAACTCTTGACTGATGCGATGACCCTGCCATACTTAAAGGTATCGATAAAATAAAGGATATCATAACACGGAAGAATAAACTCTGCTTGGTTTGCATGCAGACGATAGAATCCTGGTCCGGTGGGGTGGGGTGGGAAATCTGTTTTGTCTTGCGCGAGGCCCCGCTGATCCCAAAACATAACATATAAACTTTCGAATAACTTAAATGTTTTGCTTGCCAAGACATGGAAAAGACTAAACTTATTTGACTTGTCAGAAAAATTTCATTGAAATGTGCATTCACAAGATCGTTTGTGTATTTCAAGATCATTCACTGTACTATTATGCGGTATCGTTATATAAAATAAGTTGTTTTGTCATGCATTGGGTACAATCTTACATGTTCATTTTTTTTAAAAAAGAAATCATAAAATTCGGCGAAGAATATATATAAATTATTCGACTCGTTCCTATATTTGATTTGAAATAACCACTTGCGAAATATCATGTGCCATTTAGTAGGTATTTCTGCGGATATAAAATTTAGTGATTTTGTTAAAAACAGTCGATGCTAATTTTGGTTAGTAGTATATTTTAGCGATCAGTATGAATCAAGACAGTTTATAATATCCAAAGTAGTACATTTGCCCGGATTTATTTTCAATCTGCCATTACTGAACCACCATATTTTGTCTATTTGCATAGATTCGCGGCCATGAAAATTTTATTCAACAGTCGTTGAATTTTTCGTTGTGATTTTTCTCAGACAAATGAATGCTATCTTTAGTACGATTATCAATTTTCTTCGACTAGTCCGTCACTTGTCTGTTTCTATTTATATCACTCTTTCGGCTTTTCACGCTTTGTACAACATTGTTTTAATTGTTAATCACACCAGACACGTCACATTGATGTGTATTCCTACAGGTGTAAGACCTTGGTACACTCATCGCATCCAAGCACATGGTAATGTTGTTGTTGTTGTAGGGTTTAACGCCATTTTTCAGCACACAATAGGCTATACATGGCGGCCAGTATTAACGGTGGAGGAAGAACCCGGGAAAACCCTGGAAAGAACCACCGACCCACGAGAAGCTACTGGCAAGCTTTCTCACATACCCACATTAGCCGAATCCGAGACTCGAACCCACGCAGACAGATGTGAGATGGCAGTGATCCGTAACGGAGAGCGCTTTAGACCACTCGGCCACTCTGGGCCCCATCATGGAAATGTAAAACCTGGTTTCAGAGAGAAAAGGCGTTACTACCGTAGTGCAGCAAGATGCAGTAGGAACTCAAGTCGTGAGGAGAGAACCTCAACGTCCACTTCTGTCACAGAAGAGACGACAAAATTTGTACTGATCGTATTTAAAACAGGAAGCCCGTTCCGGTGTGTTTCTTCGTGGTGTTTGCTATACACATTTGACTGTCAGGAAAGGCAGCAGTGCACCATGAATTATCAGACCCAAGACTTTATTATCATTTTTTTTTTAACAATTACAACAAAATCTTTATTTCCTTAGGACTGGTTATACACTAATTTTGTTTCCGTTGCAAACTGTTTAAAACTATATTCAAATAATAAAAATATTCATATGGCCGATACTTTTTTCATTATGTTAATATCTCAGTAAGAAGCTGTAATTAAGGTGTGTCATATATAAATATATAGCATTACCAAATTCAGTGTGTGACTTTGGGTCCTGAGACTTGTCCTACTCTTGTTATATTGAAAATTAAAAATGTGACTATTTTTTTGTTCTATGACTTTATGTTTTTTACTTTTTGTTCTTTTACTTTCTGCCCTACATTCTTCGGAAACTACCAATACCTTACGCAAGGAAACAAAGTAACAAACGACGATTACAACAACGAAATACGAACATACAATAACATAATTACTATACAAAATACCCTAACGTATTTACTATACACAATACTATGGCGTAATTGCTGCACAAAATACTCGCATAATTGCTATACAAAATCTAAATAATGTATGCTGCAGATATTTGCATAACGATACAGAGAAATAATAAATGTAACGAGCAAGGATGAACGTTGCTACTTTTTGTAAGGATGCATCCTAATGAAAAGCTCCAAGGCGGAAATTGCAAGAAAAAAAAAGAATCCAATAGATGACGCGAGCAACTATATTTTCTCTTTATTTATTATCCCGGATCCAGTATTCTGCAGTGAGTTCCTTGAAACTTACATACTTGAAGTTCTAAATTTGTGACACATTACTGGGTTGGTACTAACAAATTAAATCAAATTAAACAATAACAAATTGATAAGCAATTTTATTGACATTTTTATATAGATAAATGGTAGGAAAATGTGTTAATTGTAAATCGGAAACTCTTTGTTATCCTTGAGCGGACAAATGCACGTTTTGAGTCTTCTTGATAGAAGCCTCGGGATTTGAGTGTTCGCAGCCGGTGAATCCAATAGAGTTCTTTGAATTTTCTATTTCTGTGCTCCAGTTTGAGATGTGGGCGATTCCAGTCAGGATTACATCATTGAAAGTATGGGGGTGGGGGACGAGAACTGTTTCGCCACTGGTCCCCTTTATTGATTTGCCAGTCTAATTTGTCCAGGATCCTCCTCGGAATATTTAATTTCTGAATTTCTTCAATATATTGGCAGCTGCATATCTTGCATGTGGCGAGGTAGATAACATTTTTTGTATTGCATGTTAAAGTATAGTTGTGAACATTTAACTTTCACCTGGAAAAATGTGTTAGTTTCCATCATGTCTTGGCACGTCTTGCACCTTTTGTTTTTGCAATACTTCGATTTCCCATCTATTATTTTTTTATTGATGGTGACGTTAAGTTTGCTCTGACCAATACGTATCTCAAATTTTGAGGTTGTTGTTGTTGTTTTTGTTGTAGGTTTTAACGCCGTTTTTCAGCACAAGATAAGCTGTACTTGGTTGCCAGTACAAGTGGTGGAGGAAGAACTATGGAAAACCCCTGGAAGAACCATCGACCCATGAGAAGCTAATGGCTCGTACTTACGTTAGCAGAGCCTTAGACTCGACCACACGCAGACACAGGTGAGATGACAATGATCCGGAACGGGAGAGCGCTTTAGACCATTCAGCCACTCGGGGCCCCCAACTTTTCAGGTAAACGGAATGCTGTAACGGGTTTGTGTGGACACATCAATTGAAGCCATTAAACGCATTTTAATGGTTGGTCAGTATTTTTTAATGATGCGACCTACAAGGAGGATATCTGGGTGGAATGTGTGGATGAAGGCTGTTCGTGCCACGTCCACCTCCATCTTGTGGTTTCGGTCATCACGGTTTGCTTGCTTACTGATCAGTTGTGATACCTGAGCAGATGACGAGACATCTATCTGAAGATATACTTAGTCTAAGCCATAGCTTCCGTTTCCGCTGTTGCAAGAAGTACACAAATAGCCTACTGGATACATTACGAAATTAGATATTACAATTTTTGTAATATGCATATTAAAAAAAAAATGAAAAAGAACCATACAGTTGTAAATTCACAAGGAAAGTGAGAATTGGTAACTAGAGACCGGCAAAGATCTTTGAGCGACACCACCAGGGCCCAAAGCAGTGCAAATGCACAACCATGTATGTCCTTTTGTATCGAAAGAAAGAATGAACGAATGTATGGTGGAGAAGAGGAAAACATCTTCATTGCATCCTTACTGAAAGAGGAACAAGCACATATTAAAAGGATAAAAGAAGAAAGATAAAGAAAGACGGGGCAATTTAAAATCGCACTGGACGATATCACTAATGATGGCAATGAGTCTCGATTAATTTTATTAAAATCAGTCTTCTGATATTGATACAGGAAATCAACGGTGTGGAAGCTATCCGAATGTGAATTTCTATATGCATTTACCATAAACATGTTTTTTTTTTTAAAAAGACAATGAATAATTTTTTTTTAAAAAAACAGCACTAAAACAATAGCCACCAATTTCCCTGCCCTTCACAGAAAAAGGATAATCTATGATATCAACATGTACCCCCACCAAAAAACAAAAAATCCTCCCCCACTGTTTCTAAAGTTTGAATTTTTGTTTTTATTTCTTGTACTCTTTTTGTATTGTACTTTTCTTGTACTCTTTTTGTATTGTACTTTCGGTATGAAACATGCAACTCCTTTTAGACGATTTAGGGATCTCGCCAGTAAGTGAGGAAAAAAGACCAACCAGAATCCGTCATAAAGATGACACAACCGACGTTTGTGATATTTATCGGCTATTGGTTCTCAAGTTAGGGTCTAGTGACCAAACATTCTGAAAACAGTCAGTAATGGGACTGAATTGTGATATTGACCCTAGCTGCTATATTACCACTGGCACTTTTTCTGTAATAGTCACAAAAAAGAAAATTTCTGTGTCAGGAGTTTTTGTCATTATACTTCTATATTTTTCAAACAACATTTCACGAGCATATATAATTTATCTTGCTTAAGTCTTAAGACCGGACGAACTGAAAGACACCAACGATTTCTATTTACGCAGGGAGAGGGGCAGCCAAATTAATGAACTGCCATTCGATTTTGCTGCTGATAATTTGCAGCATCCGCATCGGTACTGCCAGTAAAATGTCACAAGTTCTTGCTGTGACGTGTACTGGTGTTTATGAAATTTAACGGCGGTAATAATGGACGTAAATTTAAAAAAATGAGACGTTTTCCTGCAATTTTTCACTATCTGGAGTGAATTAAAGAGCTGTACTGAGCTACATTCTAATGTTTAATGAGAAATTTCGATATCAGCTCCTTTTCTAGATCCTGTTTTGTAAGGAAACTGCTTTATTTTACACCAGAGTTCAATCACTTCTCAAGAATAAAAGCAAACCTGTATACTGTATATAAGCAGAGGGAAAGACTGCGATAAATAATAGAGAGATAGATGGGTGGATGGAGATATATAGACAGATCTACAGGGCAAATCTGGAGATTGATATTTTTTTACTTTGACGGTCTCGAATTTAAAATGGTTAATTTTCTCAAGATGAACTGTTTGGATGATAGTAGCAAGCTGGGTGTTGTTTACCATCCATTAAATTTCAGGGCTACTTTATAATGAAGGTTTTACCCTAAAAATATGTTAATGTATGCCAGTCGAAAGAAAATGACTGGTAATGAAAACATCCTATTGTTCCTTCCACTAAGTCAGCTATTACCAAGTTCTCCTACTTCGACTATGGTAAACCGAGTCGGGCATATAAATAGAAACTGTAGTTACTGACAACTGCAAAAGAGATAAGAGAGTAAACATAACAAAATAGGCACTGTGCATGTAAACATGCTAGTCATCGTTGATATTTGAGGGCGTATAATTACATGTCTGAAATACTTGATAGTAAATCGCTTAAATGTAAAATTGGTAAGAAGATCAAATATATATCGTTTGACAAACACTGCAAAACAAAAGTACAGATTAATATATTAAGCTCAGAAATAAACAAAAAACTAATGAGAAGTGACGCAAACCATTAGAAGAGGAAAGTAAAAACAGCAAAAATGCAATTGAAAAACAAATCTATTGAGAGAGAGAGAGAGAGAGAGAGAGAGAGGTTTAGACAATATTCCAAACAATGTCAGAAAGAAGGACCTTAAGTAACCGAAAGCAATAAAATTTCCGAGATGCAATATATTGTTTCTAGGTTGCTTTTGTTGTTTTGGGGTTAAATACCTTTTTCAGCGCATAAAACGCTATACATGGCGGCCATACCCGGTAAGAATCACCTAACCACAGGAAGCTATTGGCAAACTTTCTCACATAACACACTAGCTGAGCCCGAGACTCCAACACACGTGGACAGAGGAGAGATGGAGTTGACCCGTAAAGACGAGCTCCGTAGACTACTCGGCTATCTGGGGCAAGATCAAAAGCAGATGGTATAGACTGTTCCTTTAGGTTTAAATTCAATACAAGAATTATTTATTTTTTAACAATTCTGATTCGACTCCACAATCTGTTATCATGAAAACTTTAGTATTTGATGACAATGTTTATACGAAGGATGTCCGGTTTTGAGTAAATTAAATAAAAGTACAGTGTAATAACATACAGTGTAATAACATACAGTGTAATAACATTGATTATACTGCTTACACAACTGCTGTATCTCAAATACAAAGTTTTGTATTTCAAATAGAAATCTTAACCTATAAATATTAAAGGTAAGTCTTTAAAATGGAACTCATCAAAGAAGGACAGCTTTAGAAACATCTTGATCGTTAATTATTAGAACTAATTTCTGCCGATGTTTTCATCCTTATTTTGTTCCTTCCATCTCTAATCTCTCTCATACATCTTTATTTCATCTTTAAAAAAGCAAACTGAAACAAAAGATTTCAACTCTGTCAAATAACAAGCTGAATGTAAATCCTCGTCTCTTTCCATGGAGAGTCGAATAACTTCGACACTCTGAAAGAGACTAGGAGGTAATCGCAGTGATATTTCAAGATTTGGTATGTTTTTTTTAGGACCAATATCCGGCTTAATGTTCAAAGAACAAATTCATATAAAATGGTAAGCGGCGAAACGATCACTTGATCATGTGTATGCAATCAATGAAATATCAGTATTTTTTAATTTTGAATGTTATTCTGCAGCATTGTAAACAAATTCAAGAAATCTTTCGGTTTCAATAGCCTAAAGCAGAGGTGGGCAAACTTTCCGGTGCAAGTGCCGCATACACAAATTTACACTTTGTCGAGGGCCGCATAGTTCATTAAGTAAAATAATTAATATTTGAAATAGCAAAAACAAAAGGTTTTTCTAAATAACATCATAATTAATTTTCAGTTCTTAATATGTTGTTAATATTTGAAAACTTAAACTTAAACTTCAAAAGAAGCACATTTATTTGATAAATAGAGTGACATAAACAGAGTCAGTACGAATGATGACTTGTTCCTAGGCCGCATGAAAGCCCTTGGCAGGCCGCATGCGGCCCGCGGGCCGTAATTTGCCCACCCCTGGCCTAAACGATTGCTTACACTGCAGTTAATGATGTAACACTATATGTTCATTGTGACATCAATGAAGAGATTATAACGTCTGAGTGATTTGGATTTATACTGTAGCTTTAATAAATAAATTCGTGATGTAGGAATGCCTTCAATATATTTGATAAAGCTATTGTTACTGGAAATTAACTTGGAAAGTGAAAGCGTAGGCCGAATAGTCGTCATGTTGACCTTTTATTGAGTGCATACTGTCTGCATAAATTATTGTAATGTCATTAATATTAAGTCAGAAATCTGTTACTTTTAAACTCCAAATCAGTTGTTTTATTTGGTTTTTCAATGCGGATTACATGTATTGCAGATGCAAATGGCAGATTAAAGGGTGTGAGTGTGTGTGTGTGTGTGTGTGATTTGGAATTTTAAGTAGCTTTAATAATTTTTCAGTCATATCGCTACGATGTTTGTAGTGTGGCAGTTTATAGTAATGTCTAGCACTGGGGCATCATGCCGCAGACACGTAGCATCATATCCCACCCAGTCACATTATCATGACACCGGGCCGACCAGTCCT
Organism: Sinohyriopsis cumingii; assembly: GCA_028554795.2. NCBI lineage: Eukaryota > Metazoa > Mollusca > Bivalvia > Unionida > Unionidae > Sinohyriopsis > Sinohyriopsis cumingii. The sequence continues at coordinate 22,154,110 of CM068832.1, read as the reverse complement.
AACATTAACCTCTTAATGCTGAGTGCCTAGCGAGGCAGCTGTTAGTACTATTGGAATAAGTCTTTGGTATGACTTCGCTGGGGGTTCGATCCCGCGATCTCCCGCATCCGAGGCGTACGCTCTAACCACTAGGCCACCGGAGCGTTGCAGATTAAGACGTAATAACAACCATGGAGTTGAGAGTAATTAAAAATGGGCATTATTTGCATCTACGTTTTTGATGGAGCTGTAGATCGAACAGGAATGCCTAAATTGTTTAGAAATTTTAAGGGTAACTTCACACACACACACACACACACACACACACACACATATATATATATATATATATATATATATATATATATATATATATATATATATATATATATATACCTTGTCAGCCAAACATTGGGTCACGTGTTGTTATTGGTCGAAAATCCAACTTGTATCAAGAAATAACGATCGTCCTTTAATCAGGGAAAGTGATATTCATAAAGTGTTAACAAAATATCCCACATTTCTATTCTAAATGCATATAAAAATGTGATTCTAAATGTCAACATAAAGACCCACTCCATGACCTTGTTGAACTTGTAACAACGAAAAACCTGTTTAATATTTATCTTTCAGAATCATACAAATAAAAACATTATTGAAAAGATAGAAATGTTTACCACAGAACAATACTGTATCTTAATTCAAGTTTCTAATTGTGCAAGTTGTCCTAAACCCACTTTATCGTCTGCTATCTTGTGAACTTTGCGCTCGAACGGATTTTCAAGTCATTTTTCTTGTACCGGGATTTTTATTTTTAAGTACGAGAAATAGTGTGTAAAACGTTTATTATCATTTTGAGGAAGAGTTCGCGTATGAATTGGTATATAATACGATCGTGGCGTGGTTCCCGAAATTTTAAATACATGTACGTGTAATTTTCTCGTACCGGAACAATTTTTTATTTTTTTTTTAAAGTACGAGAAATATTGTGTAAAACGTTTATTATCATTTTGAGGAAGAGTTAGCGTATGAATTTTAATATAATACGATCGTGGCGTAGCTTCTGAAATTTAACAATTTTACCAGGTTCTTGAAGTGTTATGCCCAAATAACATTATCGGAAATGTTACTTATTACTAATCCATGAGTAAAGCCAGTTAGTCGTCTTTGTGATTGTCTTCAATTATGTATACAATTGTTGCTCAAACAATAGTCATCATGTGTTTCTTCTTTAACTGCATGCAATCATGTGTTTCTTCTTTAACTGCATGCACAACCAAGCACCAAGCAGCAGACAATGCGGTGGTTGATAAAAGATTCTCATAATTTAAAAAACATCAAAAAACAAGAGCCGCCAACATGTTTGCTGGGCTTGGCGGTGTTATTAGACACAATCAGTTGACAAGTAAATAACGTCCGCTTTATTAGCTGGAAATTGAAAGGGTATGAAATTGTACATGCGTTCAGTTTAATTTTTTTATATATAAAAGTGACTAGTGACCATTGCAGGCCTACTGCACTTAGTTATACATGGGTATGGTGTTTGTTTATGAACTCAAAATATTTTACCGTTATGGAAAAGCAAGTTCACAAACGCAAGTCGTTCTCTGCACTGTGCGCAATGATTAGTATAGTAGTTTTCACACGTTTCTTTCGATATTCACAAAATCTGAAGTAAAAGTTATATGCACGCTGAAAGCATGTTTGATTGTTAATTATTCTTGCTGTAGTCGTTCAAATGAATAGGCATACAAGCGTTAATTATTGGAAATTTGCAAAGGATAAATGTACACGGAAACGCATATAAGAAGATGTTAGCATTATGAAATTTGTGCAGATACCGTTCATAGACCCTAGAAAGTAACGAACCGTACACGTGCTTCGTCTTTCTTAACCTAATTTTACTGTTAATTTTTCCCATAGAATTCAGACACATAATGATGTCTGACAAAATTATTTAATAGTTTAAATATGTATGCAATTTTTGCAATGGAATTACATGTATTATGGATTAATTGCATGCCCTGACAGTGTGATATCAGATTTTAGGTAAACGGTGTTAATACTCTGTTCATGCTGTATATTAAACGTTGAATTCAGACACAATGATCTGGGACAAAATTATTGAATATTGTAAATCTGTGCACGATTTTTCAATGGAATTACATGCATTATGGATGAACTGCATGCCAAGACGGCACGAGAGTAAACGGTTTTGATACCCTATTCGTTATATACATTAGACACGAATACACGTATATGTGCCAAAGAGTTATACTCTGAAAAAAGGAAAATACTGTAAACCCCGCATTAATGCGATCCATTTTTTTGGACCCCAATTATCGCGTTATAGTGGGGTTCCACTGCATGCATATATATATATATATATATATATATATATATATATATATAAGAAATTATGATGAGGAATTTGCCTCCATGTTTAGATTATCAGAGGGCAACACACGTTCCTCTAAAACTGCTTGAAGAGGACTAAACATGATTTGCATCTCAATTTATGATCAATGTACTAGGGTGTTACAGTATTGACAAAAACCTCTATGAAACCATCCGTCTCTTTCTGTCTCACTCTTTAAATAACCATGGTAGATCTCTTTGTCTCTGATTGCCTCAATATCTTTAATCAGTTCTTTGACGTTTGGTTGACCCAAACTTGATATGGCCTATATACGGTAACATTATCTCTTCTTTAGCATCAAACTATTATTGCCTGCTGAAATTGCTGACATCTTCCTCACACGTTTGTATAGAATGAGGTGCCAGAGATCACATAAGTTATGTCCGTGCTTTTGATAAACCTATGTTGTTGACATAATGCAGTCATTACCTGGTAATGACTGTGTTACCTGGTAATGACTGTGTTAACACATAACACAGTCATTACCTTCTCTTTTAAATTGTATGTATCTGCAGGAAATTTCCATCAAGGCAAACATATTGATAAACAATGTGTGTTGATCCTGAGTATCAACACTTCTTACTGGAATATCCCAAGTATTTGTCAGCTGTTTAATCGCTAGAGTAACAGAAATAATATTTCTTGTCTTCATCAAGTCATATAAAGTACTTTTTGTTTTTTTTCTTTCTATTTTTAGTAATGGTGGTCATATTAGATTTAACATAGCTTAAAAATTAAATGCTTGAAATGTCTAGATGTCAAAGTTTTCACTGGAATTATCAGTTAAATTTGGCTGAAATTATCATAGGATTTATAAAAAGTCAAAAATATCAAAATTATACTGACAGAAGATGCAGTATAATAATTTTTTGCTGTATGTATGCATTTCTATGTCCCATTTTTCCAGATTCTTAGAATTAATATTGTACAAAGTTAAAATGTATGGAGAATACTCTTTGCATACCATAAATCTTTTGTGTTATATTTTCATTAAATTCATGAGGTAGCACTTCAACCATGTTAAATAGAGACAAATACATTTTTTTTACAGACAGAATAAATACCATCAATTACAGATGAATAAAGTTAAATCATTGCAAACTAATAAGAAATTGAAAAGTCTAAATCAAGCAAAAAGTTAGTTTACAGAATTTCTTCCATTTGACCAAACAGAATGTCAGATGATGCAACCAAAATTATCTGACTTATATCTTGAAGTTGATGGAGTTACATGGAAAGGTTACATGTTGACACATATCCAGAAGGGGATGGAGTTACATGGAAAGGTAACATGTTCCTGAAGGGGATGGAGTTATGTGGAAAGTTAACATGTTGACATACATCCTGAATGGGATGCAGTTACATGGAAAGGTAACATGTTGACATACATCCTGAAGGGGATGGAGTTACATGGAAAGGTAACATGTTGACATATATCCAGAAGGGGATGGAGTTACATGGAAAGGTAACTTGTTCCTGAAGGGGATGGAGTTACATGGAAAGGTAATATGTTGACATATATCCAGAAGGGGATGAAGTTACATGGAAAGGTAACATGTTGACACATATCCAGAAGGGGATGGAGTTACATGGAAAGGTAACATGTTCCTGAAGGGGATGGAGTTACATGGAAAGGTAACATGTTGACATACATCCTGAAGGGGATGGAGTTACATGGAAAGGAAACATGTTGACATATATCCAGAAAAGGAAACATGTTGACATATATCCAGAAGGGGATGGAGTTACTTGGAAAGGTAACATGCTGACATATAGCCAGAAGGGGATGGATTTACATTCCTGAAGGGGATGGAGTTATGTGGAAAGGTAACATGTTGACATATATCCTGAAGGGGATGGAGTTACGTGGAAAGGAAACATGTTGACATACATCCAGAAGGGGATGGAGTTACATGGAAAGGAAACATGTTGACATATATCCAGAAGGGGATGGAGTTACTTGGAATGGTAACATGCTGACTTATATCCTGAAGGGGATGGAGTTACATGGAAAGGTAACATGTTGACATATATCCTGAAGGGGATGGAGTTACATGGAAAGGTAACATGTTGACATATATCCTGAAGGGAATGGAGTTACGTGGAAAGGAAACATGTTGACATACATCCAGAAGGGGATGGAGTTACATGGAAAGGAAACATGTTGACATATATCCAGAAGGGGATGGAGTTACTTGGAATGGTAACATGCTGACTTATATCCTGAAGGGGATGGAGTTACATGGAAAGGTAACATGTTGACATATATCCTGAAGGGGATGGAGTTACGTGGAAAGGTAACATATTGACATATATCCAGAAGGGGATGGAGCTACATGGAAAGGAAACATGTTGACATATATCCAGAAGGGGATGGAGTTACTTGGAATGGTAACATGCTGACTTATATCCTGAAGGGGATGGAGTTACATGGAAAGGTAACATGTTGACATATATCCTGAAGGGGATGGAGTTACGTGGAAAGGTAACATATTGACATATATCCAGAAGGGGATGGAGCTACATGGAAAGGAAACATGTTGACATATATCCAGAAGGGGATGGAGTTACATGGAAAGGTAACATGTTGACATACATCCTGAAGGGGATGGAGTTACGTGGAAAGGTAACATGCTGACATACATCCTGAAGGGGATGGAGTTACATGGAAAGGTAACATGCTGACTTATATCATGAAGGGGATGGAGTTACAAAGAAAGGAAACATGTTGACATATATCCTGAAGGGGATGGAGTTACAAGGAAAGGAAACATGTTGACATGTATCCAGAAGGGGATGGAGTTACGTGGAAAGGTAACATGTTGATATACATCCTCAAGGGGATGGAGCTACAAGGAAATGAAACATGTTGACATATATCCAGAAGGGGATGGAGTTATGCGGAAAGGTAACATGTTGACATATATCCTGAAGAGGATGGAGTTAAAGGAAAGGAAACATGTTGACATATATCCAGAAGGGGATGGAGTTACTTGGAAAGGTAACATGTTGATATACATCCAGAAGGGGATGGAGTTACATGGAAAGGTAACATGTTGATATACATCCAGAAGGGGATGGAGTTATGTGGAAAGGTAACATGTTGACATATATCCAGAAGGGGATGGAGTTACAAGGAAAGGAAACATGTTGACATATATCCAGAAGGGGATGAGTTACGTGGAAAGGTAACATGTTGACATACATCCTGAAGGGGATGGAGTTACATGGAAAGGTAATATGTTGACATACATCCTGAAGGGGATGGAGTTACATTGAAAGGTAACATGCTGACTTATATCATGAAAGGGATGGAGTTACAAGGAAAGGAAACATGTTGACATATATCCAGAAGCGGATGGAGTTACATGGAAAGGAAACATATTGATTCAAAACCAGAAGGGGGAGCTACAGACAAATATGTTCAAAAAAAGATCTGGGAAAAAGAGTACAGTATGTACTTGCTTACCAGTCAGTTGTACCTGCAATCAACAAATACCCTAAGCCAATGTTGGATAATGCATTGGCAGATCATGGTCTATGTTGTTTGTTGTACTGATTACCCCCAAAACACCGCATAGACCCAGATCAGCTGTCACATTATGCAATGGCAAACTGCAAAATCTGAGAAAATCTGAACATTTTCCTTAGAGGTAAAGAACAAGACCCTTTTATTAGGTGGACAAGACCATTTTCACAAACAACATAAGAAAGATATCTTAAACTCTCACGATCTGAGGAAGAAAATTTTAAAATTGTGATAAACCTGGGACCAGGTCTTCTATTGCCTAATTCATTGAAATACCTTATCTGGAAATCATAAAACCATTGAAACTTGAGTTTGAGGGTGAGATTTTGATTTGGCCAATCACAAATGGTGTAACTTTTTAAAGATAATTTCTGATTGTCTGAAAGTGAAATGTTGATTTCAAAATCAGGCTTACAGTTTTCTATGTTCTGAAGGCATGGTTTAGGTTCTATTCACTTTTAGTAGTCTGCTTTTGTGGAATCAATGCTTACTGCACAGCTCAAAACTGGCATCATTATATTATGATATCATCAATATGACATCATAACTATAACATCACATTTACCAATGTGTATCTTGGGACCATGAACTCTGGTAAACACTGGACATAAAATGATGTGAAGATAATCCTCTGCACCATATTACATACTAAAAAAGAAAACATTCTTATACAATTTTAAAACCCATATTACCATAAAGGAAATTGATAAGTCAATGAAAAGCATACCAGACCAATGGAAATATTTTAGCAAATTTTGACCAACTATAAATTGGTTGGGCAGACTTTTTGCTATGAAGGCTAATACTGTCTCAACATCTGTGTGATACGGAAAAATAATTAACTTGCCAACATACCCTTTTATATGTGTATTTGATAAATGGTGTCTGTCATCTTCAACTGATGTAAATTTGATGAATTTTTAAAACCTTCAGCCATTATTATTGTACAGACAGGGGCCCCGAGTGGCCGAGTGGTCTAAAGCGCTCTCCGTTACGGATCACTGCCATCTCACCTCTGTCTGCGTGGGTTCGAGTCTCGGATTCGGCTAATGTGGGTATGTGAGAAAGCTTGCCAGTAGCTTCTCGAGGGTCGGTGGTTCTTTCTGGGGATTTCCCGGGTTCTTCCTCCACCATTAATACTGGCCGCCATGTATAGCCTATCGTGTGCTGAAAAATGGCGTTAAACCCTACAACAACAACAACAACTTATTGTACAGACAATTAGTAACATGGTATATTTCCATAAACTATTTTTCTATATAATTAACATAATTTTAAAACATATTCAGTCAAGAGTAGTGCAAGATAATGCATACCAACATGCACACTTTTTAGTCATTTTGGATTGCCTGGAAAACACACACCAACCTATGAATTTTGCAAATGATTTTGGATTGCTTTGTACTCTTTACTATTTCAAAATATCAATTATTAATAAAGTTCAATGCTCCAATATTCTCTGCAAATACTCTGCCATAAAATCCTGGCAGACCTCATTCAGAGTACAGCAACTACACACATACAAGTCAGGTCCAATTGCAAGCAACACAGGGGACCCTAGTTGGTAGAGTGGTCTAAGGCAGTTGCCTTTATGGATAACTGACTTCTCACCTCTGTCAGTGAGGGTTCAAATCTTGGTAGGTATGTGAGAAAGCTTGTCAGTAGCTTCCCATGGTGATTCACAGGTTTTTCCTATACTGGCTGACATGTATAGCCTATCATGTGCTGAAAAATGACATTAAGCCCACAACAACACTGACCTAGATTTAATGTTGCATAATTTGCTGGGAGATCAAGGTCTATGTTCTACCGATACTCCTAACAAACTGCATGGACCCAGATCTGTCAACACATTATGCGACCGAAGATCTTTTGGTCTGTGCAGTCTACAGTTGGATCTAACTTAATATTTAAGTAAATACGGTTGTTGTTGTTGTTGTTGTAGGGTTTAACACCATTTTTCAACACATGATAGGCTACACATGATGGCCAGTATTAATGGTGGAGGAAGAACCCGGGAAAAACCCAGAAAGAACCACCAACTCACTAGAAGCTACTGGCAAGCTTTCTCACATACGCACATTGGCTGAATCTGAGACTTGAACCCACGCAGACAGAGGTGAGATGGCAGTGATCCGTAATGGAGAGTGCTTTAGACCACTCGGCCACTCAGGGCCCCGTAAGTAAATATCGTAAATGCAGTTTCATATGCTAGTGAAAGCAGCATCTAGTAGTTGGCATGGTAACCATAAGACAGAAAGATCTGGAATCTGTTGATGAGACTGACTGATGGGTACTGATGAAAAATAATTGTATAATAAATTGTATAAAGTCTTAACAGTATCTTGATAAAGCCCCTATGGAAAGAAGGTAACAATGATGACAGAAGATAATTATTTACTTTGTTTATTGTAATTCTCATAATAAGAGGTCACTGTGACCATATTGAATGTAAATTATTCAGGCCACTGTGACTGCCAAATCATTCTCTACTGAGGCAAGACAAAATTAAATAATAGCAACAAAATATGTGCAGTAAGTTTAGCAACTCGAAGTAAATGATGCAAAGTACTAGTTGAAAATTCAAGGTTTCTATTGATACAAAAAAGGTTTACAACTAAGAAAATGTACATGAAGCTGGACACAACATACACATCGATACAACCCCAGATCTTTTGGTAATTGGTGTTGTACACATTAAGATGTATCCACATACCAATGTGATATGGCTGTGTGGCTAACTGTACTTAAAAACTGACCATATACAAGCTGTAACATTGAGATTAATGCAGGATTTGCATGGATGTATGGACAGAGATGCACACAGACACCAAAGTAATCACTATTTCAAGTTTTTGCCATGGTATGATAAACAATGCAACAAATTTGTCAATGTGTCTAAGTGTAATTTTCTTTGTGGATCTTAGGGTAACCAGTAAATTTAACAGAAAAGGTTGAAACTTTAACTGATCTCACCTGTCCCTATTGTTACCAATCTCACCTGTCCCTATTGTTACCAATCTCACCTGTCCCTATTGTTTCCAATCTCACTCGTCCCTATTGTTACCAATCTCACCTGTCCCTATTGTTACCAATCTCACCTGTATCTATTCAATGTTTCCTAATTTAATCAAAGGTTACCATACCTATTGTGGATGGTACTGAAACTGATTTACATATTCATAAATAGTGTCAAAGAAATGATACTGCTGATAAAAGTGGTATTGTCACTGTGCTGGCATCACCTCTGGAATTAAATTCTTTTCCACTTAGGAAATATATTTGTTATTAATATGATATATTTTCCATGTTTATTTTCATTTTTTCTGTACTTCTCTCTCTCTACTCACAATATCAACATATAATAAATAAAAGCTGCCTATGCCCTATTGTGAAGAAATGACATGACTGTCATAAAATGCACCCCCCAATCAGTTCCACAACAAGTAGATTTCAAGAATCATACTCATTTTCCACTAAAATCATGCAAATTGTCATCGACTGAATTAACATAATCTGTTTCTGTTTGATATTTAGAGTTATGTACTGTCAATATCCATCATAAACTTTACAAGAAATGATACAGGTTATTAACATTAAAACTTGGTTATTAGGTGATTTAAACTCACATCTCACCTATACCTGTGTTTTGTAAACATTGCACAAATCTGGCATTGATGAATGCTGACTGCAAAAACAGAGACTATACAATTTTTTGAAGTCTCTCTTATGGAAATAGACTGCTTGCTTCGCAAGGCAACATAATTCAAGTTTGAATGTAGACATAAAATAAATGGGCAAGGCTATAACAGATATGCAGACAATCAATGAAATCTTTAATTTAATAATGTCGGATTCCACTGCTCCACATCCACAGTATCATCAATCCACACAAGAAATGTTTTAACAAAATATATTTGTTCCTTTTTCAATTTAAAGTAATAATTAATTGGACAAATAATACTATTTAAAGCATGTTTACAGTTTCAATTATTATAACATTCCTGGAGTTCTTTTAATTGATGTGATATAAGTAATAAAGCTTATGAGTCTACACTGTTACATGCACTGGCGCAGACTGAATTGAAACAATTCTAGAAAATCTATGTTTTACACCTTCAAGGATGCAATAAAAAAATACTCAATGCTTTTTAAGTATATATAAAGAAATGTTTGACCAACTGTAATTCACTCGTGAAATGTATCCTCATCATCTCATATGAGCATAACTTATTAACCTTCTACATCATCTCATATGATCATAACTTATTATAACCCTTTACATCATCTCATATGATCATAATTTTTATAACCCTTTACATTATCTCACATAATTTATTATAACCCTTTAAATCATCTCATATGATTTAAATTTTTATAACCCTTTACATCATCTCATATGATCATAATTTATTATATGGTTCTTTGAACAGATTTACTAGAATTTACTTCTGCAATGAAGCCATGAAAACTAAAAAATACATGTGGTCAATCATGGCTGCAGAATGTTTTATGTTTCTGGACAATTTCTGACACAATCTTGCTCTCTATTTCCACTCCCAACGACAGCTCCTTGTCTGTCAGTCGAATCCAGTTTTCCTGGTCTTTGGTGACTGAAACCACCTCCCTCTTTCGTGTGTCAAGCAAGTTACCTATCACCACCTAAAAGACAAAAATTTCCCAAAATCAGAGGAAACTTGTATGATAATAAATCCTCAGTTCTGGTTAGATTTATCTCCCCTTGGAAGACACAGATCATCTTTAGAATCAAACTTTCTAAGTATCATATTGTTACCATAGGAACAAAAAAATCTGACTTTTCTTGCATATGGTGTAGGTCATACAAATATATAATGCAATTTCTTCCAGGTATATAGGATACTTTAACAGGTTCAATATATTTGATACAGGAAGAGAAAAATGGTGGAGATGATTACTGGGGAAGGAATTACACAAGCAAATATTGTCATATGAAACTATATTTAATCATAAGTCAAGGAAGATTATTATTTTCTACTTTAAAACAAATATTTCCTATATGGACAGTATTTTCTTCAAATTGCACAGTAACAGTTTCTTTTTTTGCACATCAATATTCAGAAGTGTATATAAAAATTGGCTATGTGTCATAAAAGGCATAATTTCAATACATTGAAAATGCTTTCAATACATTTGTGCTCTGCATCATGAGTATTAGATTAGGAAAGTCCACTAAGTCACAAGATTCTACAATTGGATCAAATAGCAAGCTCCTCAATGATCAAGATTACCTCAGGTTTTAAACAATGCTCTAAGGGGGCGCTCACCAGTTATTATGTACTTTTGTGAGAGTGACGTATGTATGGCGAAGTTGTTTGCATTTAAAATATGCACAATGGAGAGAATGTTGGCATACCTACATGCTACATTAATGTAATGTGGATGATATTTCTCTGGATATTGTACTTTTGGAAATTGTACATGATCTAAGCACACTAACTAAAATGACAGCTCCCTTGTTCTAAAAAATCAGCCTGAATTAGTCTAAAGCACACTATCCATAGCAGCTATTAAAATAGGGAAAATGAATTTTGCCAGACTAGACAATTCTAGCTTCTGAAAGTGCAATGAATGAATTATCAAAGATATAAAATGTAAAAAACGTTATCGGCTCCTTTCTATACAATTTACCTCTGAAGTTCAGGAAGTGAAAATGACCAAGTGGAGCTAGCACTTTTTTGAAAGGTGCGCATCTGGAGTAAGGCCATGCTGTATACCCTATAACCCATATTACACCCTTTAATCATACACCAAAATAAAGGGAATTAAAGGTTCTTTGAATTATACCTAAGATATACAAGTTTTTTTTTAAATAGCCAGTATAACCAGTGAGGAAAGCCAGGGAAATTCTTTTTCTTTAAAATTCTAACTCTATGCAAACTACGAAACTGTAGAGTGCCACCTAAGCAAATAAATTTTAACTAAATTAAAAATATCTAACATCTTACTGCTGAATATTCAAGTCAATGAGGGTGATAACAACTGATGGTTTGATCCAAATGTATAAATTATATATTTAGAGCCTGTAGGAGATGATTGAATTTACATTAATGTCAATGACAAAAGAGTCATTAATTCAGAACTGGGAGTGATAGCTTATCCAAGGCTTCCAAATGACCAAAATGAAGAAAAAAAGATTTAATTTCATTATGAATGTAGAGCAAAATAAGGAAAAACACACCATTGAGTTATGTGTATGCATTATTAATTAAATTCTAATGTATCTGTAACAATTCTTCTACTAAATAAGAACATGTGATCTGTCATTATTGGCAAAATTAACTGAAAAAAGTATGGGGAAACCCCATAGTAACACACATTGTTATAACAAACTCTGATATAAAAACCCCTTCAATATGCATTGTTCTAACACAAAGTCTGATATAAAACCCCACTATAATGCACACTGTTACAATATGAATTCTGATATAACATAGTCACAGTGTAGCTCAACATTTTTTACAACCCCTTCACCACTTTCTTCTGATTGATTTGACATGACTACAACATTTTTGTTGCCAAAGAAAATTATTTTGATTAGTTTTTCCAGTGAGATGTGTTATATTCTTGAAAATTATTTATGTACTTTATCTTTACATGAATAATGATTTTACAAGTTTCTATTTTTAAATATGGTGTACATTTTCTTGCACTAGTCCTAGCTGACTATCAAAACCAAAGTAAAACTACTGAAACTGTAATGTGCTTGGAGCTACATTGTCAATTAATGTTGGTGTCATTTATCTTCTCTCCTTGATGATAAATGTAGGATCACTTTTTCAGCATAAAAGTAATTTGTAAAATCTGCATTTCCCACTGGATCTCTCCCTGCCTCTTTCGGAACTAGGTCCTGATTCATAACTTGGAAGCTGATCACAGCACCAATATTAAAGTGTATGCACTCACCAGGCATTACAAAGGGAGTTAATTCATAGACACAATGGTTCTTGTATCCTTACTTACTTCCCTTGGCTCATCTCTGAAGTGACAACTTGGAGGACTCACGGTACTAATTCAGTTCCCATAGTAAACCTATGCAAACACCATGATATTAAAAATTCAATAACTTAAAATTGTTGAGTGCTCATGATCAAACCTATATTTATCAGTATAGATGAAACCTGAATGTCAGCTTCTGTGTAGAGGAAAGGATATGAGCCACAGCATTTTCTGGACCTGCATGTGTTTTAAACGTGCGTTCATTTCCACACCATTGAGTCAGGTGCTAATTTTAGTAATGAGTGTTCCAAACTCAAGATTGTTAAAGAACTGAAATTCCATCAATAAAACAATGTCTCTATTTTTTTCTCACTTACATCTAGGATAAGCTCTCAAAAGATTCTTTTTCCTACAACGTAACTTACATTATTAACCAATTCTGGTCAGCCTAACCCATATATACTCCATTTTATATTCACCCATTTCCAGGCTAGTCCCCATTTTTCCATACCATTAGTACAGTGTGTCCTGGAAACCACCAAGATGTCCACCCAAGAGAGCTGTGGTGGATAAGTGGTTAAGACATTGGACTCATGACCAGAAGTTTGTGGATTCCCACCATCTCTAATCAGTTTTGATTGACTACTGAATTTTGAGGATATTTGTGAGGTCATGGGATTATCTGCTTTCAGTAGTTAAACTGGGAAATGTTTTCAAAAGGAAAACATTTTTTGTTATAGAAGATTAAATTAACAAAATATGCATTTAAAAATAATTAGTGAGTAATGACAATGCATTGAATATATGAAATACATAACAACAATGACAATGCATTGAATATATGAAATACTTAACAATAATGCACAAAGCATGCATTAGCGTATAAATGACACACATTTCAGTTACAATAAGATGGTAATATTTGCAATGGAAAATTCTATTTAAATAAATATATCAAACTTGCTTCAAAATATTCAACAATTTTAACTGTGGTCAAGCTTTAAATGTAAACCAAATATAATATGTTCTTCTAAATATGGACACATTTTTAGCATATATTTTGTCCTATTTATGCCATTTCTGACCAGATTGGATACTATTTTGCAGCCAGAAATGAGAGAAAAATAGTTTGTTATACACATCAGCGTTTGAAAGGAAAATTTCACCCTCAGAATCAGAATTTTGCATCAGACATTCAGTAAACCCTTGTGTCCGATGCAGATTTTTGGGTAGAATTTTCCTTTCCTACACGAAATGATATGAAGGATTCTGTTAGTCTTCAACAGCCAGATTAAGTATATATCTTCTTTCTTACCTGATGCTGATACCTGTCTAGGGCTTGCTTTGATTTACTTATCAACAAGGAAGGATCTGTCTCAAGCTGCAATAAAGATAGCACAGCATTTTGTTTATGACATTGTACTTAGATAATAATAATTCTGGCCCATTCCAAGAGTTATAATCAACACATACTACTACTGACTTGACAAAACAGATATGGATCAGGTAAGATAGTTACTGAGTAGACTTACAGTCCCTAATCAAACTTAGGGATGAAGCAAAAGCTACAATAAAACTCCAACAAATTTGCATGAACTTGATACTTTGAAGTCATTTATATTTGTGGGTTAAACTTTTATGGTTTTACAAGAATGATATATTCACTGGGGGAAACTGCTGTAGCTCAGTGGTTAGAGCATTGTACTCATAATTCATGGGTCAGGGGTTCGCTACATTGGCCAGACCGCAAGTATACCACTGCCCATCAGCTGATGCAGGTATAGATACAGGTGCCATTAAATTACTCAATTTGAGTTTTAAAATAGTTACTTATTTTAGTTCCTGTCTCATTAGTAACCCAATCATTAAAACATTCCTGTTTTGTTTTAATGTACTATTAGGACATGGTAACCAATTGTAATGTTAAATCTCATAATTGAAACTTTACTGGTGTGTCTGAATGTACTATTAAGACATGGTAATCGATTATAATGTTAAATCCCATCATTAAAGATTTCCTGTTGTGTTTGAATATACTGTTTGGACACAGTAACCAATTATAATGTTAAATCACATCATTAAAGATTTAATGTTGTGTTTTAATGTACTGTTAGGACACAGTAACCAATTATAATGTTAAATCCCATCATTAAAGATTCAGTGTAGTGTTTTAATGTACTGTTAGGACACAGCAACCAACTATAATATTAAATCCCATCATTAAAGATTTCCTGTTGTGTTTGAATATACTGTTTGGACACAGTAACCAATTATAATGTTAAATCACATCATTAAAGATTTAATGTTGTGTTTTAATGTACTGTTAGGACACAGTAACCAATTATAATGTTAAATCCCATCATTAAAGATTCAGTGTAGTGTTTTAATGTACTGTTAGGACACAGCAACCAATTATAATATTAAATCCCACCATTAAAGATTCAGTGTAGTGTTTTAATGTACTGTTAGGACACAGCAACCAACTATAATATTAAATCCCATCATTAAAGATTTACTGTTGTGTTTTAATGTACTGTTAGGACAAAGAAACCAATTATAATATTAAATCCCATCATTAAAGATTTACTGTTGTGTTTTAATGTACTGTTAGGACACAGCAACCAACTATAATATTAAATCCCATCATTAAAGATTTACTGTTGTGTTTTAATGTACTGTTAGGACAAAGAAACCAATTATAATATTAAATCCCATCATTAAAGATTTACTGTTGTGTTTTAATGTACTGTTAGGACAAGCAACCAATTATAATATTAAATCCCACCATTAAAGATTCAGTGTAGTGTTTTAATGTACTGTTAGGACACAGCAACCAATTATAATATTAAATCCCATCATTAAAGATTTACTGTTGTGTTTTAATGTACTGTTAGGACACAGCAACCAATTATAATATTAAATCCCACCATTAAAGATTCAGTGTAGTGTTTTAATGTACTGTTAGGACACAGCAACCAACTATAATATTAAATCCCATCATTAAAGATTTACTGTTGTGTTTTAATGTACTGTTAGGACACAGCAACCAATTATAATATTAAATCCCATCATTAAAGATTTACTGTTGTGTTTTAATGTACTATTAAGACATGACCTTGTTAGAACATGCCACAGTCTTAGCCTCCCTCATTTTTATAACATGGGTGACTCAAGGCTCCCATGAATAGCATGATAAAATAACAACACTAAATAAATGGTGGAAAGGTCAAATTTCTGTATAATTTTTTTTAAAAAGATCCAATACATACAATATTGAATTTATCATAGTCATCTTTACAACACTGTCATACAGCTGTTTGATCCCAACATTATGTTGCTAAATGACATAATAAAACTGCAATCTCAAATGAATATTTTTGTGCATAGTTTTCATAACATATCAAACTGGGATTACATACAATTACAAAATTTATGCATTTAGTGGAATAGAAGTGAAGAGTTCAAGCCCAAGGGTTCAGTGCTCTGGTAAATGTCAGGGATCAACAAACCTTATATGAACGTGGCTCAAACATAATCAATGTACTTGCTTATAAATCACTTGTTTTTAATGAAAATTTGATTCATGTGGAACAGGAGTCATCTTATAAAGTGAGACATACAAACAGTTAGATAAATCTTGGGGTAATAATGGACACTCAAAATATTTTCAGTACATAAAAAACACCATCAATTTAGATATTTTTGCTTTTCATTCCACTAGTCCTATTCAGAAATGCATACATGATATGCATTGTGTTTATCTGTTTCATTATGGTATTCATTATGCAGTATTTGCACCTACATTAATTTCAGTTTTAATAATTTGAATATAATAATGGTAAATTAAATATTAACCACTGTAATGTCCGTCAATATTGTTTAGCATCGATGTTTATTAGTAAGTATACTACTTCCGTCTGCATGCAAGTCCCGTATCTGTATTATATTTTTGTGTTTTGCTGTGTAAACACTATGTGTTTGATGCAATAAAAGTTGTGCTTTTATTTATATTTTCATTTATCAGAAGCCAGACCTAATTACCAAGTTATATTTCTTAAGTTATCTGCCAATGCACATTGGCCAATAAGATTTTGGGTTGTAAAGGCTTTGTTTTCCCATTTGACAGTCATTTAATCAAGCTGTGGATTTGATACTTGTTCGATGCCTACAATTCACTGTGTGCACATGAACTTAAACCATTCCTTTGTGA
The DNA here is from genome assembly GCA_028554795.2 of Sinohyriopsis cumingii. NCBI lineage: Eukaryota > Metazoa > Mollusca > Bivalvia > Unionida > Unionidae > Sinohyriopsis > Sinohyriopsis cumingii. The sequence continues at coordinate 22,136,995 of CM068832.1, read as the reverse complement.
AGACAGTGGGTCCTACTTTGTTTTCCCAGATGACAATCTTTTGATCAAGTCATGAATTTGATACTTGTTCATTGCCAAGTAGAGTACTATATTCAGTAACAGTTGCAAAATATTCTTTAATAGGTTTTACAGATCAACGTCTCACTTACATAGCTCACATAAGTGACCACAGATAACAGTAAAGACAAGGAATCTAAGTCGGATGATGTTTATGATGACCAGGCAATGCTGGAGTCAGATGATGTTTATGACGACCAGGCAATGCTGGAGTCGGATGATGTTTATGATGACCAGGCAATGCTGGAGGATTTCAGAACTTTATTTTGTAGTTTGGGCAATGAGGCAATTCTATTTCTGTTTTACCAAGTTCAAACCAAATTGTATATAGATATGTTGAATGGTTCCTGGCTTGTGCTGATTACCAGAAACTGTTACTGCGAAGATTCAAATCTGACAAAATAGGGGTGTGACTATGTCAAATAACAGGGTTGGAAAGACAAAGTTTTAAAAAGCATATGTTCATGAATTAGGCAGCTTTCCAATACAATGAGACTGAATTACAATAATGAATTATTAAGTTATGCTGGTTGCAATTCTGGGCAAAGAAACAGACAGATGACAATTGTGTTACTACTGGCTTCCCACATCTTTATGTAGGCCTTAAATAAAATTGAGGCATTATGGGTATGACTAATACCTTGTTACACATCGACTAAAATCAATGAACATGCTTTCAAAGATTAAAAAGACACCAGTCATACCCACAATGTTTTTCCAGAAAATTAACTTTCAAAATGGTGCTAATCTGTATGTGAATTTTCACTGCAAGGGATGTCATCTGATTCAAAATAAACTTTTACAGGAATTTTAATTCATTTATCTCACTAAAAAATTATTTTTTTGTTAAGATGTAAGATAAGTTGAGAAAATTATTCATTTTTTAAGGACGTTTTGTTTTGAAAATTTGTTTAACCTGACTGAAATATACACTGGACTGTATATTATTTGAAGTGAATATTTGACATAGACATTCAAAGCACAGAAATAACAATGTTAGCTTCATTAGCACAGAATAATATGGACTATGGAAACATCAAAATAGTTCATTTCATCAATACCTTAAATGAGATAACAAAAGCATTTGGGACCCATTCCATGACAAGTGGTGCCATCATTTTTGGGACCAGTTCCAGGGACAGCTGTAAAGGTCCCTCTGAGGACTGTATTTTGTGTTCTGGCTGCGATCAATGAGAAAAACATTTCATTATAAGTGTCAGATCAATTTAATGGATAAAACACATCAGTATAACAATGGTAACCTCTGGGCAACCTAAATTAAATAAATGGTAATCTAGACACAGTATTCTGGTAGCCCCTGAGCAACTGGAATTCAGTAAATAGTAGCCTAGAAACAGTATTCTGGTAGCCCCTTGGCAACCTGAATTTAATAAATGGTAACCTAGACACAGTATTCTGGTAGCCCCTGAGCAACTGGAATTCAATAAATAGTAGCCTAGAAACAGTATTCTGGTAGCCCCTTGGCAACCTGAATTTAATAACTAGTAACCTAGACACAGTATTCTGGTAGCCCCTGAGCAACTGGAATTCAATAAATAGTAGCCTAGAAATAGTATTCTGGTAGCCCCTTGGCAACCTGAATTTAATAAATGGTAACCTAGACACAGTATTCTGGTAGCCCCTTGGCAACATAAATTCAAGAAATGGTAGCTAAGACACATTATTCCAGTAGCTTCAGGGAAACTTGAATTTCATTAAATGGTAGCCTAGACACAGCATTCTGGTAGCCTTGGGTAACTTGAATTCAACAAATGGTAGCCTAGAGAGAGTATTTTGGACTATGAGCAGTTGAGCTCAAAATACTGGTACAATACATGAACATCTGCATTGTTTATCATATAAAACGTTACTACACTGATGTATGACAATAAAATATGTATCCATATTTTACAAAAATATGGCTGAAAATTAAATCCCCATGCCCACATAAATTATACTTGTGTAAAAATGTGGACTGCACATATGATTTTATATTAGTGTTCATTCATAAGGTTTTATATCAGTGTTCATTCATAAGATTTTTTTATTAGTGTTAAATAATGATACAATTTATTAAACAAATCCAATAAACATGATATGTGATAAGGTACTTCAAATACAAGTGGCATGTTGTATCTTTGCTTACAAAGTAATGCATACTGGCAATAAAGAAGAAATGCATATACAATAATAAACATTTCTATACACAGTTGTCTCCCTTATCTGATCAATTGTATTTAAGATTTTATCGGCACATAAAAAGGCAAAATAATACAAGTGTTACAATTACTTGAAAATGTTTTCAGAAAATAATTTACCATTTTATCTTTTGGAACGTAGAAGTCCGATACAGCTGCAGCAAGGTACAGAAGTGCTCTGTTTCCTAATGGACTCAAGGCAAGGGAACAAGCTTTCAGCAGGTACAGGTATTCGGAAAGTGTACTGAACTCCAGCATCAAAAGCTGTCTTTTCTTCTTCACATCTTGATATATCTTAAGCACATTTAATACTTGAGGACAGTAGTCTGACTTCACTGAGAAAAAAACAATACACAAAGCATTGAATATAACTGTCAATGGCAATATCAGTGGACATTTCAACTTCCCTAAACCAGACTCGGTTCTGGATAAAAAAATGTTTGATTGTTTTATGGATGTGACCAGTAATACATGGCCATGAATTAGCATAAAACAGCATAATTTGATATAAAGGTACACAGTCAGTCTGCTGGTGAAGCTGTATAATGTGATGCCAGTTCATAGACATCTCAAAGTATTGTTAATATTGACCAACAACTCTTTACATTCCCAGGAGAAGTAAGAGTTACAACTCTTTGCAATAAGTCAAAAGTCTCCAGGGGATTTTTTTGTTGTTGTGGGGTTTAACGCCATTTTTCAGCACATGATAGGCAATGCATGGCGGCCAGTATTAATGGTGGAGTAAGAACCCACAAAAACCCCGGGAAGAACCACCGACCCACGAGCTACTTGCAAGATTTCTCACATACCAACACTGGCCGAATCCTAGACTCGAACCCATGCAGACAGAGGTGAGATGGCAGTGATCCGTAATGGAAAGCGCTTTAGACCACTCGGCCACTCAGGGCCCCGTCTCCAGGGGAAAAATTACTTATGTTTAGAAATCTATATATGTCTTGTAAAAGATTCTGTTTATATAATATAGGTCAAATTCTTGCGTAGTTGTTTTTTTATTATATAATTGTTCTATGCATTTTAATAAATAACTCACTGAGTGTAATGTATTGTTTTCCCCAATGGCTGCTGACCCATTGCAAAGGGATGTAACTCTTACATTGTCTAAAAGAATACTGATTTTGGGTACTGAATTGGTGTGTTCTACTGATGTATTGATACACATTACATAAAAATACCATGAACAAATCCTATATTTTTGATATGTTTACTCCTAAATAAAACAAAAAATACCATTAAATAAAATTGAACAGATACACAATACATTTAGAAGGAAAATTTTCTACTTTAATTGTGATGACCTAATTTTTTATTTTTATTTTTATTTTTGTTGTGGATGTAAAATTGGAGCACCATGATATATGGACCTGTCAATCATCAACCTTTCATAGCTAAACCGCTTATTATGAAACCATTTCTTTATAAAGCATGTATATCATAATTAATTTATATATTAATTAATTATGAAATTTAAACTCATTTCAGTGGTCGGAGTTCTCGCTAATTGCAGCTATGTGAAAATGATGTCAGAAGTTAAGACTCATCTTAAAATTAATTTCTATGTTCTGGTGTGAGACAGCTTTAATGACTGAAACTACATACATCCCATACTGGAATGTTCATCCATCCATCCATCCACCTAGGGGTCAAATTATCAACAGATATACTTACCAAGTTGGGCAGACTAACACAATACAGATTTGACAGAACTGGCTTTGCGTTTTGTTAATCAAAGAAAGGGTTCAACCATTACCCCATATAAGAACAATTTTATTTATATGAAACTGTAGGTTGTACATTTATTGAGATTTGAAAAACTGCACTCATCAATGATGAACATGAAACATATTGTAAAGTTATTCTGTCCCAAATTAGGACATTAGAGTTATGGTTCTTACCCACAACACTTGAGTTACTATCATGTTCATTGCTAATCACTTCCAAAATGTCTAATAAATGCAAGTTCTGCAAATGCCTGGTAAATGGTTCTAAAGATCGCCCTCTGTGCAGAAATATAACAGCATAACCATGTTGCAAAAAATATCTACAGATCTAGTTAAGGAATTTCAGAGCAAAAGAAGTTTTCTGTTGAAAAATGAAACTATTCTAAAAAATTATAATACTGCCTTCATCTTTATGCATTGTCAATCTAATCCCATTTTGCCTCAAATTTTGTTCTTTCATTATCATATGTTTGACCATATAAATCATTAGTTCAATTTTTATCATTAATATATAAATCATTAGTTCAATATTTATCATTCATATATATATATATATATATATATATATATATATATATATATATATATATATATATATATATATATATATAAAATTATATTCACATTAAAACGAAAGCTAATTAAACATTATAAAATTATATAATCATTACAACATCATTAATATGGTGTGGTGGTGTTTTGGGGTAAAATTACACTTTTCAGCACAAGACAGACTATACATGGCAATCAATATGTATCGTGGACAAAGAACCCAGGAATAACCACTGGCCTATGGGAGGCTACTGGCAAGCATTCTCACCTAAAGAAATTGGCCAAGCTGAGGCTAAAACCCATGCCAACAGAGACAAGATGTCAGTGATCTGAAAAGGCGAGCACATTAGACCACTCAGTTATCTGGGCTCCCTTGGTAATATGACAAAACTTTTTAAGTAGGTTTATTGTGGTACATTTACTATGAAATCCAAGAGAGATTGGATGAAAAATGATATGGGTGTGACTTCTGTCTCTCATTAGAAAATGAAAAAGAATTCTTATAAAAGTTTCATAATCAACATAACAGTCCTGTGAAAGAAAATGATAAAGACAATGAAAATTATATGAAACCTTGGAAAATGTCAAGAGATTCATAATTTGCTAGTTTTGAATACTTCACTGAGCTATTAATTTTTGAATACTTTACTGAGCTATTAATTTTTGAATACCTCACTGAGCTATTAATTTTTGAATACTTCACTGAGCTTATCATTTTTGAATACTTCACTGATCTATTCATTTTTGAATACTTCATGGAACTATTCATTTTTGAATACTTCACTGAGCCATTCATTTTTAATACTTCACTGATCTATTTATTTTTAACACTTAACTGAGCTATTCATTTTTGAATACTTCACTGAGCTATTCATTTTTGAGTACCTCACTGAGCTATTCATTTTTGAATATTTCACTGAGCTATTCATTTTTAATACTTACTGAGCTATTAATTTTTGAATACTTCACTGAGCTTTGAATACTTCACTGAGCTATTAATTTTTGAATACTTCACTGAGCTTTGAATACTTCAATGAGCTATTCATTTTTTATGAAACATTTAGTTGCAAGATACTTCAGTATATTTTCCTGTGCAATGACCTTTTCTGTGGAATAGAATTTTAACAAAGAGTAATGCTATTGACTAATAATAATTGGATTTCTAGGACAATGTGCCATGTAATAACTTTCTTTTTGGATTTCTAGGACAATGTGCCATGTAATAACTTTCTTTTTGGATTTCTAGGACAATGTGCCATGTAATAACTTTTTTTTTGGATTTCTAGGACAATGTGCCATGTAAAAATATCACAAAAGTAAAATACTCTATTTAAGAGACAATCATTCTCAATTCACTGACAGAGCTTTCAATTCATGTACTTTAATGATTGCTCCTGTCAAAAGAAGTGGCTGCAATATAAAGGCTCATCTTACATTAGAAATATATAGAACATATATTCCTGATATTAAGTCATTCAAGAATCTCCACTTGTGTGTTTATAAAAACAGAAAAGTATAAATAAAGATGTATAGAAGATATACTGTCTTACTGTGGCCAAATCTCTGATTACCAGTAAGACATGAACCACAATGAAATTTACCTTTGTGAACACCCTCATATAAAGAAAAGCCCCATATAAAGAACACCTAGTCATAAAGTACATTTATTAAATTCCTTTTCTTAAGTTTCTTTTACATTCTGCAATTGAGATAAAAGAAAAATGTCCGAAAAGAAAACAATTCTACCTATGGAGTCTTCTTTACAGCAAGGTTGTACTCTCCCTAAAATATTTCTGCTAAAAATGCCATGGAAAGTTACCCTAAAATTGTACACACCATTTTGCAGGGGAGATAAATAATACTGAAAAAGGAATAATATCCATAGTTACTGATAAATACAGTATATACTGCTTACATGTTGAGTCTGAATGCAAACAACATAGACCCTGATCTGCCATCACAATGCATTGGCAGATTAGGATTTATCCTATTTATTCTACTGAGTACTTCTAACAAACGGCACATCTCCTAATTCTGTTGATGCCTTATGCAATGGCAGGTCTGGGTCTGTGCAGCTTGCAGTTAGACCAGGCTTGATGTGATTTATGACTTTAATTGAACATAAAGGAAAAAAAATGTCTCTCCTGTACAAGTAGATAGTGAGACACAGGTGATGGCTGTGTTATTGTTGCAGTGGTCTCTCACTATACATGTATGACACAGTTAATGGCTGTGTAATTGATACAGTGGTCCCTCACTATATATGGTGTATGACACAGTTGATGGCTGTGTTATTGATACAGTGGTCCCTCACTATACATGGTATGAGACACAGTTGATTGTGTTATTAATACAGTGGTCCCTCACTATACATGGTATGAGACAGTTGATTGTGTTATTAATACAGTGGTCCCTCACTATACAAGGTGTACAACAAAATTGATGGCTGTCTTATTGATACTGTGTTCCCTCACTATACATAGTGTAAAATACATTTGATGAATGTGTTACTGACACAGTGGTCCCTCGCTATACATGCTGTACAACAAAGTTGATAGCTGTGCTATTGATACAGTTGTCCCTCACTATGCATGCTGTATGACAAAGTTGATAGCTGTGCTATTGATACAGTGGTCCCTCACTATGCATGCTGTATGACAAAGCTGATAGCTGTGCTATTGATACAGTGGTCCCTCACTATGCATGCTGTATGACAAAGTTGATAGCTGTGCTATTGATACAGTGGTCCCTCACTATGCATGCTGTATGACAAAGTTGATAGCTGTGCTATTGATACAGTGGTCCCTCACTATGCATGCTGTATGACAAAGTTGATAGCTGTTAATGTTACAGTGATACCTCTCTATAAAGCACATCTTTATAGCATTGTTACAATCCATGGTATAACATGGTATGGTCATGAACTTTATTATATTGACCGAATTATATTTTTCAGTTTAAGACAAACTCACCTATTATCAGGTTCACTTGTATGGCTTCCTTCAACGGTACTATAATGAAGGAGCATTAAATTAGGTACAGTAGAACTTTGATTATCCAGCACCCAATTAACTGTCAGTCTCTGTTAACTGCCAGGGCATTGTATGTCAAAATATTAAAAACAGGTACATGTACATATGTAGATATTATGATTTTTTGATGATCGGGTGTATTGTATAATACTTTTAATGTACATATTCTATTATCCGTCTATCCTCATATCCATCATGGTCTCGGTCCTGCATCCTGACAGATGTACACCAGTATGGCTTTATAATGAGTGGTATTCTAATGAGGGAGCATTATATCAGGTACTCTTGCATGACTTTCTCCAGCAGTTTTATAATGTGGGAAAACTGTATCAGGTACACTTCTATGACTTCCTTCAACAGTGTTATAATGAGGGAGTACTATATAATGTACACTTGTATGGCTTCCTTTGATAGTGTTATAATGAGGAAAAACTATCAGATACACTTATATGACTTCCTTTGATAGTGTTATAATGAGGAAAAACTATCAGATACACTTATATGGCTTCCTTTGAAATGTTATAATGAAGAATAACTATATCACATACATTTGTATGGCTTCCTCCAACAGTGTTATAATGAGGGAGCACTATATAATGTACACTTGTATGGCTTCCTTTGATAGTGTTATAATGAGGAAAAACTATCAGATACACTTAAATGGCTTCCTTCAATAGTGTTATAATGAGGAATAACTATAACACATACATTTGTATGGCTTCCTCCAACAGTGTTATAATGAGGGAACACCATATCAAATACACTTGTATGGCTATCTCCAACAGTGTTGAATGAGGAATCACTTTATCAGGTACACTTGTAAGGCTTCATGTTATAGTTAGTGAACAACATATGAGGTACACTTGTAAGGCTTGACCGTCCAGGCTGGTAAGTAACAACATACAAAGTATGCTTGTAAGGCTTGACCGTCCAAGCTGGTAAGTAACAACATATGAGGTACACTTGTAAGGCTTGACAGTCCAAGCTGGTAAGTAACAACATACGAGGTACTCTTGTAAGGCTTGACAGTCCAAGCTGGTAAGTAACAACATACAAGGTACACTTGTAAGGCTTGACTGTCCAAGATGGTAAGTAACAACATATGAGGTACACTTGTAAGGCTTGACCGTCCAAGATGGTAAGTAACAACATATGAGGTACTCTTGTAAGGCTTGACAGTCCAAGCTGGTAAGTAACAACATATGAGGTACACTTGTAAGGCTTGACCGTCCAAGATGGTAAGTAAACTATTACGATGTAAAGGATACTCAGCTGATACAGCTCCTCTTGTGCCAATGCTAAAATTGTCGATGTATCGGACTGTATTACCTTCCAGGGGGACTTTGGTACCACCTGACTGTATAAAAAACAGGTCACAATAATTATATAGCAAAGCTCTTAATTCATAAATACAATGGCTGTACTATAATTCACTCATGTTACACTATGCACTACAGTATAATTTCTTCATGTCCCTGTACGTTTCTAAGTTACACTGTGTGATAAGCTTTGCCTCTGCAAAAGTACCACATATACTGATTATAAGTTGAGTCAAACTGCAAACAACCAAGATCCTGATCTGCCATACCATAATGTGCCTGCACACCACAGTATATGTTGTTTTGTTCTACTGATTACTCCTAACAAACTGCACAGACCAAGATCTGCCAGTGCAGTTTACAGTTGGACTTGACTTATAAGCAAATATATATGGTATATACACCCTCTGTCTAGACTGATGTAGGAGTTACATGACAATTTTGCATGCATTAATGCTGTTGTTGTTCTAGGGTTTAACGCCATTTTTCAGCACAAGATAGGCTATACATGGCGGCCAGTATAACTAGTGGAGGAAGAACCCTGGAAAACCCAGGAAAGAACCACCGACCCACGAGAAGCTACTGGCAGGCTTTCCCACATACCCACATTAGCCGAGCCTTGGACGCATGCATTAATGCACAGTATGGCATACTTTTTACCCTTTCTTGAAGAAGAAAAAAAACAACAGAAAGCTGTTGCCAGAGCTCTCTGTATGATTTGGAATCAAGAGTCCTGGCCCCATATCCCTGAGGCAGTGTATCCTCTAGGGCTCTGTACCCACATCCCTGAGGCAGTGTATCCCCTAGGGTGCTGGACCCACATCCCTGAGGCAGTGTATCCCCTAGGGGTGTAAGACTTAGAGTAAAAAATCTCCCTGGTAATAAAACCAGGGGTCAGACTGAGTAAAAAACAACTTGGGTATCAAAACTGGAGGTCAAATTAAAAATGTGTGGGTCTCTGAAGTGCAAATGAGGGTAAAGGTAAACACTGCTTGAGGGTCCAGTTGAAAAATAAAATGAGGGTCCAGGAAAAAAACGTACATGTCTAGGAGAAAGACACATATGTGTATAATATCCAACAAGTTAATAATTAAAGGAAGAAGGAATAAATGCAAGAAAGAAAGACAGAGAAGTTGAGCCATAAAAATATTGTAATCTTTTTTCTCTTTCAAATAATGTGTGTGTGTGCACATGTGTGTATGTGTGTGATAAACTAACCAAACTAGAATTGGAAATACTTGCTGAATCATACAAATGAAAACCATGTACCATTACCAAAAAACATCAATTAAGCAAATTCCTGTAACCACAAACAGCTCATACAAATACCAAATCTAAAACAGGGATACTTTCTGTTTCTTTACCTCTTATCTACCTCCTCCTTCACAGTCATGTAATTTATATCATAAGGTGTAGGTAGTCTACATATAGCTGTTGTTGTTGTGGACATAAGGCCATTTTTCAGCAAAAACAAAAGACCATGCATAGGCAACTCCCTCCAGGTATGTGCCAGATACATGTGTTTTAAAGCCACACCCATAATGTAAACTGACGGATAAAACCAGATCACTGGATGTATTTTGCCCATCCCTGCAATAGACTATGCACAGAGACCAGTATAATTGAAAGGAAGAACCTGGGAAGAACCACAGACCTATGGGAAGCTATTCTCAAGCTTGCTAACCTACCCACATTGGCAGAGCCTGAGACTTAACATGTCTGATGTGGACAGAGGCGAGATGGTAATGATCAGTAAAAGCAGGTGCTTTAGACCACTCTACTGCCTGGGCTATCTCTGCATTCAGTAGTCACTTATAAATTTAGAAATTAAATCAAAATGAGATTTAATTAATTGATAAAAACGAGATATTTTTGCCCTGAAATGCATGCATTGAAAACATAAATTAAATGGCACTAGAAAGAAACTGCCAGCGCATACAAATTTCACCCAAGCAAATGAAAGACTTCAAGAACTTACTTCATAACACGCAAATGGTAGTTTGATGCCATTGTATTTGTCAGTAAAGGAATTTAGTGCTTATGCTGAGAAAGCCCTGGCATATAATTTGTGAAATATTTATTAAGTGAAATCAGAGTTAATTGCTAAGACAATAACCCCATGTAAAAGTAACATGAACTTTTAGTATATGTAATGTACATGCTGAACAAATATCAAAATTTAATCAAATACATTTTTAAGTTATGAGCACTTGAATTTTGACATCATATACCGATAGGTATTACTGCATCAGACCAAAATACTCCCACGATGTTCTGGGCCGCTGTGATTACATAATCACTAGTATGTAGTCAGCAATATTATTGGTGAGCAACCCACTTGAATCTGATAAGCAGAAAATGATTTGACAGCAAGAAATAGGTTGATGAGGAATACAGGCTAGTGCTGCATTTACTAAAACACATACTCTGTGGATTGCCAACTCAGTCTAGTGGACATGGGCAGAGAGGCAGGGAGAGGCAAGTGCTCACTATGAGCATTGGAAGTCTGGTGGATCACCAACCTCCCCCCCCCCCCATCTCCATCAAGTGGGAATCTACTCAGTGTAGTGGAAGTCCATAACAGATTTTATTGCAGCAAGAGTGGGCTTTATGGCACCCCTTGATACTCTAAACAAACAGGTGGGAGACATCCCCAACACCATAAACCCTACCACGGCAGGTGTCAATTTCATGCCTTTACCTGTACAAACTATACAGTGGTAACATTTGCTGTGGTATTTATCATTGGCCTAGCTAGGAATACATAAAGACAAATGCATGTAATATAGAAAAAATAAGAGGTTTCACAATTCCTGGATATCTTCCTACTCATGTCTACAATGGAGTGTACATCAGAAAAATTGCTTAGCTATAAAATACAATCATATTGATTGATTAGCTGTAGATTTTCTTTTATCATGTAAAAAAGTAGAAATTTATATTCTATGCTGTGATACCTACTGCAAGAACAAACTTAAAGACCTAATAATGTTTCCTACCTGAAATATTCCCAGCATGTTTTTTATTTTTTAGTGTTTTTCTAATTTCATGGTGTTTGTTTTTGTAATAATATTATTATGTTTTTTATCTTATAGGTGTTGTCTAATGTTGTAAAGCGCTTAGAGCTTCTAAAGATTAGGCACTATACAAAGTGCTCATTATTATTATTATTATTATTATTATTCTGCATCAAGCTGTCATTTGGATATTCTTTCTCAATAAATGATATTTCAGAAAAGTGCCTTGTGTACTAGTTATTTAATTTGTCATAGTTTCCATTTTATTTTCATCCTATTTCCAAAACCCACTTTAAAGAAGTTATTACAAAACAGTAATACATATAAAACTCGACACGAGATTACAAATGAATGCAGCAGCTCTACTATTTCTACCAGACATGTACGATCAAGAACACTGGAACATTATGACATGCATGTCATAATTCTTTCCAAAGTATATTCTGAAATAATAAATCACATCAAATACTAAAATTAAAAAAAATAAATGAGCTATCATACTAGAAGTGGTTTGTTGTTTTACTTTTTACCCAAAACCTTGAAAATAACATTGTATATAAGACAAGATGACAATTTGTTTACTGTAAAGAACTGTGTACACTTTGCTGACTGTTTCATTCTATCAGCGGCCATTGATATCACAAAGTTATTTCAACAAAAAAGTAAGGTATTTTCTGTCCTTACTTTTTAACGAACCTAGATGCATCACCAGGCATCGGCTGCAGAATAACATTCTTAACCTGAAGTCAGCCGCTAGGTCTGTTATTGAAGCTTCCTGTCTAGAGTCAACAACAGTCAGTCAGGACAGTTACTTTTCAATGTGCTTCAAGGTTTCAAGGTGTACATTAAATGAAATCAAAATATCACAAAACCATACCCCAAAACTAAAAAGATTTATGCCAACAAATTTGGACTGAGAAGTGTGTTTGATATAAAGTTCTCATATTATCATGTAAAACTGGTCTCTGACATTATACAAAAAACTAAATATAATAATTTATTATTTTTCAATTAGCGACCTACCATTTAGCTTAAATTTAGAATAAAAAGAAAAATCGCCTTGATTCATGTCTAAATTTAGTTCTTTTTTTTCTTCTAAAAATCCCCTCCATATCTTTTTTTCAGCCTACAACCCCGCCACTCCATATTGTGATAAATGACTAGAGCAGAAAACTTAAATTTAATTATTTATTAGCAGTGACTGGTCAGTATCATGCTTTTATTGTTTCAATGTATATATTGTTGAATGAATGTTTCTTGTTGTCACAAAATCAAAGCCTTAAAACAAAAAGATATTAGTTTGTTTTAATTTTTAAATGTACCAAATTTGTCTGTGTAGTACTGAAGGCTGCCCTCTATTAGTGACTGTTTATGCCTTCAACAAATTGATTTTTATGAAAGAGATTACTTTGTTATTTTTTTCACAAATCTAAAATCAAGCACCGGCCATGGAGTGAGATTTTTTTCATTGGTCAACAGCTACACTTCTTAAGAATGGCCAGTCAGGAAGCTGCTGAGTATCCATTTATTTTCTAGCAAAGATGTTTCTAACAAACATGATTTTTGAAATAAAATGTGTCTTGTTGTTTGTGGAAAAACAAATGTTGGACTTGTAATATGGACTGAGAATTGCAATGTGGTAAAGTTGCGATATTTTCATGTAAAATTGGTTCCTAGCAGTATGTAAAACAAAACATATAAAAACTGTATTATCTACATTAAGCATTCAATTCAGTGCATATAATATAGGTCGATTCCAGCGGCACAAAGCTACAAAATGTTTATGAATCCTGTATTACACAACAGGCTTTTTTTAAAATAAAAAAGGATCTTTTTTCGTAATAAAATGTTTATTGCATGCATGAGAGAGAGAGAGAGAGAGAGAGAGAGAGAGAGAGAGATCATGCACCGTAACTTTTGACTGACATCACCTTTAGCTTTTATCGCCAACCTGGAAACATTCATTGATAATTAGAGACTATACATTTTTTAAATTTGCTATAGTTGTCTTCATTATGGAATTCTTCTACTTACAAAATTTAGAAATATAGTTTTGATTCTGCTCTTTATTCAAAAGAAATAAATAGGTTAATTGCTGCTTAGCAATTCATTTTGCATTTAAGAAGAATTTACATAATTAACTGGGTTATTAGCCTGCTTTTCTTATTTTCTTATAATCTGTTGCTGAATCTGGTAATAATTAACACGTAATATCTTCAGAAATTTAACAGACTGAAAGCCACTTTAGTGAGTGTTACTTCAATATTCAAACTGAAAACCTTAGTGCTGATATGAACATTTTTAAAAAATAGGGATTTACAAAAACCTCTGCCAACTCCAGGTCAGATTAGATAGCAAAGTTCTACCAGATATTTGTTTAAAGCTGTGAAAAAGAAAAGCCACATATTAATAGCAAACAGTGCAATCTGAGATAGATTTTATAGCCTGGCAAACACGCTGATTAGCCATTTTGGATAACCTACAAGGCATATTTGATATGCATAATTTGTTAAACTTTATGTGTGATACAGTACAATTTAACAAAGGGGGAAAAAGAAGTATAAACAAGAAGAAATTCCAGTTAGATAAAGCTACAACCAACTGGCATACAATGCTGAAGGCTATCATTATTGAAATGCAAATGTAATTGCATCTACTGCAGATACACAACTATGTTTGCATATTAATAAAATTTTGCAAACGATGAGAATGATATGTTGAATGTACTGTAGAAATTAACTGCTACTGCAACATGGGAAAAAATAGTTATATTCATACACATGACAGAACAGATGAGGCCCTGAGTGGCTGAGTAGTCTACAGTGCTTTCCATTACGGATCACTGCCATCTCACCTCTGTCTGCGTGGGTTTGAGTCTCAGATTCAGCCAATGTGGGTATGTGAGAAAGCTTGCCAGTAGCTTCTTGTTAGTTGGTGGTTCTTTCTGGGGTTTTCCCAGGTTCTTCCTCCACCATTAATACTGGCTGCCATGTATAGCCTATCGTGTGCTGAAAAATGGCATTAAACCATACAACAACAACAACAATGATAGAACACATAGGTCAGCTTAGGATAGAACAGGAGATCTGCAAAAGAAGTTTTGACTTCAAAAGAAGGAGGATTTCATTGACCTTACTTTTAATATGCAAATGGACAAAAATTTAAGTACTGAACAAAATTCTATTTTTTTAACATTAAAATTTGCACATCATGCATCATATAAGTCATTTCACAGTAACTCATTGCCACTCATACTCTCCTTATATGTACTACAAGCATTTTTAACATCTCTTAGGAGACCATTGTCTGGATTATATTTGTGGCAGTCCTCATTGCTGTGATCTAAACATTGAGATGATTAGCTATGCTGTTGTACATGTCGAGGCTACAAAGTGATCCTATACCGTGCCATGGAGCAATTAAAGCTATTTTCAAAGACTGAAAGATAACATGAGTCATATCTACTACCCAAGGTGAGTTGTTTTCCAGGAAGTTTAATGATAAATTTATTAAGCCTATGTATGGTAAATTACATTGTTATGTTCACAAAAAGGTACTTTGCCTACAATGAGAGTTAACACAAGATTTTCATGGTCATTCGCTTTCCAAATAAGGCTTGCTATACTGCATTTGGATATTTTTTTAATATGTTATTGAATGCTTGCCCTATTTACTATGATCTGTTTGTTTCCAGATAAGAATGCAATGTCCTTATATAGCACACTGAAAAACAAGGCTGAAAATGGAAGTAGTTCTTAGTTCTAACTAATATGATGGACTAACATGATGGACAAAAAAAATTTGTACAAAGAATATAAAAGCTGTTTTACTCATTTTTCAACAGTGGCTATACTGGTATTAAATATGGCTTGTTAAGTTGTTTAAGGATTATTATGCAAAATCTTCAAATGTGCTGAGAAAACATGAGATGTGAATCACACTCAGCTGTTCCATTGATCCATTTAGGAACATTATAGTACTCTGTCTACAAGGTAGGAGTACAAATCATTTCTGAATGACTACTGATCACGCATAGTATAACTTAAAGATAAAACCCCCAATTCTGCCTTTGTCAAAAATTTCACCATTCCTCCAGCCTAATTAAAGTTTGGAAGGAAGGAAAGGTTATAAAGGATGCTTGATATAAACCATTCTTTGAAATAATCAAAATGTTAGGTTCAAATGACATTCAAATATTTAGTTTTGAATTAAGAAGTGCCACCTTTTAATTCAGTCAATGAAGTCGCTTGTAATTCTGATCTTTTTCACGAGCACTCCAAAAGTAGTGATGCAATAAATTCAAAAATTATGTTAGTGTGCACACAGCACACATATTGAATCAAGAGCAAATAAAGAGAGGCATGCCCACTTTTTAAAGTGGATCTGAGAAGAAAGACATTAGATAAAAATAACATTCTTATGAATATTGAACATCAGCTGGGGTGATGTAATACACACTGAAGCAGTAACTGTTATACGTTTCCAGAAATGGACAATATTGGTTTAGTTCCCCAGAGTTACATCATCATAATTGATGCCCTAAGAATAAATGGGTGAAGACAATATTTTTTGAAAGAAAATAAATCTATGTCATAATATTTTATTATATGGCGTTTTCCTTTCTTTCTGTCAATTATTCTCTTATCCTTTCATGCTGGAAGTGTTACCATATTTTTTTATAATTTACTTTTTTTCATAATCTGCTGATGGTAGGTCAAGTAATTTTATTTCATGAGAGGCATCTCGTTATATTACATAAATTTTGTCTTGTCTTTCTAAATACACTGTCTACCCCACAAAAGTATTTCTGGTATAGTAACACTTGTGACTGTCACAGACAAATTTGTATTTTAACTATTATGTAATATCAATTAGTTTTAAAAATGTTTGTATGTTCATTTCAGTTAAACATACTATCCTTCAGACCAGAGAAATGGCATATATTGGTTTAAAAGAGCTAAAATAAATTGAAAAATATGTTGCATCATCCCATCAGTTACTAGGGGTGGCATTTTTTGTTTTAGGGCTCAGTTTAGTAAGATCTGGAGCAAATTAAAAAAATGTATTTATATTTGAGGTTAAATTCCTTTTTGCAACCAGCACTGAAGAAGATCCCACATATAACTATAATCTATCTGTTATAGGCTTAATAACTTTATCACTGGCAAAAACTTCCTGAAAAATATAACTCTTCTTTGGTAGAAGATTTTTATTCCAGTTGCCCTTTTGTCTTTAACAAGTTTTATTTGCTCCACTGCAAGGTATAGGATCACTACGTAGTGGTCGAGGATACGATTTCGTAGCTATGGACACTGTTTGTACACCCACCCACCCGGAAAATGTCTGTTCCTGATTTGTTTATATTTTAATAACAATTTTGAGTTTGCGGGAGATTTCAATGAGTGACTGGAGGGATGTGAGACACCCCATATCTTCAGAGACAAACCAGGAAAGTCACATGAATGCGTATTCCTCATCTTGAAAATGAGCTACTTTCAATTTTGATTTACATAATATTGGAACCCGTAAATTAACTTTTCTGGCAAAATAAAGCTCAAGAAATAACAACATAAAGAGAAAAGTAAAACCTGACACTTATTAAAAAAATCCTAACCACATGAGATTAATGATGAAAATATTACCGGGACTAATGCATTCATAAGATGGCAACGAAAATCGAGTCTACAAACGAAATTATGTTCCCGCAGAGAAACAATTTGAAAAGGTTTCTGATTGAAGAGTATTATACATGAATAACAAATATTTTATACCGTAACAAGAGCAACAGGCTTTCCAGTATCTTTAAAATATTTTATAAACTCATTTGCTTCATCTTCACTTTTTGTACATGTCTCAGGAAGCGAATTGTCCTGGAAGAAAGCCTCCAATTCAGCCATCTTAAAACATATCACTTTTTACATTTCTTTAACTAAAGAGCTCACTTCCGTTGATGACCATTCTGAATCTGCAAGGTGAAGTAGGTTATTAAGACAGGTAAAGATAGAGAGATCAAAGTTCGCTACATTTTTGTTGACAGAAGTAGAGTAGTAAGTCAAAGTTATGAGAATTCAGTTTATGGTCGTTTTCCAAGATGGCAGGTCCGTAAACTTTCGATTTTGTTGAGAATATGAGTTAAACCTGTGATAACAAATGCAGTTTTCAAGTGATAAGACAGTCAGTTCTCAAGTTTTAATTGTGTTATTGCAAGGAAAGCAATCGCGTACAACCACATAGGCAAACGTGTACTAACAGTTTTAATCTTTAATTGTTGAAATAACCAAGTAATTGCTGAATTCAAGGACATATTCTAAGTTATTTCATTGTTTAATTATGAATAAGCTTTTTGCTACAAGGATTATATTTCTTAATGTTGGTAAGAAGATAGTTAAATTTAATTTAATTTTTTTATTATTTCAGAGAAGAAAAAGGAGGCAGACAAGAAACCAGGAGCAATGTTATCAAGGTACAGTTGGAGTTAATTGTTTGAATATAAAGCTCTTTAATTTTCACACATCAATGACAGTAACACACATAACAATATTACTTTAATAGAAGGGTGCTTTGTCATGTGTTATAAGTCATAGCATAATAGTTATCAGATTCAAAAATCTCACAGTAAAGTTACAAAGTTCAAATAAAAAGTAGTGTGGTTCAGGCTACATTGAAAAAAAATGTTGGTAGGTTTTTACAGACTTTTTTTTTCTTCTCCTTTTATTGGTCCATATGGGTTGAAATGGAGCAGAAACTAGAAAATAAGCATGTTTCCAGCCTGAATTTAACTTTGATCAATTTTGCTTCACTTTGTCCTTTTCTTTCTCCCAATTTTTGTTCTTCTTATTTCCAAATTTAAACAAGGAAATTCACCCCAAAAATGTAGAGTTTGCAGGAAAAAATAGGTTTGGTCAGATAACCAGAGCCATCCTGCTTTTATATTTGGCCTAATCGTACTGTAAATTAGTTTTCATATACCTGTAATATTAGTAAATTGATTGAGTTTGATACCAAACCTTAGAGTCTGTT
Organism: Sinohyriopsis cumingii; assembly: GCA_028554795.2. Lineage (NCBI taxonomy): Eukaryota > Metazoa > Mollusca > Bivalvia > Unionida > Unionidae > Sinohyriopsis > Sinohyriopsis cumingii. Next base: position 22,118,061 of record CM068832.1, on the reverse strand, counting down.
GGAATAGTATCTCATTTAATTTCTGCCACCATATTCACCATGTTTTACATTTATAGAATTTTTATTTCTCTCAAACTGTAGAAAATAAAAAACTTAAGCATGTCTCTTATCTTTCCTGTGGAACTGTATAGATGTAATTATGAAGCTTTTGTGCTATTTATAGTTGTTTACAACTTGCTGCAGGGGGTGGAGATACTTTCATGTCTTTAATTAATAACACCATGAATCTAGCATAAATACTTGCATGTAAGTCTATTCCACATGCAAACTGCACATAACATACCATCAAACAGTGTACAGGCAGATCTGAGTCTATGCATTTTGTTCATCTCATTTCAGAAGTCTTCGGAGATTGAATGTTGTCTTCATGCATATGGTAAGAGGGACTTTTAAATAGTTCTGACATCAGGATGATATTAGAATGGTTAGGTCCAACATCAGGATTATGTTAGAATGGTTAGGTCCAACATCAGGATGATATTAAAATGGTTAGGTCCAACATCAGGATTATGTTAGAATGGTTAGGTAACATCAGGATGATATTAGAATGGTTAGGTCCAACATCAGGATGATATTAGAATGGTTAGGTCCAACATCAGGATGATATTAGAATGGTTAGGTCCAACATCAGGATGATATTAGAATGGTTAGGTCCAACATCAGGATGATATTAGAATGGTTAGGTCCAACATCAGGATTATGTTAAAATGGTTAGATCCAACATCAGGATTATGTTAGAATGGTTAGATCCAACATCAGGATTATGTTAGAATGGTTAGGTCCAACATCAGGATGATATTAGAATGGTTAGGTCCAACATCAGGATTATGTTAGAATGGTTAGGTCCAACATCAGGATTATGTTAGAATGATAGGTCCAACATCAGGATGATATTAGAATGGTTAGGTCCAACATCAGGATGATAATAGAATGCAGTTAAAATTCATTATGAGGTAGGGTCTTATTTGAGCAAAAGCTAATTTATTTATAATGATCAGGTGCTAACTCCGGTTCACATGGTAAGTGCCAAAAATATGCGTGGTTCTGGTAACGTGACTTTATTATTAATGGCTTAAACCATGCATAGTTTGTTATTTCTGAGCCTGTAATTTTAGATTAGAAACATGAACTAACAGCAGGATAGTAAAGAAATAAAAGCAAAAATTTCATTCTGACATTTCTATCCTATTTTTGTACACTGTAACTAGAATCAAATATTTTTTTATTATTTGGGCATAAATTTAAAGTATATTGCTTGAAATATAGTATAAATCATATCATATGAACTGATCTATTCCTTGAAACCTACTATCTCAGATTGGATTATACAATGGGGAATAAAATTGGAGTGATGTTATCATATGTTGCCATCATGGTGTGGCATCAGATTGCATTACAGCAATATTGGCAAAAATATTTTTGGGTGATATCATGAATCCAGATGTTAGCACCCCATCTAATGTGTGAAAATTGATGTAATGAAATGATAAAAGTTTTTTTAAAATTTCTTATTGAATTTATACATGTAAAATGTTTGCTGTACATAATGCATTATTATTATATCATCATGCAATTCATTTTGTGGATGCTCAGAATTACAAAAGTGTTACTTAAATGCCATGAAATTTTTTCCAGTACATGTACATCAGAAATGAATAAATAATAAATCCCCAACTGCTCAGGAATACACCTAAATTGATTCATAAATTCTTGATTGCTCAATAATGCACAAATACTGATTAATAAATCACTAATTGCTCCATTATGCATATAAACTGATTAATAAATCACTAATTGCTCCATTATACATATAAACTGATTAATAAATCACTAATTGTTCCATTATACATATAAACTGATTAATAAATCAATAATTGCTCCATTATACATATAAACTGATTAATAAATCACTAATTTCTCCATTATACTTATAAACTGATTAATAAATCAATAATTGCTCCATTATACATATAAACTGATTAATAAATCACTAATTGTTCCATTATACATATAAACTGATTAATAAATCAATAATTGCTCCATTATACATATAAACTGATTAATAAATCACTAATTTCTCCATTATACTTATAAACTGATTAATAAATCACTAATTGTTCCATTATACATATAAACTGATTAATAAATCACTAATTGCTCCAGTATACATATAAACTGATTAATAAATTACTAATTGCTATGCAGTATACCTGTAATGAAACTCATTAATAAATTAGTAATTGCTCCATGTTATATGTACATAACAAAACTGACTAATTAATTCATAATTGCTTTGTTTTTGTTTTCTTTTCTTTTCTTCCATAACCTGGCCAGTTTAAGGGCACCACTGATGACTTTACAACAAACTATCTCCATTGTGCCCTGTTCTTCACTGCTATTTGGGACTTTGCAAACTTCATGCCTGTCCACTCTTGGATATTATCTTTTCATCTCTTCTTCTGTATGCCTCATTTTCTCTTGCACCACTCCGGTGGCCTAGTGGTTAGAGCATCTGCATTGGAAGTGGGAGGTCATGGCCCCGGCCAAGTCATGCCAAAGACTACAAAAATGGTATTAACAGCTGCCTTGCTAGGTGCTCAGCATTGAGGTTAGTGTTAGGACTGGTGGGCCTGGTGTCCGGATAATGTGACTGGGTGGGACATCATGCTACATGTCTGCGGCATAATGCCACAGTGCTAGACATCACTATAAACTGCCACACTGCAGACATTGTAGCGATATGACAGAAAAATTGTTAAAGCTACGTTAAAAACTCCTAATCATACACACATTTTCCCTTGCTCTCACTGTCCCATGTAGGATTGTCTTTGACAGGCCAAATGAGCATGAATCGTGACCATACTGTTTTAGTTTGCATTTCTTTATGGTGGTGAGCAGATCTTCGTATGGTCCAATTACACCTTGGATTCGGTGCACCTCCTCATTAGAGACATGGTCTAAATATGAGATTTTCTTCATTTAATATCATCTCTAAAGCATGGATTCTTCTCTATAGTTCTACTGTCAGGGTCAGTGTCTCATACAGGAATATGGACATGATGAAGGAGCACATAAGCTTGATTTGGATCCCAGCATAATTTTGCTGCCCTTCCAGATAGGCTGCAGCCTAGCCAGCTGAGTTGTTGTATGAACAATCGAGGAAAGAACCTCAAGTTTTGAACCTTCATCAGAGGTTATAGCACCTAAATACTTGAAGCTTGTCATTGTACCTAGCTTCTGTTATTTCACTCTTATTTCCTTTTGGATGCCACAGAAACTGATTAATAAATCCCTAATTATTCTAATACACATAAACTGATTAATAAATCCCTAACTCCTCCATGATACACATAAGCTGATTAATAAATCTCTACTTATTCTAATACACATAAACTAATTAACAAATCCCTAATAGGTCTGTAATATACATACACTGATTGATAAATTCCTAATTGCTTTGTAATACACATGAACTGATTAATAAATCCCTAATTATCCTAATACACATTAACTGATTAGTAAATCCCTAATAGCTCTATAGTATACATATACTGATTGATAAATTCCAAATTGCTTTGCAATACACATACACTGATTAATAAATCCCTAATTATTCTAATACACATAAACTAATTAATAAATGCCTAATAGCTCTGTAATATACATACACTGATTGATAAATTCCTAATTGCTTTGTAATACACATAAACTGTTTAATAAATCCCTAATTATTCTAATACATCATTACTTAAATGTAAACAGAAGTGAAAAAAGAAACATTTCAAAGCTGGCTGGCGTAGAACAGGGCGAAGAATTCCAGTTATCTCCCTTATGCCCTTTCTGGCTCAACAGTTTAAAAATTTGATTGTTAATTTAGATAACCTAATTAAAATTCCTATTAAATCGTCAACCTTTGTGTCCACTATCCAAGCGATACCTCTGCGTATTGCATTATTCAATACCCATTCAGTAGGACAACCGGAAAAATGCACAGAAATAGTTAATTTTATCAACAATCAGAATATCTACGTCCTTTTCCTGTCAGAAACATGGCTAAAAATATCAGGTGATGAGCCACCAGTTACTCCATCAAGTCATCCCCCGCCACTCTCGTGGAGGTGGAATTGCTGTCATCACAAAGAACTCCATGATCAAATGTCTTAACCATACCACAACTTTCAGTTTCTACCACACATCGTTTGAACTAACCCAAACCACACTTACACTGGAACAAAGGTCAGTCCATTTTTTCTGCCTATACCGCCCTCCTCCTAGTAGAAAAAACAAGCTGTCTGAATATCTCTCTTTGGAGCAGTTTCCGAATCTCCTGGAGCATGGAAATTCGATAGGTGGCAACCTGATTATTCTTGGAGATTTCAACTTTCACTTTGTCTGTCCTGGAAACCCAAACGCATCAAAACTCCTAGATTCCATTAATGGTTTCAACCTCAGTTAACCAACCCACTCATAAACATGATCACATTTTAGACTGGATTCTTCATAGACCTGATGATAACATTCTATGGTCCTCCCTGGTATCCCATGAACTTGCATCAGATAACCTCTGCATTATATGCCATGTTGACGTATCAGTCCCTAACCCTCCACCTTTATTTGCTACTAAGAGAAACCTCCGTATAATAAATAGAACCAAACTAATGCATGACATCCAAGCAAACCTAACAACTTACCAACCTCCTACAGCAGAACAACATGATAACTGCATGCGTTCATTGCTCGACAAACATGCCCCAGCCACCAAGTGCAGAGTATCAATTCAAAAGTGTTCTCCATGGTATAGCAGTGTTAGGGACCAGCTTTGCACTGCTAAAAGAGACCACCGTAAAGCTGAGAGGCTTTAGCTTTCCACCAGACTCACTACTCATAAGCAGATCTATGAAGCCGCTAAGAAGAACATCACAAACAAAGTCCATACAGGGAAATCAGCCCACTACAGTACTAAGATCATGGAAAGTTCTAGCTGCAACGAGCTCTTCAAGATTACTAACAAGCTAATGTCAAGGAACAAATGTACACCACTTCTAACTACCATCTCTCTAGTCGACCTTCTGGACCTGTTTGCAAATTTCTTCCGTGACAAAGTACAAACCATTAGAGATAAGCTTGACAACACAATTTCATTTGACTCATCATCACCATACAGTTGGGATACAGAATTTCAGCAGCAACCATTAGCAGCATTTGAACCTATCTCTATGGATTTAATATGTACAATCATGATGAAGAGTGCACCAAAGTCATGTGAACTTGATCCAATTCCAACATCACTCCTTCTTGAGTGCTTAGATCCAGTATTGCCTTCACTAATGTTATTAATACCTCTCTCTCATCCAGAGAATTCCCATCATTTTTCAAAACCACCATTGTAAAGCCTCTGATGAAGAAACCAACACTCTACCATAACGATTTAAAGAACTACCGCCCAGTTTCTAATATCCCATTCATATAAAAAAATCTTAGAAAAGGTTTTTCTATCCCAGCTTTCTATCCCAAAGTCTTTTTAGCAATGTACAATCTGCATATCGCCCTTTCCACAGTACTGAAACTACTCTTCTAAAAGTAGTTAATGACATTCTCCCTGCTTTGGATAGCGGAAAGATTACAGTCCTCACCCTCCTTGATTTGTCTGCAGCATTTGACACAGTAGACCATGATATATTACTTCACCGTGTCTAGCATGTATTTGGCGTTCATGATACAGCCTTACTTTGGTTCAAGTCCTACTTGGTCAACAGGACACAGACTGTGTCTGCAAATGGAATACACTCCAGCCTAGTTAATCTATATTGTGGTGTTCCACAGAGGTCTGTTCTTGGACCTGTTCTCTTCATTCTGTACACTCAGCTGCTCTCGAGTGTCATAGATCATCATTAAGTGTCTCACCAATTGTATGCTGACGACACCAAAATTATCAACTCTAGCCACCCAACTGAAGTTGATGCTACCATCCAAGGTGTAGAGAGGTGCATTTCTGATGTGAAATCATGGATGACATGTAACAGGCTACAGATGAATGATGATAAAACTGTGGCCATTCTGATCACAACACAAAGACTTTCTCATTCACATCCTTTACCTCAAACAATAAATATCAGTAACACCAATATTAAATTCACACAGTCAGTACGAAACCTAGGTGTCACTCTCAACAGTACTCTCACATTGCACCAACATGTCATGAACATGTGCAAGGCTGCATATCTTGAGCTGAGATGCATCAGCTCCATTCGCAAATATCTTTCAGTTGATGCCACTAAAACACTTGTATGTTCAATAGTACTTTCAAGACTGGACTATTGTAACTCAATTCTGTCTGGTTCATCTCAATATCTACTTCAGAAACTTCAGAAAGTTCAAAACACAGCTGCTCGGATCATACTTAGAGTACCACAATCAGAGCACACCTCCCCACTGCTCTATACCCTACACTGGCTATCCATTTGATCCAGAATCAAACACAAAATTTGTTCTCTGTGCTACATTTCACTGACAGACTCCAGTCCAACATACCTATCTGACCTCACCCATGTATACACACCAGCAAGATACTTACGCTCCTCTTTTGACAATCGTATACTCATTATCCCACTACGAAAACGAAGTCATATGGACAACATTCTTTTGCATACCAGGGCCCAGCAACATGGAATGAATTGCCCACTGAACTTAGACACAAATATACAGTGATCCCATTCAAGAGTGCTCTTAAAACTCACTTATTTCGACTGCAAGAACAAACTTAAAGACCTAATAATATTCCCTGCCTTAAGTATTTACAGCATGTTTTTATGTTTTCTGATTTCATGGTGATTGTTTTCTGTAATAATATCATTATATATGGGTTTTTTATGTTATAGGTGTTGTCTAATGTTGTAAAGTGCTTATAGCTTCTAAAGATTAGGCACTATACAAAGTCCTCATCATTATTATTATTATACACATAAACTAATTAACAAATCCCTAATAGCTCTGTAGTATACATACACTAATTGATAAATTCCTAATTGCTTTGTGATACACATAAACTGATTAAGAAATCCCTAATTATTCTAATACACATAAGCTGATTAATAAATCCCTAATAGCTCTGTAATATACATACACTGATTGATAAATTCCTAATTGCTTTGTAATACACAAAAACTGATTAATAAATCACTAATTATTCTGATTCACATAAACTGATTAATAAATCCCTAATTATTCCAATACACATAAACTGATTAATAAATTCCTAATAGCTCTGTAATATACATACACTGATTGATAAATTCCTAATTGCTTTGTAATACACATAAACTGAATAATAAATCCCCATTTAATTTGTAATATACAAAAGCTGATTAATGAAATCCTGACTGCTTTCTAGTACATATACTTCACACTGTAGTTTACATAATAAATTTCTCCATGCAGCAATGAGTTGTCAGTTTATTGCTAATTTTTCGTTGAAGAGGATGGCAGCTCCTTACTCTTCATCAGTGGAGGATGAAGTAATTCTTCAGAAAATTGATACCAAAGGAGTCATCACCCTCAACAGGCCTAAGGCCCTCAACGCCCTGAATCTGACCATGATCAGAAAAATAATGCCCAAAATGACGGTATGGACCTGTACACATTGGCAGCTCATTTATCTTTTTTTAAACATAATATAGATCTGTGCCAAAAGTCAGCAATAACTTTGTTTTTACATAGATTGGTATTTAATCTTTGGTGCCACCCCTGTTTTGCTCTTTATTTTGTGATTGCTTGATTTTCACATGGAAATAAATGCATCCATTGCTTTAGGTATGAGAAAATTCATTCCACTGGCACTGCATATGTATATGTTGCCATGAGTCAATTAAAACTTTTGGCCGTCATTAATAATTCATACCAGTGTTGATATAAGTATTTGACAACTGGATTGTATTCTAAGACTTGTACTTTACTAGTAAATAATTGCATAATATCTTGTATTGATTAGCTGTTTTTAAAAATACTTTGTATACACCCTTATAACTGGGATAACAATGCATAAATGAAAGAAATTGTATAGACATGTACTTTTTCTATATCAACATGTACTTTTTCTAAATCAACATGTCATACATACAACCATTTCATAGGATTCATCATTGTTTCAGAAAGCAATACATTTTTCTAGCTATTTTAAATCTTGAAAATTTAAACAGGATGAATGATCACTGAACAAATTGTTTATATATTTCTCTGCACAGGAGTGGGAAAATGACCCAAAGATGACCATGGTTATTATCAAAGGAGTTGGAGACAAAGCCTTCTGTGCCGGTGGAGATATACGAGGTATCACTTAAAGAAATAATTTTAAGCTACTTTTAAATGCTTGCAGTCTGGTGGTAAGTGTGACCACCAGACATGTAGACAAACCAAGTTTAAACACAGTTGTGTGCATATTCTTTTTTCTTCATTTTTAAATTTTTTTTATTTATTTAAATATGCTTGTTTTACCTTGACTATGGAAGAAAATTATGTTACTCCTGATATTTTCTGTGCAAATATACACAAAATGGTTAACTGCTGACAATATCACATGGGATACAGTAAAAAATCTGAAACATCATATGTATTTGTAACCAATATATTTGATAATAAATTAGAAAGAAAATTTGCTTGCTCTGATTGAATAACAAATATATTTCATTTCCTGGATGAAGAACATGAGTATTTTGCCACTCGTGAGATTACTAATTTTTCATTCACTCAATGAAATATTTATTATTCACTAGTTACTAAGCAAACATTACACAGTTGTCACACAAAGTGTGTGCATTTTACATATCTTAATGTATCTCATATGTAAATCACTGCCATGATCTAGCATTTGTCATAAAATGGGAATGTTTTAATGGTGGAGCAAAGAAATCCAATATCATTGACTGGCTACATCCAAAATTGCTAAAATCCCATTTAAAAGATAAAAAAAAATCACTAAATTGTGGATATGCATATCTAATGCTTTGCTGTATCTTATCTACAGATTTGTCCTTTTGTATGTTTTCATTGAATTAATTTAACATGCAAGACAACCCTTTTAGATTTGTCCATTTGTGTGTTTTCATTGAATGGATTCTGCATGCAAGACAATCCTTTTAGATTTGTCCATTTGTATGTTTTCATTGAATTAAATTAACATGCAAGACAACCCTTACAAATTTGTCCATTTGTATTGGGTTTTTTTTGTTTGTCAGAGGATGTTACATGCACAGCAACCCTTGCAGTTGTATTTTGATTGAATTAAAGCTTGGTTGACATTAGCATTCATGCATTCGGTGATTATAATTTGATGAATTTCTCCAGAGTTCTGTCCCCTTTTGAAACAAAATTTGGTGTAGGCATCATTACTCTGTGAATACATGTTTGGGTTTTTGGTTAATAAGGATTGATGAACTGCCCTGTATCAGCCATAAAATGTTGTATATTGTACATTTTTGTTACCACTCTAGAATATTTATTGCTGAAGTTGTTTATCAAACTTTGCATGTGTTCTTTTATCAACCAGATCTAAAATAAATATGATTATGGTCAAGTGACATACATATATTTCTTAGGTGAACTTGTGCATGATTAGCTATCCTGTTGCCGTTGGCAGCATTTCAGAATTAGATTTTGATCGAACCATGGCAGTGCGCAAAGAAACTATTTTCTGATACAGGTCTAGGGCAAGCAGGTTTAAAAATCACTTGCCTTGACTCATTTTCACTTGCCACAAAGGGCCATATTTGTTTACTGCTTCTTCAGAATTGTGTTCTCCATACTGATTGGATCAGCAGCAGAATTGTGTTCATGTTTCTGATTGGTTCAGTGGAGTTGTGTCCATCTCACTGTTAGGTTCAGCAGAATAGATGTACATAAGCATCTGAAGTGTTCATGAGACAAAACCTCATTAGCATTCTGCTGCTGGAGAAAGGCTCACAATGAACAGAATTTTACAATTTAACTTATAAATGAATTGTGGCGTATACCTTTGGTCATTTGATCTCTGACTGATTGTATGCCATCAGTTTTGCTGTTGATGTACTGTGTTTTTCATCATGACCTGTAGGAAGGAGTATTTGCGAGACTTCGGGAAGTTTCATGTTCTGGAGCCTGCAAATATATCCATATGTTGCTCAGAAGAAGCTGAAAACAGAAATAAAGTCGGAGAGCGATGGGTCTTTTTTATTTTTCTTCATTCAGTAAAAACAATATCTTAAATTTACAATTACAAAAAATAAGCTGCATCATAATTAGTCTGTGTTGCAATTATAGACAACACCCAGTCCATTTATCAGTAGCATCAGCAATGCTTATAGATTTTGATACAGGTAAACAGATGATCTTAAGAGGATGAGGGATGTACAAATGAAGCCACATCAGGTAGTTGAATATTAATAATTTGCCAGTGTTTGCCAGTTATTCTGAACATGCCTGATGGGCATCTCAGAATATGGAAGCGACTCTGTTTACAATTAGAGGAACTCAGTGAATCAGGCAATCAAGTTTCTTCAGCAGTGTTTAGCATTTATGCTTATACCATCAAGAGAGTGGGTGAATTTAATTACAGTTAATAGCAAAACATGCTAAGGGAGGTAATCTGGAATATGACTTATAATCAAGGGATGAATTTGTATGATTTAACATATAACCATTCTAAGGGAGGTAATCTGGAATCTGACTGACTTTTATAATGAAGAGCTGGGGTGAATTTAATAATGTTTAATGTCTATACATACAAAGAGAGGTAATCTTGAATCAGAATGGCACAATTATGACTTTGCTGTTTTATTTTTGTTGGTTTTTTATTCGGTTTGGTACATACACTTTGCACTTTTGGTATAACACAGAGCTGTAGATAAGATTTTCATGAATTTGGTAAATAACTTTGGTTTGAAACTAATTATAGGTTTGTTTTGCTTTACCTTCCAGTGGTGTATTGTGATACTAATCACAGACCATGAGACCTTATGGATGGTCTTTTGTTTGTTGTTGGCCATCATCTGACATCCATCTGTCTGTTAGCACAAGTTTGTTATTGTTACATATGCTAAACTACTTGAAGGATTTATGCATACATTCATCCCATTGAAATTAGTTCCACATGGACAACCAGTATGGTTGCCACAGTGGCCATTTTGAAATTCTTCCCTATTTGGTCCTAAATGAAAATGGTACTAGTCTGATGTCCAAAATGGCTACCATAGTGGCAAATTTCTTGGGGGAAAATTATGGTGGCTGTTGTGGACTGCTGAGTAAAGGTGACTGTTAGGACAGATTTTACTTTATTTAGCAGTTGGAAATAATACTGCAATATTCTTGTGTATGTTATACTGAATTTGTACGATGTATTCAACAAAGATCTGAATTTTGTTGGAATAAGAGGTAAAAGACACACAACAAATGAAAGTCACAAGTTGAGTGACCATTGTCTGACTTGGCAATGTCGTCAAAGTTTCCTTTTTTTAATGTCTGTCTGATGTTGGTGTCTTTGTTTTTTGTTTGTTTAAATTTTGCATACATTTCAAGGTACAGCATCTTTGAATCAAAAGGTAAATCCTCAAGGCCATGCAAAAATTGCTTGGAAAGTCTAGGAACAAAATTTATTACATACATGGCTATAATTTGATCTTTTATGTACTTGAACCATGGTCATGGTGAAATATTTATAAGCTATTTTTTTTTTCTTTAAACACATTACCCAATCATAATGCCTTAGGAGAACTATCACTATCTTGTAAATCCAATCCTCCCAGATATTACTTTTTGCTCAAGGGAGCTAAAAGTTGTCTGCCAGCCAAGATGACTGTTAGAGTGAACTCCTCTCTGGTATAAGGATTGGTGGCAGAAACCATGAACCTCTCATTTACTACTTCCACTTGTGCCAAGAAGCATGCTTTCGTCATAAGAGGCCTCACAAAAGCCAGAATCTATGTGGTAGTTATACCATTACAAGTTGGATGAGTTTTTCACCTCTAAGGAAAGTTTACTCCATAAATACTTTTTCTCTTCCTATGCCAGCAGAGTTCTGCCTTTACAATTTGCTAACACTTTAGCCCTCAGAATTAAACAGTTCTCACAACCACTCATGGAGAGAATTACTCAAGCAAGAAGGCCCTCCACTCTGAAGGCATATGAAGGTAAATGGCAAGCTTACACCCAGCGGTACCCAAACAGAACTTATCACTCCAGGCGTCTATACTGCAAATTGCTAACTTCCTCTGGCTCTTCAAAGAGAGAAAGTTTGCAGCAAGTACAATAAAAGATTACTACTCCACAAACTTGGACACCTTTCATCACCACAGAAGACAGGATATCGGACAAAACAAGGACTTATACAGCATTCTCTCTATCTTCAGGTATACACAACCAAAGTAGTATCTGGAATTGCTGGATTTGTGAGGTATTAGTAGTTCTCCTAAGGTATTATGATTGGGTAAGTATTCTCAAAGAAATATTTTACTAGGAAAAATTGGTTTTCTGACATACAGTCTTATTTTATGTCAGAAATCATCTTGATTAGCTGAGACTATCCCAGCTCTGCAAGTCCGTTAGTGATCACTATACAAGAAAGTAAGGGACATGAAGAGCTAAGATAACTTCAGATACGGGTGCTACTGATACTATCTTTTATATAAAAAAAAAGAAAAAAAAATTATCTTGACACAAGATTTAGTCTAGATTTCTAACTCATTTTGAATGATTATGTTTTCAGCTGTGACTGAGGCAGGCAAAGTAGGGGACAAATTGGCACAAGACTTCTTCAAGGAGGAATACATCCTGAATAATAAAATTGGTAAAGTCTTTTCCCTGTCTGTCTACTGTGAATTCACTATTTTTCATGGGGTACCAATTTTTATGGATTTTTGTGATTTTTACCAATATCGTTAATGTACAGATCTTATGAACAGTGATTTTTCAGTGAAAACAAGACCACGAAAATTGATGACTTAAAAAGTAGATCAGTTCATTGTATTTAATTTGTGAACTTGGTCCCAAAAGTGCAGCTCTAAGTGACCAGGTTGTTTGGCTCACATTTGAGTTAACTCCGTTTAAATTTACTATTTATTTACCATATACACTCATGTATTAGTCTTGTCCAAATGCAGAAAATATAGACCCCGATTTGCCATTGCATAAACACTAGAGATCAGGGTCAGTATTGTTTGTTCTACTTACTATGTCTAAGAAACTGCATAGACCAAGGTATGCTGGTGCATTATATGACAGTAATTCTGGGTCTGTGCAGTTTGCATTTTGACTTAGAAGTGAGTATATATGGTAAGCATGAAGAAGCCAAGGTCAGCACTGTTAAATCTATTTCAATTCAGATAAAAACTACCTGAATTGTATAATTTGTCCACCCCACAAGCTTTAGTGGCGAAGTGTTTATACTCGTAAGTCGAATCCAACTGCAAACAGCATGGACTCAGATCTGTTTTACAAAATTCACTGATAGATCAAGGTCTGTGTGCTCATTCTGCTGATTACTCCTAGCAAACTGTATAGACCCAGATCTGCGAGCACATTATGGAATATCAGATCTGTTTCTGTGCAGTTCAAAGTTGGACTTATAGGCAAGTACATGTGATATTATTTAAATAATAGAACATTTCACATGTCAGAGCAGACCAGGTGCATAAAGGAAGCTGACAACCAGCATGTGGCAAAAAACACCGCATAGTCTCAAACTGTGAATGGAAATACATACACTTCTTGAACCTACGACTTCCACACATCCGAGGCAGACACTCTAACCCAGTGCTGTCCAACCTTTTTGACACCATATGCAACTGAAAACTGTTTTTCTTGAAGCAGAGGGCTGCAGCAGAAAACTGAAAAGCAACGACTATATAGCTGCTCGAGCTCTGATGGGCCCTTTAAAATCAGCGTGCAGGCCGCGGGTTGGACAGCACTGCTTTAACCACTTAGGCCACCAGAGTGGTCGCCATATGATGAAGAACACAATATGAAGTATTCCCTCATTATAACACTGTACATGACAGCCATAGTGTGTACTGCTTAGTATTGGGACTGCCATATAATGAAGAGCATAATATGTAGTATTCCCTCATTATAACATTGTACATGACAGCCATAGCGTGTACCGCCTAATATTGGGACTGACATATAATGAAGAGCATAATATATAGTATCCCCTCATTATAACACTGTACATGACAGCCATAGTATGTACTGCTTAATATAGTGACTGCCATATAATGAAGAGCATAATATATAGTATCCCCTCATTATAACACTGTATATGACAGCCAGTGTGTACTACTTAATATTGGGACTGCCATATAATGAAGAACATGATATACAGCATTTCCTCATTATAATACTTTCCATTATGTGTACTGCCTTATATTGGGTCTGCATTTTGATGAACATAATGCAGTATTCCCTCATTATAACACAATACATTAGAGACAGAGTGTAACACCTTTTAGACCACCCTATAATGAAGTACATAGCATATTATAATTTTGCTACCACCTAACAAAGTGGGATCTGTGACCATAGTTGCCTCATAGCAAGAAATGTGTTATTATGAAGGGCATTATAATAAGGGAGTACTGTATAGATATTGATAGATAGCATACATGGAAACAAATAAGTAACTGATTTATATCTGTTTATTGGGTCTATGTTCCTACAGTTTGAGTACAGTTTTTTTAATATTTTTAGAACTTAGATTTAATCAGTACTACATGCATATAACTAGTAATATGCTGACATGCCATTAAACCCACTACATTCATGCATACATGCAGACATACATACATGCATACATACATACATACATGCATGCATGCATGCATGCATGCATACATACATACATACATACATACATACATACATTCATGCATACACACATACAGACATACATACATACATACATACATACATACATACATACATTCATGCATACACACATACAGACATACATACATACATACATACATACATACATGTACCGAGTGGTCTAAAGCGCTCTTCGTTACGGATCACTGCCATCTCACCTCTGTCTGCGGCGGTTCGAGTCAAAGATTCAGCCAATGTGGGCATGTGAGAAAGCTTGCCAGTAGCTTCTCATGGGTCGGTGGTTCTTTCCGGGGTTTTCCGGGTTCTTCCTCCACCATTAATACTGGCCGCCATGTATAGCCTATCGTGCTGAAAAATGGCGTTAAACCCCACAACAACAACAACAACAACATACATGTATTTGGTGTTGATAGATTCACTAAATTCTAAATGAAATTGGCATTATAATATTTGTACCAAGTGTGTTTTACTGCATTGCTATTTAATGTAAGTTAAATCATTGAAATAAAAAGGAAATTAATCAAATAAAACTTCAGTGCTCAGTAATAACTAGCCTTTTTTATTTCAGGCACCTATCATTTACCCTATGTTGCTCTGATCGATGGCATCACAATGGGAGGGGTAAGTGTAACGAATCTATTTGTCTTAAACTAAGAAACAGACAAGAACAAAAACCGACTAGTGTAGTAAAATTCAAGAAATAATTTATTTCCCTAGAAAACAAAGTGAAAATTTACAAACAACTTTAAAGTATTGTCAATTAAATCCGATATAGTCCAAAAAGTTCTATAACAAGTCCAGAATTATAGTGTTCTGAATGAACTCTGGTGGTCTTCTGAATGTATTCCAGTCTTGAATATACTGATGTGCCTATAGTTTGAAATGTGCTTATGTGCAAACAGTCTTAAGTATATCAAAATGATATAATCCAGAATGTCGTTGAATGAATTCACATTAATTCCAGAATAGTGATTTGGTCCTGAAGTCAATGAGCATTTTGTAATTCCAGTGAATAATTTAAATAATAAATCCTCACAAATTAAAAGTGAACACGACTAAAAGACTCATTCCACTTAAGATATTAAGATAGGAATGAGTAATTCTGATGTAAATAACTTTATGTACCTCCCTGCTTGACCTTTGGTGCAGTTGCTATTTTCTGAAAATACTGTCATTCCAAACTGTAAACAAGGTTGGATCTTTTTACTTAAACTTTACTGAATCAGCTTCACAAATATCAGGTAGACTCTAAATTTCAAAGGAGAAAACAAGCGTCCTGAACTCAATTCCAAGTAAACATGTTTACCTACAAGTGATGGGGGCCCCGAGTGGCCGAGTGGTCTAAAGCGCTCTTCGTTACGGAGCACTGCCATCTCACCTCTGTCTGCGGCGGTTCGAGTCTAAGATTCAGCCAATGTGGGCATGTGAGAAAGCTTGCCAGTAGCTTCTCGTGGGTCGGTGGTTCTTTCCGGGGTTTTCCGGGTTCTTCCTCCACCATTAATACTGGCCGCCATGTATAGCCTATCGTGCTGAAAAATGGCGTTAAACCCCACAACAACAACAACCTACAAGTGATAGTAATCTTAAAATATAACATACAATCATGGACAAAAATTAAGCACACACTATAGATATACATAACAGTAAGTATTAGATGTGATTGTAGTGGATAACCTTTATTGTTGTATGCTTCAAAGATGGGTGCATCTAGTGTTTGGGTTTTATATTGTTTGTGTGTGGGTGTGTCAATGTACAGCTTTGGATCAAGTCTTTTTAAGAATGTATAGCACATTAACCCCTTACATGATTTGGTTCAGATTTAGAATGTAGTATGGCAGGCTCATCTTCTCTCAGTACCACAACTGCCCCTGTGTTTCATCTTGGGTGAAACCATGATGTCAAGAATCAGGCTGTCTGTACTGAAATTCACTGCTTCAAGGACTCTAATTTCTGGGTCTGGACTGTTTTCAGAATTTGATCTACAGTTTTCCATATAAAGATAATCTCATATTTTTGGGTGTGTGACCCAGAACTTCCATTCTTCCTGCCTATGCATTCTGCCTCTGTTTGGGTAAAGATTTATGCTGTTTTTTTTATAATTTTTATTATTAGCTCTATTGGTCATAGACCAGGAAAGCCTATGAGATGGTCTGTTGTTCATCATCCATTTGTCTGTTAGCACATGGTTGTTGTCACCACTCCTCCTAAACACATTCATTCCATGGATTAGCTTGTCATTGATGAAAATGGTGCCACTTGGACCTCCAAAATAGCCACCAAAGTGGTCATATTGAAAATCTTGTTATTGCGACTCTTCTTTATGCCAATATGGTATTTGCATTAAAAGACTTGTCTACTTTGTCCCAAATCAGAATTCTGCCAATCTGAAGTTTATCATGGTAGCCATGTTGAAAATCTTGTTGCTACTAGTAATCCTGCATCGAAAGTCATGTTTAACCAGAAGGCATCTTTTGTAAATGAAAATAGCACTGCTCTGATGTCCAATATGGCCACCACAGGAGTCATTTTGAAAATAGAACTGCTCTAATGTCCAATATGGCCACCACAGGAGCCATCTTGAAAAGTACACTGCTCTGATGTCCAGTATGGCCACCACAGGAGTCATCTTGAAAATAGCACTGCTCTGATGTCCAGTATGGCCACCACAGGAGTCATCTTGAAAATTGCACTGCTCTGATGTCCAGTATGGCCATCACAGGAGTCATCTTGAAAATTGCATTGCTACTTTACCTGAACAAAAATTATTATTGCTACGGGTTTTTCACCATAAGAATTTGTATGTTGGTCCAGAATGAAAAGAGTTCTGCTTATGCAGATAACAGTGATCCCATTCAAGAGCGCTCTTAAAACTCACCTATTTTGACTGCAAGAGCAAACTTAAAGACCTAATAATGTTTTCTACCTTAAATATTTTCAGCATTTTTTTTTATGTTTTCTGATTTCATGGTGTTTGATTTTTGTAATCATATCATTATATGTTTTTATTGTTACAGGTGTTGTCTAATGTTGTAAAGCGCTTAGAGCCTCTAAAGATTAGGTGCTATACAAAGTCCTCATTATTATTATTATTATTATAATTATTATTATGCATTATGTATGTCTGCCACAGTGGCCATCTTGAATTTTTTTAATTGCTGCTCCTCATGAATGGATGGTTATAACAGTGAGAGGTTTTCATTGAAAGACTTTTTAAGATGTTTAGTGGCTCATAAATGAAAATGGTGGAGATTTGACTTTCAATATGGCCACCACAATAGCCATCTAGAAAATCTTGTTATACCTAATTCTTTTAGAGGACTGGTCATATCAATAGCATGCTTTCACCAATACATTTCTTATAATGTCTATTTGGTCCTAATTAGATATTGTGCAAGTTTTATCTTGAATATGACCACCATGGCATCCATCTTGAAGGTCTTCTCATCATTATTCTTCTAAAACAGGAAGTGATGTCACTATTGGGTTTTCACTATAAGACTTATTATATCTTGTTGGACTTAAATAAAAACAGTGCTCATCTGATGTGTCTAGCAACTAATATGACAATCTTGATATTGCTGAAGAATATCAGAGATGGTTTCAACAATCAGTAATTTAAAAGAAGAAATGTCATATCTTGAATTCCAGGAAATTCTTTATGGCCAGATTGGTGTCAGACATGTCAAGAGACTCCTGTTTCATCAGCTGTCTTTCATAATCCCTCTCCCAATTCACATAAATTGAATATAACAATATCACAAGCATATTTTCTTCAGTACCACTCCTGCCTATGGGTTCTGCCCCTGGATGTGATCAGCGGGGGTCAAGGGGGCACATTTTTTTTTTTCTTAAGATATATTTCCTATCCAGTTCACTTGAAATATAACAATTTCACAAAGAGGCCATATGGATTTTTTACTACACCAACCCTGAATCAAGTCACTTGGTTGGACCATATGGATTTTACTACACCAACCCTGAATCAAGTCACTTGGTTGGACCATGTGGATTTTACTACACCAACCCTGAATCAAGTCACTTGGTTGGACCATATGGATTTTACTACACCAACCCTGAATCAAGTCACTCGGTTGGACCATGTGGATTTTACTACACCAACCCTGAATCAAGTCACTTGGTTGGACCATGTGGATTTTACTACACCACCCCTGAATCAAGTCACTTGGTTGGACCATATGGATTTTACTACACCAACCCTGAATCAAGTCACTCGGTTGGACCATATGGATTTTACTACACCAACCCTGAATCAAGTCACTCGGTTGGTCCATGTGGATTTTACTACACCAACCCTGAATCAAGTCACTTGGTTGGACCATATGGATTTTACTACACCAACCCTGAATCAAGTAACTCAGTTGGACCATGTAAATTTTACTACACCAACCCTGAATCAAGTCACTTGGTTGGACCATATGGATTTTACTACACCAACCCTGAATCAAGTAACTCGGTTGGACCATGTCAATTTTACTACACCAACCCAGAATCAAGTCACTTGGTTGGACCATGTGGATTTTACTGTACCAACCCTGAATCAAGTCACTCGGTTGGACCATGTGGATTTTACTACACCAACCCTGAATCAAGTCACTTGGTTGGACCATGTGGATTTTACTACACCACCCCTGAATCAAGTCACTTGGTTGGACCATATGGATTTTACTACACCAACCCTGAATCAAGTCACTCGGTTGGACCATATGGATTTTACTACACCAACCCTGAATCAAGTCACTCGGTTGGTCCATGTGGATTTTACTACACCAACCCTGAATCAAGTCACTTGGTTGGACCATATGGATTTTACTACACCAACCCTGAATCAAGTAACTCAGTTGGACCATGTAAATTTTACTACACCAACCCTGAATCAAGTCACTTGGTTGGACCATATGGATTTTACTACACCAACCCTGAATCAAGTAACTCGGTTGGACCATGTCAATTTTACTACACCAACCCAGAATCAAGTCACTTGGTTGGACCATGTGGATTTTACTACACCAACCCAGAATCAAGTCACTTGGTTGGACCATGTGGATTTTACTGTACCAACCCTGAATCAAGTCACTTGGTTGGACCATGTGGATTTTACTACACTAACCCAGAATCAAGTCACTTGGTTGGACCATATGGATTTTACTACACCAACCCAGAATCAAGTCACTTGGTTGGACCATGTGGATTTTGCTACACCAACCCTGAATCAAGTCACTTGGTTGGACCATGTGGATTTTACTGTACCAACCCTGAATCAAGTCACTTGGTTGGACCATGTGGATTTTACTACACTAACCCAGAATCAAGTCACTTGGTTGGACCATATGGATTTTACTACACCAACCCAGAATCAAGTCACTTGGTTGGACCATGTGGATTTTGCTACACCAACCCTGAATCAAGTCACTTGGTTGGACCATGTGGATTTTGGTACACCAACCCTGAATCAAGTCACCTGGTCATACCATGTGGTCAGATATGTTGTCCTCCATTTGGTTAAAGTTTTGATTCCAGCATGTATGTTTTAACATTTTATTTAAATCTATACAAGCTTGGAATATTATATTATACCTGGTCCTGCTTTCTTCCTATAATGATTAGGGTCTGTGTTGTTTGCAGTTGAAGTTGAACTCTAAGAGAGTTTATACAGTATTTTTGTCATATGTGTTCTCTGTCACAGACTGGTTCTTTAATTTATGTTTAATGATACACAACTTGACACATATAAGACTTAAGACATATCATATGATGGCAAGCAAATTTATGCAGTTGAAGTTAAATTATCGGTGAGGATATATGATAGTTTTGTTCATAACGGTGCTGTGTGACAGACTGGTCTTTTAATTTGTGTTTTGAATGATGTAGAACTTCACACATTTAAGACTTAAGACATCTTATGCAATGGCACATTGGGGCTCGGAGTGGTCTAAAGCACTCTCCATTACAGATCACTGCCATCTTATCTCTGTCTGCATGAGTTCGAGTCTTGGATTAAGCTAATGTGGGTATGTGAGAAAGTTTGCCAGTAGCTTCTCGTGGGTTGGTGGTTCTTTCCAGGGTTTTCCCGGGTTCTTCCTCTACCATTAGTACTGGCCACCATGTATAGCCTATCATGTGCTGAAAAATGGCGTTAAACCCTACAACAACAACAGCAATGGCAAATCAGGGTCTATTATGTTTGAAGTTGGACATGGCTTATAAGCAAGTGTATATGGTACCTCAGACAATATGAAACAGTTATCTGAAGCAATCCCTATTTCTGATACACATTCATAGTCATTGCAGCCTTATTAACTGGAATGGCCATGGTTGTCCTACATTTTGCTACAGATCACCAGTGTATTCCAAATCTGTTGATTATTTAATGTCACCTGTGTATGTGAGCACACATTTGTGTGCTGAATGATATACAACTTTACACATTTGTGTGCTGAATGATATACAACTTTACACACTTGTATGCTGAATGATATACAACTTTACACATTTGTCTGCTGAATGATATACAATGTTATATATTCTTGTGCTGAATGATATACAACTATACACATTTGTGTGCTGAATGATATACAACTATACACATTTGTGTGCTGAATGATATACAACTATACACATTTGTGTGCTGAATGATATACAACTATACACATTTGTGTGCTGAATGATATACAACTTTACACATTAGTGTGCTGAATTGTATACAGCTGTACACATTTGTGTGCTGAATGATATACAACTTTACACATTTGTGTGCTGAATGACATGCAACTTTACACATTTAAAGTTGAGATTTAAGGTGATGATTTTTGATTGTGTATATGGTTTATTATGTTTATAATAGTCTTAAAAGTTGGATCTACCCTCAGGAGATGTGATAGGGTTGGGGTGGGTGGGAATAAAACTGATGCTGGTAATTTTATCTTTTGCTACTGAAAGACAGGTGAGTAATTACAAAGTTTAATGGTATTATTCAATAGAGTTTTGAATTTAACTCAGTTGGTCAGATATTATATACAGTCATGTAATTTGTGGATTTCTCAGTTTTGTAGGGTACTGCTCATCACAACCAAAAGTTGGTCACAGTGACCTACTTTTCACACTCCATTGATTACATTAACTATGGCATTTTGCTCTGCTTCTCGCACTGAGTAATTCTCTCAGAAAACTTATTAAAGCACAAGTGAAGGAGGCAAGACATTACATTCTTCAGACTTCTTGTTGAATTCAGATGAGATTTGATGACAACTGAAAAAGGATTTTGAGGTTAGATCAGCAGCTTGCATTAAAGTAGCTGGGGTCAGAAGTCAGTGAGTGTAATGAAACAGAATGAAAGCTAAGTAAACCTTGTAGATGATGTAGCTTTGTTGTGTGCTTTTTCCTGTCAACATATTGGATGGATATTTGGTGTATTTTTCAGGGCGTGGGATTGTCTGTACATGGTACATTTAGAGTTGCAACAGAGAGGACGTTATTTGCCATGCCAGAGACAGGAATAGGTAAACCATTATTATGCCTTTATGGTAGTTGTGCTGTTGTAGATTAATTTTTGGTTGTTATAGAAGGCCTAACCTAATCTCACAGAAAGCATTCTGGCATTAAGGCCATACAAAATTTCACAGAAAGCATTATGGCATGAAGGCCTTACTGAATTTCACAGAAAGCATTATGGCATGAAGGCCTTACTGAATTTCACAGAAAGCATTCTGGCATGAAGGCCTTACTGAATTTCACAGAAAGCATTCTGTCATGAAGGCCATACCAATTTTCACAGAAAGTATTCTGGCATAAAGGCCTTACTGAATTTCACAGAAAGCATTCTGGCATGAAGGCCATACCAATTTTCACAGAAAGCATTCTGGCATTAAGGCCTTACCAATTTTCACAGAAAGCATTCTGGCATTAAGACCATACAAAATTTCACATAAAGCATTCTGGCGTGAAGGTCTTAAAAAAATTTTTGTACAATTTTGTACCAATTTTCAATCAATCAATTTCTTAACAGAATTTCTGGACTAGGAATCCAAGACTATTAATCCTGAAACTTGAAGAGTTCCTGGCCATTTTCTGAGAATCACATCAGTCTTTAGAGTCCCCAATGTGGCTAATGCTTTCTAGAAAACTTGTTTCTTATTATTATTTGCTTATTGATAATTTATGATTAAATTGTTTGCTTGATAAATTCATTGTTGTACATCTCTACTCATTAGTAACTACTATTCCTGTCTTTGTTCTCAAAAAGTAAATATTTTAAAATCTAAATTACTCCTACATTATCATATTCTTATTCTGCCTTTCATAGTAAGGATTGTTCCATTAAAACATACATGGTACTCAGGGAAGGCATTTTTTTATAAAAATATATGCAAGGGTACTTTGATTTCACAGAGTTCATATTAAAATGATAAGAAAGTTTTAAATCACATCAATGGGTGAGTACCCCACTTTAAAAGTGCCATCCCTGGGTCCCATGTTTGTTTTAATGGAACAGCCCTAAGTTGGAAGAGCAGTAACCACCATCTTATAAATGTGGTTAATTTGATAGTGTACATGAATCAAGATGAATTCATCTTGTTTATATAGGTGTGTTGGGAAAGAATGCACTGAATTCAAACATGCAGTACAAGAAATAACAGTGACAAGTTAATCCAGCATGCCTTCATGCAGTGACTGCCTTTCAGAAATTTGATCGGCCACAAACAGCAATTTACAAAGGTGGCAGCCTGTGATATAATTGACTCCAGGTCAGTTAACAAAAAGGCAGCTATCTGCTGTGATTGAATTATGTTTGATTTTGAACTGCAATCAATTCAATGCATTGCAAAAACTTTGATAGAGATATATGTCTTTTGCACCAACACAGATTGATTAAAGAAGAGCTATAACTAAAGCACTGTGTGAAGACCTTGGCATAATTGTAAGATAATTGAATCCTACATATGTGGTGTTGCTTCTGCTATGGTCAGTATGTTCTATTTTCTTAAAAAAATACTACAAATGGTTCATTCAGCTTGGGGTACATGGTACTAAAAATAGAATGACAAATATGCTGCTTTATCAAAAATAAATGTGGTGTAATTTGACCAACATTGAGAGAAATCACCCCAGCAATGAATTCTTTCAGTATTGAACAAATGATGCTGCTGATGTACCATCAGATATAGATGACAGTACCATAGTAGAAAAACATGAAACAGTTGTCACATATACAGATGGCATCCTACAGCTTCTTATTTTGCATAGACTTAGATTTTTTAAAGAAAAAGAATTTCCCTGGTTTTCCTGACCATTTATACTGGCTATTTAAAAAAGGCCTTGTATATCCTAGGTATTATTCCAAGAACTTTTAATTTCCTTTATTTTGGTGTACGATTGATGGGTGTAATATGGGTTATAGAGTATACATCTTGGCCTTACTTCAGATGTACACCTTTCAAAAAACTATCACTTTCTGGATTTCGGAAGTAAATTGTTGTTGTTTTAGGGTTTAACGCCATTTTTCAGCACATGATAGGCTATACATGGCGGCCAGTATTAATGGTGGAGGAAGAACCCTGGAAAACCCCGAAAAGAACCACCGACCCTTGAGAAGCTAAGTAAATTGTAAAAATAGAGCCAATAACTTTTTTTATACATTTTTTATATATTTGGTTATTCATTCATTGCACTTTCAGAAGCTGGTATTGTCTAGTCTGACAAAAATCCTTTTTCCATATTTTAATAACTGATAGAGTACTTTACACTAATTCATGCTGATTTTTTTTAGCACAAGGGAGCCATAATTTTAGTTAGCTGTGTGTTTAGATAATGTACCGTGTCCACAAGTATAATATCCAAAGAAATGATAGCCACATTACATGAAAGTAACATGGAGATATACCGACATTCTCTCCATAGTCACAGTACATGAAAGTAACATAGAGGTATACCGACATTCTCTCCATAGCCACAGTACATGAAAGTAACATGGAGATATACCTACACACTCTCCATAGCCACAGTACATGAAAGTAATATAGAGGTATATCGACATTCTCTCCATAGCCACAGTACATGAAAGTAACATGGAGATATACCGACACTCTCTCCATAGCCACAGTACATGAAAGTAACATAGAGGTATACTGACACTCGCTCCATAGGCACAGTACATGAAAGTAACATAGGATGTCAGCAATTTGAGTCCTCTCAAGCTTAATGGTTATTAGGCTGATGTCAGCAAGGTGACTCATCTCAGGCTTAATCATTTTTAGGCTGATGTCAGCAAGGTGACTCATCTCAGGCGTAATGGTTGTTAGGCCAATGTCAGCAAGGTGAGTCATCTCAAGCTTAATGGTTTTTAGGCCTATGTCAGCAAGGTGACTCATCTCAGGCTTAATGGTTATTAGGCCGATGTCAGCAGGTGACTCATCTCAGGCTTGATGGTTTTTAGGGCGATGTCAGCAAAGTGACTTATCTCAGGCTTAATGGTTTTTAGGCTGATGTCAGCAAGATGAGTCATCTCAGGCTTAATGGTTATTAGGCCAATGTCAGCAAGGTGACTCATCTCAGGCTTAATGGTTTTTAGGCCGATGTCAGCAAGGTGAGTAATCTCAGGCTTAATGGTTATTAGGTAAATGTCAGCAATTGAGTCATCTCAGGCCTAATGGTTATTAGGCCAATGTCAGCAAGGTGAGTCATCTCAGGTTTAATTAATGGCTATGAGGCAGACGTCAGTGAGGTGGTTCATCTCAAGTTTATTTAAACCTTTTGTTACTTTACAGGTTTATTCCCAGATGTAGGAGGTGGTTACTTTTTGCCTCGGTTAGGAGGAAAGTTGGGTATATATTTAGCTTTGACTGGGTTTAGGCTAAAGGGGAGAGATGTGCAGAAAGCTGGTGTAGCCACACATTTTGTACAGTCCAACAAGGTACAGTAGCATTTTGTACAGTCCAACAAGGTACAGTAGTATTTTGTACAATCAGGTTAGGAACATTAACCTTTTTAGAGTCCAGAAAGGTACAAAAATCCTTTGTGCAGTCCAAGAAGGTACAGAAACATTGTGCACAGCCAAACCAGGTCTGACAAGCACCTGCATATAGCAACTATCTGTCCAGAGAAACCAGTCCAGCTAGGTGAAGTACATCCAAACCATGATTTGAATCTTGGGCTTGGACAGTGATGGCTTGTGCGAAAGCTTGCCAGTAGCTTCCCATGGGTTGTTGGTTCTTACCTGGTTCTTCCTAGGTTCTTCCTCCCAGTTATATTGGCCACCATGTTTGACCTGTTGTGTGCTGAAAATGGCATTAAACCCACAACAGCAACAACATGTATACCTTGTGGAAAATGTCTTTAAATTCTGATTTCTGAAGTTTTATATCACATATAGTTATTATTTTCAGGTTAGCATTGATCACTTGGTATAATGATGGAAATTTATATCAGTTGCATTTGGAAGTTCTGTTTTGAAATTATTAGTTTCTCTGTAGATATAGTGCAAAATTCAATAAAATAATAGATAAATTTATAGTGCAGCTATAAGGTGACTTCATCTATAAGGCAGTCTCTTTTTATGTCTCCCGTTAATAGTGCTACAGTGGGTGAGTACAGTATAAAGACCACCTGTCTGTTAAGACCACATTTTCTTGGTCTCCAAAGTGGTCATTATATACAGATTTGCCTAGTTTGTAGAGTCCAGCAAGGTACTGCACTGTTGCATCAGCACAATCCATCTAACAACTGTACTTTTGCACAGGCTAGAAATGTACAATAAAATTGCAGTAACCCAATTTGTACATTCCATCAAGGTACAGTAATATTTTGTACAGTATTACAAGGTAAAATGATGATATGTATTCCAGGAAAAACTCTTTAATTGTCTAATTAGTTCTTTTATATCGCTGTTTAACTCTCTTGTTCATTACTCAAAGTCTTTGACATACCGTAATTTAATCAAGGGAAATGTGAACCTTTAACAACAGAATTCTGTTCTATTCTCAGTGGTATATACAATTACTATGCAGTCTACATAAGTGATCTGTCAGCCTGGTTGTTTTAAGTTATAAGCGGTATCACATGGAAAAATATTCCCTGTACATTTCAGGAATGTTGAATTTTTTTCTTAATATTTTTTTCAATCTGATACACAGCTTGCAAATTTGGAGCAGAGTCTACTGAAACTGGAAAATCCCATGCCACAAAACATTGCCAGTGTTATACAGGATTTTCAGCATCAGGTGAGTGGGTCTTACGGAAAGAAAAAAAAACTTTAAGATTTATTTTATATATCATAGGTTACAGACAAGCTGGCTTTAGAGTTGGAATACAATATTTGGTTTCATGTCCTATTTGACATTGTATCATTGTCTCATCTGCAATGTATATTTGAGACATAGTCTCTGTGTCTCATCTGCAAAGTATAATTGAGACATTGTCTCTGTGTCTCATCTGCAAAGTATAATTGAGACGTAGTGTCTGTGTCTCATCTGCAAAGTACAAGTGAGACATAGATATCACTGTTGTGACTGTTCTTGTATTTTAGCTCAGTTTCTGAGTCATACCAAAGACTTACAAAAATGGTACTAATAGCTGCCTCACTTGGCGCTCAGCATTAAGAGGTTAGTGTTAGGACAGGTCAGCCTGGTGTCAGGATAATGTGACTGGGTGGGACATCATGCTACATGTTTGTGCCATGATGCCCCAGTGCTAGACATCACTATAAACGGCCATACTGCAGACATTGTAGCGATATGACTGAGAAATTGTTAAAGCTACATTAAAAATCCAAATCACAAACACACACACACACAGAGCTCAGTTTCTCTTACACAGTCACAAAACTTGATGGATGTATTCATCATGGAGGGTATTGCACAACACAGGCAATAGGGTATCACAGTAACCTAATTTTATCCCCAAGTGATGATGCTAGGTAATTTAAATGTGCTGTGGCAAAGCAAAACACAGAATTCTGTGGATATCTTGTTCGATCTGTCTTTCATAACTTGCAGTCACAAAAGATTTTTTTTGTCATATAGGTCTTACATTATTTTTCAGCCTTTTCACATGTTAGCTCCAAATGTATTTGTAGTTACCTGCCTTGATTTCCAAGCAGTAAGAAATACACCACTCCCTCGATAACTCGTGCACATCGGGGTCCAGAAAAATCAACCGCACTATAAGTGAGGTGCGAGTTATCGAGGAACCTATAAAATAAGCCCAAAACCAATAAAGTGATTGACGACATAATGGAGAAATAAGTGTGTGGGGGGGGTAGACAGATTATACTGTTGAATACTCACTTTATAATCATTCTAAGATTAAATGTTAATAAATATCTCTTCATAACGGTGTACTTTATTATTTCCTCATAGGACAACATTAATTTCAGGATAAATTACAGTATATTGAGGCGATCATCGAAAACATTATTCCACGTGGTTTCCTTTCGCTTAACATGTGTACCACTTCATGCATTGTGTACTACGTCACTAATTTTTATGTTGAATTGGATACATTCTAGTTTTATTCTTTGATCCAAATTAGACGGGTTTTTTTTATATACAAAAGATCGACTCTTTTCGAGAAACAGTGTCGATCGAACGATAGATAGATAAATATTTTTGAATGTGATAGAAGTAAAATGGAAAACATAAAAACAAGGGTTAATCAGTACTAACATATTTAATTGGTCTACAAATTTAAAACAACGTAAATTAGAACAAGTTAATACTTGCCGTTTGTGCCACGCTTGACAAATATCAATTCACTTTTTGAAAAAATCAGTTATTTTTTTTGTGTGTGTGTTACTCCTTGGTTTCTCTGCCGCCGAGCAATATCCCTCAGATTTCTCAACTGCATGAGCTTTACGTAGTCAACATTTTGGGTCTCCAGCCACCTTATGGCAATATCAAAATATTTGATTGCTTCCTGTGCAGAGGGGTGGGGGGTGCAAAATCTGCGTCTGCATCACTTTCAACACTTGTGTTACTCCAGTTAGAATCGTCTTCTGCTGCAAATTTGTTAGCTATAGAAATAATTATAGTTTCATTTGACATGTATTCGGCTGTAGGGCAATCATTGTCAGCACAAATCCACTCCTCCATATCATCAAGAGAAACGCCCATCTCAGGACCATGAGTCTGTACGAATTTCTCCCAAACAGCCTTGGCATTAATGACATCAGTTTCACTGAAACATTGGAAGTCACTATCATCGTGGTTGTCTCTGTTACTGTTTTGCTTTACGTCAAAGGCAGCTCCAAGACCCTTAATCCAGCACCCGAGGTCTCTTGTAATCGATTTTTTTTTTTAATGCAACAAACACTTCCCCAAGTTGTTGATCAAAACAAAGCCGGCATGTACATGTAATTAGGTTCTCACGGGTTTCGATGTGACGGTCGATTGACTCTTTTCATGTTTTCAATGAACAGAATATGTTGTGATTATAATGTTTACACTGAAACGGAATTAAAGGATTAGAACGTGACTTTCACACAGGAAGACGTTTAATTGGTGTTTATTTCATTCTCTGTTGCCACCTGTTAGCATTTACCAGAAGTTTTCATTGATCGCTATTTCACCAGACTGTTTATTTACAGTATACTGACAACTATTTATCATAAAAACTTACATAATATATGATATCTTTAAACAGAAGTCTCGCTAGGATTTCAAAACTGGGTCTTTCTGCCTCTGAATTCAGTCACTAAATATCAGTACATTTTCTCACTTGGCTGCTAGTCAAAGCCTTTGAACTAGCCGCCTAGCTGTTGCATCATGCTCTTTTTTTTTTTTAATGTACATCAAAGAGTCTTTCAGTCACTGAATTCTGTCATTGTAAATATCAGCACAGTTAACTGATCAACACATTTTCCCACAAAGCAGGTGGCTGAAACAGGACCAGCAAATCTTTGAATTTTCCCGCGCACCTATTACATGCGTACGGAGGACTCCCGCCTCAGTGATTTTCTGCCTCCCAGATAAAAAATTGGCGTCCAAATACGCGTAATTAAGCGTTTTCGAGATCTCTGAAATTAATTCTTCTTTATAACTTGCAAATTTCAAAATATGGATTATATTTTTACGGGCATTAATCACCATTTTCGACGATAAAACGAGCAATGTATCTAGGTTTAATTTATCAATTCTTATCGTAATTTTTTCATGTTCAGCATATTTTAAAGATATTTTAAATACATTTTCTCCGGAAAAAATCGGGAGCCAAGACAGACACTGTGTTATAAGCAGGATCGCGAGTTATCCGGGTGCGAGTTATCGAGGGAGCGGTGTATAGAAAATTGGCACTAATAGAAAATAAGGTGAATTTATATCAGATATAATGTTTTTGGTGTCAAAATGCCTTCTGTCAAATTTGATCAAATTCTGCCATGCTGTTTTTGTTTTTAATAACATTAGTCATTGTTGTGGGATGATCAGCATCATTCATGTAACTTTGAAAGATGTGTCTGCTATGATGCTTTTTGTCAAATTTGGTCAAATTTCTTTTAAGCAGTTTTCAAGAAGAGGTCATTAAAGGTTTTCTGTTTTGTAACATTCACCATATTTGATGGCAATGTGAGATCATTGGTAAAATTTGAAACCCCATATGCCACGATACTCTTTTTCGTAAAATTTCGGTCAGATTTTCTTGAGTGTTTTTCTTTTTATATAGAAGGTTTTTAAAGCATATTCTGTTTGTAATAATGATGGTCATATTTGATAGCAGATTGGCATCATTTATAGAAATTTAAGATCCCTCATCATACTTTCTTTTAGTCAAATTCTTTTGAGCAGTTGTATAAAGGTTTTTCTAATTTTATTAACATCTGTCATATTTAGTGGCAGATCAGCACCTTAAAGGCCCACATTGCTCTCAGTCAGATTTGTTCTGTTGATAAGTTTTGGAGACAAAATTTTATTAACTTTGTCAGTATTTAAGGCAAGATTGCCATCACTTTTGTAAACTTGAAAGTTTTTAATGCAAGAATGATTTTGGTCCAGTTTAGTCCAATTCTCATGGATGATTTTTAGAAGTCATCTGAAGATTTAAAAGTTTTAAGCTCTACTGGTTATCGGCCGGCAGAGTTTATGAGTTGTTGTTATTAACAGCAGTCATATTTGATGACAGATTGGCGTTATTTATAAAAACTTCAAAGTCCTCGACAACAGGCTACTTTCAAATAAATAAGTTCAAATTCTTTCATGCTGTTTCTTTTAGAAGTTGTTTGAAGTTTTACATTTTTTGGTAATGGTGGCCATATTTAGTTGCATATCAGCATCATTTGAACAAAGTTGAAGACTAACATCAGGTTGCGCTGTCAGATTTGGTCAAATTCTGTTTAGTGGTTTTCTTAGAAAACGTTTGAAGGTTTTTCTATTTTCAGTATGGACAGGCATATTTGTTGATGGATCGGCTTTCTTTGAACAAATTTAAAAGGCTTTGATGCCAGAATGCTTCCTGTTAATTCAGGTTCTGATTTGTAAAGGTTTTATTGAGAAGTTGCAAATTATACTTGTGATTGGCAATTGATATTTGACAGACGGATGAAGAACCATACAATAAGCTCACTTGACTTTGACCTTGCTGCCGTATGAACTAAACATATACATACTATTTTGAATGCCTTTAAGAATTAGTCCGCAGGAATCTTCAAAGAAATATGGTGGTAGAGTATGACTTAGGTGTATGCACATTTTAGATGTTCTCTACAAGGTTAAAATATTATTTCATCAAAGATGCTGACAGAATAGACACAATAATATTTGTTCTGTTCTTTTATATCAGTGATTCAGATATGCTAAATGCCATTTTTTATGGGTGATTCCAACATGCAGATTGCAAACTGACATTTTTTATGGTTGATTGCAACATGCAGACTACCATTTTTATGGTTGATTCCAACATGCAGATTGCCATTTTAATGGTTGATTCCAACATGCAGATTGCCATTTTTGTGGGTGATTCCAACATGCAAATTGGTGCTAGCAAAGAGAAATTGATGTTACAGATCAGCATTCAAAAGATTGATTGTTCTTATCATTTCACACATATTACTTTCCTGATACATATTACAATCCTGATACATGTTACATTCCTGATACATATTTCATCCCTGAAACATGTTACATTCCTGATACATTTTATCATATGATATGGAACAGAGATAATTAAAAGTTGTTACGAATACAGTTATGCATGAAATAGCAATTTTTCTCATAAAAACATTGACCCAAGCAATTATAATAGTTACACTTTGCATTGCTTTTACAGAGCACAGATATACCAGACAACGAATTTATTTTAGCCCGACATATAGACAAAATAAATACACTTTTTAATGGGGCCACCATGGAAGAAATCTTTAAGAACCTAGAAGAAGATGGAAGTGAATGGGCTTCTGAACAGCTTGCAGTATTGAAGAAAATGGTTTGTACAGTCCAGACCCCAATATTGGTTATCATATTTAACAATTAACTCATTTGCACACAGTCACAATTTTGTATGTTCCCAATGGTGGTTACCATCTTTCAGAATCAGCTTATTTACACAATGAGTCACAATTGTGTGTTTTAGTCCAATTCCTTTTAGTATGGGGCATCTTATATATTTCCAGTACAAATGTATGAGTGATGTGGGAGGCTTGCTTTGTATGATTACACAAAACACCTTGGCATAAGTATAATATTGTTGGCATGCTTTTATTTATATACAGACTGGCTGGCATGTTTTTATTTATGTTTTGTATTTATTTATGTTTTTATTTATATGCAGACTGCTTGGCATGTTTTTATTTACATTCAGACTGGTTGGCATGCTTTTATTTATATACAGACTGGTTGGCTTGTTTTTATTTATATACAGATTGGTTGGTATGTTTTTATTTATATACAGATTGGTTGGCATGTTTTTTATTTATATACAGATTGGTTGGCATGTTTTTATTGATATACAGACTGCTGCTTGGCATGTTTGTATTTATATACTGACAGGTTGGCATGCTTTTATTTATATACAGATTGGTTGGCATGTTTTTATTTATAAACAGATTGGTTGGCATGTTTTTATTTATGTGCAGATTGGTTGAGTGTTTTTATTTATATTACAGACTGGTTGGCATGTTTTTCTTTAGATTTAGACTGGTTGGCATGTATTTATTTAGGTACAGATTAGTTGGCATGTTTTTATTTAGATACAGATTGGTTGGCATGTTTTTATGTATATACAGATTAGTTGGCATGTCTTTATTTAGATACAGTATGGTTGGCTTGTTTTTTTTTATATACAGATTGGTTGGCATGTTTTTTATTTAGATACAGATTAGTTGGCACGTTTTTATTTAGATACAGATTGGTTGGCGTGTATTTATTTAGGTACAGATTGGTTGGCTTGTTTTTATGTAGATACAGATTGGTTGGCATGTTTTTATGTATATACAGATTAGTTGGCATGTCTTTATTTAGATACAGACTGGTTGGCTTGTTTTTATTTATATACAGATTGGTTGGTATGTTTTTATTTATATACAGATTGGTTGGCATGTTTTTATTTATATACAGATTGGTTGGCATGTTTTTATTTAGATACAGACTGGTTCGGCATGCTTTCATTTAGATACAGACTGGTTGGCATGTTTTTATTTATATACAGATTAGTTGGCATGTCTTTATTTAGATACAGACTGGTTGGCATGTTTTTATTTATATACAGATTGGTTGGTATGTTTTTATTTATATACAGATTGGTTGGCATGTTTTTATTTATATACAGATTGGTTGGCATGTTTTTATTTAGATACAGACTGGTTCGGCATGCTTTTATTTATATACAGATTGGTTGGTATGTTATTATTTATATACAGATTGGTTGGCATGTTTTTATTTAGATACAGATTGGTTGGCATGTTTTTATTTATATACAGATTAGTTGGCATATCTTTATTTAGATACAGACTGGTTGGCTTGTTTTTATTTATATACAGATTGGTTGGTATGTTTTTATTTATATACAGATTGGTTGGCATGTTTTTATTTAGATACAGACTGGTTGGCATGCTTTCATTTAGATACAGACTGGTTGGCATGTTTTTATTTAGATACAGATTGGTTTGGTGTGTGGAATTGGTCAAGAAGAGGCTCAGTTCATATTTCTTGTCTCGACATACTGTGCATTACTCAGTCAGGCAAAATCAAATTTAAAAAAAGACAACTTTCATGAGACATATTTACACTGAAGCAAGTGCCTGAAGGTGAAAATGCATTAGAGTAGTGCTTCCCATCCTTTTCATGTATGAGGAAACCCTTGTTAACTTCCCAAAAATGTGTGCAGACCCCGCTTGCTAATATCTGTACTTTAAACACCCTTGGAGTAATCCCACTGACCCCTAGAATAGAGTCAATTCTGTTTTCATCCTGCAGCTGATTTCATTGTAAAATCAAATCTTGTGAATGCAGTTTTTTTAGTTTTATTACTGTGAAACTTGTTAGTATAAAAATCATGATTTATAGATGCACATAGTAACAGTTCTTATGCTCTTTTTATTTTTTGAGGAGTTATTACTCTTGTTGACACCACTGGATGCAATTTATTGGTTGTCATCAAATCAGTCATTGTGTATTTGACTATTTTCACAAAGCTATGCCATTGTTTTCTATGATAGACACATCTTGATCATGGGGTAGGGTTGTGTACAGTAAGGCTATTACCATTCCTTTTTTTATGAAATATTTTTAGCCGTAATTTTTCAAAATTGATTTTATGGGGAGGGATAGAAATAATAAAATAAAAGGAATATTAACAAACAGGGTAGATTACATTTTGTTGTAAATTGTGGTTTTATCATTACCATATATATGCACTGTTCAGTTGGGTCTGTTCACATTTGTTTGGAGTGATCAAAAAACAACATAAACCCTGATCTGCTGGCAACAATATGATGACAGATCAAGGTCTATGTTGTTTTAAGATGGACTTGACTCATAAGTGGGTATATATGGTATTTGCTGTTGAATGTCATATGTTTAATCCTCTAAATTTTGAAATTGATGAATGAAGGAGATTATAATGTATTTGTCCTTTTAGTCCCCAACATCAATGAAGGTCACACTACGGCAGCTGTTGGAAGGGGAGACTAAATCTCTGCAAGAGTGCCTGATTATGGAATACAGACTGAGCCAAAGATGTTTAGAAGACAAAGATTTTTTCGAAGGTGTTAGAGCAGGTAGAGAGCCGTTCTTATTTAGTGAGAACCATGTCCTTTTGTTTTCAGAGCATCCACTTTCTACAGGGAGGTGAAATGCTTTTCTCACATAAAGAGATTCTGAGATAAGCATTGTGGTACTTTCAGATTTAAAATCTTTCTCTGCTAAAATAGGGTCTGCTGATCACATTATGTTTCAAACTGCCATACAGTATAAAAGATCTAAACATTTTGAAGTGTATGTTTTTTCATAAATAAAGAAAATGCCAAACCATCTGCATTTATGTTAAAAAAACATCGTCACATAATGTTAATTGTTTCACATAATGATAACTGTGTCACATAATAGTAATTGTGTCACATGATAGTAATTGCATCACATAATAATGCCCAGGTCACATAATGGTAAGTGTGCACTCAAACTTAACAAATAATTGGATTTATGAAAAGGAAAAAAATATTTATTAAAAATTTTAGTTGCTTTTTGATCAGCATAAGCATCTTAATCATGTTTTGATAAATATTTTTGTCATTGCTTATTTCTAATCTACTTTACACTAGGTTTTTTTTGGTGGAAATTGACTGAAGAAAAAGCATTGTTGCTACATATGTTTTCATCATTTTAATGATAGGAAGGGCATGAGAAATAATTACATTGTACCTCAGTGGTGTAACTAGGATCCTTCTGAAATTACCTCAGTAGTATAACTGGGATCTTTCTGAAATTACCTCAGTGGTATAACTGGGATCTTTCTGACATTACCTCAGTGGTATAACTGGGATTTTTCTGATATTACCTCCCTTCATGTATTTTTCGCAACTGTCTGGTATAACTGGCATTTTTCAGACATTACCTGAGTGGAAAATTCATGTACTTCGTATGACTGAAATACTTTACTTAGCTGAATCCATAAACAAGATGTTTTGACTCCAATGGCAGATTCTGTATGCAGATTAGGCAGGGTCATCATTACTATAAACAAATCATCTTCTGGCCCACATATTTTGCTGTGCTCAAACATTTACTTCAGTACTTTTTCTGTGCAAATCACATGTACTCATATGTAGGTGTACATGTACTGGCAGTTACATGTAGAATTTGTAAAGTAGTTGAACAGTCAGACATGGTAGAGCTACTGGAAGCAGAACATTATTTTGGGGGACACTTAATGTAAATGAGCAACAAAAAATACTTTCACTCTGTCTGACATTGAGTAATGCACACAGGTTCTCTGGGATCACAGGCTGTCTGTGATCACACAGGCTGTCTGGGATCACTAATCTTAATATGCAAATAAGTTTTTGTCTGGGATCACTAATCTAAATATACAAATAAGTCTTTGTCTGGGATCACTAATCTAAATAAACAAATAAGTTTTTGTCTGGGATCACTAATCTTAAACAACTAAGTCTTTGTCTGGGATCACTAATCTTAAACAACTAAGTCTTTGTCTGGGATCACTAATCTTAAACAACTAAGTCTTTGTCTGGGATCACTAATCTAAATATACAAATAAGTCTTTGTCTGGGATCACTAATGTAAATAAACAAATAAGTTTTTGTCTGGGATCACTAATCTTAAACAACTAAGTCTTTGTCTGGGATCACTAATCTAAATAAACACATAAGTTTTTGTCTGGGATCACTAATCTAAATAAACAAATAAGTCTTTGTCTGGGATCACTGATCTTAATATACAAATAAGTTTTTGTCTGGGATCACTAACCTTAAACAAATAAGTCTTTGTCTGGGATCGCTAATCTAAATATACAAATAAGTCTTTGTCTGGGATCACTAATCTAAATAAACAAATAAGTCTTTGGGGTCACTAATCCAAATATACAAATAAGTCTGTCTGGGATCGCTAATCTAAATAAACAAATAAGTCTTTGGGATCACTAATCCAAATATACAAGTAAGTCTTTGGGATCACTATTTTAAATATACAAATAAGTCTTTGTCTGGGATCACTAATCTAAATATACAAATAAGTCTTTGGGATCACTAATCCAAATATACAAATAAGTCTTTGTCTGGGATCACTAATCTAAATATACAAATAAGTCTTTGTCTGGGATCACTAATTTAAATATACAAATAAGTCTTTGTCTGGGATCACTAATCTAAATATACAAATAAGTCTTTGTCTGGGATCACTAATTTAAATATACAAATAAGTCTTTGTCTGGGATCACTAATTTAAATATACAAATAAGTCTTTGTCTGGGGTCACTAATAAAAAATACAAATAAGTCTTTGTCTGGGATCACTAATCTAAATATACAAGTAAGTCTTTGTCTGGGATCACTAATCTAAATATACAAGTAAGTTTTTGTCTGGGATCACTAAGGGGGCGCTCACCAATTAATATGTACTTTAGAGAGAGTGACGTAAGGTGAAGTAATTTGCATTTGAAACATGCACAATGGAGAGGATGTTGGCATACCTATGTGCTACAGTAATGTAATGTGGATGATATTTCTTTGGATATTGTACTTTTGGAAATTTTACATGATTTAAGCACACTGCTAACTAAAATGACTGCTCCCTTGTGTTAAAAAATCAGCCTGAATTAGTCTAAAGTACACTATACATAGCAGCTATTAAAATAGGGAAAATGAATTTTGCCAGACTAGACAATACCAGCTTCTGAAAGTGCAATGAATGAATTACCAAATATATAAAATGTAAAAAAAGTTATCGGCTCTTTTTTATACAATTTACCTCTGAAGTTCAGGAAGTGAAAATGACCAAGTAGAGCTAGCACTTTTTTGAAAGGTGCACATCTGAAGTAAGGCCAAGCTGTATACTCTATAACCCATAGTACACCTATCAATCATACACCAAAATAAAGGGAATTAAAGGTTCTTTGCATTATACCTAAGATATACAAGGTCTTTTTTAAATGACCAGTATAACCAGTGAGGAAAGCCAGGGAAATTCTTTTTCTTTAAAATCCTAATTTCTATGCAAAATACGAATCTGTAGAGCGCCACCTAATCTAAATATACAAATAAGATTTTGTTTGGGATCACTATTCAAATATACAAATAAGTCTTTGTTTGGGATCACTATTCAAATATACAAATAAGTCTTTGTCTGGGATCACTAATTTAAATATACAAATAAGTCTTTGTCTGGGATCACAAATGTATATATATCAAGTAAGTTTACACCCACTTATGAAATAAGAATGTGTTTATTGTCACATGGCGGAATAACTATTGGAAACTTAAAAGTACTGATATGTGATCAGTATACTATGGACTTACAGCTTAAAAATCCTAGCTGGCATTTTAATTTTTGCTGATAGAAATTTTGGGTTTCTTATAGATTGTTACCAAATACTTGCTTATAGCGTATTGCTACAAATGTTGATCAAGGCAGTAAATTTCAGCGGTTACTAAAATCATTTTCATAAATCATCTCGATAATGAGTATTGGATGGTAGATGTTTATTTATTAACATAGTCCATTATATGACCTTGTTATATCCACATCACATGAGAATACAGGTCATAATATTGAAGAACAATTGTAGGACCCCATTATTACAGAAATGAAACCAAATGGAAGTTATACTATTTTGATGATGTTTGCTCAAAGTTTTCAGAAAATGTACAGCTTTGTGAGAAAATGTATGACTTTTCTTCTTTGTATCATTGCAGTTCTAATTGAAAAAGACCAAAATCCAAAATGGAAGCCGTCCTCATTAGCAGGTGTAACACCACAAAAAGTTGACTGGTACTTCTCCCCATTACCATCAGAGAGAGAATTAGTATTGTGAGACACAAGTACAAGAACCAGACTAGTATTTTGAGACATTAATTTAGTCATAATACAACTGAGTATTTAATGTTTTGCAAAGAGACTTTCACAATATCTTCAGTTTCTTTTTGTTTTTTGTGATGAAATCTTAATAAAGAATTTATTTCAGTACAAAAGAAAATGAGCTTCCCTCAAAAGATTTATTCATGCTCTGTGTAAAGGTTTTGGTGTTTTCTGAAATTCAGGAAATACTTCACTCTTTTTGAAAAAAAACAGACATGAATTGTTTTACAGTTCAAGATTATCTTGGCTCTGATAAATATTTGAATGAAATGATGAAGTATGAACATGGTTGTTAATATTTGTTAATTTAGTGAAACTGAGGCTGGAGAGATCATATTGTTTACATAAGCTGATTTAAATCAGCCTGCATTACAGGATGCACTATAGTCATGTGGGTAGATTGATCTATGTTAAATCAGCCTGCATTACAAGATGCACTATAGTCATGTGGGTAGATTGATCTGTGTTAAATAAACCTGCATTACAAGATGCGCTATAGTCATGTGTGTAGATTGATCTGTGTTAAATCAGCCTACATTACAAGATGCACTATAGTCATGTGGGTAGATTGATCTATGTTAAATAAGCCTGCATTACAAGATGCACTATAGTCATGTGGGTAGATTGGTCTATGTTAAATCAGCTTACATTACAAGATGCACTATAGTCATGTGAGGTAGATTGGTCAATGTTAAATCAGCCTGCATTACAAGATGCACTATAGTCATGTGGGTAGATTGATCTGTGTTAAATAAGCCTGCATTACAAGATGCACTATAGTCATGTGGGTAGATTGATCTATGATAAATCAGCCTGCATTACAAGATGCACTATAGTCTTGTGGGTAGATTGATCTATGATAAATCAGCCTGCATTACAAGATGCACTATAGTCATAATGGTGGATTGAACTGTGCATTGTCACAGACATTTTTAATGGTGAGGATGACAAGGGAGTTTTGTGGACAGGCTCTCGAATTAGTAACAAAATTCACGTGAAAACAATTTGAACACAAAATTGAAGAATTAGGTTAAAAATGTTCATCCTAGTGTTGACCAAGTTTTCAAAGCTGTCCATTGTGTGGTTTCCAGTTTTACTTGGACAGCATCATGACTACAAAAAAACTTGCTTGGAACTTATAAAACTTTTCAGCAGGAGCTAGTACATAAAGTTATAAATGCAATTCCATTTAAACATACATGGTACCCAGGAAATTCATTTTTTAAATGCAATTCCATTTAAACATACATGGTACCCAGGAAATTCATTTTTTTAAATGCAATTACATTTAAACATACATGGTACCCAGGAAGTTCATTTTTTAAATGCATTTCCATTTAAACATACATGGTACCCAGGAAATTCATTTTTTTTAATGCAATTCCATTTAAACTAACATGGTACCCAGGAAATTCATTTTTTAAATGCAATTCTACTTAAACTTACTTGGTACCCAGGAAATTCATTTTTTAAATGCAATTCCATTTAAACATACATGGTACCCAAGAAATTCATTTTTCAAATGCAAAATATGTGGAAGTGTACTCTTGTTTCATAGAATTCATATTAAAATGATAACAAAATTTTAACATGCATCTATAGTTGAGAACCCACATTTAAAAGTGCCTTCCCTGGGTCCCAGGTATGATTTACTGGAACAACCCAAACTGTTTAAAACTGTATTATATTTTAATTACAGAAGTAAATTCAACAATATTTTGTTCAAACAACATTCAGTTATCCATCTCAAATTAGTTGCACTCGAACATCGAGATTAAAAGTTTGGAATTGGATCCCATGTTTGTACTGAAAGTTATTACTGACATGTCTTGTCTGAAGTCAAATATTACCAGACACTGTTCACAGTGAATTACCTTCTCTCGTAGTTCAGGTGACTTTACTGCCACAGTAAGTTCATATCTGCTAGAAACTTGAAGAAGTTTTTTCCTCAAGTTGAATACTCGAGGTAGCAACTCTAGTGCTATCATAGTAAATGTATTGACCATCTGGGAAGCAGTTTGAGACAAGAATTACAAACATTTAGACTAACACACATCAGTGTGTCTATTTTGTGTAAGATTATACATTTCTAGGTCTCGTAAAGTAGGGTATATAGGGAAGATTAATTAAATCCATGTAAGACAGGAAGTTTCACCCAAGGTTTTAATGAGTGTCTAATACAAAAATCTGATCGTTGAAGTTAAATGAAGGATTATTTTTCACACATTCCTGTACAAAACATGGGGGCCATTAAAGTTAAAATGGTATCATGTGAATGGTGAATACTGATGGAGTTTTACAAGGGCAAAAACACTCATTGAACATTTTTTTTCACCTTAAGTTTGAGTGTAAAATGCTATGAGATGATGATATGTTAAAAAAAGGCTC
Organism: Sinohyriopsis cumingii; assembly: GCA_028554795.2. NCBI lineage: Eukaryota > Metazoa > Mollusca > Bivalvia > Unionida > Unionidae > Sinohyriopsis > Sinohyriopsis cumingii. The sequence goes on along the minus strand of CM068832.1, from coordinate 22,076,801 downwards.
TTTCACCATGTAACTGGACTAGAGAGTCTGCAACTGTAAGTGTAAGCTAGATCAATCAGTGCAAAACATCCTGTTTTGTGGGGTGCTAGCATGAACCTTTATGCATTTAATGAGGTATGTTTATGTGAGTTTATGTTTATCTTGATTAATGTGAAAGAATGCACAATAATGATGGGGGATCGGGGAATTTTTGGTACTTAGTGTGCTCTGTCATCTCAGTAGAGGATCGTGTGATGAAAGACAATAATCACATGATAAAATATATATTTCCCATCCGTCTTCTGATCAGAAAAACACAACGATAAACTTATAGGAATCTGAGAAAATAGTATTTACATAATGGCATTTATTTTGCCAGCTTTAAAAACTTGTATTCCTGGAATTGAACAAGTATGTTTGATGCAAGTCAGATCTCACTTTAAATCACATAGACCCAGATCTGCCATTGCATAATGTAATGGCAGATCTGGTCTATGCCAAGAGTAATCAGTTTAACAAACTTCACTGATCCTGATCTGCTAGTGCATTATGCAGATTACGATCTGTTTTTTTTTGCAGTTAGACCTGATGTGTACAAGTATATATGGTAGTTTTACTACAGAATAGAAGGAAGCCATTGGAGAAGTTTCTTTCTTAATCATAATGAAATGTTCAGCAGCCATATGTCAAAATAGAATAGTTTTAGAACAATTATTAGTAACTGTTTATGTCAAAATAGAATGGTTTTAGAACAATTATTAGTAACTGATTAGGTCAAAATAGAATGGTTCTAGAACAATTATTAGTGACTACTAGTGTCAAAATAGAATGGTTTTAGAACAGTTATTAGTGACTACTTATGTCAGAATAGAATAGATCAAGAACAATTATTAGAGACTACTTACGTCAAAGTAGGATGGTTCTTGAACAATTATTACTGACTGCTTCTTTTTTCAGATAGCATTATAATTCATGGGTAGTGACTTTTATTTCAAAAGGTAGCATTTGTGATTAGATATATAAAGTTAAGGGCAGTGTGGATTTTTGTGTGTCACCATGTACTCCATTTGAATGAAATATATGTAAATGATCTGACAATCACTCATATTATGCTCTCATCATCATTCCACATTTTATTCTTATCTTTCCTGCAGTGAATGACTTTTTCCCTTTTCATTGGTGATAATATATTTTAATTTATTTTAAAAAACTCTGCATAAGTTATCCATGTGAGTGTTTGTGCGTAGATAGAGATTAAAAGCCTTGTATGATATCATTGTAGGCAGTTTGCACAGACTAAAAGCCTTGTATGATATTATTGTAGGCAGTTTGCACAGACTGAAAGCCTTGTATGATATTATTGTAGGCAGTTTGCACAGACTAAAAGCCTTGTATGATATCATTATAGCCAGTTTGAAAATGTGTGCAGTGGTCCTGAAATTAAGTCACTGAGTAGAGACTGTGGATGGTAGTGCTTGGGGAGAGTTATGTGGTTCAAGATGGAGGCAAACATTTTGCTTTCCTTGTTAGGTTGGTTTTTTTCTCTTTATCTACAGCATTAGATTTTGAAAAATCTTAGTGATAAATGAGCTATGTGTCAGAATGAAAGGACATGATTGTAGAGTAGTTAAAGGAATTTGTTACAGTGGGAAGATCTTTTTTTTAAATTCCAAACCAAAATATTTGTAGTTCATATTGAGTTATCTTTATAAGTTTGCCCATCTATCGATATGTCACACTTTGGTTAAACAGTTTTCATTTAAATTCAGGCACTGTTATGGAGCATTCTGTTTCAATCTACAAATTTATATTTCTTTACAGAGAGGTTGATATTCTCTTGCTTCATTTATCATGAAATTATCTGCACATGTGAAGTAATCAATACATATGAAGTAATTAATACATGTGAAGTAATTAATACATTTTAAAATGTACATTCAGTAAATAAATTTTCCAAAGTCAGTGATAATTTTTTTCTTTCTTCCCTATTTCCTATTTTCTCTGTCATTGTCAAGAAATAAAGATACATAGAATAAAGTTTAGCATGTTTGTAAAATTAGACAATGTCTTTGTGGTAGAGAAATTAGAGGTACAATTTCTTTTCAACATGATTATATTTACTTCTTAATAAGCACAAATTTAAAATATCTTTCTGCAGGTATTCTTAAACCAAATAGGATTGTATTACCAGTTATTGGCTTTCTGTCTCAAATCTAGTTAAGGCTTTAACTACAGTGAGAAATAAAAACTGTTCGGATCACTCAGTCCGATCCAGATGGATCATAATTCTCACAGTATGATACAAGTCATCATCACATACGACAAATATGACACTTTGTCCAGTGTGCAATCCGGTCTCTGGTCTCTAGTCAACTTTACTTTGCCAGATGCCTTCCAAAATCCAAAATTAAGCATTTGATTAATTAAAGCCCATTTTTTAAGACCCCCCCCCCTTCCAAAGTTATATATGTAAGTCATTTGCAAATAAAATACTCAATTGCAGTACCATTAACTATGCCTTTTAAATGAAAATGGATACATCCAAAATCTAAAATATCTTATATAGTACTTAAACAGACTTCAAATACACCTCCAAACCTCCAAGTAAAGTAATTCAGACTTCAAATACACCTCCAAACCTCCAAGTAAAGTAATTCTGCTACATTACTTATGAATACTCCGACTCTAAGACACTAGCCCTTTATATAGGAACCCATTGCATGAAGAATCTAGTCATATGAATACTCCGGCTCTAAGACACTAGCCCTTTATATAGGAACCCATTGCATGAAGAACCAAGTCAAAAATGAATACTCTGGCTCTAAGACACTAGCCCTTTATATAGGAATCCATTGCATGAAGAACCAAGTCAAATGAATACTCTGGCTCTAAGACACCAGCCCTTTATATAGGAACCCATTGCATGAAGAATCTAGTCAAATGAATACTCCGGCTCTAAGACACTAGCTCTTTATATAGGAATCCATTGCATGAAGAACCATGTCAAATGAATACTCTGGCTCTAAGACACTAGCCCTTTATATAGGAACCCATTGCATGAAGAATCTAGTCAAATGAATACTCCGATTCTAAGACACCAGCCCTTTAAATAGGAACCCATTGCACGAAGAACCAAGTCAAATGAATACTCCGGCTCTAAGACACTAGCCCTTTATATAGGAATCCATTGCATGAAGAACCAAGTCAAATGAATACTCCGGCTCTAAGACACCAGCCCTTTATATAGGAACCCATTGCATGAAGAATCTAGTAAAATGAATACGCTGGCTCTAAGACACTAGCCCTTTATATAGGAATCCATTGCATGAAGAATCTAGTCAAATGAATACTCTGGCTCTAAGACACTAGCTCTTTATATAGGAACCTATTGCATGAAGAACCAAGTCAAATGAATACTCTGGCTCTAAGACACCAGCCCTTTATATAGGAACCCATTGCATGAAGAATCTAGTCAAATGAATACTCCGGCTCTAAGACACTAGCCCTTTATATAGGAACCCATTGCATGAAGAACCAAGTCAAATGAATACTCTGGCTCTAAGACACTAGCCCTTTATATAGGAACCCACTGCATGAAGAATCTAGTCAAATGAATACTCCAGCTCTAAGACAATAGCCCTTTATATAGGAACCCAAAACATGAAGAACCAAGTCAAATGAATATTCCGGCTCTAAGACACCAGCCCTTTATATAGGAACCCATTGCATGAAGAACCAAGTCAAAGGAAATTTTGCATAAGATGAAGCTGGCACGATTTCAGTGAGAAAGGAAAAGAAAGTAAGAGGCAATGATGTGACATATTGCCTTGCACATGAGCTGAAATGTTGGCTCAAATCCATGCCAGCGGTTTTGAAGACAAAATGAGCAAACCTAAATCAACACCCTCCATATCTGCTCCAAGACAAAGACAGCCTACCTCAAATGAAACTCACTCATTAGGTCTTGAAAATTATTACATTTGAGAGATGCAAAAACACACATTTAGAAGCTCAGCATATACCTACATGGTGAAATTTAAAGAGCTCAGGTCTGAAATGCTGCCCCAGAAAGTAGGTTTCATCATCAATTTGTGAGATTCCTTGTTGAAGACACTGAAGCAGCAATGCCAAGCTAAAGAAGACGAGCGTCTGAGACTCCATTCATCATGACAGCTTGAAATTGCCCATTGGATCAAGTTAAGCAGTGTGGGCAGAATTGACACCATCCAGAGTCATCAACAGAATTCAACACATGCAACAATCCAACGACAAGTTTCACATCACTGATGGAAAAGCTACACTTTACATGACCTGCATTTCCCCTCTGAAAGGGAGCAAACCATGCAAAGTGTTATTGGTGGATGAAATTTGTAGGACCAAACATAGCATCATAGAAATTAGCAACTTCCAGGACCTCGTGTGTTTACCCTGAACTATCATCATGGGTTGAATGTGTGTCAACAAGAATGAAACTACAGAATGGAAAAGTGCTTGGGAGAGCATTTGAAAATCAGACAGAACCAAACAACAGAAAGAAGCAGATCTCCTGTTACAGCAGGCAGGCATATTGAAACAGACTGCCTGTGGCATTCCAGAAATGGATAAACTTAAAGATGTCTTGGTTCCGTGCTACACGTTAAGCGTGTACCCTCAAGTGGTTTGTGGCCCTCTGGTGTTTTCAAGGGCCCAATTTTCCAGATGGAAAATACATTTACATCTATCATCATGAAGAACATTTTGATACATTACAGTACCAGTATCACCAACATTTTGATGCCATTACAGTACCAGTATAACCAGCATTTTGATACCATTACAGTGCCAGTATAACCACCATTTTGATGCCATTACAGTACCAGTATAACCACCATTTTGATGTCATTACAGTACCAGTATAACCACCATTTTGATACCATTACAGTACCAGTATAACCAACATTTTGATGTCATTACAGTACCAGTATAACCACCATTTTGATACCATTACAGTACCAGTATAATCACCATTTTGATGCCATTACAGTACCAGTATAATCACCATTTTGATGCCATTACAGTACCAGTATAACCACCATTTTGATGCCATTACAGTACCAGTATAATCACCATTTTGATGCCATTACAGTACCAGTATAATCACCATTTTGATGCCATTACAGTACCAGTATAACCAACATTTTGATGCCATTACAGTACCAGTATAACCAACATTTTGATGCCATTACAGTAGCAGTATCACCAACATTTTGATGCCATTGCAGTAGCAGTATCACCAACATTTTGATGCCATTACAGTGGCGGTATCACCAACATTTTGATGCCATTACAGTAGCAGTATCACCACCATTTTGATGCCATTATAGTGGTGGTATTACCAACATTTTGATGCCATTACAGTACCAGTATCACCAGCAAAACCACCATTTTGATGCCATTACAATGGCGGCATCACCAATATTTTGATGCCATTACAGTGGCAGTATCACCAACATTTTGATGCCATTACAGTAACAGTATCACCAACATTTTGATGCCATTACAGTAGCAGTATCACCAACATTTTGATGCCATTACAGTACCAGTATCACCAGCATTTTGATGCCATTAAAGTAGCAGTATAACCAACATTTTGATGCCATTACAGTACCAGTATCACCAACATTTTGATGCCATTACAGTACCAGTATCACCAACATTTTGATGCCATTAAAGTAGCAGTATAACCAACATTTTGATGCCATTACAGTACCAGTATCACCAACATTTTGATGCCATTACAGTACCAGTATCACCAGCATTTTGATGCCATTAAAGTAGCAGTATAACCAACATTTTGATGCCATTACAGTACCAGTATCACCAACATTTTGATGCCATTACAGCGGCGGTATCACCAACATTTTGATGCCATTACAGTAGCAGTATCACCAACATTTTGATGCCATTACAGTAGCAGTATCACCAACATTTTGATGCCAATACAGTAGCAGTATAACCAACATTTTGATGCCATTACAGTACCAGTATCACCAACATTTTGATGCCATTACAGTACCAGTATAGCCACCATTTTGATGCCATTACAGTACCAGTATCACCAACATTTTGATGCCATTACAGTACCAGTATCACCAACATTTTGATGCCATTAAAGTAGCAGTATAACCAACATTTTGATGCCATTACAGTACCAGTATCACCATCATTTTGATGCCATTACAGTAGCAGTATCACCAACATTTTGATGCCGTTACAGTGGCGGTATCACCAACATTTTGATGCCATTACAGTAGCAGTATAACCAACATTTTGATGCCATTACAGTACCAGTATCACCAACATTTTGATGCCATTACAGTACCAGTATCACCACCATTTTGATGCCATTAAAGTAGCAGTATAACCAACATTTTGATGCCATTACAGTACCAGTATCACCAACATTTTGATGCCATTACAGCGGCGGTATCACCATCATTTTGATGCCATTACAGTAGCAGTATCACCAACATTTTGATGCCATTACAGTAGCAGTATCCCCAACATTTTGATGCCATTACAGTAGCAGTATCACCAACATTTTGATGTCATTACAGTGGCGGTATCACCAACATTTTGATGCCATTACAGTTCCAGTATCACCAACATTTTGATGCCATTACAGTGGCGGTATAACCAACATTTTGATGTCGTTACAGTAGCAGTATCACCAACATTTTGATGTCATTACAGTAGCGGTATCACCAACATTTTGATGCCATTACAGTAGCAGTATCACCAACATTTTGATGTCATTACAGTGGCGGTATCACCAACATTTTGATGCCATTACAGTAACAGTATAACCACCATTTTGATGCCATTACAGTGGCGGTATCACCAACATTTTGATGTCATTACAGTGGCGGTATCACCAACATTTTGATGCCATTACAGTAGCAGGATAACCACCATTTTGATGCCATTACAGTGGCGGTATCACCAACATTTTGATGCCGTTACAGTAGCAGTATCACCAACATTTTGATGTCATTACAGTGGCGGTATCACCAACATTTTGATGCCATTACAGTAACAGTATAACCACCATTTTGATGCCATTACAGTAATAGTATAACCACCATTTTGATGCCGTTACAGTAGCAGTATAACCAACATTTTTATGCCGTTACAGTAAAAGTATCACCAACATTTTGATGCCATTACAGTGGCGGTATCACCAATATTTTGATGCCGTTACAGTAGCAGTATCACCAATATTTCTCAGATACAGATATTAATGCAAAAAATTAGACATGGGGCTTTCCTGTTGTTGTTGTTGTAGGGTTTAATGCCATTTTCAGCACAAGATAGGCTATACATGGCATCCAGTATAAATGGTGGAGGAAGAACCCGGGAAAACACAGGAAAGAACAACTGACCAACGAGAAGCTACTGGCAAGGTTTCTCACGTACCCACATTGGCCGAATCCGAGACTCGAACCCATGCAGATAGAGGTGAGATGGCAGTGACCTGTAACGGTGAGTGCTTTAGACTACTTGCCTACTTTGGGCCCCCAAGGGTTTTGCAGTTGAGAGCAACACATTCATTGCAGAGAGAGATACTGAGGTTGTCTATCCCCCTGCATTCCTGAAAGAAAAGAACAAATTCAAATTGCAAGTGAACCTTTGGCATTCCTATGTGCTATGAACAACATTGCATGATGTAAGGTCGATATCAGAAATGCTTGTAAATTATTGAGATTATGCTCTACCTTTGGACATTGCATTCTTACCAACATCCCTTAGTCCCATGTTTGTAAAAGATAGAGACAATTTGTCATCAAATCATTGACTTTGAACATAGATGCTATATACAAAAATACAACCCTGATCAGGAGGAAGATTTGAAGACTGATAAGAAAATGACACAAATGGATTTCATCTTCTTTTATTTGGAATCTGTGCAAGAGATTGTCCTTCACAGCACTGATTTCTACATCACTCATCAGGCTTGCAAGAAATGCATTCAAGAGCCTATCTTTTTCATTGTTTTCATTGTTGTAGTAAGATTCTCTTGAAGATCTTCAAAAGTAACCCCTGTGGGTGAGGTGTGGAGAGCATGTGCCTAAAACGCAAATTGTCTTTTTCTGCCAAATATTTGTGGTCTGTTGTGTCATCGGTACCTGGATGGTCAATCTGAATTTGAAACAACGAGACAAACAATTGTCGACCATTCTACTCAGCAGTTACGTCGTTACCTTCTTCCCACTTCTTCTTTTAAATAATCTGCTAACTACGGTAGCCATGCGGGTTACGCCAGTAACAACAAGAATAGCAGTAATATCAGCCCTCTTTTGGAACATGTGAAAACTCGTTTTCATCGAAGATCAAAACATGTTCGTCTTCGAATTCCTGAATGATCAGATGCAAGAATTGCTGGACAAAAGTGATCCTCTGGTTACGAATTCATAAGACCATCAGCATCAGATAATCATCAATTGAATGCCTATACCATCATAATTTATGTGGGGCATTATTTTAATGCTCAACATCTTGTCAAAACAATTGCCTTTGTGTTTCACGAACAGTTTGGCAACGGTGCATAGAAACACCAAAACGCACCGAAATACCGGAACGCACCGAAACACCAGTACGCAATGAAAACACCGAAACGCAATATGGTACCTACGGATCAGGGTCAAAAGGGACCGGTACCAAAAATGTTCATGGACAAAACGGACTAGTGTTGAAAAGACCCAGTTAAAAAAAAGACCGACCACAAAAGGCAGATTTATATATCAATTACTAATTACTACTATTGTGTATACTAAAAGAAACTAATACATAAATATAAAATACTTATGTTTAATTGTGAAATATCTATAAATACTATGCAGTAAAGTAACATTGTGCAGTATGTCACAATCGTACATGAGTGGTCATGAAAGTAACTGAGACATGCTACTATTTGTTCTATGTAGAATGAACAAAGAAGAAAATAACGCAAGTTACTAATGTGAGAAGCTTCAAATGAGGCAAATACTAATTGTGAAAGAAAACATTCGAAGCAAATCGAATCGATAACATCTTTGTTATAACATATCAAGACTGAATACGAGTTTGCAAAACCCACATGTGACATCATCGCCTTCCATCTTGAATTTCATCGGGATTTGAACTGAGATTCACGTATAACTTTTCGTTGATAGGACTTGTACAATTTGGATTTAATTTGCAGTACCGTCAGTTCTTTTTTTTTTTTTCTTCAGCGGCCACATGAACCAAAATTGTAATGTTCATGGGCCATGCATGCTTATTTACATTATAATTATAGAACTAATTATTGTATGAGCGTGGGCCACACAAATATGTGGCTCACAGGATTACAGCTGGACCATCCTGTACTAGAAAATTGTCCTTTGGAATATATAGTACGGCAGCGTGTTAATTACTTAGTATATTTTAAGGAACGAATTTTATATATAATTAACAAATACATTTTGAATTTGTTTGAAAAATTTTCTTTGTGTATTAAACCTATTTCTCCAAATATCCAGTATCCCCTACTCTTTCTCCAATAGCAGAATAGGTTTATAAAACGGTTAATGAAAGACTGTGGATATGCTTGAAAGCAGGCATTAGCCAACCAGTCGTGTACTATGTACTATTAGCTAGTGCATTTGTTGTATATACCAGTAACGGAAATCAATATGGAAAAAATGTAACTACTCTGAATCATACGCAAACAACTTTTGTTTGTGATATAAATACCGAAATATGTAAGGAAATGAGCTGACACTACCTTCGCGCACGTTAGTAGTGAAGGGGGACACTTTACGGACAATGGGAATTAGCATTAAAAACACCCTTGGGACACTTTACGGACAATGGAAATTTAACATGGCGAAAAATCGTGGGACACTTTACGGACAAGGGGAATTAACATGGGAATAAATCGTGGGACACTTTACGGACAAGGGAATTTAACATGGGAATAAATTGTGGGATACTATACGGACAAGGGGAATTTAACATGGGATTTTTTTTTTTAAAAAAAAGTTTTTTTAAAATTTAAATTTAAATTTAAATTTAAAAAAGGGGTAGGCAATTCAAAAGACTATCTCTTTTCGAGAAATATGGCTGGCCCTGAAAAGGGCCTTTGGGTTTTCTTCTTCTTCTGCTTCTAATTTCTTCTTTTCCTCCACCAACTTCTTATTTTATCTCCAACACTCTTTCTCTTCTTTTTTTTCTCCTTCTCTTCTTTCTTCTCTTCCTCCTCTTCTTCTTTCTTCCTCTTCTCATTTTCCTCTTCTTTTTCAATTTTTTCGTTCCATGTTCTTATTCTTATCTTTTCCTCTTCATCCTCCTTCTCCTCCTTTATTTCTTTCAACAGATCACTGATGATTACCTTCATTTTTCGTAAATTGTTTATCTCCATCTTCACTCGATGGGGACTATATGAATAGTGATCCTCGTTTAGGTTAACCAACATTTGCTCCATCATTCCTAAATTGTCGAGGACGTTTTGCAATTTTTCCATTTTGTCAAGGTGGTTCGAAGCCATCTTCTTTTTTATTCTGTGCAGAATGGTTTGAACGACGAATACTGTGGGTTCTTATACTCAAAGCGCGAACGTGAAGGAAAACATCCCCTAAAAACATAAAATGGATCTTACCTAGATCATGACCCAACATCGCGCGTACGTGAAGGAAAACATCCCACTTTTCTCATTTCATATAATATAACCCTAACTATACTCTCCACATTTGCTAAGAAACTTAATCTACTATTCACACCAACATACCTGAGCTCTTACAAACACACAAACACATACACTTCCACTATTAATAAAGAGTTAGTGTTTATTTTCACACTACTCTACCTACATACATTGGCAAATTAATAGTTATTTCTTTTCTAGAGTATTGGGTAGCCCTGAAAAGGGCTGTTTTGTTTGGAACTTCATGGGCACCTGGTTAATGGTGGCACCTTCCAGGCCTGGCGCCAGTAGTGAATGGGGTCACCCTACGGACAATGGGAATTAGCATTAAAAACACCCTTGGGTCACTCTACGGACAAGGGAAATTTAACATGGAGAAAAATCGTGGGTCACTCTACGGACAAGGGGAATTTAACATGGCAATAAATCGTGGGTCACTCTACGGACAAGGGGAATTTAACATGGCAATAAATCGTGGGTCACTCTACGGACAAGGGGAATTTAACATGGGATTTTTTTCTTTAAAAATTTTTTTAAAAAAGGGGTAGGCAATTCAAAGACTATCTCTTTTCGAGAAATATGGCTGGCCCTGAAAAGGGCCTTTGGGTTTATGTTAATGTATTCATAAACATAAATGGCACCGCATTGGTCTTCTTCTTCTCCTTAGGCTGCGTCTCACTGTTGGTCCGTACATCAGCACTCTTTTCAGGCATCCTTGCCTCTCCACGTAGATCCTACGTATCCACAGGCTGGTGTTGGTCCTGTGGACAACGGTCCACTTGGATCGGACATACATGAGCAAATCTGTCCGAAACATCATGGAAGACACAAGGGTGGATGACTCAACTGTAGTCCACATCTTGAAGCGACGAGAACAGGTGAATCAATGCATTGAACGGCGCTTATTTATAGGGACAGGAAGGATTGAAACGGATTGAGTTCATTCACCAATCCGAACACGCGTTACAGAATTCAGTCAGCCCGCATCCAATCCGAAGAGAGCAGTCTGTGACGTCACGTAGTCAATATAGATTCGCTAGCGCTTGTGTGCAGTCAATCTATGCGACAGTGATTCAACATGACGGAAACTCAGAAAACGATCCATTGGGGTGCACCAGCAGGGGAGACTGCCCAAGGGAACTCGGACTTACTTTCAGAAGAAGTGAATTGGGATTTTGTGGATTTTCTCTCCTCGCAAGAATTTGTTCCGGAACCTTCGTTACCTTCTTCATTACCGCAAGTGGAGAATTTTAGACAGAGACAGAAAGAAGAATTGGAGAAATTTATACAACGACAAAAGGAAGCGGAACAGGCTTTTCTCCTACAGCAACAGCAACAAGAAGAAGAGGTAAGAAAAAAACAACAGCAACAACAGCAAGAAGAAGTAGCAGCAAAGAAACAAGAGGGTGAAAATCAAACGGTCACGGTACTGTTGGACATTTTAGCGGAGTTAAGAAGTCTGAAACAAATGTATCAGACTTCTTTATCACGACCGAAGAGAATACGACCTTCCCGAGCCAAACATGTCAACCCTGTGACTAAGCCTACCGTACCACCCTTAGTGATTTCAACCCAATCATTATCATCATCAACATTACGCAGTCCAGAAGTAGGCCTTGGCCGTGGCAAAGGCTTAAGGCAGTTAAAATTGATTGCTTAAACTCACCCCTACACCATGAAGAAAAAAAGGCCCTTTTCAGGGCCACCCACATTTCTCGAAAAGAAATACAATTTCAATTTGCCAATAACTCAACAAAAAAACTCACCCATGTTACCCTTTTAGTACGTGTCTGTGTATGAGTGCGTGAGTGTAGCTTCTTATTTTAAAATCACAACTCAAAGACACTTACCTTATATCATTCATTTATTCTTTTCTCCATTTTTTACAATCCAATTCACAATTTATAACACAACACTTTAATAAAGAAAAGTTCATTAATTTCTTCTTTTCTCCTTGTTTAGTCTCTCTGTTTTTTTAATTTCTTCACCGTCACACTCTTTTCCTCTTCTTCCTCCTCGCTTTCTTCCCTTCTTCTTTTTTTCTCCTGTTTCTTTTTCTTCACCTGTCTTCTTTCTTCCTCAGAAGAATCCCTCTCTTCCTCTGAAGAATCCCTCTCTTCTTCTGAAGAATTCCTCTTTTCTTCTGACTCCTCTTGTTTCTTTTTTGGGCAATCTGGAGACCAATGTCCTTTTTCTTGACAATAATAACAGGTATCTTGACTTTTGTCTTTTTTAGTCCCTGTTTTTGTTCTTTTTTCACGGTCTGGACACTCTGAAGACCAATGCCCTTTCTTCTGACAGATATAGCAAGTATCTTGACTTTTATCTCTAAAGGAAGGAGAGTAGTCCGTAGGCTGGTCTGAAGAGAATTTTCTAATGACCCCTCGCAAAGCTCTGACGAAACGTTCCATCTGGTTAGTCTCTTCCATCGTTGTGCTCGGCTTGAGAGTGAAATGAATAGTGAAAGGACAAGACACACACCCTTTTATATACGCTGGTCTGCCATGACTATAAAGTAGTTTATGGTGTTTGAACTTGAGTCATTTGACTTTTTGCTTTCAAGATGAAACGATCCCATTCATTCGAGAAGAAAGAAGAAGAAAGAAGTAAGAGGCAGAAACGTGATCTATCGCCTCGTACCAGGGCTGAAATCTTGGCACAAATTCATGCCAGTGATTTTGAAGAGGACATGAGTGAACCAGAATCCGAACCCTCTAAACCAAGTTCACCACCCTTAGTCAACCCTGAAAAGTACTATTCCATTCGAGAGACGGAAAAGCGCTCCTCTAGAAAATTTAAAACCACAGCCTACAAATACACGGTGAAGTTTAAAGATTTCAAGGCTGAAGTGCCGTTAGAGAAAGCAGAAGTGTTCATCACCGAGGTGTGGGATTCTTTGCTCACTGCACTCAAGCGACAATGTCAACCCAAAGAAGACGATCGCTTGAGACTTTCCATACAACACGACGGTTTGAAATCCCCTGTTTGGATCGAGTTTAGCACCCCTGCAGAATTGACTGCTTCCAAAGTCATGGACAAGATTCAACACGTGCAACAATCTAATGACCAGTTTGACATCACCGATGGTAAAGCCACACTGGATATGACCCACGTCTCTCCTCCTCAAGGGACTGGACGCAAAAAGATGTTATTGGTGGACGACCTTCGCAACACCAAAACAAGTCTCGTCCGAATTAACAACCCTCATGACCAGATGTGTTTAGCCCGTGCCATCGTGGTGGGACGAACCTATGCCAACAAGAACGACACGGTAGAATGGAAAAGAACCTGGGACACTATTCAACGTTCCGACCGAGCCAAACAACGAAACGAAGCAGAACTCCTGTTACAACAAGCCGGACTGTCCAAAGACACACCCTGTGGCATTCCTGAGATGCAAAAATTGCAAGATGCCCTAGCTCCACGCTACACCTTGAAAGTGCACCCTCAAGAAGTGCGCGGACCTCTGTTGTTTCGAGGCCAACATTTTAAGGACGGAAAATACATTCACCTTTATCATCACGATGACCATTTCGATACCATTACCAGTATCACTGGATTCCTGAGATATGTTTATTATTGTGAGAAATGTGACTATGGTTATAATAATCGAGAGCAACACAAACATTGTGGATGGAAATGCTCAGGATGTTTGGCCTCTCCACCCTGTCTGAGCGAAGAACCAGTGCCTTGTTCCACTTGTCTGCGTACGTTTGTCAGCCCTACCTGTTACCAACAACATCTGAAAACGCAAGGTTCACAGAAGAAATGTGCTTGTCAACTGCTGAGATTGTGCCCTACGTGTGGACAAGGCATACGTACCAATAGTGTCAAGGCACACGTATGTTCAGGAAAAAAGAAATGTCACATTTGTCATCACATCGTGGACTTGGAACACCAATGTTACGTGCAAAAATACCAACCCCCACCAGAGAAAGAGGACGGTCACAAGAAGAAAGGCAATTTCATCTTTTTCGATTTCGAATGCATGCAAGAAACCGGCATTCACATTCCTAATTTCTGCGTGGCTCATCGAGCGTGCGAGAAGTGCATTCAAGAACCTATCTTCAGTCATTGCCCTCACTGCAGCAAGATACCCGGAGGGCGTGAAAAAATCTTTCGGGGACCAAACACGTTAGCCGATTTTGCCCAATGGGTTTTAGACCCCGTCGACAAGACGTGGAGCCAAGAGGACATCGAACGTTACGGAGATTGTCATCGCCATGCCACGGTGATGGCTCACAATTTCTCCGGATACGATGGACAGTTTCTTTTGAGGTACTATACGGAACAAGGTACCGAGCGTCCTAAAGTGACTTTGAACGGAGCCAAAATCATTTTCATGCAAGTGGGACAAGTACAGTTTAAAGATTCGATGAGTTACTTGGCCATGCCTTTGAGCCGAATGCCTAAAACGTTTGGAATGACAGAAATGGCTAAAGGGTACTTTCCACACTTTTTCAATACGGAAGCCAATCAACACGCCGTTCTACCCCATTTGCCTGAGGCTCACTATTACGACCCCGACAACATGCGTACCGAACAACGAGAAGCTTTCTACGCTTGGTACCAGGCTCACGCTTCGGACCCTTTCGACTTTCAGGAAGAAATGCTAAAGTATTGTCGTTCCGACGTGGACATTTTACGGCGTTGCTGTGGAAAATTTCGAGAACTGTTCATGGAACACGGAGGGGTCGATCCTTTGAAAGAAGCTTGCACCATTGCCAAAGCGTGTTCCTTAGTGTATCGACAACGATTCATGCCTGAAAACACCGTGGCTGTCATCAGTCCTCAAACGACCCACTTTGTCAAACGTCAATACTCGGTCAAAGCCCTACGTTGGTTACATTACTTGTGCGACAAGGAAGACAAGTGGATTCAGCATGCCCGCAACGGAGGGGGCGAAAAGACCATCGGAACATATTCGGTCGATGGCTGGGACTTAGAAAACCCCAAGATCGTGTACGAGTTTAACGGTTGCTTATTTCACGGATGTCCCGTCTGCTACCCTGACCGTGGTACTAAAAATCAGTTTTTGCAACGAACCATGGAAGACTTGTACCAGGACACTTGTCAGCGACGCCTAAAGTTAGAACAGGAAGGATACCAAGTGGTGGAAATGTGGGAACACGAGTACGATCACCGTATGAAAACCGATCCCGAGTTTAAACGCCTCGTGGAAAGTTACCAGTTCATGGACCCGCTGAACCCGAGGGATAGTTTGTACGGAGGAAGGACCAATGCCACCTGTTTGCTGTACCAAGCCGACGAAGAGAAAGGAGAAGAAATCAAATACTTGGACGTGTGTTCGCTGTATCCCTACGTGTGCAAATATTGTCGCTTTCCTGTAGGGCACCCGCAATTGCTGACGGAACACATCGACCTGGTCAACATTCGACAATACGAAGGCTTGATCAAGTGCAAAGTTTTGCCTCCCACGAACCTATACCATCCCGTCTTACCTCACCATTGTCAAGGCAAACTGATGTTTCCCTTGTGCCGTACTTGTGCCGAAACGTGCAACCAAGACCAGCCTTGTCAGCACAGCCAGGAAGAACGGGCCTTGACGGGAACCTGGGTCAGCGTGGAATTGTTCAAAGCTCTGGACATGGGATACCAACTGTTAGAAGTGTACGAAATTTGCCACTTTCCCAAGACACAACAGTACCGCAAGGGTGACCCCACGCAGAAAGGCATTTTCGCAGACTACGTGGATGCCTTTTTGAAACTGAAGCAAGAAGCCAGCGGCTATCCTTCCTGGTGTTACACTCCCGAAGACCAAATACAATTCAAAGAGAAATATTACGCACAAGAAGGTATCACTTTAGACCACATCGAGAAAAACGAAGGCAGGCGATCGTTTGCCAAAGTGATGTTAAATTGCTTGTGGGGTAAAATGGCACAACGACCGTGTTTACCCAAGACGGAATATTTGACAGAACCTTCCCGCTACTTCCAGATGATTCACGACAAAACCAAATACATGAAACACGTGGACGTCGTTCGAGAGAATTTGATCTTGGTCAATTACGAAGAAGATCTGGACTTTGTACAAGACGACCCTTTTGGAAATGTCATCATTGCGGCTTACGTGACAGCTCATGCTCGCTTAAAATTGTACGAAGCTTTAGAACTGTTAGAAGAACGCGTCCTGTACTTTGACACGGACAGTTGCATTTACATCCATCACCCGATTCAACATCACCCTAACATCGAAGGAGACCGTTTAGGAGCCTGGACAGACGAGCATCCCGACGACAAGATTCTAAGTTTCGTCAGTGGCGGTCCCAAAAATTACGGCTACGAATACCGGGACAAACAAGGAGAAGTGCACACGACGTGCAAAGTGAAAGGACTGACTCTGAATTATCGTACCAGTCGAGTGGTCAATTTTGGGGTATTGAAAGAAGCCTTGCAATCGGGAGAGGATGGAAACTTTAAAGTGACCACCTATCAACCGAACAAGATTGTACGTTTACCCACTCACCACATCGTCAGTCGGCCCTTGGAAAAAGTCTATCAAATCGTGTACCAGAAGCGAGTTCGACTTCCCAATCATTTCACCTTACCGTATGGACACGTTGGTATAAAACATTGGTTGTAAGAGGATAGTTACCCCACCAGAAAGATGACTTCGCCACAGCAAGAATCGAGTGAGAAACCCGATGAGAACTCCAAGTTCAAACCCTACCATTTTCCAGTCTTCTTACCTGACTATTGTGATTGTGCCCGTCGATTGGACACGTTTCAGAAATGGCCTACGGATAGGGAAGGATTACCTTTTTCGCATGTTTTAGCTAGAACAGGATTTGTCTACTTGGGACCTGAGTCAGGATTGGGATACGAGGTACAGTGTTTCGCTTGCGGACTGAAGTTACGAATGGATCTATGTATCTATAAAGATTCAGCTATTCTGGAGCATACTCGATGGTCTCCGAATTGCCCTTACCTTTCTATGGCCTTTCCACCCATCACACTACGGTACAATGTTGACGGTACCTTAGAGACGGTACCTTCCAGAACAGGACATAAAAAACGTAAAAAAGGAAAGATGTACAAGTTGGAGACTGCATTGAGACTAGTATAAAAAAGGGGCTATGGTCAAGATCGATAGTTCATTGTGACTACCAAGACCGAGCGAACAAGATGAATACTTTGAAAAAGACATCGTTTCAGTTTGGGGATTGTAAAAAAGTTGTATCTTCCTCTAGTGTGACTAATACTGGATGGATAAGACCCATGCATTGCGACGGAAAATGTCCGGAAGGAAACTGCGATTGTCCATGTGGTTACCATTGTAATTGCGTAACGGAGTTTGCAGACGAGTGCGATTGTGAGCCTTGCGATGGAACCGATGCTGTACCTTGTGACCTGAGCGATGCCGTAAAGCATCATGGGAACTTTAGTACCCCTACCCCTATCATGGAAAGTGATGCTGTGCGTGTCAGACCTGTGGGATGCGAAAGTGATGCTGCTCGTCCTCTTGGACATTTTACTGGGTTTCGTTTTAAAGGGGAATGTCCACCTTCACGTCTACCCCCTTACGGATGTCATCCAGCCCTGAGCAAACTCCTACCCATGTCACTCAACCCTCATCGAAACGAACCTGTGAAAGACGAATATTCGTTTCCTGTGCGTTTGTCGGAATACTGCGACTTTGAAAATCGTCTTCAATCGTTCAAAGGAAAATGGCCAAAGTATCTGGGAGGACCGACCCCCGAAGAATTAGCCAGAGCCGGATTTTTCTACTTGGGCGAAGGAGATAAAGTCAAGTGCTTCAGTTGCGGTGTGTCACTTCACCACTGGGAACCGCAAGATTCGGCCTACGTAGAACATGCTCGATGGTCACCGAATTGTCATTACTTACCCTTAGTGGGACCGAGACATTGAAGTAACTTCTTACCATAATCATCTGTTCATGGATACTTTACAAGAGAACATTCGTGCTTTACCTGTGGAGTTGAGAGAACGCATTTATCGAGAACTGGTCAAAATACAAGTGAAACGTAAAGAACAATTGCATCCGATACGTCACCGGTGTTTGAACCACTGGTACCTTCAGGCTATACAAGGACTGATTCAATTGAAAGTGTTCCATTGGACAGACATTGATCAACGACCTCCTGGTTATAAAAAGGAATGGTTTGGTATTGACGATTCTATCTACTACATTGTAAACGTACTGCATCGAATTCCAGAGGAAGAGTTAACGAATTACCAACATCTTTCACGCAATGTCAACTTGGTGAAAGAGGAAACTTCTG
Source organism: Sinohyriopsis cumingii (assembly GCA_028554795.2). Lineage (NCBI taxonomy): Eukaryota > Metazoa > Mollusca > Bivalvia > Unionida > Unionidae > Sinohyriopsis > Sinohyriopsis cumingii. The sequence goes on along the minus strand of CM068832.1, from coordinate 22,057,856 downwards.
AACGAATTGTCATGTGTAGATTAGTGACTCAACGATTTAAATTCGACACTGAAGTGAAACCATGTTTGTGCAAAGAGTACATTTCTTGTGTCAGACCAAAGAGGATTTAGTATGACCTATTCATGGATACTTTGCTAGAGAACATTCGTGCTTTGCCTGTGGAGTTGAGAGAACGCATTTACCGAGAGCTGGTGAAAATACAAGTGAAACGTAAAGAACAATTGCATCCGTTACGTCACCAGATCTTTAACCACTGGTACCTGAATGGTATAAGAGAACTGATTCGTCAGAAATTCTTTCAATGGTCAGACATTGTTCAACACTTTGAGGTCGCTAATGATCGACATGTTCATAATTATGGTTACTTCGAGATTCACCTAGTGCAACGCATTAAGGAAGACAAGTTAAAGGATTACAAACATATTTTACGTGGAATCTACTTAGAGGAAGAGGAAACACCTAAACGAACTCTGACGTTTCGGTTACAGTATGCAAGATTTAGATTCCCTACTGGAGAACGAAGATCTCTGGCTAGAAAGTACGTCTATTGCATCCGAAAAAAAGAGAATATAAAAACAGGCTGCCATGCCACGGTTTATGTCACATGTCATCCAACAGATTCCGTGGAAGGAACTCAATGACCATATTCAAACCGTGGATCATTACCATCAATTATTACAACAACTATATCCATTCAATTTTGGACGACAAGTGGTGTGTGTCTTAGTGACTTGTTTTTTGGGATTTCGTTTACCAGCCGATTCTTTGTGGACTCTTTACGATCAGTACTTACCACCTCCATGGCCTTAAATGGTCACGAAAAACTCCTTTTGTTCAAAGCCTTGCGTTTTCATCTGGATACTTCTCGACCTCAACAGGAAAAAAAGATTCGTCAACTTTTAGCAACCCAAGACGTGTATGACGATGTGTGTGTAGCTTGTGACTTACACCCTCATTGGACAGATGTTCGTGATTGGAAAAAGGGGGGTTTTGAGGCTTGGACCCAAGAAGTGGCCCAGTATGCACAAGAGTTGTTCAAGGAAAAAAGTTACTTTTCAACCCGTGTTAGTGACGGTGCCAGAAGAACCCGTCACCGAGAACAACCACTCGCTTCAGGACAGGACTGTCATGGACATGCCTGAAAGGTCATTCCGGGAGGACACTTGTGTGACAATACCTCATGTAGAGACTGTAAGAACATTACACACTGTCCCTAGGACATCTTGGTTAACCAAAACATGTTGTACAGACACTTGTTTATATTCCACTTTGATCGCTTTGCTGTGTTTTATATTCCTGTACATCACTATTTGGGTTGTATGTATTTTTGTCTTTCGTGTTCATATTTGAAACATTCAATAAACGTGTTCTGAAAAAGTATATAAACTCTTGTCTTGTTTGTTTTTTCGTGTCACAAGTGACATTTCTCACACCATGGCTACCTCTGCTGTCTCTGCTCCCTCTTCCTCTACTGTCAAAGTCATCGACGAACACTTAGATCGTGCCAGTTGGGAGGCTTTGTATCTTCGCCATCCCTTTAACATGCTCATTGCTGGACCTAGCGGTTCAGGCAAAACCGAATTCGTCAAACGTTTGATCGAACATAAACATCATTTGATCGATCGGCCCCCTCAACGGATCGTGTGGTGTTACAAAGAGTGGCAATCGGCGTACAACCTCTTGCGAGAAAGTCAAGGCGATTCCATCGTGTTTGTGGAAGGCATTCCTAAAGAAGACGATGGCATCGTCTCTGACTCCCGTCTAACCCATTTGGTCATTTTCGACGACATGTTAGGAGAAGACGAAGAAGAAATTAAACTGTGGTTCACGCGCAAAGGGCATCACCGTAATGCCAGTGTCATTTACATCACCCAAAATTTGTTTCAACAAAGTAAAGCCCATCGCACCATCAGTCTCAATGCGCATTACGTGGTCTTGTTTAAAAGCCCTCGAGATAAATCGCAAGTGCAAGTTTTAGCCAAACAGTTAGGAACGCCTTGGCTGACTCAGGCGTACGACGATGCCACTCAAACGCCACACGCCTATTTACTCGTCGATTTGAAACCTACGACTCCCGAGGATTTGCGATTTCGTACCCACTTGTTTCACCACTGGTGCCAAGACGGAGGGCCTGTCCTGTACACGTCTCCGTCCTCGACTTCATTTCACTCCCCATAAAAAAATCTATAAAAACCTCAGACCCTTTTTCGTCTGTCTCACACAGTGTGAACATGACGTCCCTTCAGTCACATCTTCCCGTCAAATTGATTCGTGCCTTGTATGGCATCAGTCGAGAAAAAGATCCACAAACACGAGCTCGTGTCTTAGAAGCTAGTCTCAAAGAAGTCTTACGATGGTTCACGGTGACGGCACGTCAATTACTCCAAGGAATCATTCAGATTCCTCATCAAACCCAACGCTTTTTCGATCGAAACAAAGTCGCTTTGGTCCAACTGGCCGATCCCCGCATCGACACTCAAACCAAAAAACAAATCATTTTGAAACCTGGAGGGAGCGGTACTCTAGGAGGGGTCATCATTCGCTCACTCTTAAGATGGGATCCTAATGCCCCCAAAGTTATCCCCAAGACAAAAGTCCAACGAAGCCCCAAGAAGAAAAAGAAAAAGACCAGGTCCCCAAGAAGAATAACTTCTCCAGTGGCAGGACCCTCCTCTTACCAGACACCACCACCATCACCCCGGAAAAAGAAAAGAAGCCCCCAGAAAAAGAAACAGAGAAAAAGTCCCCAGAAAAAGAAAAGTCCACAGAAGAAGAAGAAAACTAGTCGCAAGAGAGGCACTTCGGCCAGGACGCAACCTTACACTCGCAAGCCACGACCTGCCACAGCGTCTCCGGCAGCCTCACGTTTGTCCACTTCTCCGTTGATGTCACCAGGAACTGAAGAGTACTTGGAGACGTTGATCACACCAAGAACTTCTCCGTTGATGACCCCCAAAAGAACTTCCCCAGTGGCAGGACCTTCCAATTTAGCGGCAGTGGCTGCTGCTCACAAAGTACCTTCTCCCAAAATCAAAGTCCATGAAAGATCGGGCATGTTACAAAGTTTACTGGATTTGTCCAAGCAAGAACTGGCTCGATTTAGTCCGTTACGTACCCCTGCACGACGTGTCATGCCTGTCCTCAAACTGATAAAACGTAAAGACAATCAGTGGCGACGAGTTCCAGTATAAAAAGACCTGTGACCAAGTCGGGGGTATCAGTGAACTTGTAAAAGATGTCACCTCCAAGAAGCCACAAAAGAAAGAGACAAAGGCAGACGCGTCATCCGACAAAGCGCTTAGCCAAGCATCGACGTTACCCTAAAAAAAGACACAGTCGTTCCAAGAAAAAGAGGCGTCAACAAAGGGGAGGATTCCTTGGCGATTTTCGGAAAAACATTGTCACCTTTATGACAAAGCGATAGTCCCAGAAAAAAAGATAAAAGGGTGTGCGTTAAGTCATCGACGTTAGTGTCTGTTCGGTGAATGTCCCGGAACCCACAAGCAAAAATGTCACCCTCCAGAAAACCCCAAGGAAAAAAAAGGAAAGGACTGCCACCACGTTTAGCCAAACATGGGGACCTGTTATCTGTCCTGTCCAAAGCTTCTCCACCCCTACGAAAAAAACTCATTCAAACGGCCTCCAAAGAGGTCATCGATACCGTGTGCGAATGTTGTTTGAACGTTTTGAAAGGCACGATCCCTTTGTCCAAACACCAGAAACAATGCTTAGGCAAACATCGTCACGTTCTTCGGAAAATGGTTCAAAAGAAAATTCCCATTCGTCAAAAAAAGAAGATGTTGGTCCAACGTGGAGGCATTTTACCTCTCTTGTTAGGCCCCATACTAAAAGGAGTCTTGGGAACCATGTTGGGAGGACTAATGGGAGCAAGATAAAAAGGCCTTCGGAAGTCCCAAGATCTCAGAATTCATCCCTGACAACCCCATGGAAGGACGAAAACTAGCTTTAGTGCCTTACAAACGATGGATGGAATACCATCGGTGGCAAGAACAACGCACCCCGCATTTACCTCCCAATCCCAATTTGAGCGAAATGTCCCAGTTACAACACGAATTGCAGTTCTTGATGGATCGCCAAGATTTGTCCGAAACAGAAAAATCGCAAAAGTACGGTCAACTCTTGCAACGATTGCAACTCTTTCACCAGAAAGCTTTAGACGAAACAGCTCTACCCACTCTGAAAGATTTTAAGACCTTGATGAAAAGTCCAGCACCATCACCAGTACCAGTACCAGTACCAGTACCAGTGGTCAAGACAGAAAAAGGAGAAGAAGAAGAGGAAGGGTTTCTAACTCCACCAGAAAAAGTACGCAAGTTAACAACACCACCTACCTCCAGAATTGGATGGATTAAAAAGATGATGGCCACCCCTTCTTCATCACAAGAGAAAAAGAAAGTGAAGACAGAAGTGAAACAAGAACAGATATCCCCTGCACAGACATCCTCCTCCTCTTCGACACCTATTGCTGGTCGCACACGCAAAGCCTTGCAATCCAAGAAAATACCCCAAGAGAAAAAGAGTAGCCTCTTCCAAGAGTGGGTGCCTTATTAACACATCAACCAACACAAAAAATGGAAAAAGTCTTAGCCAGCATTTACTACGATCCCTCCCATCCTGCAGGTTACGCAGGAGTTCAAAAATTGTATCGTGCTGCCAAAACTCGACTGAAAAGTCTCCGTTTACCTCAAGTGCAACGATGGTTACAAGAACAAGCTACCTACACTTTACACAAACCCATTCGACGCAAGTTTGCCAGAAGTCGCACCCGAGTGGAAGGCATCGATCATCAATGGCAAGCCGATTTAGCCGATGTCTCTCATTTGGCCAGCTACAATCGCGGCTACAAATATTTGTTTTGTGTCATCGACGTCTTTTCCAAATTTGCCTGGGTCGTGCCCTTGACTTCCAAATCGAGCAGCGAGTTAGTGCGAGCCCTGCAACGGGTGTTGAAACAAAGCGGTCGTCGCCCTCTTCGATGGCAAACGGACAAAGGCACCGAATTTCTGAACCAAGCTTTCCAAAAAGAATTAAAGAAACGTGACATTCATTTTTTTACCACCGAGAATCCCGAAACCAAAGCCAGTATCGTGGAACGTTTTCAACGTACTTTGAAAGAACGCATGTGGAAATATTTTACGCATCACCACACTCTGAAGTACATCGATATCTTACCGCACCTGGTGCAAGCGTACAACCAATCTTACCATCGAAGCATCGGACGTGCCCCGCAAGACGTGACTCCCGACAACGAAGTGCTGGTGTTCGAGCGCCTGTTCGGTACGTCCCCGACGAGGGCTGTCCCCAAGAAAAGTGGAGAGTTGACCGTGGGAGATTGGGTGCGCATTGGCAAAACCAAACGCACTTTCGACAAAGGTTACTTACCTAACTGGACGACCGAACTGTTTCGCGTCACTGGACGAGTACATGGCCGTCATCCTGCCGTCTATAAATTGGAAGACATGAACGGAGAAGTACTCAAAGGAACGTTTTATTTGCCCGAGTTACAACGTGTCACCAAAAAAGAAGACGACGTGTACGACATCGAAAGCATTCTCGAACGCAGAACCCGTAAAGTGGGCAAACGACGTGTCAAAGAAGTCAAAGTACGTTGGAAAGGATATCCACCCAGTTTCGATTCTTGGATCGACGCTTCGCAAGTCATCGACTATAAAAAGAAGAAGTGACCATCATGCCCTTTCACACAGCAGCAGACGCAGCTACGTCGACCAGTCCTTCTTCCCCTAGTTCTTCTGTGCAAGATTTACAAAAACAACCCTTGTGGGTGTGGTGTGGAGAACGTGTGCCTAAAACGCAAATCGTCTTTTTCTGCCAAATCTTCGTGGTGTATTGTGTCATCGGGGCAGCCATCGCCAATTTGAGTTTGCAACAAGGAGACAAACAATTGTGGACCATTTTATTGAGCAGTTGCATCGGTTACCTGCTTCCCAATCCCTCCCTGAAATTCTCCTCGAACGGGAACGTTGTGTCCAGTGCCAGTGCCAGTCACCACTCCAACAACCACAACCAGAACCCCATTTTGGGCGGAGACACACCTCTGACATCCACTAATATTCCCTCGGACAGCCACAGAACTCTGGAATTATGAGTCACCAAAACCAATTTTACTTAACCTTACCCAGTGACAGTTCCATGGAGGTGTTTCCCCACAACACGTTGTGCTGTTACACGGCCAAATTACCTCAGGCCATCCCCTTAGATCACGAAGCCCATTGGGAAGTGGCTTTAGTGGAAATCATTCACCCGACCCAAGTCCTCAATGTCATTCCCAATCAAAATTTTTTTAATGTGGAAGTTCATGACGAGTCATTGCAACAGGAGTTGAATAAGAAAGTCACGTATGACAATAAAATCTATAATGAGAAAACTCAAAAATGGACCTACCACTTTTTAATTCCCCCAGGTTATTATTTCAGTGGTCAACATTTGGTCAACGTCATAGCTGCCAAGTTTAATGGCGTGTTTGGGAAAGCTTTGGAGCATGCCAAAATAAGTGTCACCATGGAGTACCACAAAGTAGCTCGTCGCTTCTCGATGAGATTTGAGCGGAGTAAAATCATGTCCATTTTATTTTGTCCTGAATTGTTTGACATGTTGGGCGGAGACATGAACCTGAGAATGAGCATACTCAAGAACAACGAATTACCCATCGTTTACGACAACGAGTCTTTTAGCAAGTTATTTCGTACCCCAGTAGAACTGAACCAAGGACTGAATTTGATGTTCGTGTACTCCGATGTGGTGGAATACAACGTGGTGGGACACACCTCCGTGCCGTTACTGCGTGTCATTCCTTTCAAAGTGGATTCTGCCGCAAACGCTGACGAGGAAGGTGGAAACACTTACCACGTTCACCGCGAATTTGTCCATCCTCATTATTTGCCGGTCAGCAAGTCGTATTTGGACACGGTCAACATTACTATAAAAGGAGATTTGGGACAAAATATTCCATTCACCAAAGGAAAAGTCACGGTGAAACTCCATTTTCGAAAACGGTTCTCTCACGATTCGTAAGCAAGTCATGTATCCAGTGTACCAAGGGGTTGCACGACAGCGAGGACACGGTTTAGGAGATATGTTAAAATCGGCCTTTCGTTCGGTGGCCCCGGTGTTGAAACCGATGGTGACACGCGGATTGCACGCCTTGAAAGATGCGGCACTGACGCAAGGCAAAGAATTTCTCCAAAATGTCATCATCGACAAACAAAACCCTAAAGAAGCCTTCATGAGGGCAGGCAAAAATGTCCTGCTGCAAACGGGTAAAGACATTTTAGGCCGACGAGACACACCTATAAATGCCCTGCACGCTACCGAGTCAGGCATTCAGCAAGGACAAGGCAGAAAGAGACGACGAAGAAAACACCCTTTCACCAGACTTCAAGCTAGAAAAGCCAAGAAAAGAAGAACCGTTCGAGACTTAGACGTTTTCGATTATTGAGACACAGAAAAAATGATGCACCGAGAGTCATGTGCTTGTTCCAAGACGGAACTGGATATGTTTGCCATGCCCCCCACCATGATGACGATGCAAGAATCCCAGTGGGTGGAATTTCATCCCGTCTCCTCTTTGACGGATTCCGCTCCCATCGAGTTCGAAATCAAAGGACAACCCGAAGATTACATCGATCTGAATAGCAGTTACCTGTATTTGAAAGTCAAAGTGATCAAAACTGACAACACCAATCCTGGAGCCAATGATAGGGTAGCGCCCGTCAACAATTTCATGCATTCCTTGTTCAGCGAAGTGGACTTGTACTTGAATAACAAACTGGTCAGCAGCAGCATGGATACTTACCCATATCGTGCCTACTTGGAAAATCTCTTGACGTACGGAAAAGAAGCCAAGAATACTCATCTGGATGCTTGCGTGGTATGGAAACCTGACACGGCAGGTGCAGGCACGTTTAGCGACACAGCCCTGACAGAAGATGACAATCCTCACAATGTGGGGTTTAACACACGTAGAACTAAAATTTTGCAAGGACGTAGTTTAGAACTGATGGATCGTTTGCATTTGGACATGTGGTTACAAGAAAAGTATTTACTGAACGGAGTGGATATTCGCCTGAGACTGAATCGTAGCACTGCCGCTTTCCATTTGATGGCCCATGCCAACGAATACAAAACTGTTATCCAAGAAGCCAGACTTTACGTACGCCGTGTGGAAGTGTTACCTAAAGTGGGAAACGATATCAGTCAGACGTTGAGCAGAACGACCGCCAAGTATCCCATAAGACGTGTGGAAGTGAAAACATTCACCATTCCTGTTGGACAGCGATCCATGATCGAAGATCATCTGTTCCAAGGACAGTTACCCAAGCGTTTGATCGTTGGTATCGTCAGGAATTCAGCTTTCAATGGACTTCATAACGAAAATCCTTTTGAGTTTCGACACTCTAGCGTGTCCAAAATCGAAGTCAGTCGTGACGGCAAGACCTTGTGTACACGACCCTTTGAGCCTAACTTTGCCCAGAACAATTACTTGAGATCGTACTTGTCCCTGTACGAAGCCACCGGACAGTTAGGAACCAATACCAGTCACGGTATTACGTACGAAGATTATGCAGGAGGCTATGCTTTGTGGGCCTTTGATTTCACTCCAGACCAAGGCAGCGACGAGGGACATTTCCACCCTATAAAATCTGGCCAGATTCGTGTGGAAATTCAGTTTGCAAATCGAGACCCTGCTGATCCAACGTTGAACGTGATCCTGTATGCAGAATTTGACAATACAATAGAAATCAACAGTTTGAGAGAAGTCATTCTAGATTACTAGAAGCCATGGAAGACTGTTATCCCTCTTTACCTAGTGAAGAAACTTTGGACATGAAATGTGAGGAGACCGTGGAAGGAGAATCCCAAGACAAAGACGAAGAAATTGTCATGATGAAGTCGAGATGGCCAGAACAAGAAGCTCATTTAGTCTCCTGTTTTGCCAAACACTTGGTCGACAAAATGACGGAATTGATCAAGAAAAATTGTTATGGATGTCAAAACGATCATCCCAGTCAAATTCAACACGATAAATGCCTGATGTTGAGTCAAGAAGAAAAATTGGACGAGTATCTGGACGAAGCTTGGAGTCTCATCTCGAACAAAGACGTGTTGCACCAGTGGTATAAAGACTTGCGTGAACATTCTTGTCCACCATTAACCACTCAAGAGATCCATCGTATCGAAGCTCTCCTGAATCAGAGTGAGGAAACAGAACGAATAACCGTTTATTCGTCAGACATTTTCAAGCAAAAAGTCAGGATCGAATTGACGACTTATTATTACCTGTGAAGAAGAAAAAAAAACACAAATCAATGGATACCTGGGAACTTTATTACCTTTTGAACCATAGTTCGTATACGGCTTCTTGGAATCCTGTCGTCTGTGCTAAAGATGAACTCCCTCATCGCAAACCTAAAGACCATCAAGCTTACGTGATCAACACGGACGAAAGTCATCTCCCAGGAACCCACTGGGTAGCCGTCTACTTTCCTCAAGAAGGATGTGTGGAATATTTCGATTCGTACGGATTGCCCCCTTTGGAAGACGATATCATCGACTTTATGAGAAGAAATGCTCAAACCACCCGATTCAATAACGTGAAATTACAAGGCACAGATTCCTTGGTGTGTGGACAGTACTGTGTGTATTTTCTGCATCATCGCAGCCTGGGCTATTCCTTAGAACATTTAGTGACTCATTTTGATCCTCGTTCTTCTGCTAGAAACGATGTGAAAGTAGATCGATGGTTTTGTGACCATTATGCTTATCTTTTGTCTCAAGCTAGGAAACGTAGTGTCCATCAATGGCCTAATGATTTCCAACAGTGGAAATCACAATTTCATTCACAACGTTGTCAGCCCTGTTTAAAGTAGATTGTCGATTGAGAAAAAAGTTTGTGATTTGAAAAAATTTATTTGATGTTATCATGTTGAATTATTGTTAAAAATGTTGTTGTTTAGTGTTAAGTGATTTTTGAATAAAAAATGTTGTGTTTAGAAAAAATGCCTTTGTCTTTTGTTTAGCTATAAGAATGTTGGATTGATGCTCTTTCATTTCTTACTATCCCTCTCATGAACGTTGCGGCTCGAAAACCGTGTGGGGGATGTTTTCCATCACGTCCGCGCTTTCACTTTAAGAACCGGTTTGTTCCCAGTCTAACCATCCATTGTCGACTCATCCTCCTACGAAGATGTGCTCCAAACTAGCTAAGCTCAACGAAGCCTACGTGAATTTGCATAGGGTCAGACACAGTCTGATACCGAAACCAGAAGAAATAGAGAATGTGAGAATGTTAAAAATCACTGAAGACCTGATAGAAGAACTCTTCAGAGAAGAAATGAACAGGGAGAAAGAAGAATGGACAGAGAAGTACAGACTTCAGAGACAGCAGCAACAGCAGCAACAACAACAGCAGCAACAACCTGAAGCTGACAGAGGCTTTGTCGATTGTCGTATCGACACCAAAGAATTCTTCTTCTCTTTCCGAAGAAGCAGACCTATTGCCAGAAAGTCTATCCTCAGAGGACATCGCATTCTTAGAAACTAAAAAAGAATGCCATAGCAAACAAAAAAACAGCCCTTTTCAGGGCTACCCAATACTCTAGAAAAGAAATAACTATTAATTTGCCAATGTGTGTAGGTAGAGTAGTGTGAAAATAAAAACTAACTCTTTCTAATAAAAAATGTGAGGGTATGAGTTTGTGTGATTGTGTCTGTAAGTGATAAAATAGGTTGGTGTGGATAGTAGATTAAAATGATGTTTTTTTTGGGCTGTTTGAGGTGTATATTTGGGGTTAGATTGGATTGCCTTGCGTATGTGGATAGTCTATTGAAGTGATGGGTAGCATAAAAAGTGAGCGAGTGTTTCTTTTAGGTCCGCGCGTTGTTGTTGTTTTTTGGTCATGATCTAGGTAAGATCAATTTTATGTTATTAGGGGGATGTTTTCCATCACGTCCGCGCTTTCACTATAAATTGAAACTCGTTTGGCAGTCCAGCTACCCTTGTTGATTGATCAACACCAAAAATGAACACGAGACTGGAGAAACTGTTGGAGCTTCATGTGCATCTGGAATATGCCAGGCGCATATTAAATGAACTGGCCGCGGAAGCCATTGTCGAGGAGGGAAGAATAAGAGAGGAGGAAAGAAGAAAAAAAGAAGAGGAGGAGAGAAGATATAAAGAAGAAGAAGAAAGAAGATATAAAGAGGAAAGAAGAAACAAAGAAGAGGAGGAAAAGGAGAGAAGAATAAATTTCAAAATCCCAGAGAGCGAAAATTGGGATTCTGAAGCGACATATCCTGCCTCTGCTCTCTCCCCCCAAAAGGTAAAAAGTAACTGGGGGATAAGATGCGTATGTGGCGCCAGGCCTGGAAGGTGCCACCATTAACCAGGTGCCCATGAAGTTCCAAACAAAACAGCCCTTTTCAGGGCTACCCAATAGTCTAGAAAAGAAATAACGATCAATTTGCCAATGTGTGAAGGTAGAGTAGTGTGTAAATAAACACTAACTCTTTTTAAAAAATGTGAGGGTATGTGTTTGTGTGTTTGTGTTTGTATGTGATAAAGTAGGTTGGTGAGAATAGTAGATTATGGGTTTCTTTATTGTTTCTTAGCAAATGGGGAGAGTATAGTTTGGGTTATATTATATGAAATGAAATGAAAAAGTAGGGGATGTTTTCCTTCACGTTAGCGCGTTGTTGGGTCATGATCTAGGTAAGATCAATTTTATGTTTTTTAGGGGGATGTTTTCCATCACGTACGCACTTTCAGTATAAGAACCCACAGTATTAGTGGTTCAAACCATTCTGCAAAGAATAAAAAAAGAAGATGGAGGTGACAAAATTATTTAACGATTTGAGACATAGCTATTTTTGGATCATGGATGGAACTTATGTAGTAGAAAGATTGAATAAGGAAGGAAGATTTGAAGGTAGCCTGAACAATGTGAAGAATCTTGGAGTAGCAAAAGATCAAATAGGGGGAATGATTGAGGAAGAAGTAGAAAGAATCAGAGGATTCATTGACCCACCTTACGTGAGAGTAGGTACTTTAAAGGAAGCCTTGGATCATATCACAGAAGTCAGGAGCTTCCTAGAAAATATCTTTTATTGGACTGACTGGTGGTACGTAAAGTGGGGTTGTAACCAGTTGATAAAAGCAGAAGAACTAATTAGAGAGGTAATGAAAGTAGAAGTGATGAAGATAAAAGAAAAATGGAGCAAAGAGAGAAAGGAAGAAGAGATTAAGAAGAAGAAATTAGAGTTTGAAAGATTGAATAACAACTGGATGAAGATCCAACAGAAATTTAGAGAGATGGGCCATCCTGACTGGATAACAGAGGAGGAAAAGAAGAAGAAGAAGAAAGGAATAATGGAAAAAGTGAGGACTTGGTGGAAGAAGTGGAGGAGTTAGAAGAAGAAGAAGAAAAACCCAAAGGCCCTTTTCAGGGCCAGCCATATTTCTCGAAAAGAGATAGTCTTTGAATTGCCTACCCCTTTTTTAAAAAAATTTTTAAAGAAAAAAATCCCATGTTAAATTCCCCTTGTCCGTAGAGTGACCCACGATTTATTGCCATGTTAAATTCCCCTTGTCCGTAGAGTGACCCACGATTTATTGCCATGTTAAATTCCCCTTGTCCGTAGAGTGACCCACGATTTTTCTCCATGTTAAATTTCCCTTGTCCGTAGAGTGACCCAAGGGTGTTTTTAATGCTAATTCCCATTGTCCGTAGGGTGACCCCATTCACTACTGGCGCCACATACACATCTTATCCCCCAGTTACTTTTTACCTTTTGAGGGGAGAGAGCAGAGGCAGGATATGTTGCTTCAGAATCCCAATTTTCACTCTCTGGGATTTTGAAATTTCTTCTCTCCTTTTCCTCCTCCTCTTCTTTGTTTCTTCTTTCCTCTTTATATCTTCTTTCTTCTTCTTCTTTGTTTCTTCTTTCCTCCTCTCTTATCCTTCCCTCCTCGACAATGGCTTCCGCGGCCAGTTCATTTAATATGCGCCTGGCATATTCCAGATGCACATGAAGCTCCAACAGTTTCTCAAGTCTCGTGTTCATTTTTGGCGTTGATCAATCAACAAGGGTAGCTCGACTGCCGAACGAGTTTCAATTTATAGTGAAAGCGCGTACGTGATGGAAAACATCCCCCTAAAAACATAAAATTCATCTTACCTAGATCATGACCAAAAACAACAACAACGCGCGGACCTAAAAGAAACACTCTCTCACTTTTTTATGCTACCCATCACTTCAATAGACTATCCACATACGCAAAGCAATCCAATCTAACCCCTAATATACACCTCAAGCAGCCCAAAAAAAACAAACATCATTTTAATCTACTATCCACACCAACCTACTTTATGACTTACAAACAGAATCACACAAACTCATACGCTCACATTTTTAAAAGCTAGAGTTAGTGTTTATTTTCACACTACTCTACCTACATACATTGGCAAATCGATCGTTATTTCTTTTCTAGAGTATTGGGTAGCCCTGAAAAGGGCTGTTTTTTGTTTTGCTATGGCATTCTTTTTTAGTTTCTAAGAATGCGATGTCCTCTGAGGATAGACTTTCTGGCGATAGGTCTGCTTCTTCGGAAAGAGAAGAAGAATTCTTTGGTGTCGATACGACAATCCACAAAGCCTCTGTCAGCTTCAGGTTGCTGCTGCTGCTGTTGCTGCTGTTGTTGTTGCTGCTGCTGTTGTTGTTGTTGTTGCTGCTGTCTCTGAAGTCTGTACTTCTCTGTCCATTCTTCTTTTTCCCTGTTCATTTCTTCTCTGAAGAGCTCTTCTATCAGGTCTTCAGTGATTTTTAACATTCTCACATTCTCTATTTCTTCTGGCTTCGGTATCAGACTGTGTCTGACCCTATGCAGATTCACGTAGGCTTCGTTGAGCTTAGCTAGTTTGGAGCACATCTTCTTAGGAGGATGAGTCGACAATGGATGGCTAGACTGGGAACAACCCGGTTCTTAAAGTGAAAGCGCGGACGTGAAGGAAAACATCCCCACACGGTTTTCGAGCCGCAACGTTCATGAGAGGGATAGTAAGAAATGAAAGAGCATCAATCCAACATTCTTATAGCTAAACAAAAGACAAAGGCATTTTTTCTAAACACAACATTTTTTATTCAAAAATCACTTAACACTAACTAACAACAACTCTAACAATAATCCAACATTATAACATCAAACAATTTTTTTCAAATTACAAACATTTTTTTCTTCAAATACAATCTACTTTAAACAAGGCTGACAACGTTGTGAATGAAATTGTGATTTCCACTGTTGGAAATCATTAGGCCATTGATGGACACTACGTTTCCTAGCTTGAGACAAAAGATAAGCATAATGGTCACAAAACCATCGATCTACTTTCACATCGTTTCTAGCAGAAGAACGAGGATCGAAATGAGTCACTAAATGTTCTAAGGAATAGCCCAGGCTGCGATGATGCAGAAAATACACACAATATTGTCCACACACCAAGGAATCTGTGCCTTGTAATTTCACGTTATTGAATCGGGTGGTTTGAGCATTTCTTCTCATAAAGTCAATGATATCGTCTTCCAAAGGGGGCAATCCATACGAATCGAAATATTCCACATAGCCTTCTTGAGGAAAGTAGACGGCTACCCAGTGGGTTCCTGGGAGATGACTATCGTCCGTGTTGATCACGTAAGCTTGATGGTCTTTAGGTTTGCGATGAGGGAGTTCATCTTTAGCACAGACGACAGGATTCCAAGAAGCCGTATACGAACTGTGGTTCAAAAGGTAATAAAGTTCCCAGGTATCCATTGTTTTGTGTTTGTTTTCTTCTTCTTCACAGGTAATAATACGTCGTCAATTCGATCCTGACTTTTTGCTTGAAAATGTCTGACGAATAAACGGTTATTCGTTCTGTTTCCTCACTCTGATTCAGGAGAGCTTCGATACGATGGATCTCTTGAGTGGTTAATGCTGGACAAGAATGTTCACGCAAGTCTTTATACCACTGGTGCAACACGTCTTCGTTCGAGATGAGACTCCAAGCTTCGTCCAGATACTCGTCCAATTTTTCTTCTTGACTCAACATCAGGCATTTATCGTGTTGAATTTGACTGGGATGATCGTTTTGACATCCATAGCAATTTTTCTTGATCAATTCCGTCATTTTGTCGACCAAGTGTTTGGCAAAACAGGAGACTAAATGGGCTTCTTGTTCTGGCCATCTTGACTTCATCATGACAACTTCTTCGTCTTTGTCTTGGGATCCTTCTTCCACGATCTCCTCACATTCCGTCTCCAAAGTTTCTCCACTAGGTAAAGAGGGAGAACAGTCTTCCATGGCTTTCTAATAATCTAGAATGACTTCTCTCAAACTGTTGATTTCTATCGTATTATCGAATTCTGCATACAGGATGACGTTCACTGTCTCTGTCAGAGGATTTGCAAACTGAAGTTCCACACGAA
Source organism: Sinohyriopsis cumingii (assembly GCA_028554795.2). Classification (NCBI taxonomy): domain Eukaryota; kingdom Metazoa; phylum Mollusca; class Bivalvia; order Unionida; family Unionidae; genus Sinohyriopsis; species Sinohyriopsis cumingii. Next base: position 22,042,357 of record CM068832.1, on the reverse strand, counting down.
TCTGGCCAGATTTTATAGGGTGGAAATGTCCCTCGTCGCTGCCTTGGTCTGGAGTGAAATCGAAAGCCCACAAAGCATAGCCTCCGTCATAATCGTTGTACGTAATGCCGTGAGTGGTGTTGGTTCCTAACTGTCCGGTGGCTTCGTACAGGGACAAGTACGATCTCAAGTAATTGTTCTTGGCAAAGTCAGGTTCGAAAGGTCGGGTACACAAGGTCTTGCCATCACGACTGACTTCGATTTTCTTTACGTCGAAGTGTTGAAAGTTGAAAGGATTTTGATTGAAGGCTCCGTTGAAGGCTGCATTCGAGGCCATACCAAGGATCAAACGCTTGGGTAACTGTCCTTGAAACAGATGATCTTCGGTTATGGATTGCAGTCCAGCAGAAATGGTGAACGTTTTCACTTCCACGCGTCGGATGGGATACTTGGCGGTTGTTCTGCTCAACGTCTGACTGATGTCGTTTGCCACTTTGGGTAACACTTCCACGCGCCGTACGTAGAGTCTGGCTTGTAGGATTGTGCTTTTAGGATTGCCACCTTTAGTAGCATCACCATCAGCCAACAAATGGAAAGCGGCACTGCTGCGATTCAGTCTCAGGCGCACATTGACACCGTTCAGCAAATATTTCTCTTGCAACCACATGTCCAAATGCAAACGATCCATCAGTTCTAAACTCTTTCCACCTAGGATTTTCTTTTGTCTTTCCTCAAAGCCGTCATTGTCTTTTTTTAATGTGTTGAACTCGTGCGCTTCGTCAGGTTCCCACAGCACACAAGCATTGAGATGAGTATCCTTGGCATCTATTCCGTACGTCAAGAGATTTTCCAGGTAGGCACGGTAAGGGTAAGTATCCATGCTACTGCTGACTAGTTTGTTATTCAAGTACAAGTCCACTGAGCTGAACAAGGAATGCATGAAATTGTTGACGGGAGCTATATTCTCAGTGTCTTCTACTGCACCATCATCCTTATCTAGAACTTGGACTTTCAAGTACAAGTAACTGCTATTCAGATCGATGTAATCTTCGGGCTGTCCTTTGATTTCAAACTCGATGGGAGCTGAGGCTGTCAATGAGGAGACGGGATGAAATTCCACCCATTGGGATTCTTGCATGGTCATCATGGTGGGGGGCATGGCAAACAGATCCAGTTCCGTCTTGGAACAAGCGCAAGACTCTCGGTGCATCATTTTTTGTTGTTGCTGTGTTTCAATAATCGAAAACGTCTAAGTCTCGAACGGTTCTTCTTTTCTTGGCCTTTCTCGCTTGAAGTCTGGTGAAAGGGTGTTTTCTTCTTCTTCGTCTCTTTCTGCCTTGTCCTTGCTGAATGCTTGACTCGGTAGCGTGCAGGGCATTTATAGGTGTGTCTCGTCGGCCTAAAATGTCTTTGCCCGTTTGCAGCAAGACATTTTTGCCTGCCCTCATGAAGGCTTCTTTAGGGTTCTGTTTGTCGATGATGACATTTTGGAGAAATTCTTTGCCTTGTGTCAGTGCCGCATCTTTCAAGGCGTGCAATCCTCGTGTCACCATCGGTTTCAACACTGGGGCCACCGAACGAAAGGCCGATTTTAACATGTCTCCTAAACCGTGTCCTCGCTGTCGAGCCACCCCTTGGTACACTGGATACATGACTTACTTACGAGTCGTGAGAGAACCGTTTTCGAAAATGGAGTTTCACCGTGACTTTTCCTTTGTTAGTGAATGGAATATTTTGTCCCAAATCTCCTTTTATAGTAATGTTGACCGTGTCCAAATACGACTTAGTGACCGGCAAATAGTGAGGATGGACAAATTCGCGGTGGACGTGATAAGTGTTTCCACCTTCCTCGTCAGCGTTTGTGGCAGAATCTACTTTGAAAGGAATGACACGCAGTAACGGTACGGAGGTGTGTCCCACCACGTTGTATTCCACCACATCGGAGTACACGAACATCAAATTCAGTCCTTGGTTCAGTTCTACCGGGGTACGAAAATACTGGCCAAAAGTCACGTTGTCGAAAATGACTGGTGATTCGGGTGATGTTTTTCGTTCTAAGTTCTTCCTCAGCTCCATGTCCCCGCCCAACATGTCATACAATTCAGGACAAAATATAATGGACACGATTTTACTTCGCTCAAATTTCATCAAGAAGCGACGAGCTACTTTGTGGTACTCCATGGTGACACTTTTGTTCCTGAAATTGTCCTTCTTAAAAACTTCCCCAAACACACCATTAAACTTGGAGGCTATGGCGCTGACCAAATGATGACCACTGAAATAATAGCCTGGGGGAATCACAAAGTTGTAGGTCCACGTTTTAAGTTTCTCATCATAGGTTTTATTGTCATATTTGACATTCTTATCCAAGTACTCTTGCAATGGCTCGTCATGAACTTCCACCGTAAAAGTATTTTGCTGGGCAATGACATTGAGGACTTGGGTCGGGTGAATCATTTCTACTAAAGCCACTTCCCAATGGGCTTCGTGATCTAAGGGGATGGCTTGAGGTAATTTGGCCGTGTAACAGCACAACGTGTTGTTGGGAAACACCTCCATGGAACTGTCACTGGGTAAGGTTAAGTAAAATTGGTTTTGGTGACTCATAATTCCAGAGTTCTGTGGCTGTCCGAGGGAATATTAGTGGATGTCAGAGGTGTGTCTCCGCCCAAAATGGGGTTCTGATTGTGGTTGGACTGGTGACTGGCACTGGCACTGGACACAACGTTCCCGTTCGAGGAGAATTTCAGGGAGGGATTGGGAAGTAGGTAACCGATGCAACTGCTCAATAAAATGGTCCACAATTGTTTGTCTCCTTGTTGCAAACTCAAATTGGCGATGGCTGCTCCGATGACACAATACACCACGAAGATTTGGCAGAAAAAGACGATTTGCGTTTTAGGCACACGTTCTCCACACCACACCCACAAGGGTTGTTTTTGTAAATCTTGCACAGAAGAACTAGGGGAAGAAGGACTGGTCGACGTAGCTGCGTCTGATGTGTGAAAGGGCATGATGGTCACTTCTTCTTTTTATAGTCGATGACTTGCGAAGCGTCGATCCAAGAATCGAAACTGGGTGGATATCCTTTCCAACGTACTTTGACTTCTTTGACACGTCGTTTGCCCACTTTACGGGTTCTGCGTTCCAGAATGCTTTCGATGTCGTACACGTCGTCTTCTTTTTTGGTGACACGTTGTAACTCGGGCAAATAAAACGTTCCTTTGAGTACTTCTCCGTTCATGTCTTCCAATTTATAGACGGCAGGATGACGGCCATGCACTCGTCCAGTGACGCGAAACAATTCGGTCGTCCAGTTAGGTAAGTAACCTTTGTCGAAAGTGCGTTTGGTTTTGCCAATGCGCACCCAATCTCCTACGGTCAACTCTCCACTTTTCTTAGGGACAGCCCTCGTCGGGGACGTACCGAACAGGCGCTCGAACACCAGCACTTCGTTGTCGGGAGTCACGTCTTGCGGGGCACGTCCGATGCTTCGATGGTAAGATTGGTTGTACGCTTGCACCAGGTGCGGTAAGATGTCGATGTACTTCAGAGTGTGGTGATGCGTAAAATATTTCCACATGCGTTCTTTCAAAGTGCGTTGAAAACGCTCCACGATGCTGGCTTTGGTTTCGGGATTCTCGGTGGTAAAAAAATGAATGTCACGTTTCTTTAATTCTTTTTGGAAAGCTTGGTTCAGAAATTCGGTGCCTTTGTCCGTTTGCCATCGAAGAGGGTGACGACCACTTTGTTTCAACACCCGTTGCAGGGCTCGCACTAACTCGCTGCTCGATTTGGAAGTCAAAGGCACGACCCAGGCAAATTTGGAAAAGACGTCGATGACACAAAACAAATATTTGTAACCACGATTGTAGCTGGCCAAATGAGAGACATCGGCTAAATCGGCTTGCCATTGATGATCGATACCTTCCACTCGGGTGCGACTTCTGGCAAACTTGCGTCGAATGGGTTTGTGTAAAGTGTAGGTAGTTTGTTCTTGTAACCATCGTTGCACTTGAGGTAAACGGAGACTTTTCAGTCGGCTTTTGGCAGCACGATACAATTTTTGAACTCCTGCGTAACCTGCAGGATGGGAGGGATCGTAGTAAATGCTAGCTAAGACTTTTTCCATTTTTTGTGTGGATTGGTGTCTTAATAAGGCACCCACTCTTGGAAGAGGCTACTCTTTTTCTCTTGGGGTATTTTCTTGGATTGCATGGCTTTGCGTGTGCGGCCAGCAATAGGTGTCGAAGAGGAGGAGGAGGAGGATGTCTGAGCGGGGGATATCGGTTCTTGTTTCACTTCTGTTTTCACTTCTGTCTTCACTTTCTTTTTCTCTTGTGAGGAAGAAGGGGTGGCCATCATCTTTTTAATCCATCCAATTCTGGAGGTAGGTGGTGTTGTTAACTTGCGTACTTTTTCTGGTGGAGTTTGAAACCCTTCTTCTTCTTCTTCTTCTTTTCCTTTTTCTGTCTTGACCACTGGTACTGGTACTGGTACTGGTACTGGTGATGGTGCTGGACTTTTCATCAAGGTCTTAAAATCTTTCAGAGTGGGTAAAGCTGTTTCGTCTAAAGCTTTCTGGTGAAAGAGTTGCAGTCTTTGCAAGAGTTGACCGTACTTTTGCGATTTTTCTGTTTCGGACAAATCTTGGCGATCCAGCAAGGATTGCAATTCGTGTTGTAACTGGGACATTTCGCTCAAATTGGGATTGGGAGGTAAATGCGGGGTGCGTTGTTCTTGCCACCGATGGTATTCCATCCATCGTTTGTAAGGCACTAAAGCTAGTTTTCGTCCTTCCATGGGTTGTCAGGGGTGAATTCTGAGATCTTGGGACTTCCGAAGGCCTTTTTATCTTGCTCCCATCAGTCCTCCCAACATGGTTCCCAAGACTCCTTTCAGTATGGGGCCTAACAAGAGAGGTAAAATGCCTCCACGTTGGACCAACATCTTCTTTTTTTGACGAATGGGAATTTTCTTTTGAACCATTTTCCGAAGAACGTGACGATGTTTGCCTAAGCATTGTTTCTGGTGTTTGGACAAAGGGATCGTGCCTTTCAAAACGTTCAAACAACATTCGCACACGGTATCGATGACCTCTTTGGAGGCCGTTTGAATGAGTTTTTTTCGTAGGGGTGGAGAAGCTTTGGACAGGACAGATAACAGGTCCCCATGTTTGGCTAAACGTGGTGGTAGTCCTTTCCTTTTCTTTCCTTGGGGTTTTCTGGAGGGTGACATCTTTGAGTCTTTAGGAGCACCTAAAAACACTGATACCCTACTCGGTCACAGGCCTTTTTTATACTGGAACGCGTCGCCACTGATTGTCTTTACGTTTTATCAGTTTGAGGACAGGCATGACACGTCGTGCAGGGGTACGTAACGGACTAAATCGAGCCAGTTCTTGCTTGGACAAATCCAGTAAACTTTGTAACATGCCCGATCTTTCTTGAACTTTGATTTTGGGAGAAGGTACTTTGTGAGCAGCAGCCACTGCCGCTAAATGGGAAGGTCCTGCCACTGGGGAAGTTCTTTTGGGGGTCATCAACGGAGAAGTTCTTGGTGTGATCAACGTCTCCAAGTACTCTTCAGTTCCTGGTGACATCAACGGAGAAGTGGACAAACGTGAGGCTGCCGGAGACGTTGTGGCAGGTCGTGGTTTGCGAGTGTAAGGTTGCGTCCTGGCCGAAGTGCCTCTCTTGCGACTAGTTTTCTTCTGTGGACTTTTCTTTTTTTGAGGACTTTTTCTCTGTTTCTTTTTCTTGGGGCTTCTTTTCTTTTTCCGGGGTGATGGTGGTGGTGTCTGGTAAGAGGAGGGTCCTGCCACTGGAGAAGTTATTCTTCTTGGGGACTTGGTCTTTTTCTTTTTCTTCTTGGGGCTTCGTTGAACTTTTGTCTTGGGGATAACTTTGGGGGCATTAGGATCCCATCTTAAGAGTGAGCGAATGATGACCCCTCCTAGAGTACCGCTCCCTCCAGGTTTCAAAATGATTTGTTTTTTGGTTTGAGTGTCGATGCGGGGATCGGCCAGTTGGATCAAAGCGACTTTGTTTCGATCGAAAAAGCGTTGGGTTTGATGAGGAATCTGAATGATTCCTTGGAGTAATTGACGTGCCGTCACCGTGAACCATCGTAAGACTTCTTTGAGACTAGCTTCTAAGACACGGGCTCGTGTTTGTGGATCTTTTTCTCGGCTGATGCCATACAAGGCACGAATCAATTTGACGGGAAGATGTGACTGAAGGGACGTCATGTTCACACTGTGTGAGACAGACGAAAAAGGGTCCGAGGTTTTTATAGATTTTTTTCATGGGAGGAGTGAAATGAAGTCGAGGACGGAGACGTGTACAGGACAGGTCCTCCGTCTTGGCACCAGTGGTGAAACAAGTGGGTACGAAATCGCAAATCCTCGGGGGTCGTAGGTTTCAAATCGACGAGTAAATAGGCGTGTGGAGTTTGAGTGGCATCGTCGTACGCCTGAGTCAGCCAAGGCGTTCCTAACTGTTTGGCTAAGACTTGCACTTGCGATTTATCTCGAGGGCTTTTAAACAAGACCACGTAATGCGCATTGAGACTGATGGTGCGATGGGCTTTACTTTGTTGAAACAAATTTTGGGTGATGTAAACGACACTGGCATTACGGTGATGCCCTTTGCGCGTGAACCACAATTTAATTTCTTCTTCGTCTTCTCCTAACATGTCGTCGAAAATGACCAAATGGGTTAGACGGGAGTCAGAGACGATGCCATCGTCTTCTTTAGGAATGCCTTCCACAAACACGATGGAATCGCCTTGACTTTCACGCAAGAGGCTGTACGCCGATTGCCACTCTTTGTAACACCACACGATCCGTTGAGGTGGCCGATCGATCAAATGATGTTTATGTTCGATCAAACGTTTGACGAATTCGGTTTTGCCCGAACCGCTAGGTCCAGCAATGAGCATGTTAAAGGGATGGCGAAGATACAAAGCCTCCCAACTGGCACGATCTAAGTGTTCGTCGATGACTTTGACAGTAGAGGAAGAGGGAGCAGAGACAGCAGAGGTAGCCATGGTATGAGAAATGTCACTTGTGACACGAAAAAACAAACAAGACAAGAGTTTATATACTTTTTCAGAACACGTTTATTGAATGTTTTTTTCAAATATGAACACGAAAGACAAAAATACATACAACCCAAATAGTGATGTACAGGAATATAAAACACAGCAAAGCGATCAAAGTGGAATATAAACAAGTGTCTGTACAACATGTTTTGGTTAACCAAGATGTCCTAGGGACAGTGTGTAATGTTCTTACAGTTTCTACATGAGGTATTGTCACACAAGTGTCCTCCCGGAATGACCTTTCAGGCATGTCCATGACAGTCCTGTCCTGAAGCGAGTGGTTGTTCTCGGTGACGGGTTCTTCTGGCACCGTCACTAACACGGGTTGAAAAGTAACTTTTTTCCTTGAACAACTCTTGTGCATACTGGGCCACTTCTTGGGTCCAAACCTCAAAACCCCCCTTTTTCCAATCACGAACATCTGTCCAATGAGGGTGTAAGTCACAAGCTACACACACATCGTCATACACGTCTTGGGTCGCTAAAAGTTGACGAATCTTTTTTTCCTGTTGAGGTCGAGAAGTATCCAGATGAAAACGCAAGGCTTTGAACAAAAGGAGTTTTTCGTGACCATTTAAGGCCATGGAGGTGGTAAGTACTGATCGTAAAGAGTCCACAAAGAATCGGCTGGTAAACGAAATCCCAGAAAACAAGTCACTAAGACACACACCACTTGTCGTCCAAAATTGAATGGATACAGTTCTTGTAATAATTGATGGTAATGATCCACGGTTTGAATATGGTCATTGAGTTCCTTCCACGGAATCTGTTGGATGACATGTGACATAAGTCGTGGCATGGCAGCCTGTTTTTATAGTCTCTTTGTTTCGGAAACAATACACGTACTTTCTAGCCAGAGATCTTCGTTCTCCAGTAGGGAATCTAAATCTTGCATACTGTAACCGAAACTTCAGAGTTCGTTTAGAAGTTTCCTCTTCCTCTAAGTAGATTCCACGTAAAATATGTTGATAATCCTTTAACTTGTCTTCCTCAATGTATTGCTGTAGGTGAATCTCGAAGTAACCAAAATAATGAACGTTTCGATCATTCACTAACTCAAAGTGTTGAACAAGGTCTGACCACTGAAACAATTTCTGACGAATCAGTTCTCTTATACCATTCAGGTACCAGTGGTTAAAGATCTGGTGACGTAACGGATGCAATTGTTCTTTACGTTTGACTTGTATTTTCACCAGCTCTCGGTAAATGCGTTCTCTCAACTCCACAGGCAAAGCACGAATGTTCTCTAGCAAAGTATCCATGAATAGGTCATACTAAATCCTCTTTGGTCTGACACAAGAAATGTACTCTTTGCACAAACATGGTTTCACTTCAGTGTCGAATTTAAATCGTTGAGTCACTAATCTACACATGACAATTCGTTCAGAAGTTTCCTCTTTCACCAAGTTGACATTGTGTGAAAGATGTTGGTAATTCGTTAACTCTTCCTCTGGAATTCGATGCAGTACGTTTACAATGATGTAACTACAATCGTCCATACCAAACCAATCCTTTTTAAAACTAGAGGATCGTTGATCAATGTCTGTCCGATGGAACACTTTCAATTGAATCAATCCTTGTATAGCCTTCAGGTACCAGTGGTTCAAACACCGGTGACGTATCGGATGCAATTGTTCTTTACGTTTCACTTGTATTTTGACCAGTTCTCGATAAATGCGTTCTCTCAACTCCACAGGCAAAGCACGAATGTTCTCTTGTAAAGTATCCATGAACAGATGATTATGGTAAAAAGTTACTTCAATGTCTCGGTCCCACTAAGGGTAAGTAATGACAATTCGGTGACCATCGAGCATGTTCAACGAAGGCCGAATCTTGCGGTTCCCAGTGGTGAAGTGACACACCGCAACTGAAGCACTTGACTTTATCTCCTTCGCCCAAGTAGAAAAATCCGGCTCTGGCTAATTCTTCGGGGGTCGGTCCTCCCAGATACTTTGGCCATTTTCCTTTGAACGATTGAAGACGATTTTCAAAGTCGCAGTATTCCGACGAACGCACAGGAAACGAATATTCGTTTTTCACAGGTTCGTTTCGATGAGGGTTGAGTGAAATGGGTAGGAGTTTGCTCAGGGCTGGATGACATCCGTAGGGAGGTAAACGTGAAGGTCGACATTCCCCTTTAAAACGAAACCCAGTAAAATGTCCAAGAGGACGAGCAGCATCGCTTTCGCATCCCACAGGTTTGACACGCACAGCATCACTTTCCATGACAGGGGTAGGGGTACTAAAGTTCCCATGATGCTTTACGGCATCGCTCAGGTCACAAGGTACAGCATCGGTCCCATCGCAAGGCTCACAATCGCACTCGTCTGCAAACTCCGTTACGCAATTACAATGGTAACCACATGGACAATCGCAGTTTCCTTCCGGACATTTTCCGTCGCAATGCCTGGGTCTTATCCATCCAATATTAGTCACACTAGAGGAAGATACAACTTTTTTACAATCCCCAAACTGGAACGATGTCTTTTTCAAAGTATTCATCTTGTTCGCTCGGTCTTGGTAGTCACAATGAACTATCGATCTTGACCATAGCCCCCTTTTTATACTAGTCGCAATGCAGTCTCCAGCTTGTAGATCTTTCCTTTTTTACGTTTTTTATGTCTTGTTTCGGAAGGTACCGTCTCTAAGGTACCGTCAACATTGTACCGTAGTGTAATGGGTGGAAAGGCCATAGAAAGGTAAGGGCAGTGAGGAGACCATCGAGTATGTTCCAGAATAGCTGAATCTTTATAGATACATAGATCCATTCGTAACTTCAGTCCGCAAGCGAAACAATGTACCTCGTATCCCAATCCTGACTCAGGTCCCAAGTAGACAAATCCTGTTCTAGCTAAAACATGCGAAGAAGGTAATCCTTCCCTATCCGTAGGCCATTTCTGAAACGTGTCCAATCGACGGGCACAATCACAATAGTCAGGTAAGAAGACTGGAAAATGGTAGGGTTTGAACTTGGAGTTCTCATCGGGTTTCTCACTCAATTCTTGCTGTGGCGAAGTCATCTTTCTGGTGGGGTAACTATCCTCTTACAACCAATGTTTTATACCAACGTGTCCATACGGTAAGGTGAAATGATTGGGAAGTCGAACTCGCTTCTGGTACACGATTTGATAAACTTTTTCCAAAGGTCGACTGACGATGTGGTGAGTGGGTAAACGTACAATCTTGTTCGGTTGGTGAGTGGTCACTTTAAAGTTTCCATCCTCTCCCGATTGCAAGGCTTCTTTCAATACCCCAAAGTTGACCACTCGACTGGTACGATAATTCAGAGTCAGTCCTTTCACTTTGCACGTCGTGTGCACTTCTCCTTGTTTGTCCCGGTATTCGTAGCCGTAATTTTTGGGACCGCCACTGACGAAACTTAGAATCTTGTCGTCGGGATGTTCGTCTGTCCAGGCTCCTAAACGGTCTCCTTCGATGTTAGGGTGATGTTGAATCGGGTGATGGATGTAAATGCAACTGTCCGTGTCAAAGTACAGGACGCGTTCTTCTAACAGTTCTAAAGCTTCGTACAATTTTAAGCGAGCATGGGCTGTCACGTAAGCCGCAATGATGACATTTCCAAAAGGGTCGTCTTGCACAAAGTCCAGATCTTCTTCGTAATTGACCAAGATCAAATTCTCTCGAACGACGTCCACGTGTTTCATGTATTTGGTTTTGTCGTGAATCATCTGGAAGTAGCGGGAAGGTTCTGTCAAATATTCCGTCTTGGGTAAACACGGTCGTTGTGCCATTTTGCCCCACAAGCAATTTAACATCACTTTGGCAAACGATCGCCTGCCTTCGTTTTTCTCGATGTGGTCTAAAGTGATACCTTCTTGTTCGTAATATTTCTCTTTGAATTGTATTTGGTCTTTGGGAGTGTGACACCAGGAAGGATAGCCGCTGGCTTCTTGTTTCAGTTTCAAAAAGGCATCCACGTAGTCGGCGAAAATGCCTTTCTGCGTGGGGTCACCCTTGCGGTATTGTTGTGTCTTGGGAAAGTGGCAAATTTCGTACACTTCTAACAGTTGGTATCCCATGTCCAGAGCTTTGAACAATTCTACGCTGACCCAGGTTCCCGTCAAGGCACGTTCTTCCTGGCTGTGCTGACAAGGTTGGTCTTGGTTGCACGTTTCGGCACAAGTACGGCACAAGGGAAACATCAGTTTGCCTTGACAATGGTGAGGTAAGACGGGGTGGTATAGGTTCGTGGGAGGCAAAACTTTGCACTTGATCAAGCCTTCGTATTGTCGAATGTTTTTCAGGTCGATGTGTTCCGTCAGCAATTGCGGGTGCCCTACAGGAAAACGACAATATTTGCACACGTAGGGATACAGCGAACACACGTCCAAGTATTTGATTTCTTCTCCTTTCTCTTCGTCGGCTTGGTACAGCAAACAGGTGGCATTGGTCCTTCCTCCGTACAAACTATCCCTCGGGTTCAGCGGGTCCACGAACTGGTAACTTTCCACGAGGCGTTTAAACTCGGGATCGGTTTTCATACGGTGATCGTACTCGTGTTCCCACATTTCCACCACTTGGTATCCTTGCTGTTCCAACTTTAGGCGCCGCTGACAAGTGTCCTGGTACAAGTCTTCCATGGTTCGTTGCAAAAACTGATTTTTAGTGCCACGGTCAGGGTAACAGACGGGACATCCGTGAAATAAGCAACCGTTAAACTCGTACACGATCTTGGGGTTTTCTAAGTCCCAGCCATCGACCGAATACGTTCCGATGGTCTTTTCGCCCCCTCCGTTGCGGGCATGCTGAATCCACTTGTCTTCCTTGTCGCACAAGTAATGTAACCAACGTAGGGCTTTGACCGAGTATTGACGTTTGACAAAGTGGGTCGTTTGAGGACTGATGACAGCCACGGTCTTTTCAGGCATGAATCGTTGTCGATACACTAAGGAACACGCTTTGGCAATGGTGCAAGCTTCTTTCAAAGGATCGACCCCTCCGTGTTCCATGAACAGTTCTCGAAATTTTCCACAGCAACGCCGTAAAATGTCCACGTCGGAACGACAATACTTTAGCATTTCTTCCTGAAAGTCGAAAGGGTCCGAGGCGTGAGCCTGGTACCAAGCGTAGAAAGCTTCTCGTTGTTCGGTACGCATGTTGTCGGGGTCGTAATAGTGAGCCTCAGGCAAATGGGGTAGAACGGCGTGTTGATTGGCTTCCGTATTGAAAAAGTGTGGAAAGTACCCTTTAGCCATTTCTGTCATTCCAAACGTTTTAGGCATTCGACTCAAAGGCATGGCCAAGTAACTCATCGAATCTTTAAACTGCACTTGTCCCACTTGCATGAAAATGATTTTGGCTCCGTTCAAAGTCACTTTAGGACGCTCGGTGCCTTGTTCCGTATAGTGCCTCAAAAGAAACTGTCCATCGTATCCGGAGAAATTGTGAGCCATCACCGTGGCATGACGATGACAATCTCCGTAACGTTCGATGTCCTCTTGGCTCCACGTCTTGTCGACGGGGTCTAAGGCCCATTGGGCAAAATCGGCTAACGTGTTCGGTCCCCGAAAGATTTTTTCACGCCCTCCGGGTATCTTGCTGCAGTGAGGGCAATGACTGAAGATAGGTTCTTGAATGCACTTCTCGCACGCTCGATGAGCCACGCAGAAATTAGGAATGTGAATGCCAGTTTCTTGCATGCATTCGAAATCGAAAAAGATGAAATTGCCTTTCTTCTTGTGACCGTCCTCTTTCTCTGGTGGGGGTTGGTATTTTTGCACGTAACATTGGTGTTCCAAGTCCACGATGTGGTGACAAATGTGACATTTTTTCTTTCCTCGACATACGTGTGCCTTGGTATTATTGGTACGTATGACTTGTTCACACGTAGAGCACAATCTCAGCAGTTGACAAGCGCATTTCTTCTGTGAACCTTGCGTTTTCAGATGTTGTTGGTAACAGGTAGGGCTGACAAACGTGCGCAGACAAGTGGAACAAGGCACTGGTTCTTCGCTCAGACAGGGTGAAGAGGCCAAACATCCTGTGCATTTCGATCCACAATGCTTGTGTTGCTCTCGATTGTTATAACCATGGTCACATTTCTCACAGTAATAACCGTATTTCAGGAATCCGGTGATACTGGTAATGGTATCGAAATGTTCATCGTGATGATAAAGATGAATGTATTTTCCGTCCTTAAAATCTTGACCTCGAAACAACAGAGGCCCGCGCACTTCTTGAGGGTGCACTTTCAAGGTGTAGCGTGGAGCTAGGGCATCTTGCAATTTTTGCATCTCAGGAATGCCACAGGGTGTGTCTTTGGACAGGCCAGCTTGTTGCAACAGGAGTTCTGCTTCGTTTCCTTGCTTGGCTCGATGGGAACGTTGAATAGTGTCCCAGGTTCTTTTCCATTCTACCGTGTCGTTCTTGTCGGCATAGGTTCGTCCCACCACGATGGCACGGGCTAAACACATCTGGTCATGAGAGTTGTTAATTCGGACGAGACTCTTTTTGGTGTTGCGAAGGTCGTCCACCAATAACATCTTTTTGCGTCCAGTCCCTTGAGGAGGAGAGACGTGGGTCATGTCCAGTGTGGCTTTACCATCGGTGATGTCAAACTGATCATTAGATTGTTGTACGTGTTGAATCTTGTCCATGACTTTGGAAGCAGTCAATTCTGCAGGGGTGCTAAACTCGATCCAAACAGGGGATTTCAAACCGTCGTGTTGTATGGAAAGTCTCAAACGATCGTCTTCTTTGGGTTGACATTGTCGCTTGAGTGCAGTGAGCAAAGAATCCCACACCTCGGTGATGAACACTTCTGCTTTCTCTAACGGCACTTCAGCCTTGAAATCTTTAAACTTCACCGTGTATTTGTAAGCCGTGGTTCTAAATTTTCTAGAGGAGCGCTTTTCCGTCTCTCGAATGTGATAGTACTTTTCAGGGTTGACAAAGGGTGGTGAACTTGGTTTAGAGGGTTTGGATTCTGGTTCACTCATGTCCTCTTCAAAATCACTGGCATGAATTTGTGCCAAGATTTCAGCCCTGGTACGAGGCGATAGATCACGTTTCTGCCTCTTACTTTCTTCTTCTTCTTTCTTCTCGAATGAATGGGATCGTTTCATCTTGAAAGCAAAAAGTCAAATGACTCAAGTTCAAACACCATAAACTACTTTATAGTCCTGGCAGACCAGCGTATATAAAAGGGTGTGTGTCTTGTCCTTTCACTATTCATTTCACTCTCAAGCCGAGCACAACGATGGAAGAGACTGACCAGATGGAACGTTTCGTCAGAGCTTTGCGAGGGGTCATTAGAAAATTCTCTTCAGACCAGCCTACGGACTACTCTCCTTCCTTTAGAGATAAAAGTCAAGATACTTGCTATATCTGTCAGAAGAAAGGGCATTGGTCTTCAGAGTGTCCAGACCGTCAAAAAAGAAAAAAAACAGGGACTAAAAGAGACAAAAGTGAAGATACCTGTTATTATTGTCAAGAAAAAGGACATTGGTCTCCAGATTGCCCCAAAAAGAAACAAGAGGAGTCAGAAGAAAAGAGGAATTCTTCAGAAGAAGAGAGGGATTCTTCAGAGGAAGAGAGGGATTCTTCTGAGGAAGAAAGAAGACAGGTGAAGAAAAAGAAACAGGAGAAAAAAAGAAGAAGGGAAGAAAGCGAGGAGGAAGAAGAGGAAAAGAGTGTGACGGTGAAGAAATTCAAAAAACAGAGAGACTAAACAAGGAGAAAAGAAGAAATCAATGAACTTATTATTAAAGTGTTGTGTTATAAATTGTGAATTGGATTGTAAAAAAATGGAGAAAAGAATAAATGAATGATATAAGGTAAGTGTCTTTGAGTTGTGATTTTAAAATAAGAAGCTACACTCACGCACTCATACACAGACACGTACTATAAGGGTAACATGGGTGAGTTTTTTTGAGTTATTGGCAAATTGAAATTGTATTTCTTTTCGAGAAATGTGGGTGGCCCTGAAAAGGGCCTTTTTTCTTCATGGTGTAGGGGTGAGTTTAAGCAATCAATTTTAACTGCCTTAAGCCTTTGCCACGGCCAAGGCCTACTTCTGGACTGCGTAATGTTGATGATGATTGGGTTGAAATCACTAAGGGTGGTACGGTAGGCTTAGTCACAGGGTTGACATGTTTGGCTCGGGAAGGTCGTATTCTCTTCGGTCGTGATAAAGAAGTCTGATACATTTGTTTCAGACTTCTTAACTCCGCTAAAATGTCCAACAGTACCGTGACCGTTTGATTTTCACCCTCTTGTTTCTTTGCTGCTACTTCTTCTTGCTGTTGTTTTTTTCTTACCTCTTCTTCTTGTTGCTGTTGCTGTAGGAGAAAAGCCTGTTCCGCTTCCTTTTGTCGTTGTATAAATTTCTCCAATTCTTCTTTCTGTCTCTGTCTAAAATTCTCCACTTGCGGTAATGAAGAAGGTAACGAAGGTTCCGGAACAAATTCTTGCGAGGAGAGAAAATCCACAAAATCCCAATTCACCTCTTCTGAAAGTAAGTCCGGGTTCCCTTGGGCAGTCTCCCCTGCTGGTGCACCCCACTGGATCGTTTTCTGAGTTTCCGTCATGTTGAATCACTGTCGCATAGATTGACTGCACACAAGCGCTAGCGAATCTATATTGACTACGTGACGTCACAGACTGCTCTCTTCGGATTGGATGCGAGCTGACTGAATTCTGTAACGCGTGTTAGGATTGGTAAATGAACTCAATCCGTTTCAATCCTTCCTCCGCCTATAAATAAGCGCCGTTCAATGCATTGATTCACCTGTTCTCGTCGCTTCAAGATGTGGACTACAGTTGAGTCATCCACCCTTGTGTCTTCCATGATGTTTCGGACAGACTTGCTCATGTATGTCCGATCGAAGTGGACCGTTGTCCACAGGACCAACACCAGCCTGTGGATACGTAGGATCTACGTCGAAAGACAAGGATGCCTGAAAAGAGTGCTGATGTACGGACCAACAGTAAGACGCAGCCTAAGGACAAGAAGAAGACCAATGCGGTGCCATTTATGTTAATGAATACATTAACATAAAACCCAAAGGCCCTTTTCAGGGCCAGCCATATTTCTCGAAAAGAGATAGTCTTTTGAATTGCCTACCCCTTTTTTAAATTTAAATTTAAATTTAAATTTTAAAAAAACTTTTTTTAAAAAAAAAAAATCCCATGTTAAATTCCCCTTGTCCGTATAGTATCCCACAATTTATTCCCATGTTCAATTCCCTTGTCCGTAAAGTGTCCCACGATTTTCTCCATGTTAATTCCCCTTGTCCGTAAAGTGTCCCACGATTTTTCTCCATGTTAAATTTCCATTGTCCGTAAAGTGTCCCAAGGGTGTTTTTAATGCTAATTCCCATTGTCCGTAAAGTGTCCCCCTTCACTACTCACGTTTCTTTGCATTTAGACCATTAAAATAATTGTTCGCACTAATTCATGATAGTTGCACTTAAACTTTACAGCTGTTTCACTTGCTGGCTTACGCGAATCTCACGCATCCCCAAACTTAAGATAATAAGAAAAATGCAGTTGTTAATAGCCACAATTAAACAATCAACTTAATAAATCATTATTAATACGTTTATTATTAATAGCTTAAGCATTAAACTCGTGTATAAATCGCAATACACGCTCTTAATATTAAATTTATTTACTTTCAAAACTGTTGCCAAAATTTACAGCTTCTTATTAATTTGATGCTGCATCAATTGCAGTAAAGAAAGTACGTATTAATTTAATATATAACTAATATTAAACTTCACAGATATGACTTATACATAAACAACCAGTATACCCTAAGGTGTCTATGATACAAATGCACTGCGTTTGGGTGTTTTTATTGCGTTCCGGTGTTTCGGTGTTTATATGCACTCGTTTAGCAAAGCCTGGGAGAAAAAGAAAAAAAAAAAGATCTTTTTTTTTTATAAAACAAATGTACTGATCGACTACCATAAAATATCTCATCGTTTGGGAATGGATTTTAAGGATGCCAAAACCCTGGCCATTACTTATTTCCTGAGGTTTTTTTTCTTCTATTTTGGGTGGAATCCCTAATCTGGCTCTGAAGAGAGACATTAGTACCAACAAGCGAGTTGAAAGTAAAAGTGATAGACACATCGACGGACAAAACCGATATAAAGGACGTGATAAAGTAGCCCCCCGTCAACAATTTCATGCATTCCTTGTTCAGTGGAGTGGATTTGTACTTGATTAACAAACTGGTCAGCAATTTGCATGGACGCTTACCCTTACCGATCCTACCTAGAAAATCTCTTGACGTACGGAAAAGAAGTAAGGAACACCCATCTGGATGCTTGTGTACTATGGAAACCTGACACAGCAGGCAAATTCAACGATACCGATTTGATTACAAATAAAGAACCAAACCACAATGTGGGATTCAACGGTCGACGAAATAAATCAAAGGACCCAACAAAAATTTAGAATAAATGGATTGGTTGCATTTAGATATGTGGTTGCAAGAGAAGTATCTGCTGAACGGAATGGATGTCCGCCCGAGCCTGAATCGTAGCAGTGCCGCTTTCCATTTGATAGCTGAGTCTGCCTATTACAAAACAGTCATTCAAGAAGCCAGACTCTACGTACGACGCGTGGAATTCTTACCTAAAGTGGATAACGACATCAGACACACTTTGAGCAGAACGACCGCCAAGTATCGGATATGACGCGTGGAAGTGAAAACTTTTACCATTCCGGCTGAACTGGACAGTTACACGAACCTTTTGATAAATGGTATCGTCAAAAATATAGCCTTCACTGGAACCTTCGAAGAAAATCATTTTCAGTTTTAGTACTACAACGTGTCCAACATCAAAGTCAGTCGAGATGGCAAAACCTTGTGTACCAGGCTTTTCGAACCTGACTTTAGTGGCGAGAAGAAGAATTGCTTGAGATCGTACTTGTCCCTGTACGAAGCCACGGGACAGTTAGGAACTAACACGGGATTACGTACGAGGTATATGCAGAAGGTAACACTTTGTGGGCCTTTGATTTCACTAAAGACCAAGGCAGCGACGACGGACATTTCCACCCTATAAAATCAGGCCAGATTCGTGTGGATCTTGTATGCTGAATTCGACAATATAAATCAACACTTTGAGAGAAGTCATTCTAGACTATTTGGAACTATTGAAGCCTGTTATCCTTCTTTGAATAGAGAATCTTTGGAAATGGAATGGGAGGATACCGTGGAAAGAGAACCCAAAGACAAAGACGAAGAGGTCATAGTGATGTAGTCTAGATGGCCAGGACAAGAACAGTATGGCAGAAAAATTACGGAATTGATCAAGAAAGATTGCTTTGGATGTCAAAACGATCATCCCAGTCAAATTCAACACGATAAATGTATAATGCTGAGTCAAGAAGAAGAATTGGACGAGTATCTGGAGAACGTTTGGGGACTCATCTCGGAAGAAGCCTTGTTTCAGCTGTGGTATAAAGACTTGCGTGCTCATTCCTTTCCTCCACTGAGTGCTCTAGAGGTCCGTCGCATTTAATATCACGTGGCACTGATTACCAAGACGGAGCTAATAGACATTTACTTGTCAGAGATTTGCACGCAAAAGTTAAGGATTAAATTGATAACTTATCATACCTGTGAAAAAACAAGAAAAAACAAAACAAAACAAAAAATGGATACCTGGGAACTTTATTACCATTTGAACCACAGTTCTAGAAATCCAGCGGTGTGTGCTAAAGATGAACTGCCTTATCGCAAACCTCAAGACCATCAAGCTTATGTCATAAACACTAACGACTGTCATCTCCCACGAACTCACTGGGTAGTCGTCTACTTTCCTAAAGAGGGTTATTTAGAGAATTTTGATTCGTATGGATTGCCACCTTTGGAATACATCACTGACTTTATGAGAAGAAATGCCCAGACAACACGATTCAATAATGTGAAATTACAAGGCACAGATTCCATGGTATGTGGACAATATTATGTATTTTCTTCATCAACGCAGTCTTGGAAATTCTTTAGAACATTTAGTGACTTATTTTGATCGTCACTCTTCTAGAAATGATGACAATGTAGATAGATGGTTTTGTGACCATTATGGCTATCTCTTATCTTTAGCTAGGAAACGTAGTGTACATCAATGGCCCAATGACTTCCATCAGTGGAAATCTCACTTCACTTCACCACATTGTCAACCTTGCCAAAATAATTTATTTGGTTGAAAAACTGTTTGTTTGTTTGTAAAAATGTTTTATGGTTAATTGTTGGTTGTTAGTTGTTTGAAATTATTTTTTTAAATAAACGTTGTGTTTTGAAAAAGATTGTCGTTTATTTCCATCTTTTAATCATTATACATGCTCTTTGACTTCTCTCTATCTCTCACCCTAAAGTCAACTATCATAGCGTTCCAACCCAAGAAAACATCGTAGGGATGTTTCTATCGCGTCCTTGCTTGAACAATATAAAGCGAAGTAGTCTCCAGTCTGACCATAAAACCTTTTTAAAAGACAGAAACATCAGAACCAGAATAGGGACACAATATTCAGAAGAATATGCGCTAGAGAACGGCACCCCACAAGGAAGTGTCCTAAGTCCGACCCTATTTAACATCATGATAGACGATCTAGAACGCTATGTTGACCTCAGTAAAACTGACATATCTTAATTTGCTCACGACAGCGGCTTATGGAAAGCGGGCAACCCACGCAGCCAACAACTATTAACTGAACTAAAAGCCAATTTAACCAACATCGGCAAATGGGCCGATAAATGGGGGTTCAAATTATCAAAAGGAAAAACAACGGGAATACTATTCTCCCCCTCCCCCTCAAAGGGTATAATATAGAACCACCAACCCTATATATCCAAGACGAACCAATCAAATTTGAAAGAGTCACAAAATTTTTAGGCATGTACTACGACCAACATCTAACATGGAATCATCACATTACCGAATTAATACGAAAATGTAGCGGAGACCTTAATCTCCTGAAAAACATCAAAGGTTTACAATGGGGTGCAGACCAAGATACATTGGTAACACTCTATAGGGCCTTAATTAGATCCAAACTGGATTATGGATGTCAGATCTACGCATCTGCCAAACCATCAATTCTTAAACGCCTTGACATAATTCAAGCAAAAGGTCTGCGTATATGTACAGGCACACTCCAAAATACCTCTAAAGAAGAACTACAGATCCTAACAGGCGAAACATCTTTAACATTAAGAAGAGAAGAATTAACATTAAGATATCAAGCCAGAATTTCTATACAAAAATCCCAGCCATCCCCCAAAGGAACATATTAACAAATGCAACATCCCATTTAGCCGGAGACTCGTCCCCCTCCAGCCATCTGGGAAAATGATCCAGACATTATGTAAAGAACTAAAACTCTACTGCCTTCGTGCACCTACTCCATGGACAAGGAAAAAACCTATTATCAACACCTTAGCAACAACTTTCGGATACAAAGAAGAACATCCTTTAGAAATAAGATCAAAGATCCTTACTATATTAGACAATTCTTATACGGGATTCATCAATATATACACAGATGGGTCTAAATCAAACAACCCAGACAGAACTGCTGCAGCAGTCACTATCCTGGAGTAGAATAAGGAAATAGGAAGCAGACTCCCGGATAACTGTTCAATATACACAGCCAAATTCTGGGCCATATTTGAAACAGTAAAGACAGCATATCAACAGAAATTCCAGAAAACATTATTAACAAGCGACTCCCTGAGTGTGCTAAAATCATCGGAAACAGGCAACTCAAAAGGGGCGTGAAAACCTCCTAAAAGAAGCAAACTTGCTACTTAACAACATGGAAAAACAAGACCAAATTGTAGAATTCAGGTGGGTTCCGTCGCATATAAACATTCCAAGTAACGACAAGGCAGACCAAGCAGCAAAGAACGCACTAAGCGAAGAACCAGCCCACATCAATTACAGCGTCCCAGAATTATACAGCAATGATAACCCAAAAAATCGCCTCTATATGGCAAACCCAATGGGATACATGCCCCAAAGGACGTACGCTGTACTCGATCCAAAAAACAGTGAGTCGCAAAACCAAAGCACCAAAAACCAATATCAAACATTATCAACGGATCATTAACCGAATCAATATATTAAAAACATTACTTGCAAGTAGTATGGGGAAATATGTCCTGGCTAATTGTGGAAATGGAGCAAAATGCCCCAACTGCGTTGATGATGATGACCTCCGGCATGTTTTCAACATCTGCCCGAAATATGACGAACAAAGGAAAATATTAACCACCACGTTAAAGAAAATTGGCTCGTCATATACCTACCCCGAACTTATCAAACAAATCCCAACCCCAATCAAATAAATGATGCCATGTTAATCTTCCTTAAGGAGATTGACAAAATCAATAAAATATAACCCAATCAATTATACTCTGACCGGCTTGACATCACACATCCTATATATAATTACAAATAGTCACTTACTCACCCAATCACCATCAGCCTGTTTCATGGGTTGATACAGGTGGGAAGTGGGTGCGGAGGTAGTATACGGTTTACAGCCCGTCTAGGGGCGAATACCGCGTGGGGCGGGCTGATGCTGCACCTGCACCCATCACCCACTACGGCACCCATGGGTGGTTATACAAGCAATGCAGTTTAGTGACAGATTCAGAATTAGGACTTAACCAATACTCATCTATAAAATACCTGATTATTACATTACCGGACATCCTTCTTAGGGCGGCTGGGTGGGAAATATGGGGTGGGGGTACCGCGTGGGAAGGCTGATGCTACACGTGCACCTATCACCCACTTCAGCGCCATGAGTCGTCCAAATGTATAATCAATTAAGCAATGCAATAGGTGATCGGTGATTAAGTAACCATCATTCTCATACTAACATCTGTCTAATCTATCATAATTAAGATGAATCGTCTTAAAAAACATGAACTAAAACTGGCCAACAAACTTAGATATTATAAGGTGGCTTAAAACCCAGCCATCAGGGCCCGCTGCACAATGTGGCAACAAACTGATTCATAAACTGATTAGAAATTAAAGTAAGAACTCAAAATCAGACCTATAAGGTGGCTAATAACCCAAAGCCATCAAGACCAGCTACACAATGTAGCACCAAATTACATAATTAGGAAAGATGTCCTTAAAACGTTAGAACCATAAAGTGACTAAATCTGTCATTAGGCACCCCGCACAAAACGGAAATACTAATTATTAGAATAGAAACCCCAAATATTATTCGATTAAATAACTTTTCCCTTAAATAGACTAGGAGATTCATCGTGCCATCTCTATCTTATTCTACAAACAGCACAAATGATTTTCCAAATTATAAATTTGGCAAAACGACGCCATTTACTATTCGGAAACTGGGTACAAAAAATCGATCCCGAATGTAGGACGCATCCCTTCCATTCAGTCCGACATACCTTTGCCATCTCCAGACATTTTTCATGTAAGTCAAAGCTCGGTGTCCCGATGTGACGTCATAGTGGCGACCAATCGATACTGGCGTCACATACTGCCTTGGTTGACACCCCTGCTCAGCTGTGGCAAACTGAAATTTATCTCTAATCATGATTGTGTGTTGGGTCCATTCCCACTCATGACGGACCTTCAATCAGGTCGTTAGGGACTTATTAGTCCCAAGACCTGCCTGCCTAATTAATCAGCGTTCTATGAACACATAAATGCCTGGGGGATGAGGCACTAATTCCTTCCCCCAGGATTAATTAAACAGACAGCTTTGCGGCAGAAATCCGTCGTGCAGGCCCTAGTTGGGCGAAAACGACGTAAATTCAATTAGTCAGATGGCAAGTAACCACCTTGACAAAATGAAGAAGTTGCAAGACATTCTGGATAATTTGGGAATGATGGAAGAAATGTTGGTCAAACTGGATGACGATTTTTATTCTTAGTCCCCATCGAGTCAAGATGGTAATCAATAATATAATAAAATCAAAGGACAGGTTAAAGGAAATGATTAAAGAAGAAAAAGAGAAGAAGGTTGACGAGGATAGAGGAAGAATGAGGGAATAGAATGAAAAAATAGAAAAGGAAGAGGAGAATGAGAAGAAGAAGAAAGAGGAAAAACAGGAGGAAACAAAATTAAACAAGAGGAAGACAACAACGATAACAAAAACTAAGAAGATGGAAGAGGAAAAGAACAAACTAAAAGAACGAGAAGAAACCCAAAGGCCCTTTCCAGGGCCACTCATATGCATCGAAAAGACATTTATTCTCTTTGCCATATATATGTTTAATGTTCATCAATCTATGTTTATGTGTTGTATGCGTTATATATGTATATATCTCTACTGTATTTGTCTCTCCCTAGATTAGCGCGTATTCAGGTCAAACCCTTGCTACATTGTTACCAATGTCATGGAACGTGACGTCACCTCACCTGTTCCATTCCTATTTTACCGATAGATCAACTGAACTTTCCCTTTTCCATATAAAGTCCCAATACTCCACATGTTAAATTCCCATTGTCCGTATTTCGTCCCAGGGTGTTTTGGACTAAGATTTCCATTGTCCGTATATCGTCCCCTATAGCTACTCTCCACTCTGCATTTTAGACCTAGGGTATATTAGTCTCCTGGCCTGGACGATGCTGTTGACAACTTTGCTCGAAAACTTATCCTGGCATATTGATCACATGAGATGAACCTAGCATGATGCTGTCAAATATGTTGGTTGTTGTTGAGAAGAGATCCGTGTATTGCGACAACAGGTTATTCCTTTGAGGGTCTGTGCTACCAACAGTAGAGACCACATAGGGGCTACTATAATAAGCACAGTACCTGCTGAATCATTCTGAAAGATGGAAGGCTTAAGTGAACAGACGATCTCACCTTAGACAGAAGGTGTCCACAGTCCAGGTAATATGATCTGGGACAGGGGAGACATAAAATATAAGCTTGTTGTTTAGTCTTGTCGTAAGCAAGTCCACCATGGGCCTTCCGCACTTTGACACGGGACTATGCTGTGGATTGGTAGACACCATTCAGTAAGGACTACTATCCATCGCTTGAACTGACTGCCCGTCAGTGTTCTTCTTGCCCGGAATAGATCAGACATGAAGGGCAATCCCCTCAGAGTCCGCCTGCAGCGTATGTTGTTGTTTTGGAGTTTAACGCCTTTTTCAGCGCAAGATACATGGCGGCCAGTGTAACTGGTGGAGGATGAACCAGGGAAAACCCCTGTAAGAACCACAGCCTCACGGGAAGCTACTGGCAAGCTTTCACACATACCCATATTAACCGAGCCGAGACTCGAACTCACGCCGACAGGTGAGACCGTAGTGATCAGTATAGGCAAACGCTTTATATCACTCGGGCACCCTGGGACCGGATTTAGTTTGCAAAGCGCTATCCAGAGAGAAGGAGCATATGCACTTCCATGTCACCTTTTTATGTGAAAGATGGCGTATTCGACCTGATCATAAGCTCTAAAGAACAACCATTTTTGCTCCAAATGAACTACCCAACCTGGATCTGATGCATGCACCTATAGCCTGGAGTGAGGCTCAGGGTCTGTCACCAGGAATCAGACCAAAAACCGTTCTCAAGTGGTTCACTAACTCCATTCATGATAAAATTCTGACAACAGTACAATCCCAGCTAACGGGACCCTAACCGGATCCTTGTGCACTTGTTTGTCAGAAGGAGAAATCGGAGATGACGCAAGCAATCATCCTAGGATACCCCGGTCCGCTGTAGAGTTCAAACTCCCCGGGACGTACGTGTATGTGGAGCACGAACTCGCCCAAGGTTGGTGAGGACATTCATCCTCGTGTAACCGAAATCCTTAAAAGAGATTAGCTCCTATTTCTAGCCGGGTCACTGTGGACCAGCAATACGACAGATCTTGCAAGACTGAAGAGGGACTCTTTCAGGTCATTGTGCATCAACTAATTATGGAAATACTTGATGGGGATCCCAGATCCCTCTGGGAGGCGACAATTACTACATGACTCAGGTAAAAGCTTTATGAGTGGAGGCTAAGCCGAATGGCATTGCTCAAAACGAAAACCTTCCAGTCAAGGGAAAACAATAAATATTTGCTGTGTGGAGGAAAACCTGTGACGCATCTTGAAGGTCGATGAAGACAGTCCAGTCGCAGGGTTTTATTGACTGGGGTGGTGGTCACCATCCTGAATAGTTCTCTCGAAGTAACATTTATGGTGGAAAGGTCAATGATAAACTGAAATTCCCAAGTTAGATGGAGACCAGGAAGATCTGGGAGTAGGAGACTATTCATTTTGCACCCTCTCTAATGTGTCTTTCCGCAGAAAGGTGTGCACCTTTCCCCTTTATTAACCAGCTTTGATTGGGGTAAAAGAATGGGTGTCCTTGCAAGAGGATAAGCCCAGAGAAGAAGCCAGTAATCGTGCTAGCTGAATGCCCAAAGATCCTCAGAAGAGGGATATTCAATTTCTTTCGAGGGGAAAAGTTCATAGGCTTCCTTCCTGCCAGCCTTGTAAAGCTTAAGACGGGAGGCTTGGATTGGTGCTGCTGCTGAACGGTTGTATCTGCATCTATTTAAAGACTGAAGAAGGTCCCTTGGGGTTATCAGGATTAGAATACTTCCTGGCTGGTTTTGACGTGTTAAGTGGCTGTAATGCATCAGTGATATTTTTTCGATAGGTTTGTGAGATGACACAGATGGAACGAAACAAGGAAGCCCTAAAAGGTTCTTATTGTTATCCAGTTTGGTTTGGTTTTCATGGATTTAAGTCAGTTTATCATTCCATAGGAAGCTGATGCTAAACTTTGATCCAGAAGTACATTCGATGTGTGCAGCACAACCTCCCTTCTGAGGTACAGCAGACACTGATGGCGCCATGGACATTGACAATGAATGCCTCAAAGTTTTCGTGCAAGATCGACATGTGAGGTTATGGTTACTATCGTACGAGCAAGCCCAGGTACCCAAGGAAATATCCACTTGTGATGCCTCAGTATTCAAGGGGGTAGGCGGGCTTTACAGGACACGGAGAAGCGTGAACACTAGCTGAACGATGCATCATGGGGTGGGGGGAGAGGACAAAATATATGTCAGCAACTTGCCAAATCCGAACCACTCCAAGGCTAATGCATGGGCATTCATGGCGCCATTAATAGGAAAGAAGATTTGCCTATCTGAAATAGATGTACCCACATTCCATAGGGATTGAAAGGGAACATGATCCAATCCTTTTCCCTAGTTGGACAAATGTACGCTGATACCCAACCGCTTCGGTGGTGTAGTGGTTAGAGCATCTGCCTCAGATGCGGGAGGTCACAGGTTTGATCCCCTGTCGAGTCATACCAAAGATTTATCAAAATGGTACTAACAATTTCCTCGCTAGGCTCTCAGCATTATGAGGTTAGTGGTCGGCCTGGTGTCAGGATAATTTGACTGGGTTGGACATCATGCTACATGTCTACAGCATCATGCCCCAGTGCTAGACGTCACTATAAGCTGCCACACTGTATACATCATTGCAATATGAATGAAAAATTGTTAAAGCTATGTTAAAAATCCAAATCACACACACACGGTGAATGGGGATGATCAGAAGAATGGAGACATGTGATGTGTCAATCCAATCCTTGTCACCGTGCCGCTGTTGAGACTACATTGACTTGTGAACGTTACTCAAATATCAGATCTGTCCCGAGGTGCGTGCCTGGGCCTGTCATTTGAACTGGATCTCGCTACCCCCCCCACACACACATCATAGGGAACTGTAACTCTTCAGGCCCATTATGTCCCTTGACTTCACAAGACAGATCCCATCCCCTCCTGGGATCAAGGAGTGACTACCATGATGACCTTCTCTGAGTCTGCAGAATAATAATTTGGTCCCATACTATCATTCTCCATTTGTAGGTGCACAGTTTCTTGGCCAGGTCCCAGCTATCAACAGGCAATAAATTACAGAGCATACAAACCATCAATACATATGCACTAGTACAAAATAAACGTGGGGTGAGAATCCCTTTGGGCCTTTTTGTGACCCCAATTTGTGACAATTCTGAAAAGAAACTTACGTTTTGCTTCAGAAGCTAGTACTTCAAAAACAGAAAATGCATACATTTGGTTTCCAAATTACACCCTAATCTATTAAACAAGCAAACTGCACACATTTTTATGTGTGTTTGGATTTTTAACAGCTTCTACAATTTGACTCGTACAGTGATGTCTAGCACTGGGGCATAATGCATTAGACATGCAGCATCCCATTATATATATTGACACCAGGATGATCAGTCCTAACGCTCACTTTGCTAAATGAGGAAGCTTCTAGTACTATTTTTTATTCTTTTTTTTTTACAAGATTTCGGTATGATATTCCCGGGGTCTGAATCTGCAACCTCTCGCATCCGAGTTGGATGCTGTAACCACTTAAACGACCAGAGCAGTCTAGAAAATTTAACTGAAAAATGAATTTGAAGAGATAAATGAAGGCCATTTTCTAAGAGTGAACTGCAATGTGAAATGAAGAGAATACTCCATGAGAAAGGTTGTTATAATGGTTCTGGGTTGTCTCTGTTCTAGATTTCTAGAACATTCTATACAATGGGAGGTCAAAGTTATGAACTCAGAGGGGACCTGGCATTCCATAAGAGAACAAGGTAATAATTACAGATATTGTATTATCATTATTATAGCATTCTTTTTGTAACATTAATATATTACTTATTGAGACAAAGTCATCCATCACAAGTCAGAAAGCATCCTTTGATTATTTTGTTGCCCGATTGTGCATGTGTGGAAAATGTAAGAATATATGTAGCAATCGTACATATTTTGTCCAAATTATACACAATACAAGAAACAAATTTTCAGCTTATACAAATTTTTATTTATGTTCTTTTTAATATGGCATGTAATACACATGCCAATTCTTTTATCACAGATGAAAATGTTTACACAAAGACAATTTCATATTTAACCCCTGCCACTCCATAGAACGACACTCATCAGACAGACTTAAAGGGCAGTTATACTTTCTCGACAGTTGACAGACTTCTACAAGGTAACAACTTTTAGTCCAATTTTTGACCTGGGTTACTCTGAAAACCATTGCTAGATATACACAGTATGAATACCACATTGCACAGAATGAAATAATCTTTCCAGCAACAGTTTCTGAAAAAATAATGTAGTGCTGCTTTTCAAAATAAAGTTGGGGGAAAAGATGGGGAAAGCAGTATATTTTTTCAAGAATTTGAAATTCATGTCTGATAAATAAAAAAAATCTTTGCCGGATTACTTAACATACCTTCATAAACTTTACAAAAGCATGCTCTTACTCGCATACTGTCTCTCGAGTCCAGATTGCATTTTACCTACCATTATAGCCATCACATCACAGAGATCATATCTGAATTCGGCCAATATTATATATTTGGTTGAGGACAAACAGGGGAAGAACCATGGGAAGCTACTGACAAGCTTTCTAACATACCCATGATGGCTGACCCTGACATCTTGATATAAGCCTGTTTAACACATTTGATGATCAAACTAGATTAAAATGACTGTCTTTAGAGTGCTACCAAGCTCAGCCAATAAACGTACAAGATCACCTTATAAATATGCACAAGACTCATAACAAAACACATCCAACAACTTCATAATGTTAGCCCATTTACCAAGCTTAATTAAAACCAGGCAGAAATACATATTCTCAAGGAGTATGAGAGCTCAGCCAATCAGATGCAAGATAGCATAATTAGCACATGTACATACGTCACTCGAAAATAAAACTCACCAGATAAACTCATGCTATAGCCAATTCACTAGCTTAAAAAAAAATGCTGATCAGAAATAGTCACCAAAGTGTTGACAAGCTTAGTCAATCAAATGCAAAATCACCTCATTAATACGCACTGAACTTTCACACTGGTGTGTTCACCAGATATCTCAATGATTCAAGCATATTTGCCAAGTCTGATCAAAACTGGATTCAAAATAAGAGTGTCTAGTGGAGTAATAACCTCAGCCAATCACAGGCAAAATCATTCACCTACTGCATATTACTGGAACCTGTATAACTCAAACATCAAACTCATGGGATATCCAAATCATTAAAGCCTACATTCCAGTTCTGATTAAAACTGGATAATAAAATATGGTTTCCACAGTAATAAAAGCTTGAGGATACCTTTTACAAAAAGAAAAAGATTTCCAAATCTTTCATAAAGTGCCGAGGCAGCTTATGATGGAATGAACTATAGAACCATACAAAAAGCTTCACCAAATGTGGATTCATTAAAATCCAAGATGAAAATGTTTCTGTTAAGTTCTAGCAAAATAATTAGTTATCTAAATATGGTCTCTGGAGTGGCAACAAGCTCAGCCAATCAAATCTCGGCCAATCAAATGCAAGATCACCTCAATATATTCCTGTAATATACCAAACAAGCTATTTAGAACTGCTATAAAGAATTAGATCTAATTTGCTTTAGAACTGTAAAAATGCCATTTTAACTGCATGATGCCAAGAACTTGACATTATGACGTATGTCAAATTTAATAAGGTCATGACCATATGACTTGAAAAACAATCATGTGACATAAGATATATCACACATTACATGACAATGTGGTAAAAATAAAAAATCATGTCTCACAGGAATTCTGTAATAACTACTCTTCCTCCAGAAAACAGAGGGAATCTAGAACCTAGAATGGAACCTCAATCAAAAAGTGGGTTAACTTTTATTTATGAAATTACACCACTAACTGCAAGCAGTGAAAACAATATTTTAATGCACATTACATCATGGAAGATGTTGGTCTATTCTGTTAAAACCGGGCATGCATTTTATTTGCAAATATGGTATTCTTAGACCTCCTCATCCTACAATCTGTTTTCAAGTATTTCCAGTCAAATGACTAGTAACTGTTTTCAACCACAAGAAAACATCAGTTAATCTTGTATGCAGCACGCAACGTTTATGTTTAAAATAATCTTTATGGAAGAATTAAATCAGTTGGTTCCTCATTTTAGAAATTCTTCCTCCAAGACTACATGATCTTATGATACTTCTAACATTGGGACTTTTTTCTTTGGGGCAGAAAAATTTGAACAGATAAAAATAAAATATAGCTTAAATATCGTACACTTGTGAATGTTTGTAGAATAAATAGAGGGTGATGCCATTCCTTTTATTTGAAGGAATCCTTAAATGACTATTTCTGAGTGAATTCAAAATATTATGACTGCATTAAATCCTAAATGATTGACAAGTGTTTGGTGAAAAATTAACACAAATGATCAAAATTCTAAATCTGAGCAAGAATTTTTTTAACATGCTTTGAGACAATGAGCTAACAATCAGGATGCAGTGATGGAGATGTTAACTGAACTGAAACTATTTTGTTAATGCTGCTTCAGTAACTATACGATTTTGTTCATACCTGGTGAAATACACGTGAAACCTATTAATTTCAAGAACATGGCTAACAAAATACCTAGCATGTCAAAATGGTCACAACATTATTTTGTCAAGATTTTCTTAGAAGTTATTCCACAACTGACTTTTTTGTGTATATATATATACATCATCTCCACTTGTTATCACAGAACAAACCTAAGTGTTAAATGTTTTCAACAAAATACTTCGATCCAAGTATTCGTTCTTCTGTATAAAACAATTTTAAGGTAAAAATTTAGATACATGCCATAGAAGTACTAGTGTATGTATGTGGTCAGATTTGGCAAATGATGGCCAAAGTAGTCAAAAGTGGGTGAATACTGGCCAAATTTTCACCGCAGGTATCCGAGTATTACATGTTGTTATAATTACCTTGTCATGCAAGTCCCTATACATCGGCTGCGAAAGAATTACTAATGGTAATTAAATAATGATTCACGACGTTCACGACAAAATCAATCTACAGTAGAGCAGGATGACCTATGAGAGACAAATGTCTGTTAGTAATTTGTTATTTTTCGGTTCAAGCAATAAATTATCAGATAGCCACCCACACCAATTTCCAAATTTATTGTACTGTGAACTGAAGTTATCCACAACTAATATACAGCTCCATCATGTGGCAAGATGTAAAATAAATCATCAAGTCATACAATCATCAAATGTCATCTACACAATACCTCTGAGGAAGTGAAATATGTGTTTATATGATGTAATCAATGATTTTAAAGGAAAAATGTACATACATACTCCAGACGTTATGGCACTGGACAATATCCTACCTAAAACAGTTAACAGAAGTTTGACAACTGTCAAGCATGCCTGAATTCAACAAATAAAGACAGTAACATATGTTCCCATAAACATCTCAACAGAATCATGTGACATCATCACCAACTTTTAGTTTAAAGCAGTGAAATCTATCATATTAGAAGAGATGGTATCTCAGAAATTTCATGCATCAATAAATTTCTTGATAAATAATTACACTGCACTCATGTAGCTGTAGTACATGTAATACATGCTGAATACGCTGCTTTCAATACCAATATTTCTTGAGCAGAATAAAAACAACAAACATATATTTTTCTTTCTCAAGAGATGAAACCAAGGATTGCAATCATACTTATCTGAATAAAAGAAAAATCGCACCTAAAAGGAAACCCCGATGCAAGCATGAAAAGGTTACTCTTGAAACAGTGTCTACTTTGTGCAGTTTAATTGGTTCTTCATTCGCACATTCTCAGGAAATACTTAAATTACAAACTTCTCCTATCTGATGACAACAATACTGGTCAAATTATAATAATAAGTGTACCAGTCATCAACAGGACACCCCGTTCCACATGGCATTTGGACACTCAAAAGTGACAAGATTTTGACAACCACAGTATAAACAAAGTTAAAATCTATGACTTTTCATGCCAACTGCAGTCTATAAAGACCAAATATAAATGATATAGATGAATCTTCTTATATAACAACGTTTCTCTTTCTGGTTTTTGATTCTAAATCATATTTTAAAATATTTTGTGCAAGTTTCAAGATGAAGACAGGATTTCAAACTTTCAGCTTTCATTTGTGTATTGTACATGCAAAATTCTAACAACCACCGTAACATTATTTTTTTAGTAATCCAGGTTTGAGAGCATATTATGTTCATCAAGGTTAAAAAATCACAAAAGGCAATCATTTCACAATATACTAACCATAGCATACAAATGCTGGACTTGCACCTAAAAGTGGAATTCAACTTTCATTTGGTGAATAGTTCTAACGTCATGACAGTGATAAAGTTTTCCTCCCTCAAATTACAATTGCAAAGTACACATTTTGAATCCTATTTCGAAATACAAAAAAATCCAATATTTTTGCAGTCTGAAATCTGTTATATCTAAAATTCAGGATAACACTAAGCTCTCTGAGAAGATTATTTTTTGTGTGTATCTGCAATTAATTTTTCACATTTGACTACAATATATCAGTGACAAAGTTTCTCAGATGACTACGGTCAACTTTCTGTTAAACAACCATCTTAACATCACCCATCAAATAAAAATCCTGACAATTAGGCAACATTACAGAAAAAGTACATCAAAAGCACCACAAAAAAATTAAGATAAAAATCACCTAAATTTTGCCTTCATGCCTGCTGGCATGTCTAAAGGTGTGGGTGACGTTTCATCTATTTGGATTATTAGTTGATATCTTTCATTTCTACTTGCAATATTTTCTTTTATATGTACTGACAAGCAATATAAATCAATAAACAAGCATCTCCCTTTTGTTTAGCTTGCCTGTAATTCAGCTAGAAAGTACAAAACTTTAACAATGAGCTTAATCTATAAAATTTTTTTATAAAGATTGACCTTAATTTCGAGTGTGGT
Source organism: Sinohyriopsis cumingii (assembly GCA_028554795.2). NCBI lineage: Eukaryota > Metazoa > Mollusca > Bivalvia > Unionida > Unionidae > Sinohyriopsis > Sinohyriopsis cumingii. Next base: position 22,009,468 of record CM068832.1, on the reverse strand, counting down.
TTGGGTGAATTTTTATATGGACACTTGCATGAAATAATCACTATGCTGAACTTCTGCCAAAGCCCGAATCACAAAAATGGATAAATATCATTACATTACACTTTTCACATAGGTCCTTGATGTGCTTTTACAGATATAATAATGAGTTAATTGCATCAAAACAACATGGAAGTTTGACACAGCGATCACACTTGGACCTTATGTCTCTCTGCACAACTGATGATATCCAAGCCACTATATAGCATAACTACTCCCACTGCAGTCTAAATAGGATTTTTAAAAACGGGGAGACAACTCTAAAAGTAATAATCTGACAAAGTGAAATTGTATGGTACAAAAAACTGTTATGATACAACATGAAAACACCTTAACAGTTTTGGACATGTTAACTGGACAAAATTGGTTTGGTTTAGTGCTTGATGACAGAGAAACACAAGTAGGTTATTTAGTGCAGAGGCAACTGGAGTAAAGTGCCTTGCCCAAGAACACAACACAGTAGCTGATCCAGGTGGTCTGATGGTAGGAAACAAACCAGAACCCTTTCTGTCACAAGTCCAGTATGCTAACCACTCAACAGATTCGTGGATACATGTAATGGATGGACATAATTTGTATACAAAGCAGAACGACTCTTAAAATACTGATATAATTTCAGGACATCATACAGGAAGCTTACCACGTTTCATTTCAAAGGGTTCAGGTGATAATAAATACAAAGTAGGATGCATGGACAGAAAAGTTGATTCCAGTATACCCCTATCCCCCACTTTTGTTAGCAAGGGGTATAACAAGATCAATGTTGTTTAGGTTAAGTACAATGTTCAAGTTCCTCCACATTCTAGCTAAATAAAAAGTTGGCCTGACAAAAAGGATGGTGTTCTTCTAACTGCCAAAATGTGAATTAAAAAAAAAAAAACTTGGTAGTTTACAGTCTATTACAATGGTACATTTCTAAGATGATGGTTGTTGTCTGGAACAAACTGTCACTAACATATTTTTATCAAATCAAACAGAAGGAAATAACAGCTGAAAATGATGCAAAAACCTGTTGGGATGCTGTTTAATTCTTGTTATGCCAGTAAAAAGGAAAAGAAGAGTATCTGCAATTGTATTTCTTTCAAAACAATTTCTATTTGGACTTTCAGTCTATTCTGAACATTTTTGGTCCCCAAGATATCTGCATTTGAAAGGGTTCTCCATATTGTTTTGTATACATAAAATGTAACATTAGGAATGTACTATTTACATGGAAGCTATTGAAAAACACCTGACATGATATTCATAAAAGACGTTGTTCAAATTAAATACAGTGAAAATCCAATACAAATTTATATTGTGATCAAAACAGCAAAGATATTTTTTTTCCAGACACTCTTCACATAAATTTCAGCATTTTGCTTAAAAATGTGTAGCTCTTACGACAACTATTGCTCTATGATTTTAAGTATTATAAATCAAATCAAATGATCATAATTCATGCAACCAGTCACCTTCTTCAATTAACTGAATCCCACTGAAGGAAATGTTTGCACATGGATTTCTTCATTATGACACGTACATCCTGACATATCAGTGAGGTAGATTTTTTAACAATTACAGCTGCTTTTTATATAATATCACACAATTACAGCATATGTTGCTACAAGCACTTATCCAGAATCTAATACACACAAAATAATCTACATAGTCGGACTATGAACACTAACATGTTAATTAACACTTCTGTCATTCAAGCTCCTTATTTCACAATATAGAACCTCAATTAGGCAATGACTGGTGATCCCAAGACAGAGCAATTTGGAATCAATCATATCCTACAGACCGTTTAAATGTGACAATACAAAATGGCAATACTTAGAGTTTCTCAAGCTAAAGTGTCTTGATAATATCTTCTTTTAAGCGAGCAAGAAACTCTTACATAGGTAAATTATAAAGTCGTATCATCTACAGCCCAAATTAGTTACATTTTCTGATTATTATAATAGTTTTCACTTGAAAGCCCTTTAGTGGCAAAAGAAACAAAAATTTACTTTATTACATGACTGAACACAAAAAACCAACATTACAAGGAATTTAAGTACAGGCAATATAATTCAAGGCTGCAACTTTTTTCTCCCCAAACTTCCTGTTTATTTTGCCAAAGAACAGATTTTACTGATCATTTCACAGAACACAAGTCCATCACAAGCATCTAGCAAATTGCAAATGAAATGCAACGAGAACATTATGATTCGTCAAGTCTTCATGGAGTATAAAGTATATGTTCACTCAGTCTCGCTTACTCGTATCAATTCACAATCTGCGGAACACTAGTGATCTGTTTCAAGCATAAACTAATACCTAACTCAAAATACTGCCAAGCTACAACTTTTCTACGAAGCACTTTTCCCTGACCCTGATAGTTTACATGAATGAGAATGGTACAATGCCACCATTAACAACATGGAAGAACTAAACTGCTTTCAAAAAGTTAAAAACCAGCACTGTAATTTTTTCCACCATTCACTGATATTCTTCATATACAGGATATGCTGTATAAATCTGCATTGTACACAGTATTTCATAACATATAGCCACTCCAGAAAATTCACATTTTTTTTCAAATGGATGAAATGTTTCAGTTTCTTGAGAAGTTAAACATTTTTTGATTGAAGTTTTTCCCCCATCATTTTATAATACCATGTATTCATTCTCCCATATTTAATAGTACTCGATGTAGACAGAGAAAATTTTTGTGCAGCTGCCATATTTTTCCCGTCAGTGACCTTGACCTCAAAATCGATAGGCTTCTGCCTTATCCTTGCAATAAGGTCACACCACGTCAGCCAACCCAAGCTCATCTGATGGCAGAATTCAAACCCAGAAAATCTGTTACATGACCTGTACACTAGCCACACAGCATCTGCCTCCATTAGTTAACTCTTGTGATATGATTGAGCATGCATGGGGCCTATTCTAGATCCCAAGCCACAGAGTGTTATTTCTAGAACATATTCTAAAAGTTTAAAAAAATTGAAATATTCCAAAAACTGTAGAGCTGTAAGCCATGATACAGACAAGTTACATTTTTCAAAATGCACCTGATGGCTATCATTAAACTTGAATAATCAGTACAATCACATCAGAAAAAAAAATTGTATTTAAAACAGATCTGATAAAAGCACATTATGAAATGTCAACTATTTAGTTTGATGTCAAAAGGGGAAAAAGGTGAAATTCCTAGAGAGCTGTTGATACAAGAAAGCATGACACACAATAACAGTGCTATTTTACAGGTTAACTGAGAATCGTGTACAGTGACTCTAAGCCAGTGTATGATCTATGTAAACTGTGACTCTGGTATGCAGCATTTGAACATAATATCAAATATCTTTTGTCATTTCCGATTTTTTTCTTAAAATTGCTATGAATATTTAAAGAAAGAAAAAACAACAAAACCACCACATGGATTGCCCATAGACCAATATGACGCAACTGGAAAGCGAAGTCAGAGGTTAAACTGTAGTCACCATGTTGTTACATTTAGCCCAAAATTCGAGAAAAATATACCTGAGGTTTGCCTTTTTAACATGAAGTTGGCTTCAGTTCCTCAAGTTTAATACATGTTGCTGAATGGAAATGAAATACATAATGTGATGTAATAAGATGGATAGACAGGGGGAACACCATATGCCCCATCCAATGATATTGGGGAGGGGTTAAAAATTTTTTTAACAAGGCATCAGAACTGACACACACCTATTTCCTTGAATAGCATTAATAGACTAACAATTCTTTTTGTATTAAATAATGTATAAATATATACATGTCTTAAATCCTTACTTTAGATTAGCTAATTGTCGACAAAACAAAATGTATGTGTTGGATGATGAAACTGACCTCATGGCAAAGGTTCAAGACTTCTAGATTTACACACGATTGCCCATTATTTTACACTTATTTCCTGCCTTTTATGTGGTGAAGTCCACAATTTTATAAGAAAGGATCAAATTTTACCAAGCAAAACATTTGTGCCAATTTCATGATGCAATCATTTAATTTATTCACCACAGCCATTCATTATAAAACTTATATATACAAGATCTACAATTACGTTGAAACCATTTAGCTGCCATTCAGAGCCCGAGTTTACATCAATCATAGCTTTAGGCTTATCACAAAAGCAAACTATTTTCACTCATTAACAGCATTAGACTGCTGCCCTTCTTAAATCCAAGCTGAATCTTCTGTTCATCTCTCCATCTCCTTGTCCTCCTTCGCTGACCTGCTCTGAATTGGATACTCGCACATGTACAAAGTTGGACAGTAAGGTATTGAATATGAGCAGACCCATCCACAATGTATGCTGTCCTGAATCCGACTGTTTTGGTGTCAAGTCGGCAGCTACACATTGCAATGGTTTAATCTCTGTGGTTTGCCTTGATGTGCCATCAGTCATGTGACATCCATGGCCACACTTGTATCGAGGCTTAGATTGTTCAATGGTTTGGTGTCCTCATGGTTCTGTCTGTAAAGATGATTGAAAATATATGATTACATGGTATGAAATTGTCATCATTTGCTGATCTGCATCAATTTAATAACCAAAATTTTTGTGGAAGTCATCCATTACAAATAGTGATCCAGGCAAGACTGAAATCGATAACCACACGTTTCCAAAAACTAAATTTATCTGATATGGAAATCAGAAAATAACAAGAAACCCCGTTTTGTCAATCCAACCTGTATTTACCTAACGAAGACACAAGAGTCCTAAGTGCACCTGCACACTGCTCACCAATAAAACAGAACCCTATGAAACTGATTTCCCAAACTTTGTATCATGTAAATTATACACTTATAAAACGGAACCCTATGAAAAATGTTTCCCAAACTTTGTGTATTGTATCCATTACACACCTACAGAACAGAACCTGAAGTGAACTATCTCCCAAACTTTGATAATATTTTGTTCTAATGTAATGGTGTTCATTCCAGAAAAGGGCCCCCACTGGTCAAAAACTGGAGTCATTGAATATATCCTAACCTGTTCTGGCTTGTGCAGAAAACTGAAAACAATTTCATTATCAGTCTCTCATGCCATGGGTATACTGTACTAATTTCTCATGTTCAACAAATGATTCCTCTCCAGACAAGTCAGATTTTTTTCATGTATTTTCCTCTCTGTATGTTGCTTTGCAAATTGCAAATATATGCATATGGACTTGTGACAACAAAATTTTTTTTTACTTCTTTTCTTTATGTATTCTATCCATGATAATAAACCATGTGCTCTTGATTGGTGCCCAAGCAATAAGAACATTGCTCATCTTCAATAAACCTGGATTCGATAGAAGAGGCAGAATGGTATTTGGATTGATGTTAAAGATACTAAAATCATTAAACATTTCTGAATGCCAATTTTGTTCATCCTCCTATGTACTCAATTCAGATATTCTTAACAACCATAACAACATCTTTATTTTCTATGGTCTTTTCTGTGTGCCTTGTGGGCCAAAGATGAAAAATTAGGGCATGTGACAAACTGTTAGTCTGACAGAGTGTGCCTTGTGTGAACCACGCGGAAAACTTGTGCCAAAGATGCAAAATAAGGGCATGTGACAAACTATTAGTCTGATAGTATGCCTTGTGTGAACCACACGGAAAACTTGTGCCAAAGATGCAAAATAAGGGCACGTGACAAACTATTAGTCTGATAGTATGCCTTGTGTGAACCACGCGGAAAACTTGTGCCAAAGATGCAAAATAAGGGCATATGACAAACTATTAGTATGATAGAGTGTGCCTTGTGTGAACCACGCGGAAAACTTGTGCCAAAGATGCAAAATAAGGGCATATGACAAACTATTAGTCTGATAGAGTGTGCCTTGTGTGAACCACGCGGAAAACTTGTGCCAAAGATGCAAAATAAGGGCATGTGACAAACTATTAGTCTGATAGAGTGTGCCTTGTGTGAACCACGCGGAAAACTTGTGCCATAGATGCAAAATAAGGGCATGTGACAAACTATTAGTCTGATAGAGTGTGCCTTGTGTGAACCACGTGAAAAACTTGTGCCAAAGATGCAAAATAAAGTCCAATGACAACCTAAAGTAAATATTATTTGTCTGATAAACATTCTCTCCAAAAATGAGACATAATTAAAACAACCCTTCTTTTATATCGCTGGTGCAAGTAAAAGTTCCCTCTATGGTACCAACAGTGTATATAAAAATGACCTAAGAGATTAAAGAGAACAGATTTTAGACTGAACGTAGCACATACAAAGTTTGTTGAATAGAATGCATTCATTACTGAAGAAGCATAAGACGATCAATCTTGTTGGCAGCCAAAAATGTCTTACTGACTCTGACAAGCTTGGGCACTAATCAAGAACATGTGCAATGACTAGCTTGGGCACTAATCAAGAACTTGTGCAATGACTAGCTTGGGCACTAATCAAGAACATGTGCAATGACTAGCTTGGGCACTAATCGAGAACGTGTGCAATGACTAGCTTGGACACTAATCAAGAACATGTGCAATGACTAGCTTGGGTACTAATCAAGAACATGTGCAATGACTAGCTTGGGCACTAATCGAGAACGTGTGCAATGACTAGCTTGGGCACTAATCGAGAACGTGTGCAATGACTAGCTTGGACACTAATCAAGAACGTGTGCAATGACTAGCTTGGACACTAATCAAGAACATGTGCAATGACTAGCTTGGGTACTAATCAAGAACATGTGCAATGACTAGCCTGGGCACTAATCAAGAACATGTGCAATGACTAGCTTGGACACTAATCGAGAACGTGTGCAATGACTAGCTTGGACACTAATCAAGAACATGTGCAATGACTAGCTTGGGTACTAATCAAGAACATGTGCAATGACTAGCCTGGGCACTAATCAAGAACATGTGCAATGACTAGCTTGGACACTAATCAAGAACATGTGCAATGACTAGCTTGAGCACTAATCAAGAACGTATGCAATGACTAGCTTGGGCACCAATCAAGAACATGCAATGACTAGCTTGGACACTAATCAAGAACTTGTGCAATGACTAGCTTGGACACTAATCAAGAACATGTGCAATGACTAGCTTGAGCACTAATCAAGAACATGTGCAATGACTAGCTTGGACACTAATCAAGAACGTGTGCAATGACTAGCTTGGGCACTAATCAAGAATATGTGCAATGACTAGCTTGGGTACTAATCAAGAACATGTGCAATGACTAGCTTGGTCACTGATCAAGAACACGTGCAAATACTAGCTTGGGCACTAATCAAGAATCCATGGATGATAATCATTCATAGAAAAAATAAAAAGAAGAGATAAAAGCAAACACACTGCTGCATTTATTTCAAAAGTAGCACACAATGAAGAAGAAAAAAATCCAAAAATATATTCAAGAGGGGCATGATTACTTTAGCACAAGGAATTTAAATCCCAGGAGGTATGGCATGACAGAGACTGATCATGATCACAGGCTCTACATGTACAGTTTTCAAGTATTATATACTCTGCATTATTTGTTGCCGAGTCGGACTAGCATGGTTTTCTAAAATTTTCTTATTCACTAAAAATATTATCCTGAATAATGAGAACTTGTTTTATTGGACAAAGAAATAGTAAAAAAAATACATACTATAGTCTTGATTCTGCAAGAACTAATTCAAAGCATATATTACTGCAAAAGTGAATATTTACTGCAGAAACTTTAAACCATGACGCAAGTGGTTGTGATAATGATACAGCTTTGAATTCCTATAATAAAGTAGAAACAGCTGAATATACCTGGATCCCCCTTTTTCCATTTTTGTAATAACCATCTAATTATATGCATTGGTTATGCTCATCAAAGTCACCACCACCACAAATGACCTTGACCTTTAAGCATGGGACTTGCCTATTGTATCATAAGGTGTGGATCTGGGTAAAGCTCATCAAAATATCCCAAGATTAAAAAAATATATAAAGGAATACAGGTCACTGACTTGCACTATCCCTTAATGTGACCTTGGGGCAGAGGCGTGATAGTGAAGAGAAAAATACCTTCAATTCATTTTAAGTTATGCTTTTTTATGGATTGGTCACTGATTTACATTTTCCCTTAAAGAGACCTTGACCTTGAGACAGTAGCACGACAATGGTATATGACATAATGCCTCATCGTGATATATCTAGTGTAAACTTTCACTGACATCTCTAGCAGTTCAAAAAGTCAAACTCTGGACAAGGATACAAGAGTTTCTCTTGCTGCGACCTTCATTTTGAGGCAGGGGTGAGTGGTTATAGTATATAGTTATAGTACATGACACGGTCTATACAAGTAATTGGATATGGTTTTATCATCATATCTTGTGATTTAAAATGGCAAGAGGTCATGGCTATGGCATGTGACACAATTCTGAACTGCATTCAGGACAATAGATACAAGTTTAAAAAATTGCATTTTCCCTTGCTCTGACCAAGACTTTGATACAGGAGATGTGGCAATAGTATGTGACTCGCTCTGTGTGTGTGATATATAATTCACTAAGTTTCATGAAAATATCTTCATTGATTTCAAAGTTGTACTCTCTGCCAATATAGTGACCCTGAATCGGGGGGGGGGGGGAGAGAATGGAAATGGCATGCATCATACCATGAATGCATGATATATGATTGGCAAAAATAAGTCTTCAGCACTTCAAAAGACATAGAATTACCTTTAGCATGACCTTGAACTTCAGTTAGGAGGTGTCACAATGGTATGTGACACCACCAATACAAAAATATATCATTGGTTACAACTATCCGAAATTGGTTTTTTAAAAGTTCCACAAGTGATTTGAAACTTGTGATTTGATACAGAACAGAACTGCAGTTTCATCTGTGACCTGGACCTTGAGGTAGGGGGGATTGGCATGACACCATCTCTTCATGATATATACTTGGGTAAAGTTTCACTGATGTCTCTTCGACAATTGCAAACCTATAGGCTGGAGAAGCAAATATTAATGGACTGATGGACAAACAAACACCTGAACATAATATGCCACTCTAGATAAGCATCTTGTTGCGATAAATACTTGGGCAAAGTTTCATTAAATCTCTCCAACCATGGGCTGGACAGTTATATGCTAACAGATGGATGAACAGCTGTCAAATGCCAAATACACCAGACACGAGTTGGCAAATAAAACTCTGAAAAGAAATTAGGTTTCTAAGTGCAGACAAGCACAGCCAATCTTCTGCAGGATCACCTCATTATTGTGCAAGATGACACTCATTCTTAAACTCATCCAAAATCTTGACAATGTAAGCCACTGTTCCCATTTTGATCAGAGATATCGTCTCCTAAGTGGAATCAAACAATTATGATAACAGCATGATAACAGCTGGCTGCAAGGCCATACCGAAAAACTCATTTTGCTTTATAGTGCCAGTGAGCTAAAAATTTTAACAATGAAGTTAACTGAGGGTGTGGACTTAACCAAAATGGGTGAACTTGTATGCTTACATGGATTCCAAACTGATCACTAAATTAGACTATTATCTACTACACAGATATGAAATCCCGAAGACCAGAATGGAATTACTGGTCAGAAAGAAATGATTATCTTTAAGAGCATAACAAACTTTATCAAAACATTCAAACAAATAGGAAGTACTTACTTTATACTTGAGTCCATAACTGTGTTGCTGGATGCCAGTTTGAGAAAATTTGAATTGATTGTTGTAATTGTTTTGTTGCTGAGGCTATTTCTTGAGGACAAATTGGATGTTGTGATCAAAGATGTAGTGGCAGGACTAGATAATGAAGTTGCAGATGAAAATGTTGACAGTGATGATGTTAACGATGATAACACTGATGAAGAGGTGATGGACTGTGGTACACTATTCAATGGAAAGTTAAACTGAAGTACATTAGCAGCTGGTGAAGTTGAAAGCCCTGTGGTTTTACCTGAAAAAATAAAGGTGATTTGAATGGTTACAAATTCTCTGGATACAAGTGTCGACTTTTCAGATCACCTCTGTAAAATTTCTTATTTCTAACAGGTAATTTTTAAGGTGTTGGGCTATATGAGACAACAAAAACAGACCCAACAACAGTTCTAGTTTCCAAGCTCTTTTGTGAAGAAGTTAGAATAAAGATGGGCTGTTTGTTTTATAAAGTAGGGAAAAAAATGGAGAAAATCAGATAGACAAATTGGGCAGATTTAAATGACTGTACTTGAATCAACTATATATCTATAGTTGCATGCATCTTGTCCTCTAACCTTAAAACTTTTCCCAGGAATAAACACTGCAGCAGGAAACCTTTAGGTGAAACTGCAGGTGATGCCTCTGCCGTTCAAGAAGTACAACAGAAAAAAAAGGCTTGAGCTGCCTAGGCATTGCATAACATCAGAACACCGGATGTTTGCTAAGACTTTCATAACATTGGAGCACCAGATATCTTTCTAAAACTATGTAAATTACTGAGAAAAAAATCAGATAAAAGAACCTCTCAATGATGTTAAGTTTGTATTAAATTAATAGAACAATTTTCTTTCACCATTTCTATCTAATTTGCTTCAAGTAAAAGAATTTTTGTCATTCTGGTTATTAATTCAATTTATTTTTTGCTTCCAATGTGTAACACAACAAAATTATTCCAGCTCAAATTTTAAATTACTAAAATTTTCAAGTAAATTTAGGTTCATGTGTGCTTGGGGCACTACCAAATGAGGCATTTTCAAAATTAGAGCAAAATTGTTGGTTAATATGGGATTAATTACATACTGCAGGAAGTGTTTAGTGAAACTCAAGTCTGTATGAATGAGAGTAGTTATAATGAGAGTCCATAATAACTGTTGTAGCAACCATATATGGAGGTCACATAGTCACCCATTTCACTCAGGAACAACTACATCCCATAAGAAGTCTTTTAGTGAAAACCCCATATCAATATGACTGTTACTTAAGAAGGAGAAGCAAAAAGAATTTTTCAAGATGGCCACCATGGCAGCCATATGAATGTCAGACTGTCACTATAGTTATTTAGGATAATCTGCAAGTCATAACAGTGTGAGCATGTGATTTGCATTTTTAACACAGCTTTAACAATTTTTCAGTCATATTGCTACAATGTCTGAAGTGTGGCAATTTATAGTGATGTCTAGCACTGGGGCATAATGGCGCAGGCATGTAGCATCATGTCCAACCCAGTCACATTATCCTGATACCAGGCCGACCAGTCCTAACACTAATCTCTTGATGCTGAGATTCCTAGCGAGGCAGCTGCAAGTACCATTTTTTAAGTCTTTGGTATTACTTTGGGTTCAAACCCACAACCTCCCACATCTGAAGTGGACGCTCTAACCACTAGGCCACTTGAGAGGTTCAAGTCAAGCTCATAAATAGAAAACATCTGTTGATATATCTGTTCAGAATAAGACATGATAGCAACCTCATGATGGCCACCAGTGTCCATGTAAGCTGCCGAATTGGCACCAATGTCATTTGGGACATTCTACATCAGATACAGTAATTCTGTGAAAACCACAAGTTGACATGACAATCTATGCTGCATAAGAGTATTCAGCAGACCATAAGAGTTCAGCAGATAAAAAGAGTATTCAGCATACAATAAGTATTCAGCAGACCATAAAGGGGCGCTCACCAGTTATTATGTACTTTTGAGAGAGTGAGGTATGTAAGGTGAAGCTGTTTGCATTTAAAACATGCACAATGGAGAGAATGGTGGCATACCTCTATGCTACATTAATGTAATGTGGATGATATTTATTTGGATATTGTACTTTTGGAAACTGTACATGATTTAAACACACTGCTAACTAAAATTAATGCTCCCTTGTGCTAAAAAAAATCAGCCTGAATTTGTGTAAAGTACACTATCCATAGCAGCTATTAAAATAGGGAAAACAGATTTTGCTAGACTAGACAATAAGAGATTCTGAAAGTGCAATGAATGAATTACCAAATATATAAAATGTAAAAAACGTTATCGGCTCCTTTCTATAAAATTTACCTCTGAAGTTCAGGAAGTGAAAATGACCAAGTAGAGCTAGCACTTTTTTGAAAGGTGCACATCTGGAGTAAGGCCAAGCTGTATACTCTATAACCCATATTACACCCATCAATCAAACATCAAAATAAAGGGAATTAAAGGTTCTTTGAATCATACCTAAGATATACAAGGTCTTTTTTTAAATAGACAGTATAACCAGTGAGGGAAGTTGGGGAAATTCTTTTTCTTTAAAATCCTAACCCTATGCAAAATATGAAACTGTAGAGTGCCACCTAAAAGTATTCAGCAGACCATAAGAGTTCAGCAGATAAAAAGAGTATTCAGCAGACAATAAGTATTCAGCAGACCATAAGAGTAAAGCAGATAAAAAGAGCATTCAGCAGACAATAAGTATTCAGCAGACCATAAAAGTATTCAGCAGACCATAAGAGTTCAGCAGATAAAGAGTATTCAGCAGACCATAAATGTATTCAGCAGACAATAAGTGTTCAGCAAAAATGAGTGTTCAGCTGACCATAAAATTATTCAGCAAACCATACGAGTGTTCAGCTGACAAACAAGTATTCAACGGACCATAAGAGTGTTCAGCAGACCATAAGAGTATTCAGCAGACCATAAGTGTTCAGAAGACATACAAGTATTCAGCAGACCATAAGTGTTCAGCAGACATACAAGTATTCAGCAGAGCATAAGTGTGTTCAGCAGAGCATAAGAGTGTTCAGCAGACCATAAGTGTGTTCAGCAGACCATAATCCTTAAGGACCTGAGACTGTCAAGACAGGATCTTCTTGAACTTTAGGCCTTTAGTAGTATAATCCTAAATTGTTAGATTGTTAGTCAAATCCAGAAAATGATGTTCAAGATGTGACTTTCATAAATTTCAACATAAAACACTGCTGACAATGATAAAGCATGCTTTAATGATGATGATAATGCTTCAACAGGCGAGACAAGCAAATAGGAACTCTGAGCTTGTCAGCATATAAACTTTAGATTCACAATATTATCTGGAGGTTTCAGTTAAATGCATTCACTGATGTAGAACATATACGACTTTCAATAACAACTTGATGCAAAATTACAATGTATACTATAATGCTTCAACAGGTCAGACTAGACAGGATAAACTAGCTCATCACAGCATACATTTTAGACCTACAATATGTAAAATTAAAGTTGTTGTATTGAAACCATTTTTCTTCTTGCTCCCAAAGTCAACTGGCTTTTTCCTCCTTCTTGCTCCCAAAGTCAACTGGCTTTTTCCTACTCCAAGCCACCCACAAAGTTTGGTTTTCGTCTGTGATGCAGAAGTAACATCAATGTGCACAAACCATTTTCCTTCTTTCAATCATGTTGACCCTGACCTTGTACCTTTTGACCCCAATATAAATAGGTGTTTTTCTTGTCCAAATTGCAAGTTATGTAAAATGTCTGGTAGCAGTAGATACTAGAGAACTGGATTTACTGTGTGGAAGCAAAATATGACCTGTCCTAACAAAGTGCACTATGCCTTATGATAGGTGTATACAATTGTGACTACCTGAGGAGGTGTATAAAATTGTGACTACCTGAGGCACTGAGGCATTGATTTTGGTGACATTTAAACTCAAGGGTAGTGCTGGCAAAATCTTCCTGCCATTTTCCTACCAACAAATTGCCATGAACCACCATATATCAGTCAAAATTTAGATAATGAAAATTCTGATGTACAGCAGACCATCTTTTTCCCCCAAGTTACACAAGAATTTTCGAAGAACTGCTACTGACCAGCTAAGTTGTGCTAATGAAAGGGTACGTATTTAGGGGGATCTTTCACGATGTAACAGGAGCAAATTCTAGCTGGTAATAATTTTTTTATAGTGGGTCCAATTTATACACCAGTTAGACTTTTCCACCATATCCATAAACCAAAAACATGTAAAGCTTTTAACTGTCTAATCACTTTAGTGATCTCTGTGATGTGACAAGGGCTAAAAAAAAAAAGTTTTTCAATCCCCTTCACATTAGAATATATCATTCTCTAAATGGCAACGTTACTTACTCTCTACAATTGGTCCATTTGTGAGAGGCAGAGTGGATGACACAACCGATGGCGACTTGTTGATATTAATGTTGCTACTATTGCTACTAAGATTAGCACCATTTGTTGTGGAAGTGACTATAGCACTATGATGCTGAATCTGTGATGAACTAATAACTGCCGACACGGCAAATTTCGCACTGTCCGAGTCCAATGTGAATCTAGATGTGGGTTGTGATGAAAAGGAATGATCAAGACCATTGTACGAGATTTCGAGGTCCAATGAATCTTGCAGCAACAGCTGTTCTTGCTGCTGCCGCTGCATTTGTAATAATAACTGTTCACGATGAGACTCAAAAAGCTCCATATTAAACTCTATTGGTTCTTGTGAATTGGAAAATGATGAGCCATTAAAATGAGAAGGACTGGAATCTTCTGATGGAGGTGAGTGTGGACGATAGTGTGGACTGAAAGGGAAAAATAGAAATTTACAGTCAATATTGAGTCAAGAAGGCAGCAAGAAAATAAATATCACATCCAAATGATGGCCTTGACAGCTCGCGACTAACAAACTCTCAACTAGGATCTATATTTTAATTTCTCTAATTCAAATGCATGCCTGACGTCAAAACAAACTACTAATACAGAAAGAGGAGGTAGTTATTCCACTGTATTTTAAGTCATCATCTCATCCTAGGCTGACACCCATAACTTATTACCCCAGTCCATGCACCCAAGACAACCAAATTTTGTTTCAGACTACTTGACTGTAAGGTTCTCAAGCGTATATGACTATCAGCAAGCAGATTATTTCCCTTTTATGGGGGGGGGGGGCAACTCCCACTCATTCAGATTTTAACTAAAAATATGTCTGAAGGATATTTTTAAAAATGCACAAAACTTTCATTCAATAAATTATACTTTTTAACCCAATTATCAGCAGAGAGGCCAACCCTACAATACCATCCCACATTTCAGACTAAATGAAGTTTACTATGTGAATGAGCATGCTGTCATTTTCTGGTTCTTGGAAAATTCCATTTTCAGTGAAGGGGTTGAGTTTTGGACTACATGAACACAGAAGGTAAACAATGTGTTGCCTGTATCCAATATTAATGAACAGTCCAAATATTTCCCTAAAAAACTGAAAGTTTCTTTTTAAAAAAATGGAAAATATATGCCCTCAAATTTTAAAGAGTTGTAAAGTCATTCTAGAAACTCATCAAAAAGGACTTGCCCATACAAATATGGAAGCAGTGTTAGCACAAAACTCCTATTTGGTTTGAAATGCGAAGATGACAATGTTAAGTACTCCCTGATGATAACTGGGCTTGAAATTATATATAAATGAAGGCAATGACCAAAGTTTTGCACACTCCGTATATCCTTCAGGCTTTTCATTTCACAATCGGTATGCAGGTACAAACTGCCACATACTACAGTGTAACAGTAATTATAAACTGCAGCACAGCATTGTGGCATAAAGACATACTTTGGCCTTTTTATCCACGCATAAAATTTTCATTTTTTTAAATATTAATTTAAGCTACACTGTTTATTTCATTAATTTGCAAAAAAATTAAAACTGCATTTTTAATGTTTCAAGCATGCACATTTTCTTGTAGCTATACTTCTTAACCTGTCTCCAGGAGGTTCTTAATGCTGTCAACTTGTTTGCATTTCAAACTAAACGGAAAATATTAATGTAAACAAGCAGACTCGTACTGTATTGGTTTCTAGAATAGTCCATGTCAGTAAAAACTGTCATCAGCATAAAAATTTTGCATTATCTAGTTTTAACATTTCTAAAACAAACAGAATAAGTCAAAGCAAAAACTCTTGAATACATGTGTTCAAAGAGATGTAACTTCTAAATGTAGAAAATTATTGAGATTATTAATAACTACATCACATCTATTGCTTGAAAAGAGTCATCCTTGCAAAATGTGACGTCCATAATACTAAGAAACTCCCAATGAAATTGAGTGTTTGGGACACCATGGTGACAATCAGTTTAGAAATGAAAAATCTGATGAATGAAACAATCAGGTTTTGTTTATTTATTTATATCTATGATATGTTTCTGAAATCGGTTGTTGTTGTTGTTGTTGGGTTTAACACCATTTTTCAGCACACGATAGGCTATGCATGGCGGCCAGTATTAATGGTGGAGGAAAAACCTGGTAAAACCCCGGTAAGAACCACTGACCCACGAGAAGCTACTGGCAAACTTTCTCACATACCCACATTGGCCGAATCCTAGACTCGAACCCATGCAGACAGATGAGATGGCAGTGATCTGTAACGGAGAGCACTTTAGATCACTAGGCTACTCGTGGCCCCTCTGAAATTGGTAGGGGAATACAAACAAACAAACATGAGAGAATGAAAATACTAAGTCAACATGCAAACCTTCTGATGATAACCACATATCACAGTAAGCCACTAAAACCTGAAGTACTTCCATTCACAAACCCATCACACTCTGCCTCCAGCTGCATTTAAAGTAAGCCAACAACTCGTATAAACATCATACAAAAACCATAGGAGCACAATGCATTGTGCAATCTTTAGATGACCACAATAGGTAAAAACTCTAACAGCAAGTTGCATTCTCAATATCAAATCAATACAGCAGGACAGCAAGAGCAATTAGCCCAAAAGCAAACATTACAAACCTGATCCATTGAAAACTGATGGCTTTATTGTGTTCTTAACATTCTGTCTCTATCAATTTAAAGTAAAAGAGAGGAACAACTCAAAACCAAAATCAATGAGGCAGAGTGGTTTGTTGGTATGTACATCTTCAAATGATGACCATAAACTTTCCAAAGTTTCATGGAAATCTAGTGTAACCTGTTAGACTAGTTCCATGCACAAGATTGCTGCAAAGTACATTCTTTGGTATGTCAACAAAAGTATTATGAGTAACACACTGGCTAGTGTTTAATGGTCTTCTGTTTAGGCATTTTTAGAACATGGCCGACTCTAAGATTAATGACTAATTGGTCCAAATGACCTTAACATTGGGTCAAAATATGTGGCTCTGAACTGAACCAAATGCAGAGAAATGATTACCTTTTTTAAGCTTGACATGTCCATTATGTCAGACCCTTAGACCCATTAATCTATTGGTTGTTATTTTCGTAACTGCATGCCATCCACAACATTTGGTTAAGAAAGTTATTCTGTAAAACCCATTTTTCTTTAAGCCAAAATAATAACCCTGATCTTTTGATCCCAAAATCGATATGCCCTTTTGTTGTGCAGAAAACAACTTTTCTTAAAGTCAGTCAGTGACACTGACCTTTGACTGCCCTAACCCCTGACTACTTCTTTACCTCGGTAGCAAACCACCCACCCAGTTTGTAAAATGATGCTATTGTGCAGAAACCATTTTTCTTCTTTCAGTCAATGATCCAGACCTCCTTATTCCAAGTTCAAGACATCATCAAAGTCTGGTTTGGGTCTGTGATTTAGCACTCTTGTTACTGTATGGAAACAATCTTCTTTCAATCGTCGTGAATTTGACTTTGAACAAAATATTTCTAGGCTTTTCCCTTAGCCAAAGTCCATGCCAATCACAAAGTTTGGAAAATGTAGATGGAGGAGGAGTTATTGTGCAGAAACCATTTATCTTCTTTCACTCACTAATCTTGTACTTCCAGAATCAATAGACTTCTTCCTTACTCCAGGCGCAAGCCATCAACATAGATGGGTAATTGTAGAAGGTAGGGAAATATTGAGTGGAAACCAATTTTCTTCATTCAGTCTGGGACCCCCACCTTCAAACATCTGACCTTGAAATTAATAAGATTCTTTCTTATCCCAAGGGCAAGCAACCCACAAAGTATGGAACCTGAAGACTGGAGAACGTGAGTTATTTTGTGGAACTGAAATTGGAGACAGACAGATAGGACAATAACATAATGCACTCCATTCTGTGCTGGGTGTATAAAATAAGTCGACAATTGTTAACAAATTTGTGGGAACACATTAATCTGACATCAACATTATAGTCATAATATTTACAAAGTTTCATGGCAATCCATTAAAAATCTGCCCACATGGTAACCGTGTCATACAGTGCATTAAGCTAAAAAAAACAAAAAGGCCAGTAACTCAAAAAATATTACAGGAGCAAAGTCATATGTTACATGCATATTTACAGTTGATAAGCACTATATTTATTAAGCTGCATGGGCAATCCATAAAAAAACTGCACAAATTGTTCTACCACTGAAATGTGTTCAGGATGTGAAGAAGGATGATTACTTTGTGGCCCTGCCTCCTGAGACAAATATTATAAAAATAACCCCTCAACAATGTTATTTTTCTATTTGGGCAAAAATGTCTTTCATAGAATAGCAGCATTTATTTAAAAGATTTTCAGATGTTCAATAACCGTTATCATAAGGACTCTAAAATTTGAAGGCAAAATAAAGAAAGAACAAAAGCAAGCAAATTATTTCTACCTATCAGACAACAAGAATCTGGTCCAATCTGACAAGTCACCAAATGCCTATGCACATTTCAATGATGCATGTGGATTCCAAGTGTTGTTACATGACTTGTTGTTCTACACAAATATAGACTGCTGTATAAGGACAACAGGCTATACAAGGCAGAATTACTGCATCTGAGTACTAATCACATGTTTATCCGTACTGGGGAACAACAACGTAAAATCAATTGACATTACATGTTCATCCATATACTTATGTACTCACATTTCTCATCTATACTCTTGTGTACTCACATTTTTCTTTCCCTAATATAAGTTACATAGTCCCCTAAAGTCCCTGAAAAAGATCCCGAACTCGTCAGGTCCAATTGGCATAAACCATCATCCCAAGAAGTGAAAGCTCGATCAAATATAACCCTGGAAGAAAAGACAGATTAATTATACAAAGACTTGATACAAAACTTAACACTATTAACTACTTCTTCTAATGGCTCCATGTATTCTCATAAGCCTTGTCAGAAACAACTGTACTGTGAAAGATGGAGGATATATTTTTACAACATGGTCCGAAAGTGGGCCCAAGTTCAAACACCTACATAAATGACACATTAGTCTATGAATGCAAATTCATATATGTACTGAAACCATAGATGGGAAAAAAGAAATCATAGCACTTAGTTCTTAACAGCGTCCATTAATGTCCATGTTATTTTCTTCATTAGTGCAGAGAGCACAACATATTGTGATCATATACCCACTCCCATTTAAACAAGAAAATTCCTATGGTCCAATTTTCCATGCATGAAATCCAAGGATAGATGAATTCAGAAGAAAACATGGCCTTGCCCTTTCAAATTCTAATTAACACACTGGTACACATTGGCAACAAAATGATATCAACATGTGCTATGTTTTGTTCTTAAAGCTGAATGTTTCTATTTTTTTCTGTCTTAGTGGACAACAACAACAGGGTTTTAAAACTAAGGCACCCTACTCATTGATACAAGTCACATGCATCTTTTCAGCAGAATTAAAAAAAAAATTAAAAATTAATTTCATGCATCTGATAAATACTTAGAATTATTGAAAAGGGTGACAGAAAGAAGAGTACGAAGCTTTGTTTTTGTTTAGGAAATTGAGCACATACAACAGGTTTATACAATCTGAACACTAGTATATTTTTCAGTGTATTTATCGACCTGATGCTATCTTGCTACATATGAAATTGAAGAAAATTATCATGAAATACATTACATTACAATGTAACTGGAAATACCCAGCCCTAGCAATCTTTTGATTACAAAATCAATAGGATTAATTTTCACCAAAAGTGCAGCCATCCACAAAGTCTGGTAACTGCAGATGATGGAGAACTCAATTTACTGTGCAGAAAACATTTTTCTTCCTTTGGTAACCATGACCTTTTGATCCTGATATTGCCAAGGTTCTTCCTTACGATCCAAAGTTTATGAGTTGCAGTTGGCGGAGAACAATTGTTTTGTTTTCAAAGTGACCTTGACCTTTCAGCTTTTGAGCCCAAAATCAAAAGGGTTCTTCCTCCACTACAATGCAAGCCATCAACAGTCAGGTAAATGAAGACGGTGCATAGGTCAATTTACTGTGCAATTTTGTACCATCTTGACTGACATAACATAAGGAAAATGTAAATGTTTGAGCAAAATAAACAAACTGTTCTAATCAATATTTAAAATAAGTGAACTGTGAAAAGCTGATTATATTCTAACTTCGTGTATAACAGTCATCAATGCATCTGACTGAGATCCGTTTTTTGTTGTTGTTGTGGGGTTTAACGTCATTTTTCAGCACACGATTGGCTATGCATGGCGGCCAGTATTAACAGTGGAGGAAGTACCTGGGAAAACCCTGGGATGAAAGCACCGACCCAGAAGCTAATGGCAAGCTTTCTCACATATCCACACTGGTCAAATCCTAGACTCGAACCCACACAGACAGAGGTGAGATGCCAGTAATCCGTAATGGAAAGCACTTTAAACCACTCAGCCCACCCCCACCCCCTGAGATGTGTTTGTAAAAACCACTTTTCTTTCAGTTACAAAGAAATAAGCTTGTACTATCTGACCCTCAAATCAATTAGCTTTTGCTTCCCTCCAAATATAAGCAGTTCACAAAATATGGAGCAGATCTGTTATGTTGAACAAATGTTATTACAAGGAAACCCTTTTTCAGTCGCAGCAGCCTTGACCTTTTGACTCAAAATCGAATAGTGTTTCCTATGTGAGTCATCAAAAAATTTGATCTAAGTAAATGATGTAGATCAGACGTTATTGTGTATGTGTGCATGTGTGTTGTGATTATGATTTTTAACGTAGCTTTAACAATTTTTCAGTCATAGCGCTACGACATCTGCAGTGTGGCAATTAATAGAGCTGTCTAGCATAACATGTTGCATGATATCCCTCCCAGACACATTATCCTGACATTTGGCCGACCAGTCCTAACAATAACCTCTTAATGTTGAGCGCCTAGCGAGGCAGCTGTTAGTACCATTTTTTGTAAGTCTTTGGTCTGACTTGGTTGGGGACTGCACCCATGACCTCCTGCTTCCGAAGCAGAGGCTCTAACCACTAGGCCACTGGAGCGGTTCAGATATTATTGAGAGAAATCCAATCTTATTTCTTATTTCATTGGGACCTTGACCTTTGTACCATCCCCGAAATCAACAGACTTGTTCCTTACTCCAAGTGCAAGTGAGCCACAAAGTTTGGTCAAGAACTTGTATTACCATGTGTAAATGAAATACAGAACGAAACAATGGACAGACAACATTACAGCATAAGGAACAACATTATGGCAGACATAAAAAGGGGTAAAATCCTTAAAATACAAAGTCCGATTTCTGCTATAAACTTGACTCTTTTAGAATGTCCAGGAACTTCTCAGCTGGAAAATGATCATGGGACATACCTCTGGACAATAAGGTTGCTTCACTTATTTTATGACCTATTACACATCCGAATGCCTTTAGGTGGGTGAAAACATACAACTCACTTGCAGCCTTGCACATTTGCAAGACCCATAACTTCTACTGCTTTGTGTAAATTGTGTGCTGTTGCAAAATAAAATCCTAAGGTACATACCTGCCTCCCCGCCCTATCCTCCGACGTGCAAATCCTATACATTTTGGAGGCTGTGACAATGAAACCAAGTTGTAACAGTACTTTTTATTGCCTGTTCCACCTTCATCCTGACCACACCAGGACCAATTTCCCAGGCGATTTAGTAAAGGCTGAAAAAGAAAAGATTAATGTCATAAATGACTACATTGTTAGCCCTATCAAACATGTAGTAGCTTCCAGGAGCCCGTCCACTTGTTTAATACCAACTCATTATCAAGTATAGATTGTTGTTTATTACATTCTTGGATAAAATACTCTGTTAGACTGTTGGAGTTTAATTTCCTACACCAAATTACTAATTAGAATCTACGATTCCTTTCTTACAAATGGTTATAGTGTTCAACCCAGGTGGTCCATCAGAGAAAATTACAATGCTTTTATCACTGAATGTGACAAACCTAGGTAAACAATGGCAGTCACTGAAATAATCAAGGCAGAACAAAGATGCAATGTAACAAAAGTGTGATAATCACACCTGATTCATAATAGTTAATTTAGAATTGCATGTTACAGGTTCAATGCAATTAAAGCATGGAAAGAAATGGTTTTATATTTTTCTGACCAAATAATTTAGAAATGCTCTTTAGCTATCATTCTATACTTGTATTTTGAATAAATGTGCAGCTTGTAAGTCAAAGTCCACATGTTCTAATCAAATATGCCTGTGTTGCAAACTTTTATTAAGGTGGGTTTAGTGAGCAAGCAGATGTCATTACCAATGATGACATTACACTTGCTTCCGTTCATGACACATTATGCCTCTTTGAGTCTGGTACTGAGGATGTTGATTTCTGTGATTATGTTAATTAAATTAGTGACATTCTCACATCTGTGATACCAACAACTGAATATATTGTGAAATTAGTGATCACTCAGAGACAACAGATTTTCATGCAACTTGAAGTGATAACTTAGTACCAGCCATTGTACCTGGAGCTTGCAAGGATCTACACAATGTAGCATACATTTGAGCTGGAGTCTCTCAAATCACCATGAGGGCAAAATGATGACTAACTAGTGCAATGGACTGAGGGCCACATCACTGAAACCAATTAATACAGTGAACGGTGGCTTGTATAAAAGGTTGCCAGTTGAAATGTTTGAAACAATGTACATTATTATTTATTTTACAAATTCTGGTTGTAGTTGCAGGCCACAGGAAATAACTCCACAGGCTGCATGTAGCATGCTGGCCATGTTTGAGACCCCTTCATTAGACTGTACTCAGAGTGATGCACCTATTATTCTTTACGGTCATCTGCACATCTCTAGTAAAGATGTAAATAAAAATCTCAGATTAATAAAGAACAGATGACTACTGATAATTTTTCTTTCAGGCTGGTGCATACTGTATACACGTATATTAACACTTTGGATGGATTGGAAATATTCATTTAGTAGTGGCATGTCCTATGTCATCGACATGTACACAAATATAAACATTCTGAAAAGTAGCTGACAATTTGGATGTAATGTTTCTTTGTTATTATGTTTTTTAAAAAATCCTTATCTTGTGTAAAATGAAAAAAAACCAACAATCTTTACTGTACAATACAGTGTTAACCTCCTTAGAATGACCCACCATAATATAGAACATACATTTTTTTAAAATAAAAAGCTTGCCAATGTATAAACAAATTCACTCCTACTTTAAGTTGCATTGAAGGTTATGAAGTAAATAGCACAAAACAATCTAATACCTTCCAACTTGTGGAAGGCATGTTAAAAACAATATCTCAAAGTGTTTTGTTTTGATAGTATTGCTTTAGCAGAAGCATAAGCATACAGTATATATTCACTTAAAAAGTCTAGTCCAATTGCAAACTGCACAGACCCATGATGTGCTGGCACATCGGGGTCCTGGCATTTAGTCTGGCTTTATAAGCAAGCAAATACAATACCCCTACTTGTCGATTATAGTGTCCTGATTAAAGTGCCCCAGAGCTGATTTCTGAACGATCACATCTGCATCAAATGTAAAATCAGACATTCAGGGGCACTCAATTATTACAATGGGCAAAGCAAAAGCTTTAGGGAGAATCTTTAATTAATCAAAAAGTATGTACTGTAAAATTTGTTTGCTTGCCCCTCTATATTCATACCTATGCAAATCAAGGTCATTCAGTGTGGAGTGTAAATAGATAATCAGCCAACCATGGGTTTAAGCTTGTTTATAATAGCATTATGGAGTAGAAGCTACATTTCTGAAGCTTTGTGGGGTAGTATTCCAGGCTTGATAAGACTCTCGAAGGGATACACACACACACACACACACACATGCACACATATACTTACAGCATAATAACTGCAATGTTTTTTCCTTCTGAATGCAAAAATTCCATCTGGGTCATTTTCATCTTCATGATCAGATGGAGACATCTGTGAGGAAAAAAGAGAGACATGGCATCAATGTACATATGCAGCTGTAGTTGGTACAATCATAGTTAAGTCTGCGATTTCCACTTCCAAGTATCATATATGCAAAATGACAGGGAATGACTTAAACAATGGCAGTAATTTAGCTTTATGCGTTGATAGCTGGGTTTATCTTGAACATTTAACAGTTATAATTTTCGCCCCGTACTGGAACTGTGAATTTGTTATAGAATATAAGCTCAAAATTCTGAACTGAGAGAGGAAAAAATGTTTAAGGCATAATGATAAGAAAGTACCCATATAGATAAAGTCAGATAAAAGCAATGCTACATTCTGCCAAGTGACAACTATGTCTTGTTATCTGCCAACATCGGTAGACGAAAAGCACCAATACTTACTGGTGAAAGCCCTTCTTCTTCTGATGTATACACATCTCCATGGTGAAGGATGTCCACATCATTATACAATGGTTGATGAGCACTAGTGGTTTGATTATTTTGTGACAGATTATTTGGTTGCTTATGTTTCCTTTTCCTATATTCTCGTTTCTTTTTGACAACAACTTCTTCCTGAAAAATTAAGACACCATGGAGGTATTTATCAATTTATATATAAACACATATCTTTTGACATTGATCATTTGCATTCTTAATTGCATAGATATTTAATTGATCTTCATGCAGCCCATATATATAGTCTCTGATAACTATTATAATTTGCCTGCCTTTTTTCCAAATCCACCAAATGCAAAGTTTGAATAGAAGAATTGTTGGTCTAGTATACAAAAAATGTGACACCATTAACTAATGTCTTTAATTCTTTAAAATCAATATCTTTACAGACAAAACTATGCTCTATGTAAATATGGGATATGTTCATTTTGAAAAGGAGGCAAGTATGACATCATACAGGTGTATGAACAACATTATTTACTGTCCTGCACTTGTATTAAGGACATAGCAACCTACTCCCCCTACTCATAAATCCATCATGCAGCATGGATAGTACCTGGGCTGTGGTAAATAGATTCTGGTCTGTAAATTTTAATTTTTTGTTCTTCATATTCAATGCTAACTGTTCATTCACAATGTGTTTTATACAAATATATAAAAAGTCAATTTACTACACAAGGTTATCATGTAAACCTGTTTTTATAATTGTCGGTTTTATTACCCCAATCTCCTTCTGAAACTACATGCAGAAGGGACTTTTTTTCTAAAAACAAAACGTAAGACAAATTAAACAAAAGTTCTGTCTGGAGAATGATGCAGAAAATTTCTGATTTTCAATGTCAGTTTTATTAGACTGAAGCCATGGTTATTAAAGTAACACACAGAAAGCTTCAACTTTGCAAAAATTAGGACAACTCTGATTTGTCCTTAAGAGAGACTATAAGGCTGCAATCATGAACACATGTGAAACAAGAATCCCTCTATTATTCAAGAAGAAAATTTCCAGGATTTCAAGTTAAATGTGGAGAATTGAAACTCTGATATTCTCCAGTCATTTATAGGATATTTATATTAACTGCTGTGGTGGACATATTCAATGCAAGATTAGCATCATTTTCAAATTAGGAGATTGTCACCATGACAGGCATATTGAATGTGAGAATGGCAACCATTTTTACTGAGGAACAACTTGACATCACAAGAATTCTGACGAAAGCCTCGTGTCAATATTGCTTTCTGTTCTGAAGCAGTGATATATTTGTTCAAAGATGGCTGTTGTGGCAGCCATTCTGGACATCAGACTGGCATCATTTCATTTAGGTATACAATTAGACATTTGTTAGGAAGTCTCTTAGTGAAAACAGATGCTGACAACACCAGGGTTTCAATGCTTTTTAAAACAAAAAATTGCCAGGTCTTTTCCAGGTTTTTCTAGATGAAAATAAATTTTTTGTTCAAGAATAATTTAAGACCCCTATTGAATGGAATCAAAAACATTCTGGTTTAGAAAATATGGATTTTTATAATCAAAAGCTGTTTATATCTTGAGACTCTTCCATAACATCTGAACTAGAACTATGACCAAACAAAAAACCTAAGGAATGTTATCACTTGAAATGAGAAAAGCATTCTGCTATTATATGCAGCTAAACTGACTTAAGTGTGAGTACTGAAAAAAAGTACATCTATATATATATATATGAAACTGAACAGATATTGCCACCTCCAAAAAATGATTTGGTCATGAATATTTTTGTTTGCTTTTAATTGTTCAGAAACCTTGTTTGTTAGAAAAGCAAAAATACAGGTCATTGTACAGTACATCTGATACACAAGCACAAATATTCACCTGAAAAGTTGAACAAAATACTTGACATAGAATATGAAGTTCTGGCGAGTAATAAAACTAAAAATCAAATTTAATTTTATGTACTATGTTTTGTTAATTTGTTCAAATTAAGATTATGAACTACCTATATTAACTGGCTGAAGCGGTAAAATAGTGGCTACACTGGCTTTGATTTTATGTGGGGAACAATCAATGGGCTGTATCACTGATTAGATGGATGAGACTAGTTGTGCACAGAGAAACTGTCTACAAGTGCTTTTAACATTTCGTCTAATTACTGCCAACCAAGACATTATTTCTTGCTTTTTTAAAAGACTTTCTCTTCATACTCACCTGACCCCAGTCTTTGTATGAGAAGGGTGGAATGAAGGGAGGTAACTTGTGCCGTATTGCCTCCGCTTCCTCCAACAAGCGACCTTCAAAGTCCTCCATGCCATACCTCAAGACAAATACAACAGTCTTATACAATGAATATTAAAAAGTTGTTTATGATGAAACACTAGCATCAAATCCAAAAAATGTGACGATTTCTCTTATTTTAAAAGTTTTGACTTATGACATCTAGAAGGAAAACACAAGATACTGTTAAAGAACTTCATTTCCAGATATCATAAATATCATTGTTTTCTCATCTAATACAATGTACTAACTTTTTGTTTCCTGAATGAGTAATGTTGACCTTTCACAATGATACATAAAAATCACCAGGGCAAAGATTCCAATTCTGACCCAATAGCCCATGTCTAACAATCTTTCTGTTTTTCTTCCTATATAAAAATTGGGCAACATAAATAACTTCACTTAGCTAAGAATAATTATCAATTGTCTTTGCAATCTGGGCTTGGTAATCGTTCCTAAACAACTGGTTTTACTTGCCAAGACGTACTTAGAACTGAGATGAATTCAAACAAGTTGGGTATATGTTTATGGCCAGGAAGTTTGTAGCTAATCTATTTTGGAAAGATAATGGCTCTCACACAATCTACAATTAACAAACTCCAGAGCGTTCTTCCAACTCAAAGCTGAAAGAACGAGCCATGCAAAGAAAAATGTTTTCAATTAGGAAAAATAATGCAATATTTTACACCTGTCCTGAAAGAAAGGATCATTTGACTTAAAACATGTATATGCTTGTCTGCCTGTAATAT
Source organism: Sinohyriopsis cumingii (assembly GCA_028554795.2). NCBI lineage: Eukaryota > Metazoa > Mollusca > Bivalvia > Unionida > Unionidae > Sinohyriopsis > Sinohyriopsis cumingii. Next base: position 21,981,990 of record CM068832.1, on the reverse strand, counting down.
CATTTTTCTGGGTCTTGTTTATTTACATACTAAAATGGATTTTGAAGCATTAATATGTTGATGACAGATGGAAACTGTCCTTAGTATGTCCCCCATCTCCTTCAGGATTAGTGACCTGGATAAATATTAATCTCCTGACCTCTCACCCCCCCTCCAATCACAACACAGTTGATAATATCAGGAATCCCTCGAGTGCAGAAACCCATACAGCCATTTGTGATGAGCCAATGGCCCTATTTCTTATATATAAGCAATGCAAATTCAAGACAAACGAGACTTCAAAATTTAACAGGCCACCAACTAAATTTGACGAGTTCAGTATCCCTTAATATTGCTCTTGAAGCAAAACAAATAGTACATTTCAATTGGTCATACAGTGTGTCCAATTTATGAATTCCGTTCAACTGAATCTGTTATACTTTTCTTGCAAACTGAAAAAGGTACAGCACAGATAGATTTCTGTGATATGATCATTTAGAATTGCTGAACCCTAATTTCCACACAAAGCTCATTCTGAAATTCTGATGCTGAAAAAAATCCACAACATTTAAAATGACTCTCACCTCTTCTCTAGGACTTCTATTGTCAGCTGCAACATTTCTTTCTTTGCTTTTTCTCTTCTTTTTATGAACTCCAACAGTGTCCTGAATATAAAAATGTTCAATACATGCCGACGCTGACCTTTCTCAGAGATACTGTAACTTGCACATTAGTTTTTTTTCTTCTTCTTAATACAAATAACTTCCATGCTTTAATTTCTGTCAAGCTCTATTCTTTTATCTGAAAGCCTATGTACGAGATTCCAGCAAATATGTACCATATAAAGTACAACGTAATTTGAAGACAATAAATAGGTAAAAGATTAACATGAAGCATTACTCAACTTACACTATCAGGAAGATGCCAATGTAAAAAAAACTTCCTACTTCCAGTTCAAAATGTATAATAAATCCATATACAAGTACTGTATATATATATAGAGACAAGTCAAATCTGACTGCAAACTGCACCAACCCAGATCTGCCATCTCACAATGCACTGGCAGATCTGGGTCTGTGCAATTTATTATTGGAAGTAATCAGTTGAACAAACAACATCAACCATAACCTGAACACAATTTAAACAGAACATATCCAAACAAACGTTTCCTAATATGTTTGATCAAAATGGATCCAGTCTGTTCCAGAGAATAAGTCAGAAAGATATTTTCAATACTGTTACAATGGAAGTCACCTTGTTACAAGGCAGCCAATCAAGAAAAAAATTTGACAAAGCATGTCATAAGAAACATAACTACCATGTCTGAATGAATCCACTGGTCTGACAAATAAGTCTAACATATGCTTTCCATTTTAATTGTTAAGCCTCACCACTGATGGGGATGCCACCACGGACACAATTTTGAAATACACCTGCTAAAAAACATTCCAACCAAGTCTGATTAAAAGTGGCAGAGATGTTCTGGAGGAGCTCTAAACAATGATGATACAACATATCCTAAATAACAATCCAACCAAATGTGCTCAAACTAGTCAGCAGTTTTTTGGGGGAATTCATCAATAACAGCAAATTTTACAAGGTTAATTGAATGAACAGGTATAATATAGTTTACTAAACTTGGCAAATATGGGGGCTTTCTAAATCTTCATGGTACTATCAATTAAAATCTTTCATGATTTAAGACCTAAAGCATTTGCTAAAAAAATGACAGCTAGATTATGGTCAACAATTTACAAATATAATAAAGTAATGTATTTCCACTTACAGCGCCCGATTCAGGTCTCGTCGTAACTTAAGCATCTTTTCATAGGATGTTTCATCATTCTTTCGATTCTGAAAATTTCATACGTTTAGTGAGTACAGGCATAGTGATACTAATTCTTAATAAATTTGAGGATATAAAACAACTACCAAGAAATGCATGCTACTTTTCAATATTAAACAAGAGTCCTTAGAAGAAACACTCTCTCCTGGGAATTTGTTTTCAGGAATTCAAAATAAAACCATTTCTTCCTTTTAACTGCTGAGTGTTGAATCCAACTCTGATGTTTTTCAACGACAACAAGATCTTCAAATAAGATGCCGTGGTGGATATATTGGATGTCAGATTGGCACCATTTTATTTAGGTCAAAGGAGATATTAGAAGTCTTTCAGTCAAAAACCTCTATGTCGTAGTGATCACCCTTTTTTGACAGTGGTGTCAATATCTTCACAACAGCTACCATAGCAGTTTTACTGAATCTACAACAGCACCATTTTCCTGTAGGACTGACTAGGTATCATAAGAAGTCTACTGTGAAAACCCCATGTTCACATAGCAATCCACCTGTGAGTAGAGAGAAGAATATTTTCAAGACAGCCACATTGGCGGTCATATTGAGGGTTAGTGATTTTATCTATTACCAAGCAAACACCATAAGAACTCTTTTGATGAAAATTGCATGTGCAACTGAGTTTCCCTTTAAGAGCAGCTAAAACAAGATTTTCAAGATGGCCACATACTGGGAGTTAGATCAGCACCATTATAATTTCAGGTCAACGTAACATGATAGGAAGTAGTGACAATTCCACCACTACACATTCTGGGGTAATAGTGACAAGACTCTAAGCTGGACATTATGGCAGCTGTATTAGACCCCAGATAAACCATTTTCATTTGTGACAAAGTAGACGCTATAACAAGTCTTTCTGGTCAATATGATTTTTCGTTCAGCAGGAGTAGTGCTAAGAAGACTTTTCTGATCAAATGCTGTGCAGCCAAAATAACTTTCTGTTCAGGAGTTACATCAAGATTTTAAAGATGGCCTTCAAGGAGGCACCATTTTCATAGAGGACAAACTAGACATCTTAAGAAGCTTTTTTAAAATGAAAACTCGATGTTGATGTGACCATCCATGTACGAGTAGCCATAACAAAATTTTCAAGATAACTGTGGAGGCCACAGTGGACCCCAGATCATCATTATTTTCATTTTAGACTAATTAGACATAATAAAATGTCATTGATCGGAAAATACAATTACGAGTTGTGATGACTAGATTTTCAACATGGCTGCTATAATGGACATCAGCTTGGCACCATTTTCATGTACAATCAGCCAGAGATCACAAGAAGTCTTGATGCAAAACCCAGTGTTGACATGACCAGTCATTCATGAGTATTAGCAATAACAAGATTTTCATGATGACTGCTGTGACAGTCATCCAGGATGTCAGATTGGCACCATTTTCGTTTAGCATCATGTACACATCACAAGAAGTCTTGTAATGAAAACCCAAAGCTGATTTGGTCTTCCATCAGAAGGATTAGTCATTTTAAAAATATTCAAGATGGCTGCTGTTCCTGCCAAACTGGATGTGTAAGCAACACCAACTAAACCATGGGATGAATGTGCATGTCCAGTTTCATTGCAATCCTCCAAGTATTTTAGGAGGAGTAGCAGTAACAAATTTCTGCTAACGGATGGACATCAGGTGACAGATGGACCACCATCCCATGCACTCTTCTGGTCAATATGTCTCAAATACTGCACATTAATTGAATGGAAAATAACTTCCATCACTAAAGTGTGGTTAGATGGTCAACTGCCGAGATTAAAGAAAGCATCATTTCAACCAGATTACCACAGTGAGGTGTTGCAATAAATTCCAGTGTCATGAAATATTTTACATAATCTTTAAAGTCAAACTTCATGATGTTAAATGGACTTGTAATTACAAATACTTTTTATAAGAAGACTAAATTTAAGTTCTTTTTTTTGACACCACCAACATGTAGAAAGATAATTAAACATATTATTGTATCAAGAAGACTGAAAAAAAAAACACTAAAGCAAATTGGTCTGTGATCTGACTTGGTCAAGTAACTGAATATTATTTTGAGCATATGACTGTTTACCTTTTTAAGGCATGTGTATCCAAGAATGTGCACGAACCAAAATAATTTTAACAGCACATTTGTCAAAATATAACCAAACAGTATGTGCACAGAAAACAATATTCAACACGTAATATTAGCAAACAAAACCTCTGCAGATACTGACCATTATGAGCCAAACGATGCTGATTTCCTTATAGTTCTTTGGGAATTAAATAATAAACTATATTAGCAAGCTTTTAAAATTAAACTGCAACTCAATTCAATGATTTAAGAGTGGAGAATTTCAAGTTAAATCTGCTTGATTTACAGGGTTCATACAGAATTCTGAATGATAAATTCAAGGACTTTTCTCAAACTTTCAAAGACCACAACATAGATTTTCAAGACCTATTTTTGCTAACATTTATTATAAAAGTTATGTTATATGAGAAAACAATGCAAAATACTACAATATGGTTTAATGATGAAATTAAACTGAATGGGTCATCAAAATAAAGAAACCAGGAAAACTCGACAACATGCGAATCTAACCTTGGAAAATTTTATTTGTGATTATGGAAAGAAATTAAAATGTTTGGCTTTATTTCAATTTTCAAAGACCTTTAAAGACCTCAGGGTAATTTGCTTGATTTTCCCAAACTTTCAAGGCCTTGAAAATGCTACCTCATTTTTCCCAAACTATCGAAGACCTTCAAAGACCATATGAACCCTGTTAAATAACTGCAAATACTGGTTATGATCTACACCATCTACAATCACATACTTGCCAAATTCGCTACGCTATTAGACAATATCATCATTTATATTAACGAGTATCCATGTCAAACTGGTTTATCATACATGGTATTCAGAAGGTGCAGCCTATGTATACAAGCACCTTTCTTGTTTGCATTTTTTCCGTCCTTCTCCTGAATGCTACATATGGATTGTTAGTCGTGGAACCATCACGCTTTTCTGTTTTCACTTGCAATATCAAGGGATGTTGCTGAAAATAAAGTAAATCTTGGTAAACGCAAGCTTTCTAATGGACAAATGCTGTATAGTGGACATGTAACACTCATTTCTGATGGATGAATGCAAGATCATGAACATGTAATACTTATTTCTGATGGATCAAGGCAAGATCAACATGTAACACTTATTTCTGATGGATCAAGGCAAGATCAACAACGTGTAACACTTATTTCTGATGGATCAAGGCAAGATCAACATGTAACACTTATTTCTGATGGATCAAGGCAAGATCAACATGTAACACTTATTTCTGATGGATCAAGGCAAGATCAACATGTAACACTTATTTCTGATGGATCAAGGCAAGATCAACATGTAACACTTATTTCTGATGGATCAAAGCAAGATCATCAACATGTAACACTTATTTCTGATGGATCAAGGCAAGATCAACATGTAACACTTATTTCTGATGGATCAAGGCAAGATCAACATGTAACACTTATTTCTGATGGATGAATGCAACATCATACACATGTAACACTTATTTCTAATAGATGCATAGAATTGTAAAACATCTCAAACTTTTCCAAAGGAATGTCAACATACAATCCTACACAATAAAAAAATAAGTTACAAGTTTTTTTTTAAAAGTATATAAAATAAAAATAGATGCTGAAAATTTAAAATCATCAAATTATGGAGTCAAAATCTGTTATATAAGCTACATTCTTTTAAAAAGTTTAATGTTTTCTTTGCTGTTACATTATTTAAAAAAATCTGGTGCTCACAAAAAAAAGTTCTTTCTCATAGGGAGGAAGCTGATACACTCAACAAGCAAGAGGTTAGAACATAATCCATTGTTAATGGATAGTGGCAAGGCATTCACCACCTCATCTCTCCTATTTGTAATACACAAGGGATGCTCTAATACTGTCAAATTTTTATCCTCCATAATCTGCCAAATGTCTTGAGTAAGTAAATAAAATATGTGTACAAGACCACATACCGTTTTCAGTCTTTTGTTCAGCCAGTAGTCATAAACAGAAATGATGAGATCGTCGTCCTCCTTCAAGAGAAGTTTGGCTTCTTGTAAAGTCACAACCTGTAGAGATAAAAACGTATGCATTTAATGCAAAGAACATAGTTAACCCTTTAGCTACTACAGCTGTTGTGCAGTTTTACTACTGCTGAGTGCTATCATATCAGTTACTGAGACTACTGAGGCTGGTTGATAGGCTGAGTATTGGAGCATCATCATGGCTGACTACAGAAACTGACAATGAAAACATGCTTACATTGATATTCATTATTTCATTAGTTTTTGCTGGATTTCAGTGAATTAAAAAACAGCTTACCTTGTGTAGTGTGTGTTAATCGTATATTTCCACTTTGTATTCTCCTACATTCCATCATATAAGAAATCCCAGTCATGTAAACTGTTTTGAATCACACATAATAAATCCAATAGTTACATATGTACATATAAAAACATGAACGAAATCCACTCAACTAAAAAGTTGAGAGTGGTACCTCTCAAAACAGTCGTTATCCACACATAAATGTACTTGGCATTGTTTGCATCCAATGAAAACTTCATGTCTCCTCCCTTTCCTAACACACATCTGCATCTCCCACATTTTGGGAACCATCCTGGCCAGTGCCTTAAACCTTCGGTATTAACACTGGACAGAGCTTTTCTTTTCCTACTTCCCTGAAAGCCAGCAACCATATATTTGGCCACGTTAATTCTGAATTCAAGCTGTGTTCTTTTCTTCTTTTCTTTTCCGGACTTTGTATTGATCTGGTGGTTTGAGAACTCTTTCATACATATCAGGGCATTACATATCACTGTATCAATGAGAAACCAAAAAAGTTATTTCCACCATTTCTTAACTTTGCAGCAAGAACTGTTTTGGTCTGCAATATCCACCCCACCCCACCCCTTTGTTTTTTGAATACTCATCTGCAACTTTTGGGCAAGTTACTTCTTTTCGTTGGCCTGTTTTTTCTCTTCGAGTTACAATGAATAGCTGTGTGGGATCCATTTCGTTAAATAAAATATGGACAATTTTCTTGTCTTTTGAGGCAACACAGACCAGAGTCTCTTTTTGCATAATTTTCATATCCCCGGCTTTTTTAACCCGTTTTTTATATATAAAGGTTCTGGCATTCCTTTCCTGTTTCCTCGGATGGTACCACAACAAAGGAATCCATCTCGACGTAAATCTTCAAATAACGGGATTTGAAAAGAAATTGTCCATATAGATGTAGTGGTTTTTGTTTATTTTTTTTCTTGGAGGTCTTTCACCACCTAGATCCTAATCCTTCTTCTGTCACTCTCCCTCTCTGTCCATCGGCCTTTCCAACATGCACTTGAAATTCATGGATGTAGGGATGGGCTCTTTCCCAGACTTTAATGACAAATTTTGTGGGTTTGACTAGTACTGCTTAAATAACAGTCTTCCTTTATAAGCAATCATGCCTTCATCAATCGATTGGTTTTTGGGAGAGTCAAAATTTTCCAGGCATTTATGAAAAACTGTTGTAGAAAGGTCTTATATGGAAAATCTTGTCATGTCCTGCTTGGCCTCTGGGTGGGTTAACACTTGTGTCGTTGGCAAGGAATCATTTCCCTATTTTATCATACCTTTCTCTTGTCATGATTTCAGGTATTCCTGGTATCCCAAAATATACAGATGTCATCCATGCAATGGAATATTTGGGTATCTGCATAATACCCATGACGATGTATATTCTAAGATATGCCCACATCTCCATGATGATGGTTTCATACCATTTCTGGTCTTGTTTTTGGTCCAGCATTTTCTTGGCATAATTGTTTGTTTCTTTCAAAAGCTTTTCCACCAGACAGTCAGGAAAAAAAACTGAGTAAAAAATCTTTCTTGTTGCTTAGTGGTCCAAGCTCGATTGTTGAAACAACATGACAATCAAAATCATTGATCCTGAACACGGCAAAGTCATCACTCCATTGTGCAAATGGGACTATGTCTTCCTCGTCATCCGATCAAAAATCACATCTGGTGTTAAAACGGGGCTAATATCAATATCGGATCCACTTTCTAAGAATGATTCATTAAACTCTACAATTTTGCTTGCACTTAACCCTTCAAAGTTGCTCATATCTGAATCGGAATCCATCTTTGTTTATCTCAACTATACATTTTTTGTAAAGTGCAGAAAACCTCCTATAGTGTCTAAATTTAATCTCTGTTTTCAAACTTGTATCAAAACGTTGAGTAAACAGTCCTCTCATTGGTTATGACAAATCAAAAATGTGTAAACCTCTGTACTTTCAACAAAACAACATTTAGTAACATAGAAGTCACATCCGCATAGATGCGACACTGGGGTTTCGAATACTGAACAACTTTACGCACATAAGCGACACTGGGGTAGTAAACTAGGTTTTTCGGCACTGCATACATGCATCAGTGGGGTTCAGGAGATATTTAAAGGTGACGCTTAGATGCAGCAGTTGTAGCTAAAGGGTTAAATCTCTTTAACACAATACAAATATAAAATTTAACTACAAATACAAAATTTAACTACAACTTCAAGTTCCAGTAATAAGTGGATTATCCAAGTGGTCCTTGTAGTAAGAGTTACTGCTTCCAGGGCAGAGAATATATAGTCCTGAACCATGGTTCAGACCATTTATGACAATACTGGGTAAGGACTTCGTAAGGAATTTATAAGGAAAAATGTCTTGAATGTAAGGACCAAACATTGTCACAACCCTGCCAATTCCATGCCTCCGGACTTAAAAGTCAATGGATTCTTTTGAGGTGTGTCGATTAGTATACTGACTTCTGTTTCCAGCTTCCAGTTGAGTCATACCAAAGACTTCTAAAAAGGGTATGAACAGCTGCCTTGCAAAGCACTCAGCATTAAGAGGTGTGTTAGCACTGGTCGGCCTGGTGTCAGGATAATGTGACTGGGTGGGACATCATGCTACAAGTCTGTGGCATGATGACATCACTTTAAACTGCCACACTGCAGACATCATAGCAGTATGACTGGAAATTTGTTAAAGCTACATTAAAAATCTAAATTGCACAGTTCTGCAGGTAACTGTCACAATAAAGCTGATATTTACTATGGAAAAATTAGAAAAACAACAAGCAAGGACAGCAGTGAAGTGGGGCACCTTAGCGACAAGGGAAATCCCAGTCAAAAAGGTCGTGGGCCAAAATAGCGATAAGGGGAATTTAGCATGGGTGGGACTATAGACGGACAAGGGGATTTTAACATGGGGAATATTGCTGGGATTGTTTAGCCTCACGGGAAATTTAACATGAGGAATATTGCTGGGGCTGTTTAGTGACAAGGGGAATCCATGTGAAGGAAGCCATCTCTTACGATAACTTCACATATTATCTACTATCCCACACAGAAGGGAAGAAAATAACCCAATATCTACTATCCACACAGAAGGGAAGAAAAATAACCCATTATCTACTATCCACACATAAGGGAAGAAAAAACCCCAATATCTACTATCCACACAGAAGGGAAGAAAATAATCCATTATCTACTATTAACACAATAACCCCTGGCGACGAGTTAACGTGGCAGGAGGTAGTAGCCTACTGCCGAGCTCTGTAGCATCATGGTCATGCATGCTACACTAAAGTGGGTGGTATTGTAGAAAGGTAGACAGATATTGCTCTACAATGATACCAAATAATCTGGAATTTCTAGTTGCACTATAAAATACAGAGGGAAAACCCTCATTTTGTTTACCCGTTTTTTTTCTAATCAAAAATTGGATGATCACCTGGAAGTGTTTTCGGATGTATTCAGAAATAGCTATCAAAATGTGTTTCCTACTTGAATTTCAGGCGAAAACAACAAAAACCTAACAACACACCAAGACAAACTAATATTTAGGATATTGATTAGGTGTCTTTTCTAGTTTGTTGCGATAATCCTGAAAAGAGCTTTTGTTAAGAGTTTTTTGGCAATCTTTTTTAACGCCTGGGATTACGTCCAAGTCTGACAACATCTTTGAAGGATGTCTGAATGAATTGTTTTTGCATGGGTGGAGGGGCTTTGGACTGGACAGACAACATGGCTAAATTAGGAGGCAGTCCTTTTCTTTCCTTAGGTGTTAGAAGAGGGATGACTTCTTGAGGGGGGTGACATCTCTGTGTGTTCTGGAGCACACAAAAAACACCGATACCTATCGTCTGGTACAGGTCTTTTTTTATAGTGGAATGTGTCGCCACTGTTGTTCCATCACATCTTCATGGCAGCCATCACTCAACATGGAGGGGTTCGCAATGGGATAGTTCTTGCTTGAATGAATCCAGTAAACTCAGTAACATGCCCAATCTCTCTTGGACTTTGAGGGGCAGGTACTTTGTGAGCAGCAGTTGCAGCAGAGGTGGCAGGGGGTGTCACCAATGGAGAAGTTCATGGAGACACAGGTTTCCATTTATCAAATTAGGAAAGATCTGTATCAGATTGGGTTAGCCATAGTGCAGGGAATGTCACTTTTGAAACAAAGACAGGCAAGACAAGAGTTTTTATACTTTTTTCAGGATACGTTTATTGCAAGTTAAAATGGAACGCAAAAGACAAAAAATACATAAAAGCCAAAGGGTTAAGTAAAACGATAAACTACACATCAAAACAATGGAAGTGGAATATAAACAAGTCACTGTTCAACATTTTTGGTGATGAGGGTATAGTGTCCTAGGAACAATCTGTCAGGTTCTTAAGAGTCTCTACACTTGGCACAGTTATACAGGATTCTCCCAGTTTCTGATTAACCAAACTTGTATGATGTCTGTTTGAAAGGATTCATCTTTCTGGCTAGGCAATGGTAGTCACAATGAACTATCATTCTTGGATGTTTTCCTTTCTTATATACTGACCAAGATCAGCATGTTTTGACAAGTTTTTCCAAAGGTCAACTGATGATTTGGTGTGTGGCTAAACGCACAATCTTGTGAGGTTAGTAGGTGGTCACTTTAAACTCTTGATCCTCTCCAGACTGCAAGGCCTTTTTCAAGACCCCAAAGTTCACCACTTGACTGGTGCGATAATTGAGAGTCAATCCTTTCACTTTACTTTACACTGGGTGTACACTTCTCCTTGTGGGTCCCGGTATTCGTAGCTGTAATTTTTGGGACCACCACTAGACAAACTTAGCATCTTGTCGTCGGGGTGCTCGTCCATCCAGGCTCCTAAACAGTCTCCTTTGATGTCAGGGTGACGTTAACCCAGTCAATCAATGTAGATGCAACTGTGTCAAAATACAATACATGATCTCCTAATTCATGTAACGCTTTGTACAATTTTAGGCAAGCATGGGCTGTCAAGTAGGCCGCAATGATGACATTTCCAAATTCATCAGCCTGTACAAAGTCCAGTTCTTCTTTGTAACTGACCAGGATCAAATCCTCACGAACGATGTCCACGTGTTTCATGTATTTGGTTTTGTCGTGAATCATCTGGAAGGTTCTGTCAAATACTGTCTTGGGTCATTGTGCCATTTTACCCCACAAACAATTTATCACTCCAAGGGCAAGTCCATCATATTGAGTTGGGAAGTATTACTGTTCCATTTTAAATGCCACAAAACATATTTCCCTCGTGTAGTCAAGGTCAATGTCACTAGTATGCTCTCACATTGGTGTGATGAAGTGAATATTTACTTATTTAAGCCAATTTTGACAAATAAGGAATAAATACTGATATTCTGACATGTCTGTTACATTTGTACGTATCTGGGATTAGTGGACATTTAGGTCTATAATGTAGCCTCAGGCAGTTTGTTAGCTGACTGAGTATAAAGACTGTTTTGGTGCATGTCCTCAACATAACATAACCAAGAATTTGTTTTAACCCCCCCCCCAAAAAAAACCCACAAAATAAACCACTGATACACACAATGCCTTTAAGAGTTCTAAAATCTAAACAAGTTGTTTGTGTAGAAATTTCTTTCATTGCTAATGACTTTTGATAACAACTTGTTCAATATTAGTCCAATTTTTATACCATCATCCATGTTTGATAAAGCATCAGCAGGATCTGTAAAGTATTGACTGGCCTCTATGCAAGTATTCTGTCAGAGTTATGCAATGCTTTTCTTTATTTAGTAACAGCCAACAAATCTGATGGTGATGGTGACTGGCATAATTACTTTTAATGCAGAGGTCGACCTAATTAATTTTCCAGCAGACCCAACTAACATGGGAATAAATTGACCATATAAAATACCAAATAGTTTTTTAATGTATCAAGTTGCAATTTTCTGAAAATATGTAATAAATCTGAATAAAAATACTTTTATTATTGTTGAAAATATTTATTTTAAAAATTCACAAGACCAAAAAAACAGATTGTATGCCTTTCCTTTTCGTTAACATCTGTGCAACTGAAACAATCGACTTCATCAATTTTTGTTTTCAGTCTTCATCCATATAACTGATCTTATCTTCACTATTATCTAATAATGGAGAGGAAATGTTGGTGTTCTAAGGGACAAACCACGAAGAATCACTTTTACACTTCTGTATTATTCAAACTTTTATGTTCATTTTCTCTTTCATCCTGACTGCTCACTTATTTGATGCCATAAATAAAACAACAGCTTGATCATGCAGCTGTTTTGCATCACAAAATATCTGCAGTTTAAAGCATCTGAGGTATTTCTGTTAACTTAGTATGCTTCCCTGATCAATTCAAATGAATCTAGTATGAATCCTGTATCTGAATCAAACAGACAAGCCAGTCTCCAGATTTTAATGCATGTGTATTTCCATAATTTGTACTTTTGTTCTGTATTTTTAGGGTAATTTCCACAAGACCTATGGCAAAATCATAAAGGTTGGCAGGTCAGTAATTAAACTTGTGATTAGTACTTAATGGTAAGCAATTTAAGGCTTCTGCCATTATGACCCATTCTGACTCATGAATGTATTAAGTATTTGGTTACAAACTTGGTGGCACATATAGGCGGTTACAAACTTGGTGGCACATATAGGCTGATACACGGGCCCAAATGATTGAAAAAGACGCAATGATATTAAAAATGCCAGTCAAAACAATGGAATGTATATGACATTGAAAAATAACGTCAGATGAATCTTCCTGATTTAGTACAACATATCTAGAAGCAAATTTGGAAAATTTAATTGACACATTGGGTCTGTGCCTAAAGATATCCATGCTTATGTGAAAGGCAATAAGCTAGAATGCTAACTATGTTAGTTTTGTTTCTTCATAAAGTTCTATTACAATGGTTTTTAGGATTAAAGTGTCCAGGTTCTTCCTCCACCACTGATACTGGCCGCCATGTATAGCATATACTGTGCTTAAAAATGGTGTTAAATCCTACAACAACTTGCAAACTTGCCATGGTGAGGTTTATTTTTAAAAATAAAATTTTTAGTAATGGTATCCATATCTGACATTGAATGATCATCATTTGTAAAAAAGATATTTAAAGGTTCTGATGCCAGGATTTGAGGCTTCTGAGCACACGTTATTCAAAGATTTTTTTAATATTTTGGTAATGATGGCCATTTTTGATAACAGGTTCAATTATACCTTCCTGTCAGATTAGGCCAAATTCTGTTGAGCAGTTTTGGGATATCACTTAAGGTGCCACGGGCCCTTTACAATACCATTTATAATTTGGTGCAAGGGACCAAGGAAACTGACTGAAAAAGATGTAACAATATTAAAAATGCCAGTCAAAACAATGGAATGTATATAACACTGGAAAATAACGTCAGATGAATCTAAAAACAAATTTGGAAAATTTAATAGACACATTGGGTCTGTGCCTAAAGATATCCATGCTTATGTGAAAGGCAATGAAGCTAGAATGCTAACTATGTTAGTTTTTTTTACTCCATAAAGTTCTATTATAATGGTTTTTAGGATTAAAGTGTCCAGGTTCTTCCTCCACCACTGATACTGGCCGTCATGTATAGCATACATTGTGCTTAAAAATGGTGTTAAATGGTAGCCATATCTGACAGTGGATGATCATCATTTGTAAAAAAAAGATATGTAAAGGTTCTGATGCCAGGATTTGAGGCTTCCGAGAACACGCTATTCAAAGATTATTTTATATTTTGGTAATGATGGCCATTTTTGATAACCGGTTCAATTGTACCTTCCTGTCAGATTTGGCTAAATTCTGATGAGCAGTTTTGACATGTCGCTTAAGGATTTTTGATGGCAGATTGGGATTATTATGAACAAACATGATAGGGTTTTGTGCTAGGATATTTGAAAATCAATAACAGTGAATCGATGATGCTAAAGTGACCAATCAGTTGTCACATTACACCAGTAGAAAAAGTAGGCTTTAAGAAGACAGACTAAAGTCAATAATTTTGTCAGCAGGTACGACTACACATTTTGTCGACATGAAATATATTTATATTTTACTGAAACCAGATGGGTCATCAGTCTTTAAAAAGATGGGTCCTCAGGTCTTTCAAAGTTTCTGGAAATAAATGTTATCCATCTTTGAATTGGTACATATCTGGATATGATGCTTCATTTTTAATGCAGGTCTGAGGACTGTATAATCTAGGTTCGACTTTTAATGTTTTTCTCAAGCATCTGATGCAACTGTTACAACCATACTCTGTAATATAACACTGTTTAAGAACTAATATACCTGCTGGCCACTGCCTTTTTCAAGGCGGTCCATCATTTCCTCAAATTTGAGGGGTGTGATCTCCATTTTCTTCTCCTGTTCATTTAACCATTCCTCGTCCTCACTGTCCATGTCGTAATCTGGTATCTCCTGGTCCATGCCAAAAGCTAGTAAATAAATAATTTAAAATGGTTAAGACTCTACCATGTTAATCTGTTCCCCTTTTTTTTTTAAATTGGGTCGGGGAATCATGCTGGTTCATATTCAAAACTCACTTAGTTTTCCTAACGAGTAAAAATTTTCATGCCTTTAATAAATAATAAACTGAGCCTACAATTAACACCAATATAAAACACGCTACCTTTAACCCCAAAGTATAAGGATTGATAAGCATATGTCATAGCCAACTATTTTAGCTTCACATCAATAACTTGTAAATGTAGGGTTTAAGAAACATAAGTAAATAAAACAAACTTCACTGAAACATTAACTTTTGATGTCACCAACTGCCAAGTGAATACAGCCTGCCATGTTTCACTTCCCATTAAAGCATTTCTAACCATAAAAAAACATGAAAAATGATAAGCAAATCTTTCGTTTTTGTGTGAATACTATACAGTTCAAATGCATCATGGAACCCACATATCCCAGTGGGGAGAATAAATCCATCTAATTTCAATAAAATTTCAGCAATCAGCAACCTTTATTTTGATCACATATATATTCACCTGTCCCTCATTAACTCACGCACAGTGGGGTCCACAAACATAGACCACACTATAAGCATGGGTGTAAGTTATTGAGTGACCTTCAAAAATTGAAAAAAATCTGTACATCAAGAGAACTGTTTGGGGGAACTGGGCTGTTTAATGAATGAATCCTCCTTTTACAATCACATCGATAATAATTGTTAATAACGCATTTTCTAATGAAACTGTTCTTTATTCTGTATAAATAACATTTATTTTCAAAATTTCCAGCATGAGGAAGATTGTTCTATCTGGTTTCAACAACCATCACGTGTACACGAAAACATCTTTGTATTACATCACTGCTTTCTGGTTTGTTGATTTGTCTGGTTCCTGGAGTGGTATTTCATAGTATATTACCAAGTCAGGAGTCAAAGTAGCCGGGAACTAGACTATCTGTTGATACACCACCCAAAAAAAGAGTACTTTAAAAAAAAAAAATAGCAACATTGCCTACATTGAAACTAAATTTGTGTATTGTTCAATTAGTACAATACTGATGTCGCGATTTCATTGAAAGTAATAGTGAAACTTCTTATCATCCTTGAGGATATCTCTAAGTGACAGTTCAGAAATTCTCTGAAAATCGCTTGCCCACAATGGTCCCTAGCAGTGAAACCAAGCTCCTTATTTTACAAAGTATTCATTTCACTTGGTCGCCTTGCAATCTTTGATCACAGTTATGAAGGCGTTGGTTAATTTAAGGTAGTTTATGTTACATACACAATAACATTTATAAGTGTTCACTTGATCAACTTAAGTGAGTTTACCCAACATACGATTGGGACAGTTAGATTTTAAGTATGTAGGATTTGTGTGCCTTTGAACTTTTGTATTCCACCTCCTTTCTTTGATTAAAAAAACATAATTAACATGATAACACAAAGGAGGCCAGCTTTTAATTCAGTGCAACAATACAACATATACTTCTGCAAGTCAGTTAAAGGGATAATCCTGGGCTTTGCCAATGATGCAAATTGCGATTTATTTTCCTTATTGGCAATAAAATATACCATCTGGCAATTTTTTTTGGTGATAACCTTTTTGGCTGTTTAATTTGTACATACAATCATGGATTTGGAGTGGAGACATTCAAAGGGACCACGAAAGGAAGCCACAAACTTGGATGCACAATGCACTGCAATATGTTACATAACCAAATTCTTTGTTCGTATGACAAACGCATCTTTACAGTGCATTGTTACATCATAGTCCGCTTTTATTGACATCTGGCCTGAGTACTGTATACTGTGATACACTCAGTCATGCTACCGGACTACACCTACAATTGACCGACCCTTGAAGACGCGATCAGAAATAGCTACAATTTAATTGAATGACAGCAAATCCTTCTGTTTTTTTAATAAAATGTACCAATAAAATAGTTTTCCTGAAACATCAATGGACAAAATCTCAATCAGAATTATATACTGTCAACAGTGCAACTTTATCACGGGTAAACGAAAGTTTTCTGTTGCGAGTTCATTGTCTCATTGTAAAAGTTAACAAAATAAATTCGTCTACCCATGATAAAGTTGCACTGTTGACAGTATATAATTCTGAATGCCATTTTTTCCATTTGTTTTGTATTTACACACAGAATTAAAAAATTATCAGTTTTCTCTTAAGTTCCATCAAAACTATTTTATTGGTACATTTAAGAAACAACGTAAGGATTAGTCGTCATTCAATTAATTATAACTATTTCTGCAGATTAAATGCGGTTGTCAATATGAACAAAGGATTTGTTTATGTAACAGATAGATTCCAGTGCACTGTGTACCCAAGTTTATGGCTTCCTTTCATGGTGCCATTGAATGTCTCCATTCCACTCCAAATTCATGACTGTATGTACAAATTAAAGTAACAAAGGTTGTCACACAAAAATCGCCAGATGGTATATTTTGTCACCAGTAAGGAAAAACATAACCCAATTTGTGACAGTGACAAAGCCCAGGACAATCCCTGAGTGATCACTGTTCAATTGACTCTGTAATTTCAATACTGAACTGTCATTACTGCCACCTTTTCATATACTATCGAAAATGGGAAACTGTTGTACACTATGAAAACAGCGAAATTATCAAGATTTTGAAGCATATTATATCACACTAACTTCTAAACCTAAAAAGACTGCCTCAATAAGGCAGCTGATTTTTACATGAAGTTTACCCAGGCATCATCTCTGAATACACCTAATATGCATACTCAAACAGATCTACAAACCTATGATATCATACACACTGATATAAGTTTGTAAGACACTGTTTTCTAAAATCAATTTTCAATCTTTTATATCCATATATGTATCAAAAAAGGCCAAATTATTATACCCCCAAGCTCCTTCAAAAATCTTAGTTGTCTGACTTTGAAAATCAATTATCCAGGACGCCTAGCTCTGGGATATGATCAGCACAGAGTAGGCGAGAATTTAACAAAGTGGAAGAAACGTTATGGGGTAAAATCATACCTTGGATATGAATATACTGCTTGGTTGTCTTATAGTCTGCCCGGTATAGACATCCATATCGGTCTTCAAGCTCTTCTATCTCTGGAATGGGGATGGTCAAGGCTTCAGCTGAACCATAAACCTGTTGTGCTGACAAAGCCCTCTGCAAATGGTGCTCCTGATAAAACAATAACAATAATAATAATAATAATAGTTTAACCCTGCAATAACAAGGTAATTGGTCTTCAAAGAATGTGGTATAACCAACAAACTCAACAGAAGAGAAAGATGATTGTGGGTAGGGGGGATAAATACACACTTTTGATTAAATGAAGACAACATTTAAATACTGCCGTATATTGTCAACTTACATTTGTGTAGTACAGTTCATAATTGGTTAAGTACTGTACACGTAAATAAAAAATCCATGAATTCAAGTAAAGATCTTATGTTATAAATCTCCCAAAGTGACATGTGTCACTAAACAGTTCACTACAATATTGTCATCAGTAGCACATGGTTGTAGTTGTTGTAGGGTTTAACGCCATTTTTCAGCTCACGTGGTGGCCAGTATTAATGGTGGAGGAAGAACCCGGGAAAACACCCGACCCACAAGAAGCTACTGGCAGGCTTTCTCACATACCCACATTGGCCGAATCTGAGACTCGAACCCACGCAGACAGAGGTGAGATGGCAGTGATCCTTAACGCATGGCTGTAGTTGTTTACATGCTACATGTACTTCAAGTAGACTAGATTTTGGTCAGCTGGGGACAGCTATAACCTTGTGTGTGTGTTTATGTGATTTGGATTTTTAGCGTGGCTTTAACAATTTTTCAGCCCTATCACTATGATGTCTGCAGTGTGCCGTTTATAGTGATGTCTAGCACTGGTGCATCTAGTCCAAGTTTCCTCTAACCCTTGCCATCCCTTTTTTGATACTGGACATTTTTGTTGGGGTGTAGGGTCTGAGTCAATTACCTCTCAAAAAGTTGGAATTTGCCGACACCATTTGGTGTCGGCATGGGGTAGCTGCTTACTAGCCAGCCTATGAAACTAAAACAACTGTTCACCAGATATACTTGCATGAAATCGATACGATTTATTTTCTAATATGATTTAATATGATTTATTTTCTCAAAAATAGTGAATATAGCATTTGTTATATCTTTAGGCTGCTGACAGACGAGATGTAACGACAGCGCTGATGAAATTTTACCTGGAACTCGTCATTTTCATTCCGAGTCACATGACTATACAAATCTCAAAACCTACATGTCAATGACATCAGAGGTCCAATAATCATGTGATATCAACAATATACCATTTCGAAAAATTACCATATTTACATGAGTGGTAATTTTTCAAAGATTTTTTCAGTGTCATTGAATAACAAAGATTTCTCTATTATTTAACCCATTTTATCCTGAATACGACTGCGGTTGTAATACCTCATTCTATCCTGAATATGCCTGCAGTCGTAGTATCCCATTTTATCCTGAATACGACTATGGTTGTACTCTACTACGTATGTGTGTAGTGTCTCTAGAAATACGTGTTGTACATCACATATGTGTACTTCTTCACATACACAGGAAATGGTTAAAGCACGCATGCGCAGTGAAATTTAAAAAAAACGCGGCTGGAAAAGAAATTGTTGACTTGAAAATCGATCGATAAAATGATGGACAACAACTCTGTATGTATGTTGATAGCGAGGGTAGCAACAATGAAGTTGGCGACTTGGATGATTCCAATGATAATATTTACTTAAATGATGGGTTAGAATTTAATAAAGTTGATGAAAGAGAAGATGCATGGCTTCATGCACTTTTCGACAGCAATTCGGAGAATGAAGCTGACTTTGAAAGCTTTCAAGAAAAATGGATCCGGGATGATTTTTCACTTCAGTTGCAGCCAATGCAAAACATTATTTTTAGTTACTTTGGGATGATTTAATCTGGAAAAAACTTGTTAATGAAACAAATCCTTACATTGAAAGATTTCTAGGATTAATTTGTGACAAGTTTTCATGAGAAGCTGCACGGTGAAGTACATGTTCCAGAATGTGAAGTAAACAAATTGTTCCTTGTGTCATGTTGTCCAACTTTAGTAAAAATTTTATAACTTTTGAACTAACAGTGCTAAAAACTTCAAATATGGACCAAAATACTAGAAATTGAATTATCTTTATTTTCTTCACATAATATTAGAGCATTTCATTAATTGTCATGGACAAAAGATTCACTTAACATCTTGGTGAGTTTTTTAATTTGTTTTTTTTTCTTCAAGTCATATTTCAAAACACAGTTGTGAGCATGTTCATTGGTAAATGATAACAAAACATATATCACTGTATTGCAAATTTTATTACCTTTTCAGAGATATATAGTTTTATATACTTTATAAAAGAAATAACATTGTTACAACATTTTTAGTAAACATGGTGAAGGTGGTCACAATTTCTGCAGCTGCTGCTGTATGATGCTCCGTTTTACCACAATGTACTGTATTTACCGTATGTTTTCGGACTTCAACAAATAATTACTTTTTTGTCGTCCGAATACATATCAAATTCTTTAATTAGGTATCCGAAAACATACAGTTGAAGACAGATTTATCCCCCCCACCAATGTCTGTAACGAAGTAACCGTTAGCTCACATGACGACGTGCTGCCATGAAGTAAAACAAGTATTTTGTCAAGCACCACTGAAAGGATAATGAATGAAAAACAGACATTACTTGCCTATTTTGTCTATGTGATACATGTCCATCCACCAGAAAACACAGCCATAAATGTATTAGAGCCACAACTGTGTGCATATTTTCCAAAAGAACCGCCATATTACTATATAATCTTGCAATCCACAGTTTAACCCTCTGCTGATCGGTGATCATTAAAATCTACATTACCAATGTGCGCAAGCTTAATTTCTGTGTAATTAAGATATTAATGCAAACTAAATAAAAAGATTTTGGAATTATAATTTTTAAGACATTTAGGACAGAAACATTTTAGTATCGAGAGTAGAAATACTGGTACATGTATGATGGCTAATCTTAAAGCACCAAGGGTGAGAGGCTCCATATGGGGTGAGTGTTGTATGCACGCACAGGAAGGGTAAAAATAACAAGCAAGTTGAAATATGCAAGTCAGCGTGATTAACCCGTAAATTGCTATATTGTTTTGCAGCACAAGATCCCTCAGTGCTGAATTGTTTGAGGAAAAAAAGGAAGAAAACTGCACAGTTTTTAAACTGCATGCATTTCAATAAATATACACAATAGATACACAGACCCTATATGAAAAATGATGGTGGATGTATAAACTTTGAGATTAGCATCAAGGTACATGCGCAAGTTCAACATATTTGCATGTACAGGTAAAATTACAAGTTTTGACTGTATTTCATCTGTATTTTTGTTTGTTTTTTAATGAAAAAGCTCCAATATATCTAAGAAATGTTATATTCTTTTGTAGTTCAACCATGTACATGTACATGTTATGTCTGTCACAATATTATATCTAAATTGTGAAAATCAGAGGTAAAGAAAAGGTAACAGTTTTGTAAACATGCAATCCATGAATGTCAGAGGTAAATTTAGACCCAGAGTCAGTAGTAAATGTTCATGAAAATTTTAAACTTGTTTATTCTGGTATATTTCATGTCAACTTGTGCACTTAATGAGTCACCCATTGTGTTTATTACCTGTTCAGGTATTATTCTAGCTCATCTGAAATACTACATTCACTCTGTTGGTTATATATTCAAGTGTGGAATAACCTGAAACAATCAGGTACACAAAGTGCCACTTGGCATGTCTCACATCTGAAAGATGTTTGCTTTCTTTTGAATCCCTCACGGTCCTTTCTTCTCTTATTACAAGCAACACAATCACGTGCAGGCTGTGCTCGTTTAGCTCCAGGTGTAGCTGGAATAAATTCAGGGAAATGCCTCCCAACGAGGCATTCAGGTTGCTCACCAGCAAATCTTCGTCCTCTCCTAGTAGGTTCTGACACATCTCCTGCTTCCAGAACCAATGACTTCACTATTGAGACATGGAAATCATGGTGACTTAGTTTCTTCTGCACAGGTGAGAATTTCAGGTACAACTGATAGGCATTTACAATACATACATTCAGTAGATGAAAAAATAGTTTTCTCCACCATTTCTTGGATTTCCTTACTACAGGATTGTACTGGTTAAATCGGTCACTTAAATCTACTCCTCCCATGTTTTTCACATAATCCACAATGCATGTGGGTTTCATCACAGGTGTGTTTGTAGCAAAATGTTTTTTTGATCACCTTAGCTTCATGAAAACTTGAGATCATATTTGTCATGATATTTCACCAGTAGCAAATTGTCCTTTCTGCGAAAAATACACTCACCCTGGTTTAGTTTTTTTTAACCTTCATTGCCTCTGCAACACCTACTCTATTTGTTCGCAAGGTTCCACATGCAGAGGTATTTAGCAACTCAAGTTCATTAAAAAGTTCAGGTGATGAATAATACTTATCCATATATACTCTGTGTCCTTTATTCAAAAGACTACACTTGCAAAGCAAACCAATCACAATTTTTGTTGTTTTATTCAGCTCATCAGTGTTTAGTTCTAGTCCTTCACAATAATTATCAAGGTCTCCACCTGTTTTACCAGCATAAATGTGGTAGCCGATACAATATCCACTGCTTGCCTCGCACACCTGGAACAGCTTTATGCCAAACTTGTTAGGTTTGGTAGTGTTATAAACTCGAAATTTCTGACGACCTTTCCAAGGGCAGGTAGCTTCATCAAAACTGAGGTTCATATCTGGTGAATAAACCTCAGCAAATGCTTCAGTTTTTTCAATCATTGGGCGGATCTTGTGTAAAGTGTCACCTTGATTGTTCTCGTTGTCTGCCAGGTGTAAATTGCTTAAAATAGCTAGAAATCTATCCCTACTCAATTTTTTGCTCAAGTATGGGGTTGGCATCACATCATCAGTAGCCCAGTATGAATCAAGATCAGATTTACGTACCAAACCCATTGCTATAATCAATGAGAAAAAGAGTTTTAGCTGCTCAGGTGTGACAGGCTGCCATTTTTTCATGCGACTGTTCTCCTTCAAGTCTGCCCCATGAACTCTCTGATCTGCATAACAACTTGTTTGATCTACTATCAAATGCAATAAGTCATCATCAAAAAAAAGTCTTAAGTAGTCGATAGGTTCACTATTTGCCATTTAACATTTAATTTTGAAGTACCAGTGTATGGAGGGTTGACAGGCATGCCATCTTTTCTCGTCCAGCCAGCATGTACATCCGACTCCAGTTCCATGTAGATTCCTGGCTCAAAATCACTAATAGGTATTTCCATCAACACTTCGCCAGCTCCAATAATTTCATCCTCCTCAAATCCTTCAAATCATTGTCGTCATCACTATCAGAATTCAGTATTTGTTGAAATCACCATCGTATTCAGTGTCAGCCATTTTAATTTTTTTCAGGTACCACATGCTCAAAAGCGAGTATTTGTAAAACTTCTTTGCTCAATGTTTAGTAAAGTACAACAGAATGCTTGTTCTGGGCCTTTATAAACCAACCAATCAAATATAGTTTTACAAGCGACTAGCACTTTAAGGGTTAATATGTTGGTATTTTTTTAAAAATAAAGGTGATCTATTTGTTGTGGTTCTCTCTTTTTTTTCTCCCCCACCTAGCCGAGGGTAGCTTCAAAATGAGTAGACCTTGCTGACTCGAAACAATCGACTGCTCAAAGATTGTACTGATGTACCGGTATGCTGGAGATTTCAAGGTGTCTAGGTAATAATTGTTAATAATAAAACTTGTGGGATTTCTTTGACAGGTGTGTTCAGAAATAAAATGCAGCCATCTGGATTTCATTAAAAGAACACACGACGTACCGAACATTTAGCACCCACAATCAATATTTATCGTCTACAAAGAGGTTTACTACCAATAGAACAATAACTATGTTTAAACCTTGGCATAGAATGCCTCAGGGATAAGGGGTTTGTTTTGTTGCACAATGCCAATGAATTTTACTAATCCATACAGACTCTCTGATGTATTGTTTAATGATATAAAGCAGGGGTCATGGTTTCTAATCAAAGCCATAACTGTCACACCTATTTGAAGTGGTTTTGTGTGTAATGATGTCTACACTGACAACCAATCATATTTTTGTTAGCCAATCAAGCTATTAAAACGTAAAGTATAAATAAAATACCCACCACTATCAAAAGTTTATATATTGGATGGCTGTTGTTGTGAAACATAATATTGTTAGTACTGTAATAATTTTGATGGATAAGTTTATCTTAAGCTATGCAACAAGTGAGGAGGCACTGCTTAGTGCGTGGAGGGACTCTCCCTTGCTGAAATCGTCTCCAAAGAGGCCAGTAGGCCGTCCACAGAAGTGACCTCGAATTAATGATTCTGAGGATGCATCACAAAAAGAACCGCCTACAAAGAAAGCTGCTCTAGATGACGAGTCTGATTATCTTGAACCCGAGAGTGCTCCATCCGGTTCTGTACGTGGTCACTATAAACATTATACATTAAAGCAAAAGCAGAATATCGTTAACAATGCAAAATGTCTGGAAATTAGACCCAAAGCAGAAAAATTCAAGATTCCGAAATCCACAGTGAGTACCTGGATGAAAATTGACTTTCCTGCCGATCTGAACTTGAACGGACATTTGCCTAAGTGTGGATGACCCATTTCATATGGACAGGCTATGGATGATAAGATCGCTCAATGGGTGCTCACTCAGCGTGACTTACAAATTCCAGTCAGTGTTGCGGGAATAATGTATATATGCCAAGGAGCTTGTCTCAACAGAATTTCCGGAGAGCAAATTCCATGCCAGTCGTTTATGGGGAGAGTTTCATCAAAAGACATGACTTTGTGCTCAGAAGCAGGACCTCTCTTGCCCAACGTTTACCCAAGGATTTGGAAGAAAAGATTGCTTCGTTCCACAAGTTTGTGATGGATAGACATGAGGAGGACGAGTTTGACAATAAGTTTATTATTAACATGGATGAGACACCGATGTACTTTGATCTTGTGCCAGGGAAAACAGTGGGCAAAGAAAGAACGAAAAGCGTTCTGATTCGTACAACTGGTGCAGAGAGAAGAGACACATTACTGTAGTTTTAGCCGTTGCAGGTTCTGGCGACGTATTACCTCCAATGATTATTTTCAAGGGAAAGAGACAGCTAGATCTGAAGGCACCAAAATGGTGGATTATCGCAGTTCAAGAGAAAGCATGGATGGATGAAACGCTAATGCTGCGATGGATTGAAGAAATTTATTTGCCATTCACCAGAAGAGAGCAATCACTATTAGTTATGGACTCGTTCCGGGCTCACATAACTGGTGAAGTGAAGAAACAGTTGCAGTGTGATGTTGTGCCAGCAATAATACCTGGAGGCTGCACATCCAAACTGCAACCTCTTGATGTGAGCATCAATAAACCTGTCAAGAGCTACCTCCGCCGCAGCTGGACGGAATACATCAGGGATGCTACGAATGCATTAATATCATCTAATGAAAGCAGCAATGACCGGATCAAAACAGCCACCAAACAGACTGTATTGGACTGGGTTGTAAATGCCATGGACACATTGAAGGAAAAGCGCACAATGATAATTAAATCTTTCAAGGTGTGCAGCATCAGTGTCAATCTGAGCTGAAGTGAAAACGAGCTGATCAGAAATGACAAACAATTAAATAATATGGATGATGATAGTGATACAGAATTTGAGGGCTTTTCACCCGAGGACCTACAAAAGGCTACGGACAAGCTACTTGATAATGAATAATATATTTAAATATACTAAGCATTAAATCATATTTCTTTTCATTCTTTGATATTGCTACTTATTGTGTATGGCTTAATATAACAATGTTTATCAATCTATCTATCTGCAAACATACATACATACATAAATATATACATACAATTAAAAAATTTAAATTATATTAGTTCATGATCACAATAAATAATTGGTTACCAAATGAAGCAAATTTTGTATCAGTTAAATTAACAGTAAACACGCTGTGAATTTTACAATAAAATGAAGCAGCAGATCTTCCTAGATTGTGTCCGAAAACATAACTTGTAGAAAAAAATTATAGCAGAGCAATGTCCCAAAACTTACAAGGCATTTAAATTAGGGCATAACCGACTTTTGATCCGGAAATCGGATTCCACCGGATAGTATGAACTTCCGATTAATCGGAGTTGGACAAGGCAGGAACGACCGATTCGGATAATAAAAATAATAAAGTTGAATTTCTATAGCACCGTGTCTAACACTGCGTGTCATTCGATAGTGCGTTAATAAAGTTAAATAAGAAGTCAGAAAAGTCCAATATGGTCAACACAACGGGGTGAAACGATAATACTTGAGTTAGACCGAAAGATTTAAATTTATTAAAATATATAATACAGTCCTACCCGTTTATGTCAACATCCTCAATAATGAAGGCATAATACTGAATACATTGACACATGCTAATGAGGTATTAAAAGAAAATGATTCCGCAAGAGGCCAACTTTATAGAACCAAACAAAAGCCTGTTTTATTTTTATTTGACCGCGACATTAAAGCATGGCGGCAAGATCAACTAATTGTTGAATAAAGTACAGGATGGAACTGGCCGCTTGCCGACATAAATGATTAAGGTGGGAAAATAAAAGCCTGGCGGCAAGATCAACTAATTGTTGAACAAAGAATGGGTCGGAACTGGCAAAAAAATAAAAAATTTCATGGATTCTTTGTGGCTTTGAACTTCGTTGCATTTTGCTATAGTCCTGCCATATCCTTCCCCTTGTGACATCAGTGTGATATGCAAAACGTGTGTAACACGGTTTAAAAAGTTGATTTGAAAAACCTTTTAATTTAGCATTTCCGATTAATTGAATCGTATCCGGAATCGGAAAAATTTCATGCCCAAATTCCGGAATCGGAAATCAGTAGAAAAATGCTAATCGGTTATGCCCTAATTTAAATATTATATTTTCCAAAAAAAATGGTGTCCGAAAACATACGGTAAATACGGTATTTAGAATTGCTTCTCAGGAATCAGGCACTGCAGTTGAAATTGGTAAACAGGATAAAATGGGTTAAATATTTCAATGAAAAATTTCATTCTGTACAATTGTTGATTTCTTCCTAATATGGTATAAGAAGTGCATGTTATGGTAACCAAGTTTTTGTGCTGCCTTTGCTTTGACAAAATTATCTATATTGGGTTTCCCGCTAATAAAAAAAAAAAAGATTCCAGTAACAAACATGTGAACAGCGGCCATGATTTGAACAGATAATACTCGCTCCAGGGCCATAAACTTGAGGCAAAAATGGCCTTAGTTAAACTGGACATTGATATTGTGCTTTCTTTTATTTGAATTTGAGGAAGTATTTAAATTTTATTGCGTAGAATATTTCTTAACACATTAATCCCTGGAGGTTTTTGTCATTTTCGCCAGAAAATCGAGTAGGAAACACATTTTGAAAGCTATTTCTGAAAAGATCTAAAAACACTAAATCACCGGTGATCTTTCAATAACATACTGCCTAGTTGTGTTAGAAACATCATTTTTCATTGGCTATTTGACTCTCGCATGAGCAGAAGGGTAAAAGTTGGAGTGTTTTTTTGGTTTTTTTTGCTAAACGGAGCCATTATTTTTGTATCGAGACCCCTCTTTATTCCAAATGCCCATCTTATCCTACTTTTTGCAAAGGCTCATCTGTCTGTTTGCAGTCCATACCGGTATGCCTTAGATCTGAGACCAAAAAGTCTAAAATCCGGACACCAAATCGGATTCAGACCATGGGCGAATTTTGGGAAGAAAAAAGTCGGGTCAAAAAAATGAGTTTTTTTTTATCTGTATGTTGTAGTGCAACTTGATATTCCAGATTATTTGGTATCATTGTAGAGCAATATCTGTCTACCTTTCTATAATACCACCCACTTTAGTGTATCATGCATGACTGTGACACTACAGAGCTTGGCAGTAGGCTACTACCTCCTGCCACATTAACTCGTCGCTAGGGGTTAGTGTGTTGATCAGTACTTACTATTGACCTAGCAAATGTCATCAAGAACCCGAAACATGGTCAGGCAGGAAGTTAGACAGTCTAGCTTTAAATATCTGCATTGATTCTTAAATAGGTTGCGCGACAAAGGAGAAGTGTCCTCCCTTGTATTATTATATGGTTCATGTATGTCAAGTAAATTGTAAGCAACCATGAGCTCCTGTGATTACGAATAAATGAGCATACAACGAACTGTAATCATTATTCTGTGTCCCATTCTTAAGTTCGAATACTTTTTTTTAACGGGTACCCGTAGGCATCTTTAACTGTATCATAAGTTGTGAATCGTGACTCGTATCAATGTGGCAGAAGTATATCATTTCACTCCTACACACTATATGCCCTTTTGATTTAAGCACTTTCATTTTAACCTAATTTATAACAAAGAAATAACATTCAGTTTTTGTTCCACTATGCTCATTTTTAGGATACCGCTGGCACCATGTGGTGTGACTGATGCCCAGCTCACATATGAGCATTTGTGTGCATCTCATTACTCACTGAGCTCTAAGTTATTTTTGATTTACACTATAAACTCTGAATGTATCCATGGTAAATATCAAGCTTCATCTGCACTTGAGGAGTTTGCCATTCAGGCATGGGGACCATAACTGCTTGGGATAGGAAAACATCTTTGAAAAACAAGAGGGGTTATTAGAAATTAACAAGGCATTGTTTGAATATCCCACTAGAAGAGTTAGAGTAATGGGCACCCCCAGTTTTAACTGTACTCACTCTTGACATAATTATGAGTTCACAATTAGATCACAAATTCCAGGTTTACCTTACTAGATCATATATGCATTGATGTCAATGCATTGCAGCCTTTTGAAAGGAGAATTTTCTTTGTTTCTTCATGAAGGTCCATGGAGGCTGAAAACATTCCATATCTTATGTGAGTGGGCCACAAATGAATAAGAGTACCATGAATGGCATGGTGGCAGAGAATTGCAACTTTTTGATATATGATTGATTCTGACCCTACACACCAAAATAAATATCCAAATATCAAAATTGAGGTGGGATGGGTAAGAGGTAACTAGGACTGCTGAAATGGAATTCAATGAAACCTGAAAACATGACAATTTGATTGTGTTCGAATTCACTGGGGAAAAAAGTAAGTATAGCAACTCTGCTTTAATTTGTGGAAAAGTTTCTACATGTGATGCCAAGTGTACAAGATATTCCTGAAAATTTGGCCCCTAATTCCCATCAGACAATCATGGGTCACATTATACAACTTTGTTTATTTTGGCAATATGATGTTACCATATTTCATGCATTTTTCGTACCCTTTAATTTTTCATACACAATTCAGTCATCAGAATGGTAATTATTTAAATGTTTAATAATTTTCAAGAAAAAAAAAATCATTTAATTTTAGGATACAATTTCTATTAAAAAGATTTACGTTTGCAAGAAAGATCACAAATACTGTACTATCCTTTAAGTGCTTCTTCGGTTTTGACTTAGAAATAATTAACATTTCATTGCAAATCTATTCTACGATATACCCCAATATTATCTTTATTGCTGAGTTCAAATAACAAGTAATGTGTATGATCACTTGTCCTTATAACATCTGTTGTATGGACAATGGCTTCAAAGCACAGTGACAGAATTTCATTTCATTAACAAGAGCCTCATTTCCGTACTGGCTGCCTTGCTGATTTGACCTCGTTTGTCAATTCTTGCCCTCAATCTGGTTTCAACTGGAATAACCAAAGTGCTAAGCATGTTTAATTACCTGAATTGTTGATTTAGCAGTGTTTATTGATAATGGAATATAGTAGGGTCATAATACATGAGGATTATCACAATCGTCAGGTAACAGTCTTTGTTCTCTTTGCAAAGGCTACAAATAAAAACCACTCTGAATAAATACGGTCTTGTACACCAACAAAATTGTGTTTCATCTCACTCTCTCGCATACACATACATGCGCAAGTGATTTCAAGTTCTTTATTGTTGATGTAAAATTATAAGCCACACTTAATTTTTTGACAATGTGAACTCATATCGTTGTCTACAATTACCAATAAATAATGCGCGTATCTATGTTCAAACGATCTTAATCATAGGTTGTTGAGTAAAATGTATTCCACAGAACTTGTTCATGTATGATCCCTTTATTTTTCATACACAGTACCACCAAAATGACATTTATTTGACATAATTTTTCGTACACTGAAATTAATAATTATTTTTCGTGTACAAAAATTTACATGAAATATGGTAATCTTATTATGAAACAAAACATCAAAAAAAGTTATTCTCAAACTTTCAAATTAGTCATGATAACCTATTTTTAGTTTGGTCATGTTAACTAGGGCCTAACCGAGTAGATAATTTTCACCGAGTACCAAATCCGAGTATTTGGATGTACTATTTGCCAGATAGAGGCATGAACCGAGTAGTAGGTGTGACTCCGGAGAGTACCGTTTGTTTCATTATCGTATGCAAAGCTTAAACTTTTCGTGTATCATATATATCGCCTATAAGACCAAAATTTTTAGTCGGAAACCATGGGGAAAGTCTGGGGGTCGCCTTATATACGAGGCAAATCCATTTAGAATTTTAGAAATCCATCAAGACTGACCTACAGTAAAGTTCGATCGACAACATGACTAATTATAAACGTAAGTAACACATTGCACAACAATAGTACATTACGTTTATTTATTTGAATGACTATACGAAGTAATGAAAAAATTATATACATGCAATCAAAATTCGGAAATAAAGAATTAAAAATGAAGTACTAATACTAAGTACTACATAGTTTCAGACTCGATAGTCTAGAATATTTAGGAGTAAAATCAGTAAATGTGCAATAACTAACACAGTAGCATTACTTATACTACAAATACACTGAACTACTTTTGCAAAGACTGTCGAACGAAATACCGACTATTACCGAGATGGTAAGTATACTTAGTAACATAATAATTAAAGTCTTATAACTACTAAAAAATGACAAGAAAATCATAATATAACGTAATATTTTAGTAAATGCAATAAATTTCCCAAAAAATTGGTAATTTAGTTGTCTCAATTTTGTTACTGTTAGTAATTGAAATTAACCACGCTCAAGTTATTCTTCAAGAACAACAGCTGTTCCAGTTTGTGTGAGACCAAGCTTGAATGTTTATCCTCGCAAATGTCACTTGCACTGCTGAATGAACGTTCGCTTTCTACACTGGAAGCAGGTGTTGCAAGAAATGACTTAGCACAATCTGCCAAAATAGGATATTTGTATTGATTTAACTTCCAGTATTCTATGAAATCTAACGGAGAAGTAACGCGTGGCTGAACTGGTTCAGCCAAATAAGCATCCAGCTCCTTGAGGCAGACAGCTTCATCCATTGTTGAATCAAAACCTGCAGTGTGCTCTTGCTGCTGGTCATCAAAGTCTTCCAATAATCATCGAGAACGGAAGAAGCACCATGTTTCATATCTGAATCAGCAGCAACTATCTCAGAATCCGACTGCTCTGAAGTACATTGTGTTACTGAAGTCACTGTTGCAGTTGCAGATTGGCGTGTGCGAATCTTTTTCAGAGCTACTTCGAGGAGAATCTGCCTGGCTTTTGCTTTCCCATCACTGTCAAAAAATCTCAGTTTGTAAGTTGCATCCAGCAATGTGGCAACAACACAAGTTTTACTGGTCATAAGGTGCTGGAATCGAGCATACAGATCAGTGTATATCTCAGGAGATATAGTTTGAATCCCAGTATCATTGCCAGGATTTTTTGTTCTTTGTAGATATCGTTCCAGTAGGCGAACACCTGAAATAATCATTCCGGCATGCGAGGAAGCCAAACTGGCTTGCTTAGTCTGCTATTCAAATGGTTTGAGAGTGTTTAAAACCTTCTCCACAAGGCTCCACTGACTGGCGGTTAAAGATTTGATGTCTGCTTCCTGGCTGTATACACCAATCACACGCTTTTGTTCCAGCAACCTCTCTAGCATATAGCAGGTACTATTCCACCTGGTCGATACGTCCTGTATGAGTCGATGAGCAGGAAGAAGTTGATCTGTAACGTCAAGTACGTCATCGGTCCTATTGGAATTTAATGATTCCTGAATTCTTTTCAAATGGTCTGTTGCTTTACTAGAGTGTCTAAAATGACCGACAATGCCACGTGCAATTGCGATTGCGTCTTTAACTGCCCTTTGCTTGTTGAGACTTTCACCAACTACTAATTGCAGAGTATGAATGTAACATCCTAAGTCGGATATCTTAGCCACAAGTGCTGCTTTTACCATATTTGAGCCATTGCCTCTTACCAAAATTCCCCTCCTGTCACCCACTACTTTCCACTCTTCCATAATGGACAAAAGTTCAGCAGCAAGCATTTCTCCTGTATGCGACCCTTCTAACAAACGAAGCTGCAAAAATGTGTACTGTCTCTCCCAGTTGCTGTCTATCCAGTGAGCAGTTAGACTTAAAAATGCATGTAAATTATTATCACTAGTCCATGCATCGCTCATGAAGCTTACATATAATGCTTTGTCAACCCTTACTTGAATCATGGCTTTCACAAGTACATGTCGGGTATTATAGTACGAGAAAAGTGCATGGCCGAAGGGAGCTTATATCATGGTTCCAGCACCTTCATGAGTCGAGTGAAGCCAATATCTTCAACCAAACAAAACGGTTGCATATCAACTGCTATCATTTCTCCTATTGATTTAGTTATTGCATGCTTGCGTGGATCATTTTGTCCGAATGGTGTCATTTCTCTATAAAGTAATCAAGGTTACCTTGCTTTGAGTGTTTCCTCTTTAAATCTTCTTCATCATCTCTCTTTCTTTTGTGGCTCTCTGTGTATCTGGTGTATTCGTCATACTCAGAGTGATGGAAGGATCGAAGATGATTTATTAGAGCTGAAGTTCCATATGAACGAGCATTTTTGCCACCTCGTGTTAGCCTTTCATTGCAGACATCACAATTTGCCAAAGTTCCAAATCTTGCTACTTAATTTCGGAGTAGACATTTTTCAATGAGTATTTTAATATATATATATTTATTATTTATTAATTTTATTTGACTATGTAATAATTAAATTCTGTTAAGATTTTTTTACATATGGCATCTCTACACTCAAATATTTACCGGAAGCAGAAAAATTACGCCACCTGGGGAATGCTAGCAAAATTACTAAAGGAAATTGAGTTAAATAAATTATCATCAATCATGATTCATTAAGTCCAGTGGAATGTTAACTGTTTGTGTAATTATAATTTATTTTAAAAGTTCAATATTTATTGAACTATTTTACTTGTAACCATTTGTGCGCATATTATTTGCCGAGGTGAATACTTCCGAATAGTACCAAAAAACGGGATATTCAGCCAAGGCGAATGTCCGAGGCGATTTCCAGTTAGGCCCTAATGTTAATCTCATTGAGATGCATCAACATACCAATTTTAAATAGGTTAAATAGGGTTCGAGTGCAAGGGTGTAAAGTACAGTGGGTATAGTCTGAATATACCTCTCCATTTGTTTGTAATCCACTACCAATTGAAAAAACAAAAAGCACAAATGAGATGAAAAATGCACAGAACATAGTCAATTCATTCACTGATTTATAATTTATACCCTGACCGTGACCAGGGTGGCCCTCACATAGTCATCAGCTGTGCATTTCATGCTTGACAGACTTTCCACACTAAATATGCATACACTATGGGCAAGTCTATTTTCTTTGGACAACACAGTGTTGTAGTACATCATATTTGGTAAAAACTGCTACCATAAATTAGCTGAGTTGAAAGTTATAACCCTTTGCACACATGTACATAGAAATTACACTTGTTAACTTCATGTGAAAGGCAAATTTTAAGTTATCATTCTTTTTCTTTGCCTAATTTGACATTGTAAATATCAGAAGCAGACAACATAGTATTCACCTTCAATGTACATGTACATGTAGTTGTGCATCCACATCTCCTGAAAATGGTATTGTCCAGGAAATGGAAATTATCAGCGAGCAAGGTCGTCTTTTATACTGATATTTTCGTTTTGGTATGAAACACGCAAACGATACTGTGCTAATGCCCTACTGTCAAAATCAGGTTTGAAATTATAAATCAATTAACTAAGTTTTGTATATTTCTTAGATCTCATATATGCTTTTCATTTTTTAAATCGGCAGAGGATTGGTACAAACGAACGGAAAGATATATTCAGACTATAGAAAGTTAAAATTAGGTCACACTGATGTTGGTAGGATGAAATTAACTCTTTGAAATACATCCACATACCAATTTCAAAAGTGCATTCCCAAATTTTACGTTTTTATTTTTTTTTATTTTGTCAATGCAGTGTCAAATATCAGGTTGCTTGACAACCAAATACAACTTAATAACATACATACTAGTGTAAACAATCTGACAGATACCACATGGTTTCCATAAATAGTGGGTAATCCCCCCTTAATCACGTGACCCTTTCCGAAATAAATTTTAAATTCAATATAAGCAATTATAATTCCGACTTAATTGCACATAGGAAAAAATTTCTTGATCCCTGTGACTCGTCAATTCAGTGGTTCAATGCAAATATAGGGTAGAAATGGGTGATACTATAATCTACGCAAATCGCGCCAAATCCAATATGGCGGCCAATCAATGCACGAATTCAAAATACAACACAAACGTACCGTTTCTTCCTCTTTTTCCATTCCAGTAGGCATTTGCGGCACAGATCGGTTAATAGCTGCAAAATCCGGCAAATCAGGAATTTCTTCAGCCTTATAAATTGCCATTGGCTTCGTGGCGTCCAGCGCCCGAGCCCGAAAAGATACCTTGCTCATCTTGATGACCCCAAATATGCTAATTAGAAGGACCACAAGATGGCTTTTCTCAAAAATATTGAATATCTGCGGTTCGACGTGAACCATAGACTCATAGTTTGTTACATGAATGTTTTGACATTGGTATTTGTTTACCAAAGTTCGTCTAGGGCTACTATTTAAGCCGTAGTGTTTGAACGAAGTTTCACTATTTCCTCGCAATTTAGAATTTTCATCATGGCGACCACTGAAGTCCATGAACATATCCCAGAATTCAAAATCAACATGCGCACGCACTTGCATTCATTCAACTCGAGCACGTGGTCACGCTACAACACTGAATTCCAGTCAGTGCCCGTTTCACTATGTTGTTATAAGCATGTAGTTTTCGATTAAACGATCCGAAACGTGTTTCGATTTGAATAATTCTGAGTATATTTTCTAGATACAAGGAATTTTTATCAGCAATTTCCATCCACCATATTTTCTTTATCTTTACTTACTTATTTTTGGGGAGAAGGGGTGGGGTAAAACTGATACATTACAATGAGATATTGGTAAAAGCATGCAAGATGAGTGGATATCTAGAAACAACAAAATCAATATCAAGTGATAAATAATGAAGGAAGGAGCAATTTGTAAGTGAAATGAGAGTAAAATAAAATCCATTACATTTCAACCTATTACACAGAGATTTAGTATGTTTTTATTAATTTAATTTGTTTATAAATTTACAAACAAGAAAGAAATAGAATAGATTACTTTTCGAGCAACTGTAATATATTTTTTATGTTTATTGGTAAAATGTACAATTATTTTTTTTATTTAGGTTAAATTTCTTCAGCCATATATTTTATTTTGTATTCTTTTTCTAGACTTAAATTGCCAATGAATCAATATTCTCAAATTTTCTTCATACTAAAAGCATTTTAATAGAATAGATGTATTTTCTCGCCTTCATATTTTATCCCAAAATATTTTCAACTTTCCACAGAAAGTAAAATGTTATGTATTCACCACGTTTTATATATATATTATTTTACACAAATTCTTTCTCTTCAAGCTGCATCGATTTGCATTTATATTTAGTGTTGCTAAATACATATTCCTTAAGTAATTCATCCACTCTACGAAAATTTTGTGGTTGACTTTTCTTTATTTTAGATGATTCGTATGAAGAATGAAATAATTGGACATGGTTAGGGTGTGAAAACGAAAGAGAAAGATGTCAGAGGACAAGAAAAATTTAACCAAAGGTGACAACAAACATTAAAAAAAGAGAATATTTTAATATAAATAAAATAAAACTACGAAGTCATTGTTACGAGAATTTAGATTGGGTAAAAGCTGGTGTAGAAAATTAGTATTTATTAGTTCATGCCACAAGAAAGTTACTACCTGTATATTTGTATGCGCACTTTTTTTGTGCTTCGACACGTAGGCGCCCGCACATAGGGACACGGTGGCGCGAGCCACTTGGTCTCCACCTTCTGTGATTTTACCTCTAAACATGTTTTGGCCTACATCCAAAAAACTTAATAGCTGACCACTACACGTTTGCCTCCCCCCCCCCCCCCAACAACGACAACAAAAAATTAACAAGTCTGCGGGCGCCCCAACAAACCACCCACCCCCGCCCCATTCGACATTATTTGTAATCAAGGATCGAAATTTAATCCTGTTATTTATTTTCTAGAGGTTCGTTATTATTTGTATAACTAATTGTTGTTATAAGAATGGAACCTCAGATATTGAAGGAATAATAAAGTCATGCCATGATTTTCGGGAATTCTGTAAAAGAAAACGTTCAGTTCTTAACTAATGTGACAGCAGTTTGAAATGGCTGTTAAAACGAGTACAATATTTTCTATCCTAGACTTAGGAACTTTTGGTCTAGCACCCTCGTCATGTCATAATCCGTTCCCGTACTTCGTAATGCTCGAAAACAGATGACATATTGAAATACGTGAACCATAGTAAACTTGGAAACAGTTTAAATGAGTACCAACACAAATGATAAAATTACTAAACTAGTCAGATCTGTAGACAATTAGCTAACACAAAATAAAAATTGAAAATATTTACGCATAATAAATAACGCCACAGAAATACATTGTATTGAATTATGCAGTTGTCAGATGATGGTAATATATGACGAGTTAAACTTCAAAGCAACAATGTTGGTATTTACAGACAATGACAGGTTTGGACGGAGGAGAAATGTGGCCATAGCTGTGCTGAAGGGAATCATTCGGGGGGGGGGTACATTTCTTGATGCTAAACGTGAGAAAATATTCTCTGATGTGTCAGAGTAGATGCAGATTTAGTGTTATTGGCAGCAACGACCACCTTAGTAAGAGGGTTAACAAATAAAGTAGGATATAGGAACAAGTTATGTATTTTGATGTCGGAAGATACACGTATGTAGAGCTTAACATTTTTTGTATGAGGTAAATTCACTATCATTCAACAGAAATGTATGAAGGATGAAAACAATTTTAAATGCCACATGGTGACTAAGTATATGTAATAGCTGTGATTGAATCAACCATAACAATGATACCATCTGACACAAATCTGGAACCATGCATACGTTTGAAAACATTCAAGGAACATTGCAAATTCCCCAGAATGAAAGTACCCGTTATAGACTGTCGTCTTGCTGGTAATATCCAAAGACAGTTTGTCAAGCACGGAATATTCGCAGAATGTTTCTACTTAGCATTAAAGAATGTTATTTTATACCTCTTCACTATGATCATAAGAGACCAGTTGCTTACGCAGATATCAAGCGGTTATGGAATCAAATTAGATGGCACAAAAAGAAAAGAAATTACACTAAACTGAAAGACTGGTTAACTGAATTCTCTACTGACAGATTGCACAGTCAAGCGAGAGAAATATTTCCATATAGTTGGATCCATAAAAGTAACGGGGTTGACATGTGGCAGGCAGACACTGGGGACATGCAGATGTATGAAAAGTACAACAAAGGATACAAATAGACTTAACACTAATGTGTAAAAAGAAAAATCTCTTTCGAATACATAGGGGTTAAAATAGCGAAAGGAAGGAAAGGGAATGACCAACAGAAAGCTTCTAGAAAAATCTTGAAGGAGCGAAAATCAGAAAAGATTCCATGAGATGAGTTAAAGCAGACAAAGAAGAAAACAGATTAAAAAGTTTAGATCAGTCTCTTAGGTTACATGACACTAATATATTATCAAGAATAGCTTTAAAATTGGCCAAACGGTCAGAATGGAAAGAACAAAACAAAAATGTTTTCAGAGGAAATATTTAAAATGAGGCAAATACACTTAGATGAAGCTGTTTACAAACAGCGACATTTGAACGGAGGGAATACAGCGGTCATGTTTTACAAACAAGTGTTATCTCAACTAACAACAAGATTTGAAGGGAGGTGATAAAGCGGTCATGTTTTACAAACAAGTGTTCTCTCTATGAACCAACCAAGATACTGAAGACCAAAACATTGAATGGTACAAAGGAGTCACACAAGAAATGGAAATGATTTTATAAATCTTGTAACCGTTTTGAACAGTTATGCCGTTACGTGAGTGATGTATCTAGACTACTTCACTCGAGATGGCACCTCCACTAATAAGAGTAAATAAATAACAGTATGTACTCTTTGGCTCCTCTTGTGGGGTGATTAATCTTTACACTGCAGGTATAATCTCCAATCTCTCCCCTTTGAATTATACACCGACAATCACCCTTTAAAGTATATATTTCTTTCAGATTCACTAAGCCTCTGGTTTACGACTGTTGCATGCAACACATTTTTTGGTACATTTACTTATTATCTTTGGAGAAGAATATATGATATATATATATATATATATATATATATATATATATATATATATATATATATATATATATATATATATATATATATATATATATATATATATATATATATAATTGTACTAAAAATTAAACATCTTACCTAAAAAGGATTCTTCGGAAGTTTAACATCGAAAGGATGACTACATACCAGAGCGAAGCCATTACAGGTGTATTTGAGTGAAAAGTTTTTATACAAACGCGGACCGTCACTGTAAAATTGCTTATTTATCAATTCATTCAGGTTGTGTGCTACCCATGTCTCGATCATGTAGGAACAGTGTTCAAATGTGAACAACTTAATTTTGACTGGATGCGTTAGTTTGCCGCCGTATCCAATGAAATTCACAGACCTGAAGCACAGAAACATCTGCTCGATACGCCAAGGTGTAGATAGGGTTATCACATCGGAACCATGGATAGCGAAGATGTGTCAAGGTCCGGGCTGTGCATTTGTTACATATCAATGTGTTAAAGACACGAAGTGCTCAACCATTGTATCCTAAGCAGTAGATGACTTGTTCCAGTGAACGAAAAGAAAAATTCCTGGTGGTTTTTGTAACCTAAGATGTACATAGATAATGTCCGAGATACAAAACGGAACATAACTGTTAAAGTAATTACGAATCACGATTAAACAGTGCATATTATCAAATAAAATAATATATTGTAGGATTCAATAGGAAAATAACTATAGAGGCATCCAATGACTGTGATACATTTTGTACAGTTTGTAAACCTTGATATATATATATATATATATATATATATATATATATATATATATATATATATATATATATATATATATATATATATATAACACAAGACAATATTTCTTTGGTACAGACACGTCCTCAGCAGGGCTAAGCTATTTCACTTTGTTAAGGTATTCGATTCTTCGATATTTCCCACGGTGTTTTATACAGTTTGTATGTCCTGTCGGTGACTTTGTTATGTATTGTGATAATGGTCATTAAAAACGTGTACAGAAGGATGCAATAATCAGACGTATCAGCTCAGTGGATTAAGATTAAGATTAGAGTTTTACGCTATACCTGTAACATATGATGATCAAAGTAATGAAATAATAAAATGATGACGTGCGCTGCAGGTGCAGTCTTTATTGCTAGACAAATGAAATATATCTCTGAGAAGATCCGGTTAGCTGGTTTGACCTTTAACATTGAAAGAAAGAAAAAAAACAGAAAGACGTGACAAAAGGTACAGCAGAGTCGAACATGTATATCGGATACCGCAGTAGATGTACTATAACAGGAAATCAATAACATCAAGAAGGCATTCGAAGAGGAGTCATAACCTATGTCCGTATGGATATGGTTGTACAATTTTGTCTCATTGTACTAATTTTGTTTGGAGTTAATTTAAACGTAAATATAACTGTTACGAACGACATCATCAGAATTGGGAGCTAATATTTCATACTGACCACTGAAAGGGTTATTATGCAATTTTAAGTTGAAAAGAATCACATATATATTTCTTAACGGAAGCGATACTCCAGATGTGTAGGGGGGGGGGGCAGGGGGGTACATATGTCCCCGGGCTCCAAGGTACAGGGGCGCCAAAATGAGGCTTACAACGTTACATTATAATAAGTAAACAAGGGTAATATTCAAAAATGTGATTAAACGGGGAGGGGGCTGGGGCGCCAATTTTATAGTTCGTCCCCGGGCGCAAAAATATCATAGCTACGCCTCTGCGATAATCATTTCTTCTGATGACGTTTATGACATACGAAAATCTCGACTATATTGACTCGGTTCGGACAAATGAGATTGAAGCAGGCATATGAATAACAAACTGCCAAATTTGAGATCAGGGGTAGGTAACGACGCTGTACAGTTCGTGATATATGGCAAGTAATACAACGATTCAGGGTATCAGTGGACTTCCAGATAACATAGACTGTTATCCACTGTATTTTGTGCTCTTCCGTTTGATTTCAGATTTAACATAACACTTGCAAAGCTACTGAACCAATGCAAGGTGGTAGTCATGACAGCCAACTGCAAGCCATTTGTCTTCAGTAGCATTCGGTTACTTCAGAACGAATTGCTTAATCTGTTCATAACAGGTACAGCTTCGGATTTAATACACTTTATGACTACATCATTTATGGAGCCATTTATTAACATAGCAGTCACCACAATGTTAACTAATTATCACACTTAATTACCTAGTATAAGTTTAAAAGGTGTTTTGCTATCAAGAAAATTGTTACAACTAAGAAACACAAAATTTAATTTACTATAAAAGGTGATTAAATTAACACTTTATGTACGTTTCGAATTCTAATTTCTTTTTTATCACAATCATTTTATTTTATTTACGACCTTTCTTTTAATCTTTAAGCAATCGGTGTACATTTGGAATTCTGACACGACAATAGTCTTATTCATTCTTGGTAATCCATTACGTTAATTCGGATTATCAACAGTGTCGTAGAACTTACTGTTATCATTCATATCCATGATGTGACAGACGTCGTGGTGTCCAATTGAACACCCAATATATTTACACATGCATCAAGAACTAGCAGTGGTAAACTGTAATAGTGAAGATTGTCGTTTTTAATTGAGCACACATACATTCCCAAATTCTTCAACACTGTTACATAGCATGAATGCATCTTTCTTTATGTAACAATGCACTTAGATCTCCAGGACTTTTCCAAATTTCCGAGGAGTTTAGAATCGACATACAAAAATGGATGGCCGTAACCTTGTCCTGGTGTTGAAGAAATTAGAATACAATTTATCTTTTAGTGGCATAACTGATTTCTTTAAAATTTTAAAGATATCCACGTATTAAAATGGGTTAATGTCTTTCCTCAATTATTTAGGTGTGACATCTATACTGTACAACATTTCCGTGTCTCTGTATCTTTCTCATTATTTAAAGTTTTAACCAGGTGTTCCGTTGACTGTCATACGAATCAACGGATGTATTCAAAACCTAATCGTCCTTGAAAAGTTATTTCTTTTACTTCTTTAAGAAAACTATCAGTTATGATATCCTTCCTCAATTGCATATATTTTGAGACGTTGTTTGGTATGATTTGTATCTATTCATCTAATTTATATTCAATAATATTTAAAAAAAAATAAACAGATGGTTGTCGTATCCGAACAAATTATGAATAAAAAAAACCGTATATTTGTTTGGATATTTTCATTGAAATTACAATCGTTACCTATTTAGTGATATTGTTGGTGTTTTGGGGTTAACTCCTTTTTTCTCAGCGCAAGATAGAACATACAACGCGGCCATTATAATTGGTGGGGAAAGAACCTGGGAAAACCCCGGTAAGAACCAAATACACACAGGAAGCTACTGTCAGCTGTCTCACATACCTTCACTGACCGATCTTAAGACTCGAACCCATGCGGACAGAGGTAAGATGGCAGTAAAGCCGAGCGCTTTAGATCACTCAGACACCCGGGACCCAGTTAAATGATTATGGTCTTAGAGCTTGTGTGCGTGTTTTTCTTTTACCGCGAACATTGTCCTCATTTTCTTTTCTATCCCAAATGTGATATATTTGTTGAACTAAAATGTTTTAATCATCATATGTAAATACTATTGGTCTTGCACCTTCTATTCTTAATGTTTTTATACATTACGTTTGTGATCTTACTCATCGCATCATAACGTACTTTAATATAACATGTTTCTCTGGACACTTTGATTTCAATCTCTTGCGGATTAATTTGAGATAAATACGTAACCATGACAGTTTAACTGTCCAAGATATAGCAAACTGTACAAGATAAATGGCGTTCTCTTTCGGTGCGGATCCGTTTTCTGGCCTCTTGTGCACGTTGCCCTTGGTACGATATTTCGAGTTTTGTACCTTCGAAAATACTCTGCCGTTAAGGTCTCACTGGATAGTTTCGTATTTTGACACCCCCAATTATCACAAGCCTAGCATTTATAAATTCACACATAAGCTAACTCTATAATGTGGTTTAGATTTACTTTGAGTTAGGCTTGGAAATAGGTTGGCTTGTTGGTGACTGCCTGTCACAGTTAGATGAGCATTGGAGATCAAATGCGTAACTTGGGCTGCAAACGAGCTGCCGACTTGGCTTACGTATTTATGTGTATCTGCTACAGAGGTAAATATCTAAAAATCTAGATGGTTGAGGGGTGATGAAAAGTATGCTAATTTGTTATAGTACTAGTGAACTTTATTCATGCATAAGGCACACACTGATTCTTTTAGCTGCCTTGTCACAGGAAAATATTCAAAAGAGCTATTTCTTGTCAAAAATGAATGTAAAATTTAGGGGTTTGTGGCAGTGTTGGTTCAGTATAAAGCCACCAGTTGCATCAGGAATTAACCTGATTACTGCAGTCAAAATCTCACATGTATGCTTTCTACAAAAATCATTAGTTTATTTTTATTTGTATCTTCAGTGTAAAATTATTCTCATTTTTCTGTAATTGGTCATTGTTGGATGAAAATTCACCAGATAAACTGTCCAGTGAGACCTTAGTTTCAACTACGCTATTCACAGGCACAACTGTAAAAAACACATCTCGTCCACACTGAGTGATGTTCCGGAATCTGTTTGATCAAGGCACACCTACGGAAGAGGTTTCCTCTGGCACGACGATACTTTCGAAATCACCAACTCTATCACCAAAAAGCAAAACAAAATGAAACAATAACATACAGAACTATTAAATTTATGTTGTTTATGTTGATATTTTATTTCTAAACAGGCCTTATCAAGCTCTTAAATGAGGAGTTAATCTTTCTGGCGCATAGAAAAAAGATCAGTCTTTTATAAAACTCTTTTTTTCTTGACCTATTTGTTAATTTGTGATAATAGTAATATTGCAAACATTTTATTCCAGCACAGTCGTACATTTCCATCTCTGGACCATTGAAATATAATCAACATGGCAGCATGGCATTATCTATCTATTTCAATTATTTATCGAACCTGTTTGATGTAAAGCGGTTCATCTATTTCAATAATATTTACAGATAACTAAGTTTATTTTTTTCTTCAATTTCCTCTATTACTATCATACATGATTTAAAAAACAGTGTATATTTAACTTATATTTTGATTGTATATCTATTTCATCGGCTGGTGTGTTTTGCACAGATTCCGCAGCCTAAAAAATCACTGATCGTTCCTTATTGTTCGAATAAACGCAAGTTATGAGATTCCTCTGGGCGGGTGATATATATATATATATATATATATATATATATATATATATATATATATATATATATATATATATATGGAATGTTAAATGTTTGATCATGCAAAATACCCAGTTTGACCAAATTTGAGAATCCTGGCTTTGATGTTCTCATCTGTTCCTTCTGTCTTGTTCACAATTCTGCTAATGCCTGGAAACTTATTATCATTCTAAATGGTTTGTCCCTCTAAGAAAATAGCTACATACTGTTTGTATTGAC
This sequence comes from Sinohyriopsis cumingii, assembly GCA_028554795.2. NCBI lineage: Eukaryota > Metazoa > Mollusca > Bivalvia > Unionida > Unionidae > Sinohyriopsis > Sinohyriopsis cumingii. Next base: position 21,938,060 of record CM068832.1, on the reverse strand, counting down.
TTGCAGGTATTGTGTCTAACTTAGCGTACACATAACAAAACAGTCGATTATATCCACCTATAATTTTTTAAAATATCAATGTCATTGAACATTTCTTTACAATCTATACGCACTTAAATTTCATTAAAATGAATATCTATATTGTATTGTTAAGATTATATTTTCATCATTATAGCTGATTATACCAGTTATTTGAATATTGTACATGTAAGATTATGGTATGTGTATATTATCGGGGGAACTCACGCAGAAGAGACACACAATCAAATTTAATGAGTCTTCATTAAAATTAAGTCATTTTCCAATTCACATCTTTCGTGATCTCTTTATCGTTTAATCTCATCAAGATTAGATTCGCTGCAGGGCTGGTTTCGTATATGTATATATCATTTGTCTGGAGATTATCAAATGAAAGTACAGCAGAAGGAAATTCCGATCGTTAGTTCATGTTTAAAATGATGTTACTAGAGTTTACGTTCATACGTCCATTAACAGTTGTCTGCACTCATCACATCTGAACATGATCATTCTGTGCATCTATATATCCCATAATAATACATAACATATTTATGTGACTCCTGAGCCTGCGCATCCAGACATTTATATTAGTGGATAATGGTTCGTACAGAAATAAATAAATAAATAAAATTTAAATAAATAATGAATAAACTATAGTCTAACAACTGTTTACTACTATTATCAAAATAGTGTTAAATGCAAAGGGGTCTCTTTACTGAGCGAATCAAACACTAAAGTGGGTTCGGCTTAAAGTCCTTTGTTTTCCCTTTCTTATCAAGGACTTCACAGCAGCAATCGTTGTCAGCTGGAAGTTCTAATAATGCTCCAAGATTATAAATAATTTTCCTTTAATTAATCAAGGACCACAAAATATCCCAACTTCACACCTGTATCACAAACTTCACGGTGTCATGACCGCCTCACAACTGCATGGCGTTTCCTTGTTAGGATTCCGTAAACTAATGTCAGTACTTAAATACCATAAAATATCTTTCCCAATTCAAACACCAAATACCGGGAACTATTTTCCTACTCTATCCCTGGGTCAGCCGAACCATGCTTTTGAACTTCACTTCACATGTGACTGTACTTCATATTTACTATCACGCCAACAATAAAAGGTGTCTCGAAGTAATGGAACAACCCCTTCTCAATTATTCCATTATGCCAAATATCATTCCCTATCACAAATATTTCACATGGAGACACACAACCAATCTACACCTTTAGATTTAAACAGGAACCATGCCCATTCGTCCAGGTCTGACCTAAACTTGACTACGAAAACTAAACCATGCCAACATGAAATCTCATCAACACTGCACTCTGTGACCTTTGCCGCTAGAAACTGGCTAAGGACTCGGGTTGAGAAATACTTCCCCAACACTGACTTCCCATAATCAAACTACTAATCAATAAAATCTAATAAATCTATAAAACGGAGACCTACATGCAAATGGTTTATTATAATACAGTAATAACAACGCTTTTAAAGCCTGTGTAACAAGCATTTCAATTGATTCAAATCGTGTATTGTGACGGAAAAAATTAGAGGTTATGCACCACAAGGAACTTGTTATGCATTCATAAGCCAGTCTTTTGTGCTTGAAAATATGTGCAGATAATGGCAAAAACAAAGTCTCTTTACGGATTTCTTGCCATTAGATATCATTTTGTTGTTGTTGTTGTTGTTGTTGCTGTAACTGATTCGTAATTATAAGAATTCAGGACTTAGGAAGTCACGAAGCCTGGAAGTCGATGAACGCTATGCGTGAAAGTTTTTGCTTCATTTAATGAGACATTTTAGTCAAATATATTTTAACGCATACAATCCATTTCTGACATGCTTTTAAAAAAGCGAAGCAGAGTTTAATACTTTAATTAAAAATCTACTTTATAACTTTCTCATTCGATTCTTTTTGATTTTGAAAAATGGGTCTAGAAAAATTACTCTGTGTGTGTGTGTGTGTGTGTGCGCGCGCGCGTGCCAATGACACCATACTTGACGTATACACTCTACTACTCACAAGGGAAGCCATTTTTTGCGGGGTTTACAAAATTAATCGTTTAGAAATATTCTCGCATATACATGAATGTAATAATTTAATTAAATTTGTTAAAGGTGGTTCAGTATTTTTTCAAGTGTATAAGGCAGATCCTACATGCATAATTGGTCGGTTTTGGTCACGTGAACAAGACAAAAGCTTAATCGTATATACCCGACTGTGAATCACGCAATGTTCCGCTCCGATACATTCCACGGCAGCAACTTATTATTGTTCTACGCTCATCGCTCGAAATGAAACTGAAGATAGAACAACAGTGTTTAAATCGTGCTTACCCTGTTCATTGGTCAATGGTTGTTATTCAAGAGCAATTTTGGTATTCAGAGTCAAATGTAGAATGTATTTATGTGTAGGAGTTAATCATTGGTCTTGAGGGAAATGCGCAACTGGCAAGGCAGGAGCAGCGGTCGAGTACGATCTCACCCTCTGAATTTGTTATAAATGCTATTAAAGTCACATTTCTGTAGAGAATTTGGTGTCAAGTAGCATTTCTTTTAATATCTAGTCTCTTCTGCAGCATTTGCTTTTGTTTTTATTGTTTGTTTTTATTTTGGTTGGTTTTTGTTGTTGTTGTTGTTGTGGATTTTGTTGTTTCTCCTCTTTGGAGCATATCGCGAGACATAGGTACAATTGTCTTACATTGTTGTTGCTATTGTTGTTATTGTGGACGTACAAGTTAAGTTTAGTTTCGTTTATCTTGTTAATTATACCGCTCCGACATCTCGGATGCGGGAGTTCACAGGTTCGAACCCCGGCCTAGTCACACCAAAGACTTGTAAAAATGATAGGAACAGCTGCCTCGCTTGGTGCTAAGCATTAAGAGGTTAGTGTTAGGACTGGTCGGCCTGTTGTCAGGATAATGTGACTGGGTGGGACATGATACTACATGTCTGCGGCATGATGCCGTAGTGCTAGACATCACTATAAACTGCCACACTGCAGACATCGTAGCGATATGACTGAAAAATTGTTAAAGCTAAGTTGAAAAATCAAATCACACACACACACACACACTAATTTAGTTATATTACACCGAAACTTAAAGGGCAGCATTGAGACTCGATGAGTACAATCACTACTAGAAGTAGGTCACAACAGCATTGTTTTCAATCTTTGTTGATTTATATAGAGTTTGTTAATGTAAGCTCTATTTCTGTTTGCATAAATTATGAAATTCAGTATGTGCATTGGAACTGTATTAACTGTATTAGGACCACAAATGCTCCAATGTCTGACAAGAATGTCAGGAATTCAAAATAAGACCATTTCTTCTTTTAACTGCAGAGGGTTAAAACATCTCCGATATGTTTACAGGATAAGAGTTTCAAATTAGACACTGTGTCAGCCATACCGGATGTAAGACTGACACCAGTTTCATTTAGGACTGTAGAGTTATCTAAAATTCTACTTCTAACTTTTTCGTTTGTTTCTATTGGATTTTGATAAAGGGGTCTAGAAACAGCTAATGTGTGTGTGTGTGTGTGTGTGTGTGTGTGTGTGTGACCTATAATTTGCCGTATGCACGCAACTACATATAAGGGAAGAATTTTGTGTGGCTTATTTATATACAAAATTAGTCGTTTATAAATATTCTCTTATATAGGAGAATTTATTAATTTAATTTTTTTTTATGGGCGGTTCATTATTGTTTAGTACTGTTGTTGCTGTTGGTAGGGTTTAACACCATTTTTCAGTACAATATAGGCTATACATGGCTGCCAGTGTAAATGGTGGAGGAAGAACCCGGGAAAACCCTGGAAAGAACCACCGACCCACGAGAAGCTACTGGCAAGCTTTCTCACATACCCACATTGGCCGAACCCGAGACTCGAACCCAGAGGTGAAATGGCAATGATCCGTAACTGCGTGCGCTTTCGACCACTCGGCCACTCGGGGCCCCGTTTTAGTATTGTCATAAGGTTTTAAAAATGTAATTTTGAACATTATAAGTGATTCAGAAATGTTCTCGTATTGATACAAGACTTTAACAATTGAAAGGATTACAAAATCAAGAATTGGTCAAAAACTGTTTTCGTATACAGATACCAGACTAGTAGCATTTCACTTCAAAACTTTCCACAATCGTCCTTCCAAAGCTACATATATGACGTAACTACCTTAATAAACGTAATTGCACTCGAGCTTCTTACAAACGAACTGTTATTCCCGCATTAAAACGACTGTATAGTAGTCGTTGTTTCGTTTGAAGAATATATTTTGCATTTTACTAGCTATTTCAGACATTTTTGTTACTTCGGCTACCGAGCTGGTGAGGTCAAGCAATGGTACAATGATAAACCTTAAGTGACAGAACTGTACACTTACTGAGCGGACAGCAAAGTAACCAAAAATGCATGGCACTATCTCAAAGGGCATTGAAGTGACCAGTATCATACAAACGAGGGGGGGGGGAGAGGGAGTAGCGTGGCCGGACGGAGCGGTTGCCCCGGGTGCCACAGGTCTTGGGGCGCTAAAACCACGGGCGGCAGAGGTCTTTGGGGCGTCAAATCCACCTGGGCCATCATTGTCGCCCTAGCGCCATTTATCCTTAGTACGCCATTCTTGTAGTGGTTCTAAATTGATAGATCAGAAAGGAAAGTTTGAAGGAAAACTGAAAATTATGTATACTTATGACCATGGCATGAAGGTAAAACCTACGAGTTAGTAAGTGACACATGTTCTAGTGAAGACCTACAAGTATATTTAATCTAACTCACTTATCTTCAACGGCATGAGAAATCACTTGGCGGAAAATAAAGTGGCATGGACGGACAAAACACTTGTACTATATCACCCATTTTTCACAAAAAGGCGGGGATTGATAAAATACAGATTAACAAGTGCTCACTAAACGTAACAAAATATTGGTTTTAGCAACTAAACTGAAAACGCCAAGCATTACAACTTTGGAGATAAACTTCCTGGTTTTCTAGATATCGTGGACGCATACAATTTGTACATTGCAGTAGAGTAAGACGATGATTACAAGGAAGTTTGGTGCACGTAAATTTAACTGAGTCACTGACTCTTTTATCTCGTGAGTCGGTGGTTGTTCCCTGGGTGTTCCAGGGTTCTTTCTCCACTAGTTATACTGGCCGCCATGTATAGTCTATCTTGTGCTGGAAAATGGTGTTAAACCCTACAAAAACAACAACTGACTCTTTTATCTGTCAAGTATCACTTTGTCATCAGTTACGTCATTTAGTAAATTTTACACACAACCTACTGCTTTGAGGTTTATTATCCAGTACACCGTGATGCAGTCAAGTGTACACGGCGGATACATTCCACGTCAGCAAATTAGGATTGGTCTACGCACATCGCTCGAAATGAAACTAGATAGAACAACATAGGTTAAATCGTGCTTACCCTGTTTATCAGTCTTTGGTTGTTATTCAAGAGCATTTTCGGTATTCAGAGTCAAATGCAGAATGTATATATGCGTAGCATTTAATCATCGGGCTTGAAGAAAATGCTCAACTGGCAAGACAGGAGAGGGCAGCAGTCGAGTACGATCTCACCTTTCTTAGTTCTCCTGATTTAAAAAAAAAATATAAAATGCGTTAAAAGTCACATTTTTTCATAGAATATGGTCTCAATTAGCAGTTTTTAAAATATGTATAGTCTTCTTTGCCGCTTTTTGTTGTTGTTGCCTTTTTGGGGGTTTCTCCTCTTCGGAGCATATGGCGAGACATAGGTACAATATTCTTACATTGTTATTGTTATTGTTGTTGTCGTGTTGTTCCGAAACTAATGTAAGATCTATTTCTGTTTGCATAAATTATGAAATGTAATGTGTGCATTCGAATTGTATTATCTGTATTAGGACCACGAGCATCATGTTGTAGCAATTTACTTGTCATTACCTTAATGGTTATGGTATTTTTTTTATTATTATTTTCATCGGATATCTGGACAGTATATTTGTATTAGTCACATACCACGCGACAAAATTCAATTTAGCGATTTTCGCATTTGATCGGGATGGTAACAGCCGTAAATCAACCGAAACAGTAAACGCAATGCTCAACTTACTTGTATGAAACACTCCGTCGAATACGGTACGGGTCAAACGCAACACTGCGCTAGCTGTCATAGAGACGAGGTCTATGAAGCGAAGGTCAGGGTCAAAGCTGCTAAACTCCTCGATTTTGCCCATAGACAATTTTCTACCTGGTTTAATTAAGGAGACTTCAAGAGAAAGATTCTACCCTTAACAGGATACCTGGGTATGCAAAGGAGGAGTCTGTACGGAACTTGCCAGACGATGAGGTAGAGTTCGTGCTGAAACGGGATATCTTGTATCGATACGCCCAGTAAGATCCGAGAGGTACAAGCAATTGATTATACCTCGATCTAAGAGAGAACACGTGCTTAGGCTAGCACATGAGTCTCCTTGGTAGTCACATGGGTATGGCAAAGACGATCGATTGGTTAGGGAGGGAATTCTACTGGCCAGGTGTGTATGGGGATGTAAGGAGGTTTTGTCTGTTGTGTGACAAGTGTCACTGGGTGTCACCTAAGACCTCATATCGCTCAGTGCCGCTAGGAACCTCCCCTCTGATTGATGAACCTTTCTCGAGGGTGACGATGGACTTGATAGGTCAGATAAAGCCTGCATCAGAAAGTGGTAATCGTCATGTGTTAACCATTGTTGATTATGCAATATGATGCCCGGAGGCCGTTGCGTTGAAAAACATAAATTCAGTAACGGTGGCTGAGGCTTTGTTAGGAGTTTGGTCCAGAGTTGGTGTTCCTGAAGAGATGCTAACTGACCAAGGGATGCAGTTTGTTAGCCAGGTGATGGAAGAAGTGAACCGGTTACTTTCCATTAGGCACCAGACTACTACTCCATATCACCCACAGTGCAATGGTCTAGTAGAGCGTTTCAATGGGACGTTGAAGCAATCTCTGAAGAAGTTGTGCGAAGGTCGACCCAAGGACTGAGATCGATACCTTCCCGCGATACTTTTCGCGTACCACGAAGTACCCCAAGCTAGTCTAGAATTTTCACCTTTTGAGCTAGTTTATGGAAGGACAGTGAGAGGACCCATGGCTGTATCGAAGCAGATATGGACGGATGAAAAGGCATCAGAGGAAGTACGAACAATGTATCAGTATGTTGTTGATATCCGTAACAAGCTGGATGCAGTTTGCAGCTTGGCCCAGAAGAATCTCCGTGATGCACTGGGATGTCAAGCCAAGTACTACGACAAGAGGGCGAAGGAAAAGAAGTTTGAAGTGGGTGACAATGTGTTGTTGTTACCGTTGAAGCACAACAAACTCTAAGTATCCTGGAGGGGACCGTTCTTTGTAACGGAAAGGAAGGGTGGACAGAACTACCGTGTCCAGGTAGGAGATAAGGAGAAGTTGTACAACATCAACCTTCTTAAACGCTGTCGTGAAAGGGAGACATCCACTGAGTTCGTGGTAGCATACATTATATATTATTTGGGCGTCTTTCTGGAAGATCACTGAAAAATTCATTTCGATCGAAGGAATTCCCCTCACCAATGAAATAATGAGTTTCTTCCCTGAGGTCAGTATATAATACTAATAATAATAATAATAATAATCATACTACTACTAATGATGATAATAATAATAATAATAATAATGAGGACTTTGTATAGCGCCTAATCTTTAGAAGCTCTAAGCGTTTTACACTATAAGACAACACCTAAAACATATTTTAAAAAACCTATATAATGACGTGATTATAAAAAAAAACAAACACCATGAAATTAGAAAATATAAAACATGCTGAACATATTTAAGGTAGGAAACATTATTAGGTCTTTAAGTGTGTTCTTGCAGTCGGAATAGGTGAGTTTTAAGAGCACTCTTGAATGAGATCACTGTGTCTTGGTGCCCAAGTTCAGTGGACAATTCGTTCCACGTTGCTGGGTCCTGGTATGCAAAAGAACGTTGTCCATATGACTTCGTCTTCATAGTGAGAATAATGATGTTGTTGTTGTGGGGTTTAACGCCATTTTCAGCACTTATATAGGCTATACATGGTGGCCAGTATTAATGGTAGAGGAAGAACCCGGGAAAACCCCGGAAAGAACCACCGACCCACGAGAAGCTACTGGCAAGCTTTCTCACATACCCACACTGGCTGAATTCGAGACTCGAACCGACGAAGACAGGTGTGAGATGGCAGTGATCCGTAACGGAGAGCGCTTTAGACCACTCGGCCACTCGGGGCCCCCGGGGAATAATGAGTAAACGATTGTCAGAACAGGAGCGTAAGTATCTTGCTGGTGTATACACATGGGCGAGGTCGGATTGGTATGTTGGACTGGAGTCCGTCAGTAAAACGTAGCGCAGAGAACAATTTTTTAAAAATAATATTCTGGATCGAATGGATAACCAGTGTAGGGTACAGAGCAGGGGGAGGCGTGCTCTGATCGTGGTACTCTAAGGATGATCCGAGCAGCTGTGTTTTGAACTTTTTGAAGTTTCTGGAGTAGATATTGAGACGAACCAGACAGAATAGAGTTACAATAGTCCAGTCTTGAAAGTACTAATGAACACACAAGTGTTTTAGTGGCATCAAGTGGCATCAACTGAAAGATATTTGCGAATGGAGCTGATGCGCCTCAGCTCAAGATACGCAGCTTTGCATATGTTCATGACATGTTGGTGCAATGTGAGAGTACTGGCCAGAGTAACACCTAGGTTTCGTACTGACTGTGTGAATTTAATATTGGTGTAGGTGATACTTATTGTTTGAGGTAAAGGATGTGAATGAGAAAGACTTTGTGTTGTTTTCACAGGGGCTTCAATTTTATCATCATTCATCTGCAGCTTGTTACATGTCATCCATGATTTCACATCAGAAATGTACCTCTCTACACCTTGGATGGTATCATCAACTTCAGTTGGATGGCTAGATTTGTATATTTGGGTGTCATCAGCGTACAATTGGTGAGACATTGGATGATGAGCTATGACACTTGAGAGCGGCTGAGTGTATGGAATGAAGAGAACAGGTCCAACAACAGACCCCTGTGGAACACCACAACATAGATCAACTGGGCTGGAGTGTATTCCATTTGCAGATACAATTTGTGTCCTGTTGACCAAGTAGGACTTGAACCACAGTAAGGCTTTATCATGAATGCTAAATACATGCTGGAGACAGTGAAGTAATATATCATGGACTATTGTGTCAAATGCTGCAGACAAATCAAAGAGGGTGAGGACTGTAATCTTTCCGCTATCCAACGCAGAGAGAAGGTCGTTAACTACTTGCAGAAGAGTAGTCTCAGTACTGTGGCAAGGGCGATATGCAGACTGAACATTGCTAAAAAGACTGTTTGAATTCAGATGAGATACAAGTTGGGATAGAGCAACTTTTTCTAGGATTTTTTTTTTTTTATAGGAATGGAAGATTAGAAACTGGGTGTTAGTTCTTTAAATCGTTATGGTCGAGCGTTGGTTTCTTCATCAGAGGCTTTACAATGGCAGTTTTGAAAAATGATGGGAATTCCCAGGATGAGAGAGAGAGAGAGAGAGATATTAATAACACCAGATAGTGAAGGCAATATTGGCTCTAAGCACTCAAGCAGCAGTGATGTTGGAATTGGATCAAGTTCACATGACTTTGGTACACTCTTCCTCATGATTGTACGTACTAAATCCAGAGACAGGTTCAAATGCTGCTAGCGGTTGCCGCTGAAATTCTGTATCGCAACTGTATGGTGACGACGAGTCAACTGAAGAAATTTGTGCTGTCTCTAATGGTTTGTACTTTGTCACGGAAGAAATTTGCAAACAGGTCCGGAAGGTCGACTGGAGAGAAGGTAGTTTGGAGTGGTGTACATTTGTTCCTTGACGTTAGCTTGGTAGTAATCTCGAAGAGCTCTTTGCAGCTGAAACTTTCCGTGATCTTAGTACTATAGTGGGCTAATTTCGCTAAATGACTGTGTTTGTAATGTTCTTTTTAGCGGCTTCATATATTTACCAGGGATACCAGGAATGACCGTAGACTATGATCATCAGGTCTATGAAGAATCCAGTCTAAAATGTGACCATGATTATGGGTGTGTGTGTGTGTGTGGGGGGGGTTAACTGTTTGAGGTTGAAAACATGAATGGAATCTAGGAATTTTGATGTGTATGGGTTTCCAGGACAGACAAATGTATGGTATTTGTGCTTTGTGAAGAATTCATTCATGATGGCAATTTTATATATGCCTGTATTACGACTATACGGTCTTAAAAAATAGGTTCTTAAAATAAGTAAAATGGTCTTAAAATAAGTAATAGAAAAGATTAAGAAAACAAGATTTAAAAAATTCAACAAATAATTTATTTCCATAGAATACAAAGTCAAAAATAAAAAAGATCTTACAGTATTGCAAATTAAATCCCAAACAATCTTAGAATTACATACTCTAGTTATAATGATTTAAGTTCTGAATAATGTTTAACGGAAATCCACATTAAATCCAACACTGGAAGTGTTGATGTGCCTGTGATGGCCTATGTCGTGTGATGTATTGAAAGTCTTTTGTTGAATCTTACTAATACAATCCAAGAATAAATCCTTATATGAAATTTCAAGTCTCAATTTCCAAGATTGTTATTTTTGAGCACTTTGTATTTCCAGAGAAGGATCCCTTGAAATAAATACTCTGAATAAATATATACCAGCCCCCCCCCAATAACCCTGCTGGCCACAAAAAATACAGTTTAATTTGCCTCAGAACCTTTAGTACGAATTAATAATTTCTAGAAACAAAAACAAATAAAATTATCTAGTCTTCTACTTGACGTCAGGTCACAATAAACATTTTCTAAAAACAAACCAAAAAAAAAAACAACAAAAAACAACAAAGAAACTATTACCTAATGGAAAATTTATGTCTGGAAAGTTCCAATATTTACAAGATAAAATCTTAGCTGTAATTATAAGTCTATTACTAAAATTATAATATAAAATGTAGAAAACAACAGGTAGACCCGGCAATTCATGGGCAATTTCCAGTGTTCTAGACTCAGATTTAGACAACAAGTTGCTTACGAAACATACATCAATGACTCGAGTCAGGTAGAAAATGAACTTGATATTGACAATTTTACATTATCATTAGAATATAATGAAATAGAAAGAACACAAAAACAAACAATGCAAATTAAATATAAATAACACCTTGCATTAAAATGGGTCGTCTTAGGTTTGAGTACTCTCGACAGCTACGCTTTCTCATGTTTTATTAGGTAGCACTGATTAGCCAAAAATTATCCAGGCGTGTCTGCGCGATAATTGTTTAAAACGATAGTATGATTAATATAAATAGCAAGGCAAGACATTTTCACAATTTATTCAGAAGAAAAGACAATTCAGTAACTAAAAGAATACGTGTGATTTTATTTTAAACTTGAATTCAATACTATCCGATTGACACATAATTTTGCACTATTTGTTGTCTGCACACACACACACACACACACACACACATATATATATATATATATATATATATATATATATATATATATATATATATATATATATATATATATATATATATATATATATATATATATATATATATATATATATATATATATATATAACAACGAAGTGCCAAACTAGTATCCAACAAGCCTGAGCGCTCTTAATGAATCTCTTCCAAAGGCAAATACAAAACACAGACAGGACAAACAAGTAAAATAGAAAAACCGTTGAGTTTGCAAAACTTTACATGACTATTTCTACAGGAATGAAATCTTTAAATTTATTATGTTTCAACTAGTTTACTTAACTTGATACGGATGCTGAAAAATATTTTATATTGACTTAGAAATTGATGAGCCATAACAACATTTGTTACTTTAGGTAAATTTATGTAAGTGCAAATTATATACCGGATATTTAATTTGTAAGAGTGGGAGTCGACTATGGAGTGGGGCTCCGATCACAAATTGGTCCCGATTGAGTCACTGACTCAGGTGGTGGTTAAAAGTCGGATAGCAGGGGATATATGTAGACTGTGGGTCCTTGTGCAGTCCCTGAAACAGAAAATGGAGAGACCGCAAGAAAAGTCTCCTTAATGGGACCACGTTCACTGCGAAGTCCATTTCCTCCAGGAAAGATAAGATGAGCCAATAATTATTCTTGTCTATTTCATCTATGCTGAGAAATTCAACTTCTCATGTTTGGGAACAGGTCCGAGATGCAACTGGGCCAACAACGGGAAAAGTCATTCAGGAAGGAAAATCTGAGGACTTTGCGTACCAACTAGTCGTCTAAGACTGGAAGATGTGAACCTTGAACGAGCTCAGTGGGCGGTTACTACCCCATTACCCTGATAAAACATTGGGAAAAGAAACAAGTTCGAACGGAAAAACTATAAATTAGAATACATACTTGCCCATAGCAAAACTTGCGGTACTTCCTGTGTTGAGGGAAGATGGGGATGTGAAGAAACTCGTATGACGATTGGTGGAGATCGCCCAGTTGGAGGGTCTTATGGGCGCCTGACCGAATCGGTAGGCTTCATTTTGAAGCGCTCTTCCTGACGAAGATTGATTAAAGGCTGAAAGGTCTATTACATAGTCGAAACTGACTGCTGTTCTTGAGACCAGAAAATTATGTGAATAAAACCCAGAATCTATTAATTTATTACCCTATCTACTACTCTCTGCTGCAGAAGGGTGTGTACATCTTCCCATTACCTGTACCACTTTGGTCTGGTGAAAGAAGATGGGAGTCCATGATAGAGAGGGTGTTCCCGGAACCAAAACGAAAACTCTCATTTACGTAGAAATGATCCCACGTTGGACATGATGCTATACCAAGCCTTTGTAAGTTGAGATGATAAGAAGAGGATGGCACAGTAGAAGATGGGATTTCTAGGCATGGAGCCCCTCATCTCTTTGGAGAAGGGGAGAAGTCCTAAAACTTCATGACCCTGCCTTCCAGCCTCCTCTACTTCGAAAAGAAAGTGAGGAACGAGTTAAATTGAGGATGCTTTGGAGAATGCCAAGACTGTATCTGCATGAAAAGTACTAAGGGGCAAATCAATGTGAGTATGCTTCGTGACTGGTTGCAATAGGCCAGGCACCACTGCAAGGGATCAGCATTGTCTGTTCCTTTAAATCCTGAGATGCCACAGAGGGATGAGACTCCTCCTCCACGAAATGGAAGTATCTCCATCTCCAACGATGCCGACCATAGTAAGATTTTGCTATGATCCCGCAAGATATTGGGAGTCTCCAAAGCAACATCTCTGTGAGGGTAAGGGAGTTACACAGAGTTATATGGACATTGAAAGTGCATACCAGGAAACACTAACCAGAGTCCTGGTCCCAAAGCACCAATGTCTTCCATGTATTAACAGGGTAGGGCCCACGTTTCCGTTATAATACAGATTTGTGATGTCTCAGCATCCAAAGAGAGGGAGGCTCGACGGAAGAAGGTCCAGGTGCGAATCTGCCCCTTTGGAATATCTCCCAATAAAGACAATCCTCTTTAGTCCTTCTTATTTTGTTGTCAGCAATACAGACTACTTCCTAGAGCACCTTTTAGGAGGAAAACGTATTCGCCCTTGCTAGAACATCTAGAGGGGAAAGGACCGGACAGCCAACCCTCCCCTCGTTCTTAGCTCCACTTTAGGCCAGCATTTTGCAATATCCATTCTCCTCTGACGGACATATCAACCCGATCACTGTAGTCAGACCGATGATGGAGCTCCATTGACCGGTGACTGGTAACCAGTGTTAGAGGACATGTGACCAATGCTGGAAACCGGTGATTGGTGCCTAGAGTTTACCGGTCAGACGATAACATTCTGATGGAGAGGACAAACTCAAGATACATTACGAGATTGCTGCTATCCCTTTTGAAACAGCAGTGACCTGCTCTTTGCCTTCACTGGGCCACCTACCTTGAGAAAGTACTGCTCATGCTCTATACCAAGTGGTACACTCACTCTCTTCCTTTATTTTTCTTCTTCCCCTTGTGAGGGACCCAGGCTTAATCACTATCAGGTAATGAAGGCATCAGAATGATCATCAGAAATCATTGGATCTATTCCTGCTCTATAGGTCATTAAAGATTCAATACCCTCCTAGGATCGAGGAGCAAATATTTGATTTTTGACTACCTAGACATCATGTCATCTGGTGAAAACCATGTGCTAGTATCACTTTCCATTTACGAGGAGTAGTAAAAAAGACGTTTTAAGATGGGCATTTTCGTTTATGTGCATTATTAGAAGTCTTTAGTGAAAACCCCATGTTGATATTGCCTTCCGTTAAGAAGTGGAAATAAAATATTGAATGTGGTTGCCACGGAGGCCACATTTCATATCCAAGCGGCACCATTTTCATTTAAAATCAACAAGTTAAAACCATGTTGATAAGAACATCCATTCAGGAGAAGGATCGATAAAAAGATTGGCAAGAGATGTAGTGATAACAATATTTTCAGAATGACCGTGTCACCCGTATTAGACATTTAAGCGGTACCATTTTCGATTAGGACCATCACATAAAGTCTTCAGGTGAAAACCCTATGTTGATTTTACTTTCCATTCAGAAGGAGTAGAAGACAGCTGCCATGGTGGCCATATTGTACAACATATCGACTCATTTTCATTTAGGATCAGATGAACATTACTCTAAGTCTCTCAGTGAAAACCCCATATTAATTTTTCATCCATTCTGAACGAGTGCCGATAACAAGATGGAGGATGACAAATGACGGATGACCGCTAAGTGCTATTCCCCCAAAATTCTTCTGGTGTATGGCATTATTACTGCATGCAAACAGCAGGATTATAATACCATGGTAAAACATTTCTACCAATGCTTGAATCTAATAGAAAATACACTGACTTTGCAGACTGATGCCATAAAATTCCGCATAAATAGAAATGCATTTCGTGAATATACAACATGAAAGTAGACATAGCAGTTACAAGGGGAGGCAATTGTACTTATTGCGCTTGTATCTTGGAAGAGTTATTTCCCATATACACTATTTGTAGTATCTGACTTTCCATTCAGAATGAGCAGCAATAACAAGATTTTCAAGATGCTGCTATGGTTGCCATATTTAACATCAAGATGCTGCTATGGTTGCCATATTTGACATTAAGATGCTGCTATGGTTGCCATATTTAACATCAAGATGCTGCTATGGTTGCCATATTTGACATTAAGATGCTGCTATGGTTGCCATATTTAATATCAAGATGCTGGTATGGTTGCCATATTTGACATCAAGATGCTGCTATGGTTGCATATTTGACATGATGCTGGTATGGTTGCCATATTTGACATTAAGATGCTGCTATGGTTGCCATATTTGACATTAAGATGCTGCTATTTGACATCAACACCGTTCATTTTGGATCACCTAAACATCATAAAAACAGAACCCTCTGATGGGATTGATGCACTACCACTAAAATAATTGTTAGGAATCCATGATAAATCCATTTCTTCCATTATTTGTTTTAATTGGCAAGTACTGAAACCATCTCATTCTTGTGAATTAGAAACGAAAACATATGATGTTTAGTAAGATAAATATTTTCTTATATGTTTTAGCTACCATGTCTACAGGGGCCCCGAGTGGCCGAGTGGTCATAAGCACTTGCCGTTATGAATCATTGCCATCTCACCTCTGTCTGCATGGGTTTTAGTCTCAGGTTCGGCCAATGTGGGTATGTGAGAAAGCTTGCCAGTAGCTTCTCGTGGGTCGGTGGTCATTTCCCGGGTTTTCCCTGGTTCTTCCTCCACCATTTATAATGGCTGCCAGGTATAGCCTATCTTGTGCTGAAAAATGGCGCTAAACCCTACAACATCAACAACCATGTTTACAAGACACCTGTTAAGTGCAATACAAAATTTGACCTTTAACCCACTAATTTTTGATGAATATAATATTTAGATGCCTTTAAATTTTGGGACATTGCTTTATAATTTTTTCTGTAACTTATTTTTCTGATATTTTCAAAGAAGATCTGCTGTGTCATTTCAAGTAAAAGTCTCAGTGTGTTTGCTGGTAATTTTACATAGATAAAGTTTGCATTTGTTGTTTACTTGAATGCAACTTAATGCAATGTCTGACCAAAATGTATTTGAATATACACAAGTAAAAATCCCTGTCAATGACACCAATCATTCATGAGAAGTGAAAAGATGATTAAACAGAAGGCCATTACAGTGATATATTGGAAGCAATCAACCAGTTACCTGTTGCTATTGTGTTTTCGTGACAACTCCTTGTCGATGTGACCTGATTTTCAAGATGGCCATCAAGGCAGCCATTTTGGATACTAGATCAGCACCAATGTAATATAGGTACCAATAATTGTAAGAAAGAAGTTTTTATTCTTTTAAATGTCATTTAAAGAAATAGTGTAAAATGATTAATCCCAATGGTCACTATGGCAACCATCCTGGAGGGTCATATATGTATAATTAGGAATATTTGCGTATTTATGAAGCATTTTCATAAAAATCACATGTCAATATGGCCATCCTTCAAGCATGGTAGTATTAATAGATTTTCAAGATATCCATCATGGTTGCCATGTAAATCAGCACAATTTTCATTTGGTAACCAACTAGATATCTTAAAAAATTTGAAAGTGAAAACCCCATGTTGATGTAGGACCATCCCTTCAAAATATGTGGCAATAAGATTTTACAGCCAGCCATAATAGGTACCATTAGTCCTAAGTGAAAACCCCATGTTGATGTAGGACCATCCCTTCAAAATATGTAGCAGTAAGATTTTATGGACAGCCATAATTGGTACCATTAGTACTAAGTGAAAATCCCATGTTGATATAGGACCATCCCTTCAAAATATGTAGCAAAAAGATTTTACGGACAGCCATTATAGGTACCATTAGTCCTAAGTGAAAACCCCATGTTGATGTAGGACCATCCCTTCAAAATATGTAGCAATAAGATTTTACGGACAGCCATAATAGGTACCATTAGTCCTAAATGAAAACCCCATGTTGATGTAGGACCATCCCTTCAAAATATGTAGCAATAAGATTTTACGGACAGCCATAATAGGTACCATTAGTCCTAAGTCAAAACACCATGTTTTTAAATATTATATGACTTTCAAGGTGGTCACCATCATTTAGTAACAACTCCTGGTTGATACTTCAATTCATTCAGAATTATATTCAAACCTGTCAATAGTGGCCATCCATGGGAAAATGAAAAACTTTGTACACAGGTGACCTCTGTGCACAGGTTCACTTTTCAAAATTTGTTGTCCAACAAATACACGCACCAAAATATTATTATTATTATTATTATTATTATTATTATTATCATTATGTCCAGATCGATTTATATGCACCATTCAACAAAATAAAATAGATGTAGATTAAATTATGAGATTGTTGAATAGTGCATATACAGGGTTCATAATGAACTATGCATGATAAATTCAAGGACTTTTCTCAAACTTTCAAAGACCACAAACAAAGATTTCCATGACCTATTTCCTCTAACATTTTGTATACAGGTTAAATGAGAGAACAACGAATGCAAAATACTACAATATTGTTTAATGATGAAATTCAAACTATAATTAATTTCCTAAAATTGCTTTATAATGATCTGGAAGATAGGTTAAAATTAACTGACATTTCAGAAATACGTAACTTATGCATCAGATTTAATACAAAATAAATTGTTGTCTTAACAGACATCAGCACTGATTTAAATGCATTATTATAGTTGCTGTTTTTTCTCTTCAATCATTCTGTTAAGAGAAGCCACTGCTGTTATCTTTTCCTTTGCTCTTCTCTTAAGAGCATTTGACTGTGACAAACACAATGAGTCCTTTTAACTCTGCTTCTTCTGCCTTCTGAACAGAGGAAGCATGTAGGCTGGCAATGTCAGCTTCAAGATGCAGCTTTCTGGCTTTAAGTTCTTCCACTTCATCCAAGGCTAACTCCCGTTTCTTTCCTTTTTGGTTTTTCTTCTCATCCTTCTCCTCTGCTTTCTTCTTATCCAGATAGGCATGGCACTTATGTCTTGCAGAGGAGGCATATGTCATCATTTCATTGCTAATGACGATTTCCAAAGGTCCACCTGCTTTTCTCATTGTGTCAATTATTAGCCTTTGGGCTTTGAGGCTTTCTCTGCTGAGGTTCTCAACAGATACCTGTTTCTTGACAGAAAATCCTCTCTCCACTGTTGCCTGCCCATGTGACAACATTTTCTGGAGAACATTCCAAAGTTCAACATATTCCTTTCTTTTGGAAAGGACAGAATAAAACACTTCTTCAAGGCTGTCATCTGTTCTATTGAAGCATTTCAAGGGATGATTGTCCGATTGGATAACTTCATCCACTAATTTTCCATACCAAGTCAATATTAAATCACATCGGGACACTACTTCTCTTCCTGCCTCACACATAATTCATAACAGTGTGTAGTTACTGATTTGGATCTTTCCTTTGGGATCACTTGTAAGAGCTCCTTCTCCCATCGAAGCCAAGTTGTCTTTTTACACAATGTACAAAATGCCTTTCATTTACATGTTGTATTATTTTTCAGCCATTCTTTGTAATTCTCTTGTTCAAGCCAGATATCATTGAAAGAGCAAAGACCTGAATCCTCGAGCATGTGTTACTTTCGTGCACTTTCTACATAGAGTGAGAACTTGTTCAATGTAACCAAAATTCAACTGGCTGAACAGTCTCTTGTTTTTTAAAAATCATGAATTAGTGTAAAGAACATTTTGATTGGCTAAAGCTGATGAACTTGTCAAATCAAATTGAACAATTCATCAAAAGAAAGAAACCAGGAAAACTGACTACATTTGAATCTGGTGACTTATGGCAATTTTATTTTTGATTATAATAATAATAATAATAATAATAATAATGAGGTCTTTGTATAGCACCTAATCTTTAGAAGCTCTAAGTGCTTTACAACATTAGATAACAGCTAAATATATAATGATATGATTACGAACAACAAACACCATGAAATTAGAAAACAAAAAATGTGCTGAAAATAGTTATGGTGCTGACTTCCTTTGATGAAGGGTGTAGCCTGGCTTGCTTTGATGAAGAGTACACATGTGTTATTGAAGTTGCCACCAAGGCCAACTTTGGATGGCCAACCAAATGCTCATTATTGCGGCAGCAATGAAACTGAACGGGTCATCAAAAGAAAGAAACCAGGAAAACTCAATTATAGTCTGACTATATATCCCCGTTTCTTTGTAACCCCTACCAATTTCAGTAACGAAAACGTTTAATGTGATAAAAATTGCACAGAACTAAGTCAATTGAATCATTGATTTATAATTTGTAACCCGACTGTGACCAGAATGGCACTAATACTGGCATCCCCTGCACCTTTCATGCTTAACGGACTTTCCATAATAACATGGCGCCATATTGCGTACACTATGGGCTACTTTATTTCCATCAGACAACATAATGACATAGTACCTATTTGGTAACTGTCAGATAATTCTGTAAATTACCATAGTGTTGAGAGCTTGGAATTATATCCCTTTGCACACATGAACATAGAAATTAAACCGCTTATTAAATCCATGTGAAAGGTAAATTTTTCGTTTTCATTCTTTTCCTTTGCTTGATTCGACATTGTAAATATCAGAAGCATACGGCATATGGATGTACATCTGTAGTCTTGCTGAAAATGGACTTGTCCAGAAACTGGAAATGGATCGAGCATGTCTATTATACTGAGAACTTCCATTAAGCATGAAACGCACAGATGATGACAGTGTTAGGGCACTCTACTCACAGTCAGGTTTGAAATTATAAATCGATGAATGAATTGACAAAGTTCCTTGCACTTTTTATCACATTAAAGGTTTCCATTATTGAAATCGGCAGGGGGGTACAAACAAATGGGTTGGTATAGTCAGACTATACATCTGAATGTAACAGCCTTGGACAATTTTATTTCTGATTATGGAAAGAAATTAAAAAATTTGGGCTTATTTCAATTTTCAAAGACTTTAAAAGACCTCAGGGTAATCTGCTTGATTTTCCCAAATTTTTCAAGGCCTTGAAAATGCTACCTCATTTTCCCCAAACTCTCAAAGACCTTCAAAGACCATACGAACTTGATATAAAACAATCTGGATAGAAAAATAATAATAATAATAAAATAATAATAAAAATGTTCCACATGAGATTCATGTATCCTGCATACTTTAATCCATCTTTTAAATTAAATAATCACTGATATTAGAATTTTTTGTGAACTTTGAGAAAACACTAATTTCACTACTGACTGACAGCATACACAACTGTAAAACAGAGGACTAACTCTTTGGTCAGCCAGCTTGTATAAATCAGGCTTGGAAACGGCTGTTTATACTGCAAAAACTGTATCTGTGATAGCCAGTTGCTGGGGGGGGGGGTGCGAGTGTCCCAGTGGTCTAATGACAGTCAACTTATGTTTGAGGCCTGTCATGAATAGGGCCTAAACAGAAACTATATATGTTTACTTTATGACCTATGCACTGAAACTCTGCCTGCCTGTACAGACAAGTTTAAAGTCTTGAATTACCCTTGATCCTAATGAAAAGTGATGCAATTTATTTCTCTTCTCAAAGATAAACTTTTTTCATCCGAGAAACTAGTACTTTAATTCACAGGCAAATACATGATATCGAACCATACATGTCACACTTGCACCAAGTGATTCCTGTTTCTGTTGCTAGATGACTTTTCCTACCATCCTGCAATGAACTTCTTGAACACTCACTTGTAAGGATAAAAACTGCCTCACTTTTGAACCTGATACATGTATATTGATACCACTGAGTTAGATCAACTGATATATTGACACCACTGAGTTAGATCAACTGATATATTGACACCAGTGAGTTAGATCAACTGATATATTGACACCATTGAGTCAGATCAACTGATATATTGACACCACTGAGTTAGATCAACTGATATATTGACACCAGTGAGTTAGATCAACTGATATATTGACACCATTGAGTTAAATCAACTGATACACTTATGTGACCTCTTAAGCCAGGAAGAAACCATTGCTGGTTAGAAAACCCCTGGACACTGATTGCAGAAGGCATGTAATCAGTACAAACAAGTCAATTAAATAGGAAATTTGCTGGTGGGTAGGTGTGTGGGAATTAGAATGGACAGTGAGACCAAATGACCACTATGTACAGGTAACCATTAGGGCAGGTATGACTGTTGTGATAACAAGATTTTCAGGATGGATGTTAGACTGACCTTATTTTCATTTTGTACCCACCAGACATCACGAGAAGAAAAAACATGCTGGTACAATAATCAATTCAGAGGACTTGGGAAAACAGGATTTTCGAAATGGCTGTCATGGTGGCCATATTGGATATATGATGGGTACTATCTTTACTTAGAATCAACTAGACCCTACGATGAATATGTGTAAGTAACCATGGCAATCCTCATGGCTGTTTAGCAAGAGTAACAATAACAAACCTGTGCTAACAGCCCAATGCCAGATGACAGGCCACTGCAAAAGCTTGTCTAGCATCCATCACAAATGTTATCATCTGAACAGTCTGAGTTGATCTCCAATGGGTGTAAAGCACAAACAAAAAAATCAGTATCATTAACTTTATTACCTTACATATCAAAATATTTTTATTACTTCACCTATTTCTGCTCTTAAACACGTTGAATATCAACAAAATGTTAATATTTTCTTATTTACTGATACATTTACAATTATACATGATTACTGGACCCACTTAAATTCATATACTTCCAATGACAGCACTGCCTTTTCACCGAAATGTGAACTTCCTGATGACCAATTATCCAACTGAAATCTAAGACCCCAAAGTATCCAGATTATCAGCATTTTACTGTACATTGAAACACATATTAATTTCAATTCTATAATTAATGAAATGTTCATTATTTATCCTAAAATGAAGCACATGTACATTTCACTCCCATAACCGAGCATATTTTCACATCTCTTTCATAATAAAGCCCATGTTCACATCCCTTTAATAAAGCGCACAAGTTCACTTCTGTTCCAAACTAATGCACATGTGTTCACTTCTGTTCAGTAATAGCACATGCTTACTAACCTTTCATAACAGAGCACATGTTCAATTCCCTTCCATAAAGGGCTCGTGTTTGCTTCAGTTCCATTATACAGAACATGATTCACTTCCATTCCATAATAATGCACATGTTCACTACCCTTTCATAATAAAGCATATGTTCACTTCTGTTCCATAATAAAGCACATGACTCACTTCTGTCAAATAATAACATATATGTTCACTTCCCTTCCATAATAAAGCATATGTTCAATTCTGTTCCATAATAAAGCACATGATTCATTTACATTCCAAAAAAATATCACACGTTCACTTTTGTTCACAACAGAGCACATATTCACATCTGTTATAACAGTAAATGTTCACTTGAACCTTCCATAATAAAGCACATGATTCCCTCCTCTTCCATTACAAAACATATATTAATTTCATAAAGCAAATGATTTACGTAGCTTCCTTAATAAAGCATGTTTCTCTTCACTTCCAGAATAAAGCAAGATTCAATTCTCTTCCGTAATAAAGCACATGATTCACTTGACTTCAATAATATAACTCATTTCCAATCAATGACATAACACACATCCACTTTCCTCCTATACAGTCATAAACCATATTTACTTTCTTAATAAATTTCAATTTACATGGCAATTTTTTTATATATGCATCTGATTTGCCAGAAAATGGATTTCCCTGTCTGAATTAAATTTGTTGATGATGGATTACAGTACTCAGTTTTAGTTTACTAACATTAAACATATATGTTTCCCATTCAGCTGAGGTAAACTAAGGTTGAAAGGCTTACAGTTCACCTTGAAATCAAACAATAATGATCAAACAACAAAGATGAAAATTTCTGTCCCTGAAACTGAAAAAGTAACCATCAGTTTCTCACTAAGTATGAAAACAGGGAAATATCTAAAAGGTATGTTGGCCAAGTTCTATTTTCTATGATTAATGGTATGTATTTGGATGATTCATGATTAAAACCACTGTTCTCCAAGAAAGTGTATTCATTATCATTTGCTTTAGAAACTATCCAGGACTACAAACATCCTCAGGCCACATTGAGGTCCAAGGCACACACTTTTACAGATCATTCACACATCCCATCTCTGGCAAAGAGAATCTGAGTCATGGCTTGCCAGCAGCTTTCTGCAGGTCAGTGGGTTTTCCCCATGTTCTTCCTCCATCAAATACACTGGCTGCCATGCATAGCCTATCATGAGCTGAAACATGGCATTAAACCCAACAGAATCAAATCCAAAGTCTTCTAAAATATTTTTAAATGCTTGAAAGGGAAACTTACAAGAGTAATCCAATTCTAAGTGAAAACTCTGGACTTGGCATTTAATAGATTATTTTACTTGTGATACATCCTCTTTTTATATCTAATTACCACCCAACAAAAAAACCTGCCACTTTTATTTAACCCCAAATAATCACATGAGCTTGATCAGTGTACTATATTTAAAAAGAATAAACAACTGACATTCACTATATCATGGGTGAACAGCTATCTAATACCAGATTGTCAATGCGTAACATTATTCAACCCCCAAATAACCACACAAGATAGGTCACTGACAGTACCAAATTTAAAAGACAAACAAACAAACTGACATCCATTATCCTTATTAAATCAAACACTACACTTGGAAGTTATGCACATTCCTATTTTCAATTCAAGTTTACATGAAAATGTAACGATTTTTTATAAAAGTTTGCTCTTAGGAAAGAGGAAGCAATTCTGATTTACTTTGTCAAATTAAATTTGTGTGATGATAATAGTTTCTGCATTATTTTCTTAACTCATAGTTCAAGCAATTTGTACAAATTTCTGTTTAAATTTATTTCTTATGTTAATACATTGGTTTATTCTTTGTGACTACGTACTGTACATTACAATGCCCATTATTATTTCAATTTGCAAGTCAAAGTTGCTTGATAAAATCTATAAATAAGACCATAAACAAGAGATCCTAGTGGACCTGATATGGTTCACCTGGCTAGCTGCCAAATGCATGAGCAGTTAGCAGACAAATCTGAGCCAGTAGCTATTTTATAAATCTTTGGTATGACTCGGCTGGTGTTCAAACACACAACTTCCCGCCAACAACTAGGCCACCAGAGTGGTAGAGTGGTTCTTATGAAGATGTCATTTCAAGTTATTTTCTATTTTCAGAAACGGCAGCCATACCTGACAGAAGATCAGCATCATATAAACAATTTGAAAGAACTTTATGCCAGGTTGCTAACTGTTAAATTTAATAAAATTTCTGTTTAGCAATTTTTTGAGAAGATGCAAATAACAACTGTGAGTGGATGACGTACAACAAAGTGGATGAACGATTTATACTACAAGCTCACTTGGCGTTACAGCCAGGTAAAGTAAAAATGGACAAAAACAAAACATAATGTATTACAACTGAAAAACGGTAAGTAGCAAAAGCACTAGCCCAAAAAGTGTACATGATTTCAAGGAGATTAACTGAATGATTTGAGAAGTTTGTACAAACATATATTGCAATAGTTACATCCCCAATATTAAAAAGGGGGGGGGGGATAAAATTATTTTAAAAAATCTATAAAATATGAATAATGATTTATCTGTTGTTTTTCAAACCATGGGAAGGTGTGATTGTCAGTCTATATGAAATCTTTCTTTTTTTGGATAATGGAGCACGTTTCTTGAAGTCATAGGAAAATGGATACTCTTTTTAATATGTATTTAGTGTTCTCCACTGCTTTTGATATTACAATGGAGATTTAATCCTTCTCCCAACTGGGAACTGGATTCTCTGTTGGAACCAATGAAAAGTTTTTGTATTTCCCGAGCTCCTGCTTCAAATATTGGTAAATATTTCTTTCTGGAGAAATGCATCTGTACTGTGAATCAAGCTGAATCTGAAGTAAAGAAGAAAATTCAACAATTTATCTAATTACTGCACAGTTTCTACTTTATGGTGCTTTAATCATTATTAAAAGGCTGAAAGTTTTCATGGTTTTCATAAGGCTGTTAGACCATGAAGTTTAAGTCACAACAAAAAATGAACCCTGCCATGCTTTAGATGGGTCAGACTAGGCCCGGAGCTGCTGTCCAAAAGCGTGCTCAAATTCAAGATAATACTGACATTTCAGGACATGTTAAGTTAATGGCTATATCATTTAGGTGCATACATTTTGCTGATTACTACAGTACTCACATCACTGATTAGGGACTGTATGCTGTTTCTGGTGGATGTGTATACAGGCAAGGAATCAAGTATCCACTAGGAATAATGGATGTCCACTATCTCCGATGAATTTACCCCAAGCCTAGTAGACATCCACTCAATCTAGTGGAACTTGGTCATCAATTTTATTGCAACCTCTTCCTCAATTTTATTGCATTCACTTTGCAAGTTTACACACTAAACACACAGATGGGAGAAACCACTACGTCATAATCTGGACTATTGCAGGTTTTAATTTCATACCTTTACATGTGCAAACTATGCAGTATTAATGCTTCTCGTGGTATTTAGAATTGGCCTTACTTCTGACATGGAAAAAAGCAGGAACAGTCCTTCCTTACTACCGTATTTACCATATATGTTGGGACAGGATAAAATAAAAACAATTTCCTGTACCAGAACTTATGGTGAAACTTTTTTCACCTAGGTCATTTGTCCGAAGACTTAAGAAACAAAATAAATTTGTGTTGCATTTGTGCTCCCCCCAATGCATGTTGCAATAAAATAGATAAAAAAAACGCTTATTTGATAATAAAAAGAAAGAAACTAACCTTGTATTGTTATCATTTATTCCTTTTTTTTCAACATCAGGATTAAAGAATAAAATACAGCCACGAAATCTGTATACATGTATGTAGCGTAAGTGTCCATACTGTAGCATGTATTGCTCATGTCCTATAACACACGTCATGTTGTTCATTGACATGAACATCGCGAAACAAGTTGTGTTTGGTTGTGCTCAAAGGTTTGTATATGTTATCTGACTGAAAACTGGATCCAACAAAATTGCAAACAAGAGGGAAATAATCAACTGATATCTTCATGCATGACATGGTGTTATGTGCAAAATAATCAAGAATGAATTACATCCATGTCTACTGTATGACAAATATCGCAAATAAAGATCATTATTTGAAAGCACATTCACCTGAATGTAAGTGACAATCTTTTCACCAGCACGGGTTACAAAAGCATCACTACTATTTACCTACAGACATCAATGCTCCTTTGTATTAACTATAACTACAGATGCCAAGCACATAGAAGACCAGGTGGTGAATAAACACAACTGGCAGCAAGCAGTAAACTCCTTTGAACTTACTAACAGGACATCAAAGATGAAGGTTATTTTTGTTACAAAGTAAGCTGACCTCGGACGCTGACTTTGGATACTCTGAAACCAGTTTATTCTTTCTAAAAGGATATCAATACAAAGGTTATTTTATTGCAAAGCAAGCTGACCTTGGAGCTGACTATGGATTGTTTTAAGTGTGCTGATTTCTTTTTTTTTTGATTATACAAAGACGGACAAGATATGGAAGCTAACTTTGGTTCCTTTTCACTGATATTCATGATAATTTTGAAAATAAATTTAAACAATGGAACAATTTTTAATGTGACACAATACAGTGCTTAGTGCATAGACATCGATAACCCAGCGTCGCCCAGAAGATTTAGAGAAAATAAAATTATGTGATGAATTCATGAAGGTCTGAAGAGAAGCAGATGATTCTGCCAACAATATGATCGTAAACATGGATGAAGTTCTAGTGTACTTTGATCGCATTCCTGGACGGAATGGCGATAAGATGGGGGTCAAAAGTGCAAGAAGTAGACTGCTGCAGATTTGAAAAAATCTGACAATAGTCCTTGCAGTTTCTGCTTCAGGTGATATGCTGCCTCTAACAATTTTTCATGGTATGAGAAAGCTAATGTAGTAAGATCCTGAATTTTGTAATACTGGAAACTGTTCCCTGGCTGACCACATCTGTCTCTGGCTGACCTAGTTTATCACTGGCTGACAACATTTGTCTCTGGTTGACCTAGTTTATCACTGGCTGACCACTTTTGTCTCTGGCTGACCTAGTTTATCACTGGCTGACCACATTTGCCTCTGGTTGACCTAGTTCATCACTGACTGACAACATTTGTCTCTGGTTGACCTAGTTTATCACTGGCTGACCACATTTGTCTCTGGCTGACCGAGTTTATCACTGGCTGACCACATTTGCCTCTGGTTGACCTAGTTCATCAGTGGCTGACAACATTTGTCTATGGTTGACCTAGTTTATCACTGGCTGACCACATTTGTCTCTGGCTGACCGAGTTTATCACTGGCTGACCACATTTGTCTCTGGCTGACCGAGTTTATCACTGGCTGACCACATTTGTCTCTGGTTGACCTAGTTTATCACTGGCTGACCACATTTGTCTCTGGCTGACCTAGTTTATCACTGGTTGACCAAATTTGTCTCTAGCTCTCAAGCAAAGGAAGTTTAAAAGAACTACGTGTCTAAAAGCCAACTTTAACAACGATACTGGAATTATAGCTTATCAATTTAGTGCATTCAAACATAACAAATTACATCAACACAACAAATTAAAACAATACAACACCTACAGAGATATCAGAATATTACTCAATCAAAATATCATATGATGTTCACAGAATGATTCAAGATACACTGTAAAGCAACAATTCATTATTCATGAGCTACAGCATTACAATGGTTTGAAATAACTTCAAGCTCTATTACATAAACATGGAGAAATGACTACCCAAACCTTAAATCATAAAAAATCAAATTATCCAATTGTCAAGTACTAATATGACTTCAAATCACTATTTGTCTGGAAAGTGTGTTGAGGCACAACACTAATTACTACATCAAAATAAGTATATACATATGATCACAAAACGTTTATTTATGTTTCTATGAATGTCTGCACAACAGCATCAAATGATTTCTGATATGTGACCAAGAACATGAATAAGTAAAAACAATATATGGAGAAAAAAAACTCTTTTAATTAAAAGTGTAAATATCAGTCCTAACTAATATGCATGATATTTACTATTTATAATATTATGTTACTATTTTTAATATTATCTTATTATTTATAATATTATCTAGTACTTTTATATTATCTTATTATTTATAACATTATCTTAGTATTTTTAATATTAACTTATTATTTATAATATCATCTATTTATAATATTATCTTGTTATTTTAAATATGATCTAACTATTTATAACATTAACTTATTATTTATCATCCTATCTTATTAATATTTTTAATATTAACTTATTATTTATAACATTATCTTACTATCTTTAATATTAACTTACTCTGCTAATGATGTTATATCATTTGTTATTGAATGGAAAGGAACCTAATATCCAATGAATGCGACATGTCACAGATGAATTGAGAAGGATTAACACAGAAAACTTAACATATTAATAAGCTGATTATTAAAAGTACATACACTAGATTATAAGGAAAATTTCTTATTTTATTATGAAAGAGATCTCGAGTGACTTTACACCATTAAAATATCTCAAAGAGTTCAGGAATGCAAAAGATTTAGGATGGCATTTCACCATTCAAAGACCAAATGTCCCAGAAAATAGCATTAACATCTAAATAAATCTCTGTAATACAAAAATCTGCCTACCTAAAAAGAAACAAACTGTTTTAGATTGGGCATTATGCAACATTTTCTTTTACCAATGATTTCCACTTGCGCTCTACATTTTGCAGTTGTATTCACCTTTTTTTGTTCCACAGGTAATTGTTTTCATACGTGGACTATGTGTATAGTATAATCTTCATTTGTTTACAAAATGTTTATCTACAAGGATAAAAAATAACACCTCAACTCTGAAGAAAATCTAATGATAACAATTCATTTTTGTAGGACTGTGAAACAATTTCAATATAAAACATACAGAATTTGTTGATTATTTTATAGACAAGAACTTTTTGGATTCAGATTAGATTGTTTGCAGATACACATGGAACGAATGTACAAAGGAAATTTGAACTTGAAGCCTGCATGATGTCATTACCATTAACCAATCGGAAAGCATCTTGCATTACACAATGTCAACAATATGGTGAGTCCCATGAATACCTATATAATCTGAGCAATAAAGAGTCAATGAAATTAAGTATGTAACACTGGATCAGATTCTTTGATGTATATGCATAGTTCAGATTATTGCAACTTAAAGAAATGTGTACAAATGTCAAACTTTATGCTCAAAATACTCAAAATCATGTTATAAATAACATGCGAATATAATTTGACTTTTTTAACGTAGCTTTAACAATTTTTCAGTCATATCATTACAATGTCTGCAGTGTGGCAGTTTACAGTGATGTGTAGCACTGGAGCATCATGCCGCAGATATGTAGCTTGATGTCCCACCCAGTCACATTATCCTGACACCAGGCCAACCAGTCCTAACACTAAACACTAATGCTGAATGTTTAGTGAGGCATTTTGATGTCTTTGGTAAGACGCGGCTGGGGTTTGAAACCATTACCTCAAGCATCCAGGGCAGATGTTCTAACCACAAGGCCACATAAGCGGTCTTCTAAATAATATGTACATAAGGTTATCAGATTCACTTATTTTCATTCCTTATCACCGTACATATATCCCTGCACTAAAGAAAAGATCCAGAAGACTAAGACTGTATCATTCTAAAAATACTCCTACATTAAAGCAATTGATCCAGAGTGCCAAGACCTCATCATCCTACAATATCCCTGAACTAAAGAAAAAGTTCCAGAGTAGCTGGACCTTTTCATCTTAAAAATATCCCTCCACTAAAGAAAATGTTCCAGAATAGCTGGACCTTTTCATCTTAAAAATATCCCTGCACTAAAGAAAAAGTTCCAGAGTAGCTGGACCTTTTCATCTTAAAAATATCCCTCCACTAAAGAAAATGTTCCAGAGTAGCTGGACCTTTTCATCTTAAAAGTATCCCTCCACTAAAGAAAATGTTCCAGAATAGCTGGACCTTTTCATCTAAAAATATCCCTGCACTAAAGAAAAAGATCCAGAGTAGCTGGACCTTTTTATCTTAAAAATATCCCTGCACTAAAGAAAATGTTCCAGAATAGCTGGACCTTTTCATCATAAAAATATCCCTGCACTAAAGAAAATGTTCCAGAGTAGCTGGACCTTTTCATCCTACACATATCCCTGCAATAAAGAAAAAGATCTGGAGTAACTGCACCTTATCACTCTTCAAATATCATGGTACTAAGCCACAAATTCAAGTGCCCATGAAAATAAATGACACTACAGTATATACAACTGACAAAGAGATCATACACAAGTTTTTAAATGAAAATATTGGTTAGAATGTGAGAGAAGATTTAGAATCAATGGTTAATATGTCCAGTACAGTTCAAATTAATGTTTGCTTTTTCAAAACCATCTATTTTTATGTGATCAATCAACACGTTAATTTACAAGAAAACCTCCCAAAACTAAGTCTTCTCACATTAGTATCTATACAATGGAAATGAAACCTCAATCTTTATACCTTCAATATTCTCAGGCAATATTTATGAAATCTGAAACAAATACTGAGGTTCAACTTAACAGTCTTGTATTTTGCACTTGAATTTATTTAAAAAATAATAAAGAGGCTGAAGTGGACCCAAGACTGCTTGATGCTGCCAGGATTTATCTCCCCTTCCCATTAAAATAAGAAGGGAGTAAAATTGGGGATGGGAAGAAATAGCTAAGTTCAAAATTTATCTAAAACTTTAATATCCACCTTTCTTACTGCTCAACTCTGTTTGGGCTCTACTAAAAATCCTTCAGTTGAGTTGAATAAACATTAATCTGTTCCTTGTTTCTAAGTCTAATCGGGTTGCTATGTATGTATAATGCTCAGTGTTGAGAACTTCATTTCTCTGTCTGCTACCTACATTTGCATAGCTAGCTTTAACAACCTGGGAAACTGTTCTTTGTGGTTGTCATGGCAATTTCTAACAGCTTATAAGTATTGTCACTTGTATAACTCTGCTCAAAAATAAGATTTTTCACTAACATGACCTGTGTCAAAATTTCACTTTCCTGAATCAATGCTTGCTGACTATTATGTCAGATTTCTTATCTGTTCCATAATAGTGTATTAGTGTTTCAAGTCCATTAATGACACATTCTTTATCAGAGAGGTGTTTTAATTAAATAAATACATGTATCCTTACTTTTTAATTTATTTTTAGATTTTTGTTTATTCAGTTTATATTAACCCTTAATGTCCTATAAAAATCTGGTGTGTAAGTACTTAGAAATGAAATGAAAACTGCACTCTACTTCAAAATGCCTGTATTTTATTTAGGCTTGGTATTCTCCATTTCTGCATTTTGAAATACTACTGAATAGGGGGTTGACTGGTATGTCATCTACTTTTGTCCATCCAACATGTACACTGGAACTGCATTTAACATCATTTTAGGGCTCAAAATCACTCATTGGAATTTCCAGTAATACCTTCCCCGCTCCTAACAACTGATAAACTTCAAAACTTTCAAAATCACTGTCATCATTGTTATCGTCAGCCAGTATTTGATGAACAAAACTGTCATCAAAAGATAAACGATGTTGGGAGTCAGCCATTTTGGGTTTTTTAAGATAGCTAATAATTTAAACAAGCATTTGTAAAAAATGCTTGATGAATGGAAGGTTAAAACTATGACAGAATGTTTGTTCCAGGGTGAGATGTACCAATAAAATTAAATGTAACAAACATTCATACCAAGAAGACCTGGATGTATACAGTTGCAAACCTGAAGAAAAAAAAAACTGTGATGTCTGCTATGAGACCGTTAACAGCAGTCAAACTTATGTTGCAGCAAGCACTTTACAGGTTAACAGTGAAATGAAAATTTTATACTGTGCAGATTATATTTTTAACTAATTTATGGGAGTTCTCAGATGTCGCTGCTTTCCAAGAGCACAAATTCGTACAAGTTTTATATGATCTGTGCACCCATGCACTATGGGAGGATCTCTGAATGTGCCTGTAAAGTCTGGTGATTTCAGCTGAGAAGGAGTAGCTTTAACAAACATGTGCTAAAGGATACTAGTGCAGATGAAAGATCAAAGGCCATTGCAAAAGTCTTATGACCCCTTATGTTCAGTGCATAGGATGAAATACTTGTATTATTTGCTATCTTTTACTAATAAGATGGAACCTCAGGTGGTTGATGTGCTTGTAAAAAGTGAATTTTAGTGAAAACAACCAAACATTGTTTTAAAAAATGCTCAATCAATCACGATGATTTATTTTTCAAAGAAGAGAAATGCTGATTATATTAAAGAAATAGCAAATTAGATGGCAGACCATTCTTTGATTGGCTGGATAACTCCAGACAAATTAGATGGCAGACCATTCTTTGATTGGCTGGATAACTCCAGACAAATTAGATGGCAGACCATTCTTTGATTGGCTGGATAACTCCAGAGTAAGAACAATCTTTGTTATTTAATCTAGCGAGGACATGGCATAAAATGCCATTCAATTACAACATACTTACCATGATGACCTTGCAATTCAATTTCTTCAGCCATCTGACATAGGTAGCTGGCTCCCCCAGAAGGTG
This sequence comes from Sinohyriopsis cumingii, assembly GCA_028554795.2. Classification (NCBI taxonomy): domain Eukaryota; kingdom Metazoa; phylum Mollusca; class Bivalvia; order Unionida; family Unionidae; genus Sinohyriopsis; species Sinohyriopsis cumingii. The sequence continues at coordinate 21,905,240 of CM068832.1, read as the reverse complement.
TCCGGTGTTGACACAATAATAATCAGGTGACACAACCAATATGATGCACCTTATGAATAAAATATGAAAACATGAACTTTATTACAATTTATTTTCATACATTTTGAAAGAACTAGAGAGATGGTGAGCAATTTGCTCACATAAATATGCCCCCCACCTCCCCGCATTCAACCACTACCCCATGGAGATTAAACTATAGTTTAAAGAAAGCAAATTAATGTTTTGAAAATAGTACAAGTATAATCAGAGTTCAAAATGCACATTTCTTCCTGATAAGGTTATATGTACAACACTTCACACCAATCAAGTTGCTGCGTTCAGACAAATAAGTTTTTTTTTTTACTGCAGAATGATTAAGCTCAACAACAAGGATAGGCATGTAACACTGACATTAAACATAAAAGCTGATTCTATTAGTTACTCTTCATCGAATTTTTATACTTTATTCCGTTTATATCACACCAAGCTTGCCCTGAAATGATCTAGACATTATTCAACAAAGCTTACTCTTTTCATTCTCTTAGGGTATTTTTATGGTCATAAAATGTTATGGTTTTCTAATGACATAAATATGAGTGAATAAAGATGAAAGATTTTAATCTGAGACATGACTTATTCCTATTTGTTGTTGTTGTTGTTGTGGGGTTTAACGCCATTTTTCAGCACACGATAGGCTATACATGACAGCCAGTATTAATGGTGGAGGAAGAATCCGGGAAAACCCCGGAAAGAACCACCGACCCATGAGAAGCTACTGGCAAGCTTTCTCACATACCAACATTGGCCAAATCCAAGTCTCGAACCCACGCAGAAAGAGAGGAGATGGCAGTGATCCGTAACGGACAGCGCTTTAGACCACTCGTGACCCCTTGTTCCTATTTAACAAGTCTTCTGCATATATACACCCAATAACAGGCTCCTAATCTAGCACTGACCAATTTGTTCCCCTTCTCCACTATTAGATTATGACTGGAAAGTCATTAATGAATTTATGGTAATGATCACTTCCAACTTTTTCTTTCAAACATTAGCTCTAATCCTGACAAACCAATTCCATGCTTGAAATTAAATAATGGCAACTGGGAACAGATTGAAATTCTTTTAAATGCCAGAATTCAGTGATATTTTCAAGGGCATAAAATGACCCATATATACTGTTTACATCTATTTTAAAAGAAGTTGCAGAAGAATCCATCCCAATCAATTATTTATAAGCAGTCCACAAAATCATAGCTCAATAAAAGTTTTAATGACACCTACAATCAATGCAGACCAGCACTGACACAATTTAATTATGACCCAACAAAAATTTAGAAAACTATCGCATATTCTGGGTTTAAAGCTTGTTCCACAATTAAAGACTGAAAGTTGTTGCTGTTATAGGGTTTAACGCCATTTTTCTGCACAAGATAGGCTATACATGGTGGCCAGTATTAATGGTGGAGGAAGAACCTGGGAAAACCCCGGAAAGAACCAATGACCCACGAGAAGCTACCGGCAAGCTTTCTCACATATCCACACTGGCCAAGCTGGAGACTTGAACCCATGTAGACAGAGGTGAGATGGCAGTGAGCCGTGACAGAAAGGGCTTTAGACCACTCGGCCACACGGGGCCCCAAAGACTGAAAGAGGAAATCAGGGAGAAATTATGCCTCCATTCTAAATGTTTGCTGCTCTATTGAGAAATTATGGAACTTGGTATTAAAAATCAATGGCAAGTCAAATGCAAACTTGCTCCAACATGTAAAAGTAAATAACAAAAATAATATGTCTAAGACACTAAAACAGGCTTGCTGATACTTTTTCTAAACATTCTTTGTCTTGTATCTACTCATCCAAAATTTATAAATAAAGTATGAAGAAGAGCTTTAAAATTCACTTATAATAAACTGGAAAAAAAGAGTATTTACTTGAAGATTGACTCATACACTGTATTTACTTGAAGATTGAGTCATACACTGTATTCATTTGTAGATTCAGTCATACACTGTATTCATTTGAAGATTCAGTCATACACTGTATTCAGTTGTTGGTCAACAAGAGCACAATGAATAGCACATTGTACTCCTGCACTATGTTTTACAGTCCTCTAGACATAGTGATGTTACATTTTTTGCTGAAACCATTTTTCTGTTTTCAGTCAGTGGTCTCTACATTTGACCTTTAGATCCCAGGATCAACAGGCTTCTTCCTTAAGCTACCTAAGTTCAAGCCATCTACAAAGTTTTGGCATGGTCTATGATGTTTGCAGAAATCATTTTTATTCTTTCAGTGACAAAAGTTTAAGGAGTATCTGAAGAATGGATGGATTTAGCACCAACATGTTAAAGGGGAGATCACTCCTGCATGATGCCCATCTACATGGGCAGATGAACTATTGCATTTACACTGCTAAATATTGGGTTGGGAGGACTGGAATAAATATCATACTCTTAATGACTGGATAATGTATCTGAACGTGACATTTGTCTGGAGCCATGAAGTACCATTTGTTGATGGCTTGACCCGGACCATAAAGCTTGGCCTTTGGTCCGTTAACAACCAGCTGTAGCAGATCATGCAGGATGGAAGTGTCTTGAGCCAATCTTTGTTTTCTTTTAATTCTGTTTACAAAACTGAACCTTTCTTCACATGATGCAGCTGAGACAGCAACATAAGCCATCACTTCTAGAAACTTGTAATTATTTACAATTTTTTTAAAATAGCTATATTAAATATCACTGGAAATAATAATTAATAATCCAAACACAGGATACCCAGCGAAGTGGGGGGAAAATAAAAGGAGGTACGCTCACCATGTAAAAAGAATGACATTTTTCCACTCACAAATTGTGAGCTTGCCAGTGGGATTTTCGAGGGTTGTCAATAGCTACGTTATCATTTATTACATACAGGTGGGGAAAAGATTTGCTTTCATGAAAATTTCCGAAAGTGACAAACTTTGAATTGACCGTGCACACAGATTCTGGTGTTTTTATGAAAGAAGAATTTGAATACCTGGTGATATTATCGTCATTTGTGTATTTCTCTGGATATACACTCTCTCCTGAATTATTCACCCATACCACAAAATCTGTAAAGAGAAACCTCATTTAATGATGATTACATGTTAAACGCTTGTGTATTTAGCTTTCTGGATAAATGAGGTTAAAAAAAATCTATCATTACTGAAGAATTTATGGATTGGAGTGCATCTTCTTAATCAAACATCTATCCCCAAGTAAGAGTCATTACAAAGAAAAGTGCTAATTGTACTCGCTTATAAGTCAAACCCTACTACAAACAACATAAACCCAAATCTGTCATCACATGTGCTGGTAGATCTGGGTTTTTGCAGTTTGTTAAGAGTAATAATTAGAAAAACATTTAATCTTATCTGCCAGTGCATTATACAAATGTAGATAGGGCCTATATTGTTTGCAGTTGGGCATAACTTATAAGTGAATATATATGGTATCGATTGGAGAAAGTATACTTTAACAAATTGTTAATGTTGTTATTGTTGTTGTTGTAATAAGGTTTAATGCCATTCTTCAGCACAAGATAGACTATACTTGGTGGCCAGTATAAATGGTGGATGAAGAACCCAGGGAAACCACAGAAAGAACCACTAACCCACGAGAAGCTACCAGCAAGCTTTCTCACATACCCACATTGGCCAAGCCCGAGACTCGAACCCATGTAGACAGAGGTGAGATGGCAGTGATCCATAACAGTGAGTGCTTTAGACCATTCAGCCACTCAGGGCCCCCCAAACTGTTAATAAAATAATACCTGAATGAGAATTTGTATGTACTGAAAATCATAGACATCACTTATGATATCATGACCACAAAATAATGTCCATGCCAGTGAGTGAATTTTTTCACACAATTACTGAAACCACCTTGGTTTCCCACAATTATTGGAACCATCTTGGTTTCCCACAACAGACAGTATATAGAGCTGATTTATGGCAGGTCATAAATGGCTACAGATTAGATTTTTTATACTTTCTAAATTACCCAATAATTTTCTTTTAAAGGACTATTACTGACATTAATAAAACTGCATAAGAATTATTATTTTTCATTATTAAATAAGAGATAAAAATTGGAAACCATGTCATTTTACACCAAATCTCTCCCTCAGTTCCTAACACTATGGGACCACGCCAGTGGCCTAAGTGGATAGAGTGTGTGCCTCAGATGTGGAAGGTCACAGATTTAAACCCCAGCTGAGTTATACCAAAGACTTACAAAAATGGTACTAGGAGCTGCCTCACTTGGCGCTCAGCATTAAGAGGTTAGTGTTAGGACTGGTCAGCCTGGCAGGATAATGTGATATTGTAGTGATATGACTGGAAAACTGTTAAAGCTATGTTAAAAATCCAGATCACACACACACACACACACACACACATACAAAGCACTATGGCACAAGTTATCTGCATGCTTTAACTGATTCATGACACATACAATTATTATAAATAATAAAATCAGCTAAGCACCATGAAGGATGCATAAGGAGGTACGCTGACCAAGTAAAATGTCACATTCCAATCATAATCTGTTCAAATATTGACCAACTTACACATAAAAAATAAAATAATATTGTTTGTGTGTGTTTGTTTGTGATTTGGATTATTAACATTGCTTTAACTATTTTTCAGTCATATTCCATCGATTTCTGCAGTGTGGCAGTTTATAGTGACACAATTTTCATTTAGTATCAACTAGGCATCATAAAAAGTCTTGTGAAAAATCAAGCATTAATATGGACAACAAGACGACTGCTGTGGCTGCCATACTGGATGTCAGATTGGCACCATTTAATTTACAATAACAAAACATGGATGCAGACAAAGAATGCACTATATATGAACGCTAAATAAAGGTGCTGATATATGCATTGTGGCCAGATTGCTGGGTATAAAACTTTCAAAATATAAAGGATTAGGAACTGAACATTACCTATTTGTCAGTAAATTAGCTTGCAAAGAGTTATTGAAAATTTACCCAAACAACTGACGTTAACTCAAATTTCTTGTATCTTGTAACCCTCTCTCAATTTTTTGGACTTGCCTGTGAGCTAGTGCTTTGCAAATTTTATCTTGCCCAGACTGAATTTGAGCTTGTACCAGGAGTCAGGCATGTGGACTTTAAATTGCTGCATATATACCTACTTAAAAGTTGAGTCCAACTGTAAAGTGCACAGATCTGGGTCTATGCAGTTTGTTAGGAGTAATCAGCAGAATAACATGGACCCTCATCTGCTGCCATATTATGTAATGGCAGATTAGGGTCTATGTTGTTTGCAGTTGGATTATACATATTTGCAAGTATATACAATATATAAAATTCATTCCTGAAGCGCAGTGTTAAATTCTGAGAAATTCATGTTCTCATACTTGCCATAAAACAATGTGTCAAGTGAAAACACAATAGACTCCCAACCTTCTCCCCAACAACATCATCATTTGAAAAACACAGAAACAACAAGTGACTGAGACCTTTCTTTACTACCATACACTGCAAAATTATAACATGTATCACTAAATGATCCCGCTTAGTGTTCAAGAAAAATCATCCTGCTTAGTGCTCAAGTAAAACCATCCTGCTTAGTTTTCAAGTAAAACTATCCTGCTTAGTGTTCAAGTACAACTATCATGCTGAGTGCTCAAGTAAAACTATCCTGCTTAGTGTTCATGTAAAACTATCCTGCTTAGTGTTCAAGTAAAACTATTATGCTTAGTATTCAAGTAAAACTATCCTGCTTAGTGTTCAAGTAAAACTATCATACTTAGTGTATAAGTAAAACTATCATGCTGAGTGCTCAAGTAAAACTATCATACTGAGTGCTCAAGTAAAACTATCATGCTTAGTGTTCAAGTAAAACTATAATGCTTAGTATTCAAGTAAAACCATCCTGCTTAGTGTTCAAGTAAAACTATCATACTTAGTGTATAAGTAAAACTATCATACTGAGTGCTCAAGTAAAACTATCATACTGAGTGCTCAAGTAAAACTATCATGTTTAGTGTTCAAGTAAAACTATTATGCTTAGTATTCAAGTAAAACTATTATGCTTAGTATTCAAGTAAAACTATCCTGCTTAGTGTTCAAGTAAAACTATTATGCTTAGTATTCAAGTAAAACTATCCTGCTTAGTGTTCAAGTAAAACTATCCTACTTCGTGTTCAAGTAAAACTATCCTGCTTAGTGTTCAAGTAAAACTATCATGTTTAGTATTCAAGTAAAACTATTATGCTTAGTGTTCAAGTAAACCTATAATACTGAGTGTTCAAGTAAAACTATCATGTTTAGTGTTCAAGTAAAAATACCATACTAAGTGTTCAAGTAAAACTATCATACTGAGTGTTCAAGTAAAACTATCATACTGAGTGTTCAAGTAAAACTATCCTGCTTAGTGTTCAAGTAAAACTATCATGTTTAGTATTCAAGTAAAACTATTATGCTTAGTGTTCAAGTAAACCTATCATACTGAGTGTTCAAGTAAAACTATCATGCTTAGTGTATAAGTAAAACTATCCTGCTTAGTGTTCAAGTAAAAATATCATGTTTAGTATTCAAGTAAAACTATTATCCTTAGTGTTCAAGTAAAACTATCATGTTTAGTGTTCAAGTAAAACTATCATACTAAGTGTTCAAGTAAAACTATCATACTGAGTGTTCAAGTAAAACTATCCTGCTTAGTGTTCAAGTAAAACTATCCTGCTTAGTGTTCAAGTAAAACTATTCTGCTGAGTGTTCAAGTAAAACGATCATACTTAGTGTATAAGTAAAACTATCATGCTGAGTGCTCAAGTAAAACTATCATACTGAGTGCTCAAGTAAAACTATCATGCTTAGTATTCAAGTAAAACTATTATGCTTAGCATTCAAGTAAAACTATCCTGCTTAGTGTTCAAGTAAAACTATCATGCTTAGTGTTCAAGTAAAACTATCATGCTTAGTGTTCAAGTAAAACTATTATGCTTAGTATTCAAGTAAAACTATCCTGCTTAGTATTCAAATAAAACTATCCTGCTTAGTGTTCAAGTAAAACTATCATGTTTAGCATTCAAGTAAAACTATTATGCTTAGTGTTCAAGTAAAACTATCATGTTTAGTGTTCAAGTAAAACTATCATACTTAGTGTATAAGTAAAACTATCCTGCTTAGTGTTCAAGTAAAACTATCCTGCTTAGTGTTCAAGTAAAACTATCCTGCTGAGTGTTCAAGTAAAACTATCCTGCTGAGTGCTCAAGTAAAACTATCATACTGAGTGCTCAAATAAAACTATCATGCTTAGTGTTCAAGTAAAACTATTATGCTTAGTATTCAAGTAAACTGTCCTGCTTAGTGTTCAAGTAAAACTATCCTGCTGAGTGCTCAAGTAAAACTATCATGATTAGTGTTCAAGTACAACTATCATGTTTAGTGTTCAAGTAAAACTATCCTGCTTAGTGTTCAAGTAAAACTATCATGCTTAGTGTATAAGTAAAACTATCCTACTTAGTGTTCAAGTACAACTATCATGTTTAGTGTTCAAGTAAAACTATCCTGCTTAGTATGCAAGTAAAACTATCCTGTTTAGTGTTCAAGTAAAAATATCATGTTTAGTGTTCAAGTAAAACTATCATACTAAGTGTTCAAGTAAAACTATCATACTGAGTGTTCAAGTAAAACTATCCTGCTTAGTGTATAAGTAAAACTATCCTGCTTAGTGTTCAAGGAAAAATATCCTGTTTAGTATTCAAGTAAAACTATTATGCTTAGTATTCAAGTAAAACTATTATGTTTAGTGTTCAAGTAAAACTATCATGTTTAGTGTTCAAGTAAAACTATCATGTTTAGTATTCAAGTAAAACTATCCTGCTTAGTGTTCAAGTAAAAATATCATGTTTAGTGTTCAAGTAAAACTATCATACTAAGTGTTCAAGTAAAACTATCATACTGAGTGTTCAAGTAAAACTATTATGCTTAGTATTCAATTAAAACTATTCTGCTTAGTGTTCAAGTAAAAATATCATGTTTAGTATTCAAGTAAAACTATTATGCTTAGTGTTCAAGTAAAACTATCATGTTTAGTGTTCAAGTAAAACTATCATGTTTAGTGTTCAAGTAAAACTATCATACTAAGTGTTCAAGTAAAACTATCATACTGAGTGTTCAAGTAAAACTATCATGCTTAGTGTATAAGTAAAACTATCATGCTTAGTGTATAAGTAAAACTATCATGCTGAGTGCTCAAGTAAAACTATCATACTGAGTGCTCAAGTAAAACTATCCTGCCTAATGCTCAAGTAAAACTATCCTGCTTAGTGTTTAAGTAAAACTATCATGCTTAGTGTTTAAGTAAAACTATCATGCTGAGTGCTCAAGTAAAACTATCATGCTTAGTGTATAAGTAAAACTATCATGCTGAGTGCTCAAGTAAAACTATCATGCTTAGTGTTCAATTAAAACTACCATGCTTAATGTTCAAGTAAAACTATCATGCTTAGTGTTCACTTACACTATCATGCTTAGTGTATAAGTAAAACTATCATGCTGAGTGTTCATGTAAAACTATCATGCTTAGTGTATAAGTAAAACTATCATGCTGAGTGTTCATGTAAAACTATCCTGCTTAGTGTTCAAGTAAAACTATTATGCTTAGTATTCAAGTAAAACTATCCTGCTTAGTGTTCAAGTAAAACTATCATGCTTAGTGTTCAAGTAAAACTATCATGCTGAGTGCTCAAGCAAAACTATCATGCTTAGTGTATAAGTAAAACTATCATGCTGAGTGCTCAAGTAAAACCATCATGCTGAATGCTCAAGTAAAACTATCATGCTTAGTTCTCAAGTAAAACTATCCTGCTTAGTGTTCAAGTAAAACTATCCTGCTTTGTGTTCAAGTAAAACTATCCTGCTTAGTGCATAAGTAAAACTATCATGCTGAGTACTCAAGTAAAACTATCCTGCTTAGTGTTCAAGTAAAGCTATCCTACTTAGTGTTCAAGTACAACTATCATGCTGAGTGCTGAAGTAAAACTATCCTGCTTAGTGTTCAAGTAAAACTATCCTACTTAGTGTTCAAGTAAAACTATCCTGCTTTGTGTTCAAGTAAAACTATCCTGCTTAGTGTTCAAGTAAAACTATCCTACTTAGTGTTCAAGTACAACTAACATGCTGAGTGGTCAAGTAAAACCATCATGCTGAGCGCTCAAGTAAAACTATCCTGCTTTGTGTTCAAGTAAAACTATCCTATTTAGTGTTCAAGTAAAACTATCATGCTTTGTGTTCATGTAAAACTATCCTGATTAGTGTTCAAGTAAAACTGTCCTGCTTAGTGCTCTATTAACATGATCTTGCTTGGTGTGCTACTATTTTTTGTGTAAGTGATTTAATATTTCAATTTGGATTTAAATTTTCCATTAATTTTATTCAAAATTAGACAATATCACTTTTTATGGTGATACTATCTCTCTGAAGCATGCTTGGATCAAGTATCTTGTGCTCCGTGGAAAACTATTCACACATGGAGAACTATTCACACATGAAGAACTATTCACACATGCTAAAAAAATGGAAAGTTGTGGGTTTATTAAGGCTTGCACTGGCATTATGTTAAAAAAATGTACATTTATTCAATAATGAGTGTTAATTGAGAGAAACATTTTGTGTTATTATGCTTACCAAGATTCCAATTACTTGGCCAATTGTGGATTGAAGAAGCTGTATCTCTGTACATGCCAGTTCCAACAAGGCCATCCAATGATCTACTAATCCTTGCATACATATAAGCTGAAAAAGAAATGTTAATACCGTAATACTGACATGCCTGTTTAGCAGATAAAAAAGCAAATTTTATCCAAGGCTACAGCACCATCATAAATTACAGTCTTACAGTTTTTGTCCGCTGTTATTTTGTGATGCTGTCCTTACTTACAGATTGCAGTCTTAAAATTACCATGTTATTCACTACACTGTTCCTGCAGACTCAAACATATTCCATGACTTTTCCAAAAGTTATTCGGAGCTATTTCATAAAAGTCAAGGACCACAATATCTTGGATTGTAAAGTAAAATTATTTTGTTGTGTTCGAAATAAATATTTAAATCAGTGTTTGGCGAGACCTGTAACAGTTGCAGTTATAACTTTTTGGAACTCCAATGTCAGAAATTCCATGACTTTTACAAAATTGTTTTAAGGCTATGAGAAATTCCATGACTTTTTAAAGCCTTTGAAATTAATTTTTTAAGTTCCAAATTTTTTTCAGGATTCCAGGACCTGCTGGAACCCTGTCAATAGTCACCTAAACACACTTTCCTTGTGATGGGTCTTTCTTTTTTAAGGTGCCCCTGGATATGGGGTGAAATTCAAGCTAGAACAAAAGTGTTGTTTTGGTGTTTTATTGTAGCTTACTAATCTAATATTAATAAATTTGTATGTAATATGATAACTTCATTTCCCTCATAAGAAAAAATTCAATTAATGAAGAGTAGTATAGTGGGATACTTAAGGGACAATAAAAATCCCAGTCAAAAAGGTCATGGAAATGTTTGGAGACAAGGGGAGTTTAACATGGGGAATTTTAACATGGGTGGGACTATAGAGGGACAAAAAAGTATTGGGACTGTATAGGGAATATAGGAATGGAACAGGTGGGGTGATGTCACGGTACTGAGGATTGGTAACTGTTGCATGGAGCTGACCTCAATCAGAGCAAACAGTGGGGAAAAACCTAAAACGCTTGGCAGGACATAGACATATATAACACATACAACATACATACAGACATAGATGGATGAATATTAATCTATCACACAAACAACTATACAACCCACACATTTTTTTAAGGCAAGTAAGCAAATCTTTTCAAGGCATGAGTGGCCCTGAAAAGGGCATTTGGTTTTATGTTAAAATCATTCCGTTAACATAGAGGGCATCACATAGGTCTTCTTCTCTTCCTCAAACGTCTTCTGACTTCTGGACTGTAGATAAGGACTCTCTTCAAACAGCCTTGTCTCTCCACACAGATTCTTCTTTTCCAAATGCTCATATCGGTGATCCGGATAATTGTCCATGATGATTTCACATACATAAGTCCATGTGGAACAGCATCGATGATACAAGGGTAGATGATTCTACGTTCGTCCACATCTTGTGATAAAAACAGGTGAAGGGAATGAAATGAACTGCTGTTATTTATAGTGGAAGAGGGGATCGAAACAGACTGAGTTCTTTCACCAATCCTAACACACGTTACAAAATTCAGTCACAGTGCTGAGTCTGTCTTCCAATCTGAAGAGTGCGGTCTGTGATGTCACATTCCCAATATAGATGCACTAGTGTCTGTGTGCAGTAAATTCATGCAAGAGTTTTCAAACATGACAGAAACTAAGAAGACGTTGAACTGGAGTGCACCAGCCATGGAGATGAGAAGCGATGGTATAGCAGCGGCTACCAAAGTCAACACATTCCTGCTTCCAGAAGAGGTCGATTTTAATTGGGATTTAGTCGATTTTCTTTCTTTTTGGCACTAATTTGTTCCAGTACCAGTACCTTCACCACTTTCTTCTTCCTTACCACATGCTGAGAATTTCAAACAGAGACAGAAAGAAGAACTGGAGAAATATTTACAGCAGCAGAAAGAAGCAGAAAACAAGCTTTTCTCCTTCAACAGCAACAGCGAGAAGAAGCAAGAAGGAAATGACAGGAAGAAGCAGCAGTGAAGAAACAAGGTCTAGGAGAGGAGGACAGTGAAAGTCAACTGGTGATAGTACTCTTAGCAGAGTTAAGGAATCTGAAACAAATGTATCAGACTTCTTTAATATGACCCATGAGAAAAAGACCTTCCCGAGCCAAGCAACCCAGCATTTGGCTCAAAGACATGGCCAAGTAACTCATCGAATCTTTAAAATGCACTTGTTCCACTTGCATGGAAATGAGTTTGGCTCCATTCAAAGTCACTTTAGGACGTTCTGTACTTAGTTCCATTTAGTATCTCAGAAGAAACCATCCATCATATCTCGAGAAATTTTGAGCCATTACTGTGGCATGGCGATGAAAATCTCCATAACATTTGATGTCCTCTTGGCTCCAGGTCTCGTCGATGGTGTCTAAAATTCATTGGGTGAAATTGGCCAGCATGCTTGGTCCCCGAAAGATTTTTCATGTCCTCCAGGAATCTTGCTGCAGTGAAGGCAATGACTAAAGATAGGCTCTTGGATGCGCTTCTCGCATGCTCGATGAGCCAAACAGAAATTAGGAATGTGAATGCTGGTCTCATGCATGCTTTCAAAATCAAAAAAGATGAAATTTCCTTTCTTCTGATCATCTTCCTGTTTGGAATGGTATTTTTGAATGCAGCATTCATGTTCCAAATCAATTTGTACGAGGACGGAGGAATGCCACCCGTTTGCTGTACCAAACCGATGAGGGGAAAGAAGAAGAAATCAAATACTTGGATGTGTGTTCACTGTATCCTTACATGTGTAAATATTGTCACTTTCCAGCAGGGCACCTGCAATTGATGATGGAACACATCAACGTGGACAACATTCGACAATACAAAGGCTTGATCAAGTGCAAAGTCTTGCCTCCCATGGACTTGTACCATCCTGTTTTACCTCACAATTGCCAAGGAAAATTGATGTATCCTTTGTGCCGTACTTCACGTCTGTGCTTGAAGTATATAAATCATAGCAGTCGTCAGTCTGGCTACCCCAGAGTTAACATAGGGAGATGAATTTATTCAGTAATTTAAAAGACAGTTGGTACTGGATGGTGGATGGAGACTATGTTGTGGAAAGGCTTGCTGATGAATGGAAGTATGTAGGTAGCCTAGACTTTGTGATCAGTCTGAAAATAGCTAGAGATCTGATTAAAGACATGATAGAGGAGGAAGTGGAGAAATTAAGAGGATTCATTAAACCAAAATATGTTAGAAGTGGAACATTGAAGGAGATACTTGATGGTGTCATCAAAGTCAGGTGCTTTTTAGAACAAATACAGAATTTTACAGAGTGGTCTTTTGTCAAGTGGGGATTAGACCAATTAAAGAAAGCTCAAGAAATGATGAGAAGGTGCTGAAAGAGGAAGTGAAGAAGATAAAAGATAACTGGGCAAAGGAGAGAAATGACAAAGAAAACAGAAAGAAAAAAGAAGACTTTGAAAGACTGAATCAAAAATGGATCAAGGTGCAGGAAAAGTTTAGATCCATGGGACATCCTGACTGGAAGCCAGAGAAGGAAAAGAAGAAGGGAATAATAGAGAAAGTGAGGAGATGGTGGAAGAAGTGGAGAAAATAGAAGAACCCAAAGGCCCTTGTCAGGGCCACTCATATGCCTTGAAAAGATTTGCTTTCTTGCCTAAATTTTTTTTTTAGTCTGTAGTACATGTATAGTTGTTTGTGTGGTAGATTGATGTTCATCCATCTATGTATGTATGTTGTATGTGTTATACCTGTCTATGTCCCACCAAGCGTTCTAGGTTTTTTCCCCGCTGTTTGCTTCAATTGAGGTTAGCTCCTTGCAACATTGTTACCAATCTTCAGTACTATTACGTCACCCCACCTGTTCCATTCCTATTGTCCCTATACAGTCCCAGTACTTTTCTGTCTCCCTATAGTCCCACCCATGTTAAAATTCCCCATGTTAAATTCCCCTTGTTCCTAAACGTTCCCACAACCTTTTTGACTGGGATTTCCATTGTCACTAAAGTATCCCACTATACTACTATGAATGCATGTACAAGCGGTATCTTTTTGGAAATTAAATTTCAACCATTATGAGTGAATTAAGGATTCCATCTGTCAGTCTTCACATTTTACAACTTATTTTTATGTATATTTCATTTTTTTAAAAATTATTTAAACATTTACAATGAAAAAAGAGACATTTATAAGTAATTTTATGAACAAAGACGGACAAAAATGCCTGAAGCTACATCAGTTGTAAGTTTATGCACATTACGTAAGTTTAGATTTATAGGTCAAACTTTACTGTGAAAGTCAGTCATAACTGGAGATCCTCAATGTACATTACTGCACAGACACAGACACTAATTCTGCTACATGTTGTAATTAGTTTGTGTCCTCAAATTATTTTTGCACTGAAACCTTTCTTTACTTAAAAGTCTACAAACTGAAGTTTCTTTAGACACTCACCTAGAAAAAAATATAAAATATACAAAATTATATAAAGTATACAAAATAATATAAAGTATATAAAAACAATGCTTACATGGAATTGCAAATATTTTCTGGCTATGACGCATTGAGGGAAAATAATAATCCAGTGGGAAACTGACATTTGACTCGTATCTGTATGCCATTTGCAGCAACTCCAAAAAATGTTCCGTTCTCAGTCTCTGTGACTCATTTGCAATACCTGGATTAGAAATTATAGTGTTAATCACACAAAAGCCAAGATCCTATGAGAAAGCTGTTTGAGGGTTATTTAGATAATGCAGAAGACAGATCATGATAAAATGCTGAATCAGCTATCTCATAAAAACCCATACCTCAATTTTGCACATCATAATTAAATCAAAGTACTAAAAATACTGATAGTTTGGAGAGAGGAGGTGATACTAATTTACCCAAGATCAGATGAAAGAACATAACTCAAGATGTATTTTTGCTGACCGCTCAGGTGGCCTTCATGGTTAGAGCATCCGCCTTGGATGCATGAGGTCGTGGGTTCACACCCTGGCAGAGTCATACCAAAGACCTGAAAAAATGGTATAGTAGTCCCCTTCTTGAACAGCCCACCTGACCAGCGGCCACCCACTTCTTACGGACAGAATCCCTTGGCACCAATTTATTTGTATTCAAAAGTACCCCTCAAGAACGGCCAACCCTCTAACGCAACCAGTGGCCAGCATATCAGTACAACAATGGAAAATGTTCCCCTCACGAGCAGTCACATTTTTTTCACAACCAATAATTAATTCATATTGTGACATAAGGTAAGTAATCAGATTATCTCTATCGTAGATACATGTTGCCCAATGCCAAGTTTCCGTTACTGAAAGAAGTGTTGACTAAAGTACATGTAACACTAAGATTAACATTATATCATTGTCTATAAATGCTGTCATTTACAGGAAATGGGCTCAACAATGTTATGATAGAGTTTTGGGCTTCATACACCTGTTGAGTCCTTCTCTTTGATGATTACAACCGGACATAATTGTCAAGATCATATCATGGTCAACATAAGCTATAAATAGATTTTGTGCATTAACACACACACAGAGAACCCTGAACAAAACAGGGTACCAGACAAAGACTGAAAAATCAAGTGACAACATATTTATTGCTTCCTTTAGGAAGAAGGCATTTTGTCCACTAGACAAAAGTTTTGTCTGCATAATTAAATCGCATACAGTTAGCAACATCTGAAAAAATCATTACCAAACATTAACATGTCATTATGTAAATGGAGAGGTATTATTTTAGAAGAAAGTCGGTTATTCTACTTCACGACATTACATGAGGTAGGGAGGGCAGACATGCCGAACAATTTTATGTTGAAAAGACTTGAATAAACAACATCGTAACTGATAAGGTTATTCATCAGCAGTGGGAAAATGGTGCAAATGGAAAAAAATTATCTATGTACCAAGATTTAAATGATGTTTTTGAATGGTTTTGCATGACAACAATACCTGCTCGCATACTTATGCCAAGAATAAGAACTATTAATGCATATTCAGTTGAAATAAGTCTGTTATTATAAAAAGAAGAACCTCTTAATAATTGATGCTACTTTAAAACGAAGATATTAAACGAAGATATTAAATGCTTTGAAGTATGTAGCTTTCTTACTACGTACATTTTATATATGTCTCACAAACAATTTAGTCCCCCTCTGGAAAGGCCACTTTCCTGGTGCAGAAGGGGTTGCCATGTAAGAGGTGGACCACTGTACTAGCAGCTGCCTCACTTGGCACTCAGCATTAGGTTAGTGTCAGGATGTGTCAGTCTCGTGTCAGTATAATGTGACTGTGTGTAACATGATGCTACATGTCTGCGGCATGATGTCCAGTGCTAGACACCACTATAAACTGCCACTGCTGACATCGTAGTGACATGACTGATTTTTTTTAAAGCTACATTAAAAATCCAAAATGCTCACACACATGCACACACAGGTATTTGCTGTTCATTGTCCTTTTTACTACTTTAAACATACTACTCTCCCTCTCTTATATATATCTACACACGCACACACACACACATATGTATGTATGTATGTATATATATATATATATATATATATATATATATATATATATATATATATATATACTAAAGTTCTATACTGCTTCTAACACTGGAGATTGTATATCAACATTTGAAACAGAAGAGCAATGATCATGTTGAGTTATTTTTAAAAGCAATGATCATGGTCATTTCCTTCTTAAGCATTTCTGCTAAAGTCATAAATATTGCCAATAGGAAACCAATTTCCAAGCAAGATTACAAATGGGTACAATAACTCACTTAAATGAGTTGCCTCCCTTGAAACAAAAGATTTCATTCAAGAGCATTCTAGTTATACATAGTTACTAAGCTTAGTAAGACCATAGTTACTAAGTTCAGTAAGACCATAGTTACTAAGTTTAGTAAGACCATAGTTACTAAGTTTAGTAAGACCATAGTTACTAAGTTTAGTAAGATCATAGTTACTAACTTTAGTAAGACCATAGTTACTAAGTTTAGTAAGACCATTGTTTGTACCTATTATTAATAAAACAAACTATATTAGGTAAGAAAGAATCGACACAATATCGAAAAGACAAGGACAGACTTAAGTCCATCCAAGCAACAATAAAAACCACCAAGTAATATTTTATCTATCATCTACATAACTGCTTTTGTTGTACAGCGTGACCCTGCTATAGCACGACTGACGGGTCCAAAAACAAGAACCATGCTATGTACTGAACCATTCTGTAACCAACCAGTTCTGTCAGCTGAAGAGAATGATCCATTACCCCACCCCAAAGCAAATTAAGGGGATACAAGTTGGGGGGGGGGAAATACTTGGACTCATTGACACAGCTATCAGCTTGTTCCAGATTTAACAAGTACTACTTAAAATAGTTACTATATGTTTAATATTTATCTGTATGCAAACAAAATCTGCACCACAAGTGTACTCACCAGTCAAATTTCTTTTTGTCCATAGTAGAAATTCCATCAAAAATGTGCATAAAGAATTATTATTTCTGTTACTAAAAAAAAATTGCAAGGTCCGTTCAAATCCTGATCCTAATTTCTTGCTAACACTGTCACACAAACTTATGAAACTGGTGTTTTTTTCTGCTACATTCATATTTGCTGGATGTATCCATAGGGTCTGATTTCTGATAACTAAATGCATAATTCACACATTGTGAGTTTCTAAAAAGAAAGCTGTATTTAGGCTTGAAAAGCACAGCACATGTACTTGGCTGAAAATTGACATGGAAGATCAAAGGTATTTCCTTGTAATGCTCTTGTGTTGAAAATTTAATAGGTGTGTGTACATTCTACATGTGAACTGCCTGAATCCTGGATTTGGGAGTAAACCATTCGACTGTCTGGGTTCAGAGTGAGTTCCTTAAAAAATGTTGAGTCATCATTTTCTAAAGAACAGAGGAAAATATAACTTAAATAAACCAGTATTCACTGAAAAATTTGTTTTATAACTATGACTTTGCTTCACTGCTGAGCAAAAAGCTGGGAATAAAATGTTTGATTATATTAGCAAATCCCTCCAACCCTAAAACAAGCCTACCGGTAAATGGTTTTGTTCCAATCAGTGTTGACAGTGGTGCAAGTTTCCATTGAATACGTAAATGATTTGATGCTAGAAAATAAAAAGGATTAAGATGAAGGGAGGGGGGTTTATATGTGTGACAATAACCAAAACTGCTGACACTTCGATCCATAAACTTGGTTCAGAATGTATATGTATGACGGTTTATTAAGCAGACATTGATAATAAATTGTATTCTCTTAAAAGGGGCTTTATTATTTATAGTTCATTCATAGTTCAATAAGAAGCAGACTTGCAGGCTTTATTATTTATAGTTCATTCATAGTTCAATAAGGAGCAGACTTGCAGGCTTTATCATTCATAGTTCAATAAGGAGCAGACTTGCAGGCTTTATTATTCATAGTTCAATAAGGAGCAGACTTGCAGGCTTTATTATTCATAGTTCAATAAGGAGCAGACTTGCAGGCTTTATTATTCATAGTTCAATAAGGAGCAGACTTGCAGGCTTTATTATTCATAGTTCAATAAGGAGCAGACTTGCAGGCTTTATTATTCATAGTTCAATAAGGAGCAGACTTGCAGGCTTTATTATTCATAGTTCAATAAGGAGCAGACTTGCAGGCTTTATTATTTATAGTTCAATAAGAAGCAGACTTGCAGGCTTTATTATTTATAGTTCATTCATAGTTCAATAAGGAGCAGACTTGCAGGCTTTATCATTCATAGTTCAATAAGGAGCAGACTTGCAGGCTTTATTATTCATAGTTCAATAAGGAGCAGACTTGCAGGCTTTATTATTTATAGTTCATTCATAGTTCAATAAGGAGCAGACTTGCAGGCTTTATCATTCATAGTTCAATAAGGAGCAGACTTGCAGGCTTTATTATTCATAGTTCAATAAGGAGCAGACTTGCAGGCTTTATTATTTATAGTTCAATAAGAAGCAGACTTGCAGGCTTTATTATTTATAGTTCATTCATAGTTCAATAAGGAGCAGACTTGCAGGCTTTATCATTCATAGTTCAATAAGGAGCAGACTTGCAGGCTTTATTATTCATAGTTCAATAAGGAGCAGACTTGCAGGCTTTATTATTCATAGTTCAATAAGGAGCAGACTTGCAGGCTTTATTATTTATAGTTCATTCATAGTTCAATAAGGAGCAGACTTGCAGGCTTTATCATTCATAGTTCAATAAGGAGCAGACTTGCAGGCTTTATTATTCATAGTTCAATAAGGAGCAGACTTGCAGGCTTTATTATTTATAGTTCAATAAGAAGCAGACTTGCAGGCTTTATTATTTATAGTTCATTCATAGTTCAATAAGGAGCAGACTTGCAGGCTTTATCATTCATAGTTCAATAAGGAGCAGACTTGCAGGCTTTATTATTCATAGTTCAATAAGGAGCAGACTTGCAGGCTTTATTATTCATAGTTCAATAAGGAGCAGACAATAAAATTAACACTAATCTGCTGACTGTCTTGCAAAACCAAGCTAAGCTTATTTTGGCACAAAGCTTCGGACTTCTTCAAGAAATTGGTGAAATTATTGTAAAACCTTGTGAGTCACGCAACAATTGTATTATATCCAAATTCATACAAGATCTCTTCCCCAAAATGATAATTAACTTTTTACACCTCAGTTTTCATACTTTGAAATTTTTTCTCTTTTCAAAAATGAACAAATATACAAATTTTCTAGAGTCATGTCAGGATCATGTTATATTCAAATTCATAAATGATCTCTCCCCCAAAATGATGATAAACTTTTTATACATTATTTCTTCTACTTTAAAAAATATTAACTTTTTCGTGTATGAAAAAATGTATAAATTTAAGGAACCATGCCAAAATCATGTTATATCCGATTTTGTCTTATAATGGAGCATGTTATAGTGGGGTCACACTGTATGTAATTTGAGTGCCGCTATTACTTGATAAGTAAAGTCACACAAGAAGTGATAAACAGTATGCACATATATCTAAAACCACTGATCAGTTTTGACATTACTTGACAAGAAAAGTTGGCACAACCTTTTGGTTTTTAGCAACTTTCTTTTAGAAATAACAAAAACAAAGCAGCAAAGAGGTCAAATAACATTCACATATTTTCCAAAACTTGATACATAAAAGTGATTTGCATTTTCACTGTACACCTCACAGTTTTATTATCATGCTTTTGTTAGGAGATATTATGATACCCTCAATCTGTTCTTCCACCCTAACCATTGGATGCAAATTTGAAAAACTTGGAACATGCTACCCATGAGGTTCCCATCTACAACAGCATGACTTCAGGTCCATCCCATCATGCCTAGGAGAGGTCAAAGGTAAAAAGAACAAAGATTACAATTACAGTTAAATTTTTTGTGCTATTTATAAAAAAATAAAAACCCATCAAGCTTTGTACATGCATTTGTAGAAGGGCAAATAAGATGCATAACCAATTCCTTCCACAGTCCAGTGCCAATGGTGGTGCAGCATGTAACATAAATGCTGGGATTTTCCTTGATAAGCTGTAAGTACTATATATACTTGCATACAAGTTATCAGAAGAACAAACGACACAGGCCCTGATTTTCTGGTGCATTATGCGATGGCAGATCTGGATCTATGTTGTTTCCAGCTGGACTCAAGCTGCAAGTATATATGGTAATTCTGCATGATCACTTTTCTTCCAGACCTGACTGTCCCTCTCATAGTTCTTCTCAACACAGATTCAAACACAGCAATCAAGCAATTATGGCCACTGAGCAAACATACAGCAAAAAATGTACAAAAGCATAGTTCTTACCGTCCCATTCTTACCAAAGATTGAAAAACGCACCAAAATTCAAGGCAAAGTAAAGAACATACTGCAAATGAACCCACCTTTAACTTTTCCAAAGAATGATTGACAAAAGATGAACCTGGCAAAGTTGACTGGTATTCTTTTCAAAAAAACAAACGATGTCAATATTTCCACAAGATCTGGGCAGTCTATCTCATGAAACTTCTCTTTGATGACCTGTTCCACCTTTTTTAGAAATTCATAAGAGTCGTTTGGAAGGTAATTGAGGTAGCCAAAAGGTCTAAGGATTGCATACAGCTGTAAAGGCGAGTAGTTATGTCCATGTTTGACAAAATGTTTCATGGCTTTATCCATGACCAAGGTTGACAGGTGTCTGTGACTGCGAAAATACTCCATTATCAGAGATAGTAGATCTGTATCTAAATTGTTCGCCTTTGCCTGCACAAAGCGCTCAAGAGCTCGAATGAAAAAGTCATCATAGTACTTAAAATGAATGAATGCTGAGACAATCTGGATAAATTCATCCTGGCTCACATCATGAATGTGAATATTTATCCATTTTCTGATATGCATGAGGTTTCTTCCAGAAGACTGTAATCTTATCATATGTGACAAAATACCAACAATTTCATTTCCCTGCAGTTTCCAGAAGCTTTGAGCAAACCGCCCTTCCAAGAGTCTTATCAAGTAATTAAACTGCTTGCGACTTGGTAATACCTTGTACAGTTGTGCTATGTTTGTGTGGTCAATTTCTGAGCTTCGGTTTCCAATATGTACCCACACATTAGCCACCATCTGTCTCGCAACAATTTGACTGAATGAAGCAAAAGCAACAATTAGTTGAGAAAGTTCAAGAATTTCAAAGGCGCTGTCTCCAATCCTTTTCTCAATCTCCTCATTTATCTTTAAAACACATTTTGCCTGAAATGTGTCAGAGCTAAGATAGCATCTTGCTAATGAGATTATAATGTCATTGCTCAAGCTTGATATTTCTTCTGAGACTGTGTCATACAGTTCATTCATTAATGCCTTACTAATGAAAGAATCCAAGTCTTTACTTTCGGCTTTGCAGTGTTTCAGCTTGCAAATCTGCAACAAAGTAAAGGCTGCGGAGTAACCCGTTACTCTGTCAGCAGGAACTTCAAGCTTTTTTAGCACTTCTTCAACCGACTTACATTTCTGCAAGTCAGCTTTAAATGTCTTGTCGTCTTCTGTCAAAATCTTTGGTTCCTTTTTACCTGTCTTTTCAATGAACGGGAATATGGAATGGTCCATCATGCATACAATGACTGGCATTTCTTGAATGTCAAGCCGGTCTTGGATAATTGTTGTTGACTGAGTCAAAATACTTTTCTTGTCAATACTTTTATCCATGGATTTGCATGTTATCTGAGACAAAAGGGGGGTAAAGACCCTGAATTTGTTTCGTAGCTGCACAGAGGCCCTTGACAAAATGTGAGCTGAATGAAAGGTAGCCATTTAAAGCAGTCCGAAGTCCTAGAGCCAAGGAATAATTCTATACCTGAAATTAGACCAAATATAGTATAGTACATGTATGACTCTTGGTACAGTGGTAATTATAAGCATCGTTTACATTAATTTTAAGTTGATACTTTTTAAATTGTCATCCTAAATTGAAAGTGACTGTAACTGACTAGTAGTACTGCATATACTCAGACTGCAAAAAACAGACTCTAACCTGCCGGTTCATTGTGATTGCAAATCAGCATCTATATTGTTTGTTCTCCTGATTAGTCCAAAACAAACTGCACAAATCCACATGTGCCTGCACATTATGCAATCGCAGATCTGGGTCTATAAAGCTTACAATTGGCTCTAACAAAGAAGAACAGATGAAGTTCTGCAAGGAAATGTTATTTGAAACCTGCTCATTCTCATTTTTTGCCAAGTGTGTTATGCTTCTCAGCTGCATAATCTATGAAGACTCAATGTCCCTGCTTTCTAGTTTTATCGGTTCTTATTAATGAACTACATGATGCAAATCAACACCAGTCATGTAACTCTAAATTGTAAGTGAATTGTGTTCCTGGATGTAAAGTTTTACTGTTCATTTTTGGGAGGTCTCATGTTAAGTTCTTAATATGATCCATCAATATGCATGAGATATCCATGCCTCTTTATTAGTACTAATATTGGTACCCTTACTTCGTGGACGACTATGACTCTGTTGAGGCTATGGCATTGTAGCTACCTCTGTATACACATCTTACAAGTGGACAGCCAGTGAATTAAAGACACAAAGTTTGCAACCAATAAAAAGTTTGCAAACTTACTAATTTTAACTGAAATAAAAGTATTCATGATAAAGCAAGGCTTTCAATAACCCAGCACATCATATGAAAGAGTTTCCCCATATCAGAACTCTTAGTTTAATCACCGAAACAGAAGTAATTTTATTTCATCAACTGATCAATCAAAGCATTTTATTTCATAGGAACACATTTGTTTTATAAATATTATTATCTTAAGAACTAAATGTATTCATGGGAATGTGTGGCTTTAAGAAAACCAGAGTACAATACGTAAAAATTAGCTTCCCTTTCATGCAACTTGCAATGTAATCATAGAAATGGCAGCACTAGGCAAAACTGACTTCATCTACTGGGCATCAAAAACAATATTTTATTCCTTAAAATTTTTTCATCTGTGAGATTGTATTATACCTTCTTTTCTTACTTCTATAAATACTAAATTAAATTAATATTGATAGTTAATATAGTTTTTAAGTTATTTAATACAAAAATCACCTTAAAAATATTGGGAAACAGAAATCAAAACAATTTTTTTTAAAAAAGGCTCAAAACTTCAAACTGAGTTTTCTTATTTACAAATGGAATTATATTTTTAAAAAAGAATTAATTTTTGACAATGACTTGTCAAAAACTCCAAAATGATACATCTTGTTTAAAATGTATTTGGATCTGTTTTCAAAAATAAACATTCCATACCTACTATCCAGGAGTCTTCAGTTTTGACATTCTTTAGCACTTTCATTTTTATCCAAAATACACTCAGCTACCTCTTATTCATTTGAAACAGTCGTTATATTATGAAAACTAGTACATCAAATATCAGTGATATATTCCCTTGTACTCCTCTAGTTATATTATGAAAACTAGTACATCAAATATCAGTGATCTATTCCCTTGTACTCCTCTAGTTATATTATGAAAACTAGTACATCAAATATCAGTGATATATTCCATTATACTCCTCTAGTTATATTATGAAAACTAGTACATCAAATATCAGTGATATATTCCCTTGTACTCCTCTAGTTATATTATGAAAACTAGTACATCAAATATCAGTGATATATTCCCTTGTACTCCTCTAGTTATATTATGAAAACTAATACATCAAATATCAGTGATCTATTCCCTTGTACTCCTCTAATTATATTATGAAAACTAGTACATCAAATATCAGTGATCTATTCCCTTGTACTCCTCTAGTTATAATATGAAAACTAGTACATCAAATATCAGTGATATATTCCCTTGTACTCCTCTAGTTATATTATGAAGACTAGTACATCAAATATCAGTGATCTATTCCCTTGTACTCCTCTAGTTATATTATGAAAACTAGTACATCAAATATCAGTGATATATTCCATTATACTCCTCTAGTTATATTATGAAAACTAGTACATCAAATATCAGTGATATATTCCCTTGTACTCCTCTAGTTATATTATGAAAACTAGTACATCAAATATCAGTGATATATTTCCTTGTACTCCTCTAGTTATATTATGAAAACTAGTACATCAAATATCAGTGATCTATTCCCTTGTACTCCTCTAATTATATTATGAAAACTAGTACATCAAATATCAGTGATCTATTCCCTTGTACTCCTCTAGTTATAATATGAAAACTAGTACATCAAATATCAGTGATCTATTCCCTTGTACTCCTCTAGTTATATTATGAAGACTAGTACATCAAATATCAGTGATCTATTCCCTTGTACTCCTCTAGTTATATTATGAAAACTAGTACATCAAATATCAGTGATCTATTCCCTTGTACTCCTCTAGTTATATTACGAAAACTAGTACATCAAATATTAGTGATCTATTCCCTTGTACTCCTCTAGTTATATTATGAAAACTAGTACATCAAATATCAGTGATCTATTCCCTTGTACTCCTCTAGTTATATTATGAAAACTAGTACATCAAATATCAGTGATCTATTCCCTTGTACTCCTCTAGTTATATTATGAAAACTAGTACATCAAATATCGGTGATATATTCCCTTGTACTCCTCTAGTTATATTATGAAAACTAGTACATCAAATATCGGTGATATATTCCCTTGTGCTCCTCTGGTTATATTATGAAAACTAGTACATCAAATATCAGTGACCTATTCCCTTGTACTCCTCTGGTTATATTATGAAAACTAGTACATCAAATATCAGTGACCTATTCCCTTGTACTCCTCTAGTTATATTATGAAAACTACTACATCAAATATCAGTGATCTATTCCCTTGTACTCCTCTTGTTATATTATGAAAACTAGTACATCAAATATCAGTGATCTATTCCCTTGTACTCCTCTAGTTATATTATGAAAACTAGTACATCAAATATCGGTGATCTATTCCCTTGTACTCCTCTAGTTATATTATGAAAACTAGTACATCAAATATCAGTGATCTATTCCCTTGTACTCCTCTAGTTATATTATGAAAACTAGTACATCAAATATCGGTGATCTATTCCCTTGTACTCCTCTAGTTATATTATGAAAACTAGTACATCAAATATCAGTGATCTATTCCCTTGTACTCTAGTTATATTATGAAAACTAGTACATCAAATATCGGTGATATATTCCCTTGTATTCCTCTAGTTATAATATGAAGACTAGTACATCAAATGCCAGTGATATATTCCCTTGTACTCCTCTAGTTATATCATGAAAACTAGTACATCAAATATCAGTGATATATTCCCTTGTACTCCTCTAGTTATATTATGAAAACTAGTACATCAAATATCAGTGATATATTCCCTTGTACTCCTCTAGTTATATTATGAAAACTAGTACATCAAATATCAGTGATATATTCCCTTGTACTCTAGTTATATTATGAAAACTAGTACATCAAATATCAGTGATATATTCCCTTGTACTCCTCTAGTTATATTATGAAAACTAGTACATCAAATATCAGTAATATATTACGTTGTACTCCTCCTGGTTTCTTTACAACCAAAATGTTCCATATTCAGGGTTTTCCTCATCAGCTAGGAGCAAGGTGATTTATCTGGCCACTCTTTCTTTATACCTGGCCACTTTTAAAAATAAAATGTATCCCCATTTGGGGAGGTCCCTGAAGAAAAAACCCCACCTACTTTTGCAACTCACCCTCCATCTTTACATCTAATGGAAGCTCAGCATATTGGGAATTTATTTATCACCCATTTTGATGCACTTAAAAATGAATCTATACCTGGCAGTTCTACTTTTGTGCAAATAATAATAATAATAATAATAATAATAATAATTATGCTTTATTTATAGAGGGTGATTCATTAGTCAAGGACTATTCTCCCTTGAGGCCCTCTTAAGGAGAGTATAATAAAAATATTAAAATGACCTAGCTCTAATAATCTGTGCCAGTAAGATATCACAGTAATTAAGGTCAATAACACAGAAAACACAAGTTTATAGGGAAATCACGAAATCTTCATTTTGCATATCTAACATTATCCACATAGGCAAATAATCAGGGACAAAATATTTGAGCTTACTGTAGAAAGGTTATATTTTAAACTTATCAGCATTCCTACTACTGTCTACAAACTGAAACACCTATATAAGCAAATATGAGTTAAGAAACCAGATTCTATCAAATGATAGGGAAAAATAAATTTGTAAAGTATTTGTCATCAGACAGTAAAGATACTCGGATATTTGAAAGAAAAAAGGTAGAGGATGTGGATTTAACCTTAAAATATATGGTAAAAGTATGTCACTGATGAAGTTGTTCTTGTGACTCATGTTGCTATCAAATGACAATTATATCTGCCTACCCCCTCCCCCATAGTTTGTACCCTTCTACAGACTCCAACAATAAAAAATTTAGTTTTTTTTAAACTACGCATATTTCTTTCAAAACATTCAAAACTGAAAATTAAAGGATTTTTGGCACCTATAGATATGAATCAATACAGACCATTGTAAACATGTTCTGGCCATGACCTTACAGAGAGATGTTTGGGAGTTTATTACATTATGTCAAAATAGAGTGGTATCCAAACACCAATGAAATGATACAGTACAACCCTGATGGTAGTCTGAGTTTCCTCTCACCCTTTCCACCCCATTTTAAAGCCCAGTGCCTATTGTAAAGTTGGAATTTAGCAAGATTGTTTTTGCTGGTATCGTGTTACTACCACGCTCAACTTGATGATTCTGGATTTCTCCAGGTTGCTAGTTTTTGGTCACTGTTCTCAAAAAAATATATTCAGAACAATGTTCCATTAGTTTGTTTTATACACATTCAGTTTTTTTAACAACAGATTTGTGTTCATATCACATGAAAACTGGACCTCTGATACTATAGATATGTACAATGACAAGTTTGGGTAGTCATGTGACTAGCAATATAATGCTGATATTTTGTCTCATTTGTCGGCAAATTAAAGACATAACCAAACTTATACTTGTAATTTGTGAGAAAATAAATCAACTTCCCATCAATTTCATGCTGGTAACACATTTCTGACATGCTGGTATAACTCGATGCAAGGTCATTTAATTCTGATAGGTCTGTTAGCACATGGCTCTACATTTTGATAGGCAACTGGCTCTGACCCGCATCCTAACCTGAATGTCAAAATATCTAAATGGGGTGGGAAAGGTCAGAGCAAACTCAGACTTGTTGATGGCTATATTCTTGCAGCACTAGTTTCAAAGCTCTTAAGAAGAAATTGTGGAATAATTAGTAAACTATGAAAGTTTTATTCAAAGTTCACTTCCACTTTAAATCATCATTACACCTACACTGAAAGTAAAATGTTCAAACTATTCAAGGCCTGAGACATCTAATGCATGACAGCTTTTTGATGCGTACAATGTTTTGCTAACCTTGATTATAATGTCATCGTTTCAGAGCAGTTGATCACAGCACCACTCAATGCCATTTGTTACGTTTGCTCAGCCCCAGTTCATAAGTTGTGTATAAACTAAGGTATTATTACAAGCCAAGTTTAATATCTGAACATTGCCGCAGGCTGGGGTTAATCTCTTACGCAAGGTTACCATGACCAGAGAGAAGATCTGACATCTTGGATTGGCACAAGCGTTAGATCGAGTGACTTCCCACCTATGTGTTACAACTTTGTCCTAAGATCAGAGGAACCACAAGGAACAGAGCATGTTCTAAATCCATCCCCACATGGACAGACAGCAAGCAGGACACTGTCTGCTAAGTTTGATTGGATTGGATCAAAATGACATCCATCGGAATTGAGATAGAGGGTGTGGTAACAATTTTGATCTGCATTTTAACTTCTAACTAGCAAGCGAAAATTTAGTTCTGCCTAGGAAGATTGCTGAGCAATATAGGGTTACTCCGAGAAAGCCACTCGTAATTTGGTGGTAAAACTTAGGAGATTCTTAGGAAAGACAAAGCTTTGTAAAGGTCAGTATGTTATTTGCTCGATTTTTGCAGAATATTACGGCATTGTAATTCTAATTATGTGTAGTATGTATACTTAATATGATTGTTTAGTAGTAGAATTACCTTTGTAGTGTTTAATTTACATGCATATTTGAGAAATAAGTTTGAGTAAAAGCCTGACAAAGCCATACCAAGACTGACAAAGCCATGCAAGGCTACACAAAGCCACAAAAAGCTATGCAAGGCCACACAAAGGCATACAAAGCCTTATAAAGCCTCTCAAAGCCATACAAAGCCTCGCCAAGCAACACAAAGCCATGCAAGGCCACAAAAAGCCTCACAAAGCCATGCAAACCAAATTAGAAAAGTGCATTTTTATTGTTAATTATACTGATGAACAAATTAATCAAACTGAAAGACTAGTTTCAAAATAATTATCCCAAATTAATGACCAAAAATTGGGCAACAGTTTGAATTCAAGCACTGATAATGTTTTGATAAAGTCTTACAAAATCATATTTGAAATATTTGTTATTAATTAATAAATTGTTCTTTTTACTCCTTATCAACAGGAAATGCATACTGAAAGACTATGGTTAAACACGTATCCCCATTAATGGACCATAAAAAATCTGGATACTAAGAGTAAGTCAGACCAAGTTATATTTGAAATATTTTTTATTTTTTAAATGTGTTAATTGGATATTTTATGGGAAGAAAATCCCATATATGTAAGTACACGCTACTGAGTTACCAAACATCTTTTAACAAACTGAACAAATATGTCGATGTTTAACAAAGCATAATAAAGGCACACAAAACCTGACAAAACCATAACCGTCCAAGAAACTATACAGACTCTGAAATACACATTTTTATTATGCCTTTTTATGACATTGTGTACCTGTGAGAAAAATAACCATTTATGTTTATAGCTTATAAGATACATACGTCTTAAAATAATAATAATCATTTTATGACATTGTGTACCTGTGTGAAAAATAACCATTTATGTTGATAGCTTATAAGATACATACGTCTTAAAATAAAAATAATCATTTATGTTAAGATTTTGTCAGGCTCTGCATGCCTTTTGAGAAACAATAAATTTGAAATTTGTCTTCCAATTACCAGCCATGCATTACGGTAATGCATAGCAAATCCAATATTTTTCTTTTGGTAATTTATACAGCAAATACACCCCACAACAATATTACACATTTCAACTTTGTATGACTGTCAGGCTTTGTGTGCCTTTCTAATGAAACATCAACAGATTCGTTGAATTTGTCAATATTTGTTTCAATAATTATATTTAATATATACAGTCAAATGAATTGTTTTTAAAATAGCACACATTTCAAATATGATTTTATTGGACTTTATCAATACTTTATCATTAATTATAATTATACTGAAAACTAGTCTATCAGGTTGGGTAATTGAATTGTCAATATACTTTACAATATAAATGCACTTGTCTAAAATGACCTTACATGACTGTTAGGCTTTGTGAGGCTTTGTATGACTCTGCCTGGATTTGTGTTATTAGGACATATTGAAAAACTGTATTTTCTTTTGATGATCAAATAATACACATATGATTTTGTCAGACTTTTTCATTATTCGAATTTGAACTTTGTTGCCCAATTTTTGGACATTTAATTTGGATAATTGTGTTGAAAACCAGTCCTTCAGTTGGGTAAATTTATTCATCAATATAATTTACAATATAAAATACACTTTTCTAATTTGGCTTTGCATGGCTCTGTCAGGCTTTGTGAGGCATTTTGTGGGTTTGTCAGGCTTAAGAGTCTTTAGTCTCTAGTAGGACCCAAGAACCCACCATGCTCAGAATCTGATGCCACGACAATACTTAAGAGTCAGTGGCGTCACTAGGGTTGGTGTCACCAGTGCAGTAACTCAGTGTCACCCCCATGGACCTCCTTCCTGCACAAAAATTCAGAAACTTTACAGACAGTAACTCTGGTATCATCACCTCTGATGGTGTCACAAGGTGCGGTCAGCACTCCCCTAGTGTAGTCCTACATGTAAGACCTTGACGCTGATATTTATGTTTTGGGCGTTCGGTACTAAAACAAAACCAACATGTGCTCTGTCTTATATTGTAGAACTACACCCTAGTGATGCCGCTGTTCAGAGTAAAGGATAAATGTATGGACTGTTTAGCGAATCGAAAATACAAAATAAAAAAGGACAGCAAAAATTATTCTTACAGTCAGTCAATCCAGGTGTAAACAGGGTTTACGGATACGTTTCGTACCGACAGTCGCTCATGAAAATGCAAGTTCACAGTTTTTGGTAACACGCAGTTACAAAACAGCTTACGCAAATGTCACGTTGACTACTTCTTCACATATTTACATTCAAATCCAAGAATGAGAAACATTTCGAAATACAGTCGCTTTAAATAGCTCATGCTTTACATTGAAGATTTATTTAAAATTGAGTTTTTATCCCTAAATTTTCTTTTGAGTAAATAGATAGGATCCCACGTTATAAAAATTAATCGGATGAATGACCTCCCCTTGCATACGAGATAAATGTGTATGAGGTTACGGGGAAATTTTCGTAAATATTGTAACTTAAGGCTGTGGTGTGATTTATTTAAATATTATTGTTTAATAATTAACGATATGCATATATTTCTGAATTATGTGTTTCGGGCTTAAATTGTTCTTGACACTGATGCGAGGAATATACTCCTTCCATAGGTGGATCTCTACAGTTTCGTATTTGCTTTCCTCACTGGTTATACTTGCTATTTTTTAAAACAAAAAATTTTAAAGACCTTGTACAGTTTTGGTATTGTTAAATACACTTTAAATCTCTTTATTATTTGATGAATGTCAATTTGACTTACAGATTATACAGCATGGCTTTACTTTAGATGTGCGCCTCTTAAAAATAAAAATAAAATAAAAGATAAAAGACTTCTAGCTTCGCTTGGTTAGTTTCACTGTCTGGATTTCAGAGGCAAATTATAAAATAAAATATCCGATAACTTTTTTCCCTTTTCATTTTATATATTTTTAATTAATTCATTCCGCTTTCAGAGGCTGGTATTGTCTAGTCGGGCAAAAATAGTTTTCCCTATTAACTGCTAAATAAAGATTACATAAGACTAATTCCGGCTGATATTTCTGAGCAGCAGAGGAGGTGAACAGACCTTTTGCTGAAACGTAACTTTGAAAACTAAAAACATCATACGAAAAAAAGAATAAGGTCAATAACGCTAAACCAATGCCATTAACTTTACTGAAAGTTTCACTCCAAGAGTCTCTCTCCCAAAATCTCTCTTGGGGTTAGTTTTATTTATTACTTTATTTTTGTCGTTTTTTTTATTTTAAAAAGTATATATGTTGTCGTTTACCCGCCTGACGTCTCACTGAGGTCTCGCCTCCTCTGCTGCTATAATTAGATCATTATTTATATATCAATAAAGGCACCTGGTGCTGAATCTTATACAGCTAGATTAGCTCGATAAAAATTAGAAGCAATCAAAAAGTTTTTGCCTGTTTGTGATTCTTTTAGATAAGAATCACAAGTTGAATATGTAGAGGGTACAGAAAAATTATTCAAACCTATTACGAAGGTTATTGAAAGAGTTGCAGAAGCTACTGAAGGTCTTCTTCCAACGTTAAAACAAACTGCTAAGCATGCTGAAAAAATAGCAAAAAGAACTAAACAAACAAGATATATTTTGGAAAATCTTCCAACTGATATAGCTGCTGCTCAGTCTCCTTCTGCTGATGTAGGTGGTGCTGAAGGTGGAGAACCAAAAACAAAAGAAAAGATTAAATTATTTGATAAATTTCATGAAGACATTGTTGGTATAGTAAGAAAAATGAAAAGCCCAAGAGAATTAGCTGAATTCGCTATTGCGAGTTTTGATAATAGAGATAAATTTTTAAAGCGTGAACATACTGATAAACCGGTTTCAAGAGACACTTGGGAAAATTGGATATTTCGATTATACAAGGGAAGTAAGCAAGCTAGAGAGGATGATATTGATTTTATAGTATATAAGGATGAAATAAGAAAAATATTGTTACTTAAGCAACAATTAAAAGAAAAACCTAAATATACACCTCCTCCTTCTCAAGATAAATTTACGAAAAGGGGTTTAAAAGAAATCGCGAATGCAGATCCGGAAAAGGTTTATGATATTGCTAACAATATAAAAGTAGGGGTAATTATTTGAGAGTAAAATATGTTGATTCTTTTACAGAAGATGATTGGATTAGAGATGTGTATCATATCTACTAGGCGAAGTTTTCTCAAGGCCGATGATTCGGATTTTCAAAGACTTAAAAGAGAATTGAGAAAATTAAAACTACAAGAAATTATAACTAAAGATCAAACAGAACCTTTCTAGCAAGAACCTTCCTATCAACTTCCTCCACCGCAGCAGCAAACGGAACAACAACAAAAACCCAAATCTCCTCAGCAAAAACCTAGCGCTTATAGAAATATATTTAATAAAAGATTACTTAATAATCGAGTATCATTAACAAGTATTGCTGCTTTTTTAAAAATAGAGCAGATCATTTGGACAAATAATTTATTGAACTAATATAACCTGAAAATTGGATTGCTACAGTATATGTCGCCCATAAAAATCGAAATTCTTTAGATACTACTAGTCAAGATTTTATTGATTTTAAACAAGAAGCAATGAGACGTAGAGAGGAAATATATTAAAAAGAACTAGCTGAAGAATCAAATAAGCCTGTTGAAGAAGTTAAACAGCGACTTAATGACCCTGATGAAATTTACGAACCTAAGCCAGGCGCTACTAGAAGTGGGTTTTACTCAACTAAGCCAGGAGGAAGCGGTCTTATTGCTTGTGCTGACAGTATTCTTTCTGATGTGGATAGATTAGAAGTTCTGATAGGAGGAAAACGTGCTGGAAATAATTCGCCGAAAATAACTAATGAAATCTCTGATACTTGTCGAAGGTTGTTTACTGGCGGTATCATGGATATCAATGTTTATCGTTCTCTCATCGATGAAATTACTGATGATCATCACAGCGACTAAACATTTAATTAATCATCATGTAATTTGAAAAATGATTATGCAAAACGCACAACATGGACATGTAATGGTCAGGATAGTAAACTCACGATTACCAACTTACACAGCAATTTACAGAGATGGACTCGGTGATGTTGTTCAAGGTATATTCAAAAGGATAGCCCCAAAAGCAATACCAATTGCAAAACAACTGGGAATGAAGGCTGTTGCGACTGTTCGTGGTAAAGGCATCGGCGCTATTGGTAATCTAGCCGGTAAAGCGTCCTTGACAATCAAGCATAGATTAGCACGGTTAATTAGACGAAAACCACAGCAAGTAAAATTACCAAGTACTGAAGTTATGCCTGCAAAATTAGTAAAATAAATGATAGCTAGCAGAATTGGCTGTTAATGAAGTTGTTCCTACAAAGTTGACTAATGAAATTATACCGACAAATGCAAGTTTTATTTCAGGATGTGATCTTCGTGTTAGACGAAGATAGTTATAATAAGATGTTTAAACGTATATCCGATCCAGCGTTCGACATGGACCCACCAATTATTAAAGATGAATCTATACGCGATTATCAATTTTATTCTTATAACGCACGACAACCAAATCAGCGTGGACGAATCGAATTACAAGTTCAAAATACAAGTAGATATTTCTTAAGCGCCGAAGCATTTATTGAAGTAGAGGGAAAACGTGTAACAGATGTTCCTTTTAATACAGCATATGGAACTCATGTCATAGTTGGTTTTGTTAACAATGGTATCATGGCGTTATTTGATAGCGCTACGTACATGATTAACCTTAGAAAAAAACCCATTGAAACAATTCCAAAAGATGTTGAAGTTGCTACAACTACAACGATATTAAATTTAGCAAGATATTCAGAGGATTATACTAGATCAGCTGGACTGTCAATGATGTTCGCCAAAGATGACACTGATCATCCTGATTCAGTGCCGTATAGTATAAGACGACCAAGAGACTTTGCTAACGCCAAAGATGCTGATGTGTGGCCGGTGGTTCATAGAAGCAATCCAGATTACAACTTAGGATTTGCGACACGTAAATTAATGTTAAAAGACGGTCGTAGAAGATTTTCATGCGCTATTCCATTATCTCATATCTTTGGATTTTGTAGAAATGTCAGAAAAGTTATCTTTGGAGCGAAACATACAGTTGTAATTTTGAGAAAGAGTAACGATAATGATGCTATTTGGAGACAAAACGCTGTTGCTGATGGTAAATTAATATTATTTAAACTTTCATTGTGGATGCCAGTAATGACTCCAACAATTGCTGAAGAACAAAAAATTTTTTTTATGGACCAAGGTGGTAAATCACCGTTATCATGGTTAACAGTGACCACAGATAGTATTCAAAGTAATATTATTGGGTTATTCAAGTGGCATATATCATCTAAGCAAGGTGTTTCTGCGCCAAGACATATATTTATCGCTTTAAAAAATGCTGAATGATTAAATAATCAAGAACATAGTCATATGATATTTGACAATATTAATACTAGTGAGGTTTCTTTACGGATAAATGGACATCAAGAACCATCTGAAGATATAACTTTAAATTTTGAAACAACTGCGTAGCACGTGTATATCATCGTTTAATGACAATTATGGGACGTGATCAAAATATAGATACCGGTGTACGAATATCGCAGTCAGAATTTAGAAATATGTATGCGATCTATACCTTTTCATTGGAACATCTTGAGTTATCTAGACAATCTGTCGTTGATATATATTTTCGAGCTCGTGTAAACCCAGCTGGTGGTGTTAATTACAGAGCAATCTCGGTTATACTCAGCGACAAAGCAATGTTACTTGAATGTGGTGGTGGACGAATGCGAGTTATTGACGCTCCAGTAGAAAACATGTAATTAAATCGCTCATGAGATATTAAAAAATATCGTATAGTCATGTTAGAGTCACTCTGACTTCCGGTCAGGTGAAAAAATTACAATAAAAACTTGCAAATAAATAAATATGTAGACGCAGTAGATACTAAATTATCCACGCTGTGAGCTGAGTATGATTCTCACGCAAGCGCGTTTACAAGACTTCGTAGGAACTTGCAAAACCTTAATGAAATCGCAGATGATTTCTTTGGCAACCCGTTAAATGTTAACGTAAAACTTGTTGATATTAACACAAAACTTGGCGATATTAAAACAGCTATATCAGATATTGAAACGATTAGAAAAAGACTAGAAGATGTTATAAGTGGAACTCCTGATATCGTTAAAAATTAATCTGATTAAAATTCTTCACAAGCAAATTAAGAACATGGTATATACAATAGCGTCTGACCAAGCATTATGGTAACCAGTCAATAATACCATTAAACATCACGCAAAAGGTTACCGGTATATACAGGCTCTCAGTACTCGGTGTTGTAACATTTATAATATCTACCACGGTTATTATTCGTCAGGTGTATCCATGTTAGTGATGTTAGATCAAAACGACAAGGTACCATTTAATGTGGAACCTGAAGAAAAACAATTCGCTTGATTTATTATTTGTATCTTGAATTAGTAGCTAAATTCCCACCTAATTAAAATATAATGAGTATTCAACGTGATGTTGCAGCGCAACATTATAGATATAATCAAGCACGTGAATGGCAAACAAAATTAAAAAATATCGTTGACGAGAATGTATTGAAAAAAAATATCGCAGACGTGTAGTTATTGTTGATATAATTGTTTATTCAGCGTCTGTTGTTATTGCTGGAACCGGCGTGTTATTATCAACAATAACAATGATGGCACCAGTAGTTGTAACAATTCGTGTTTCAACTGCAACAACGATTGCCGGTATTCTCAACATCATTGCAAAAAAATATGCACGTGTACAAATGCAAAATTGCATGATAATATAATAAAATTACATACAACTACGCTAGCATACTCCACTCCAAATTATCCTCGTTATTATCAACGAGCCTTAGTGATGGAAAAATATCAGATTTTGAGTTTACAGAGATGATTAAAATCTACAAAGAAGCAATGACAGTGATTGAGTTGGAAAATCAGGATTTAAATAGCAATGTCAGATCCACTGACATCTCCAAGCGAGCTACTTCAACAAATCGTAACGAACACAACTCCGTCAAAACAACAATGATATCGGTAAGCTCAACTATTCCAGAATTTAGTATTAACTTTCCAACTGCAATTTCAGTGAAAGAAATCGCACTAGCACAATTACGAGTATATTACAGCTGACCAAATATCAGATCGAAATCATTTGGAGGATTACAGGCGAATAATTCATTTGTATTTGCAAATAAAAACAAAGATGATAGAACACCTGATTGGAATGTTGTTTCTATTTCTACAGGAACGTATCCAATAGAACAAATCAATAGTGAATTGCAACGCATCCTAAATGCTATAACCGGAAAAGAAGCGAAAATAGCTATTTCAGTTCACGAACCAACTTTATCATCTGCGATTGAAATATATTCTCCAGATTACGTTGTAGATATTTATTAATCGTCAATCAGATCTCTTTTAAGTTGGCCTGAAATTCCATCAGAGTATGAAAGACTGCCAGAACCTCAACGAGATGATTTCTCTATTAACGATTTTTTTTTGTTGCACACTATCGAGATGGATATCCATGGGGTCATTATGCAGATGGTAGATTATTTCCTAAAACACCGTTTTCAATAATTTATTTTGATAGAAAAACTTCCGATCATATTGTTTATAAAAAGATTTCAGATCATTTGCTGATGAAATTAAAACCGACCATACTACTACATTCACGACATTAATGCAATTATTTAAAAAATATATTCTGGTGTATCCTAATACCGATTTAAGAAAGAAAATTACTGAAACGATACAACATTTAAATCAAATTGTATCAGATACTGAGTTTGCTAATCGAGTTATTATTGAAATAATAAATGCTAGTACTTATGATATTGGAAGTAAAAAAACCCAACAAATATCAGGCAGTTAAATATTAATCACTATAGAATAACTGAAGCAGGTTTACTAAAATGTATGCTTCCCAGATTAGAAAATGACAAACTAAGAAGATCACTTAACGATCTTATCAAGGAAAACATTCCTAAAATCGTTGAATCATGGTGAGAAATATCGCCACCAGCATCTATTCTAAGACACAGTAATAATCTGGATGGTGAAGTCGTCATATTTCACCAGGAATCGTTTCAAATAGATCATGAAAAATCAAATTAGGCTCAGCAAGGATATATTCTGTACACTTTAACTCCGCAAGTACCTCCTGGATATTTGATTGTACAAGAACCAGTCAATCCTGTTTATCTACGTTGTGAAAATCCGTTATTATCAAGAATAAATTTCAAACTTACTGACCAATCTGGACACTTAATTGATTGAAGAAATGTAAATCTGAATATAAATATGTATGTGAAATCTTAACGATTTTTACAAATAATCAAGAGGTATATTATATAATGTACCAACATGTGAGGGTTTTCCTACACCACAAGGAGGAGGTACTTGAAAACGCCATCAGAACAATAATGACAGTCTCCAGTCAGCACATAACAATTTAGTGTTGATATAGTTATTGATGAACTCGGCAACGAAAACTTTTTATTGACGCAGGAACAATCAAATGAACTACTTGGAGAACATATTTCTACGATCACGTGCGATAGAGATCAGATTTTAAATTATGCACATTCTTGCATTAAGTTTGATCAACTTAAAAAAATATTGTCTAATTCAGAATAAAAAATCTGATTTGGTATATATATATATATATATATATATATATATATATATATATATATATATATATATATATATATATATATATATATATATATATATATATATATATATATATATATATATATATATATATATATATACCTTGACAAAATCAGGTTTATTTCACTTAACAGATCTATTATAGGTATATGAAGCTCTGCCTTGATTTTGGTTGAAAGTTAGAAACCATAAATTACCCTTCTGCTAATTTGAACTGTTATACAGTTATGTTCCTTCACTGATATTAATTATGACATAGATGGTTAATTCATTAATTACCGTGACAAAGTGAATTACGATCTAAGCAGAAATATAAACTACAGAATGATCTCTTTTGGTACAGAATTATCTTTCTTGGAGTAGTAGAAAAAAGTGGTTTCCATACTTTCCAGCTACAAAACCTCACGATGACTTTTTACTGTCTCATCGACATAAATCAGTTTGAAATGATAAATTGACAGTTGTATGATAATTAATCAATCACTGAATGATGCAAAAATTTTTAAAAAAAATTGAATAAACAGTTAGTAAATATAAGTGAGATAACTACTTAATTACTCTACCGGAGATAGCTGAACTTGACAGTTATCTCTCTCAATGATACTGAAAGGTTATTTTTGTTTATATTTCTCAGAGAAAGCATAATATTATTTGCGGCAGAATGTATTGAAAACCGACTAATATCAAAATATTTACCAGCCGCATACATCGACGGGAACATTATTTCTTCGCCAGTCTATATATTCACGGATATAACTGATCTTGCAACTTTTGAATGTTTGCCAGTATTTACAAATTCACAATTCTGACTCTGCATAATAGCTTTCAGATTTGATAAATTATTATTGATTTTTATACCGTTAATATGATCGATCACAAGACCATCTTCGAGCAATCCATTGAAAAATTCGTAAATACATTTATGACAAAGATATATTTATTCTCAGCACGGAATTTGAGATAACCAGTATTAATGCCAGAACAAACTGGTTTTTTTAGTCGACAGTGCTTGATGACACCTTTACGAGATGCTTTTTTAATAGTTGGATGCTTCCTAAACGTATTTTCTTCATATATATAATATCATTTGTTTAACTGATTATTTAACTGATTATTTGTCTAAATCATTACTTTGAAAATCTTGTTAGATAATCGTTTATACTTTTTATAACCTTCTCACTGTCATTATTTTTTAAAATCATTATATCTTTTCAGTTCTCTCT
Source organism: Sinohyriopsis cumingii (assembly GCA_028554795.2). Lineage (NCBI taxonomy): Eukaryota > Metazoa > Mollusca > Bivalvia > Unionida > Unionidae > Sinohyriopsis > Sinohyriopsis cumingii. The sequence continues at coordinate 21,865,971 of CM068832.1, read as the reverse complement.
ATTTTTACCACCACATTGCAAACACAATCGCGTTTCGCCTCTCACTCCAACACCGCATTTCAAACACGGTTTTGGTCCTAGACTTCCATTAAGAACGCTTTGTAAATGATGCTCGCAGAATTCGTTTACGCAGGCTTTGTTACAAGGAGTCGCAGAACCTATCATTAACCACTTGCATTTTTACTTTGTTCGAATCATTATATGAATTTGAGATTGAGATCTACGATTAAGCCTTATAAAGATGAATTTAATCATGACAGAATATCCCTTGACTTACCGATAAAAGCTCTGGTTGATCCCAAGAATAAAACAAAAATATATAAAACTCACGACGCCAAGAATGAATTTAGCAAAGATGGCGCATCTCATGTGTGGTCAACATTCAAAATCACCGATGGTGTCGATGCTACAATGAACGACAAACGAGCGGCAACTTTCGGTAATTATCTCCCCAATCGAAAATATTTTTTTAAAGTACAAATGTTCGTATTAGCAGAAACAGATAATTGGATTATCTGTGGCAAATATGACTCTGTCCTTCATAATGAAAAAATTGCCATACTGAGTAAAAATTCCAAACCAGGAATGTTGACTTGTATTGACAAACCGTATTATGAAAGGCCGTATCCTGTAAGCGCGGTGATTGATGGAATTTATCTGATAAATGATAAACCCAGCGTTAATAATCTAAAACCGATGAAATTCTAAAAAATAAATTGTGTAGCCGATCGAGTAACGGAACATTTTACTGTTTCGACTCGTGGAAACGATCTAACGGATAAAAGACGTAAAATAATAAATGAGCGGGGAGAAATAGTTAAAGATACAGGAGTGTCTGTCAAAGATGTCACTGAGCTAGGAAAGAAATTAAAATTCCCAATTAAAGTAAAAACGATAACCGGAGAGATTTTGTATGAATTAAAATATAAATAAAAAGGAGCTTTGATTGAAGTTATTGATCATAATGCGCATACGTGGACTAATGCAGTAACAATATTTGCACGAAATGGAACTGTTAAAGTTTACCAAGGAGATACATTTGATTTTATTAGCGAAATAAGTAAAAACGGCCATGTATCCGTGTGGCTTTTTCAAAGTTCTGATGATGGAAAATATAATCAGTTTGTACGACCTAATGGCGTTATGTATCGTACAAAATCTCTCCATGAAGAAATGAAAAATCTTGTGTTAAAATATACCGATGATACTGAACGATTACTGAGTACTGTTTTTGCTAGAGAGAAACATTCGGGGAAACCAACTGGGTTTCATTTTCTCAATGATATAATATCGAATTGTGACGAATACGGACATCTGGATTGGGAAATAGTAAATACGATCACATAGACGTTATTTCAGTTGATATGGTTGCGTGTTAACGCGGAAGTTTTCTTGGTATGGGTGTGTGTTCTGTGTATTTTAAAGATCTGGCCACCCCACACACGAATTGACCAGAGTATCGATAAACAGAACATTGCCGGATTTCGACCTGACTGGATTCGCTTGTATTGAGTGATTTAAGTTTGCCGAAAACCTCCTTCTAATTTGTTATGTCTGATTTGGCACACATTTTTCAGAAAAAATGTGGGTACCAAAAGTATTATTATGATATATGTTCGATGTAAAAATACTGATATTTCTGACAGTAAGTGAAGCAATTATATCATATCGTTCGCTGAAAGAAGTTTGGTTACCACAACAAAAGAAATATTCCGATGATGAAAATCCTGATATAACCGATTACGAAAATAAAATCGCAAAATATCTCGGCAGAAAAATAATCTGTAAATTTATCCAGGGAGGATCATACGATCATAAACGACATTGTACAAGACTAATTATAGATGATGCTGAGTTAGATTTTATAATTGCTGATACAACGAAACAAAATACATTTATATATATAGTAGCAATGCTAACTTATCGGATGGAACCAAATTACGTAAAATTGTGAGTTAAATGGATGGCGAGTCACCGCAGTTTACTCATTTAAGATCTTCAATGCTCGCGTACGTTTCGATAAATCTATTATCGATGATAGATGGAGTTTCTACGTTTGTTATCAGAATCGCTACAGAATCGTTTTTTTTTATCAATAAAAATATTCAGGATTGTTGCAAAAATTAAATATCGGCACTTATGCATCATGGGGCGAATGGAGAATAAAACAAGAAAATATACTTGATTATTCTGAGTCCGCTGATGTTTCGATTAAAGATATTTGCTACAAAAATAATCAAATATCAAATCGTCATCAGCACCGTCAGTGTATGATCCTGTAGCTAGACATAAAACAGTTTATCTTCATGTACCAAATAGTTCTGGTAAAACAACTCGTGTGATTGGACTATTTCGGAATTTTGATATGACCATTTTAACCCTTACATACAGACTCGCAAGAGAAATGAGAGAAAGAAATATTAAATCATACACTTAACATAAATTCTTTTGATGGAAAGGAGATAAATGGACTCCTGATCGAATGGACGAAAAATACGTTCCAAAGATTATCGTTTGGGATGAAACATGTACAATGTCATTAGAAACATTAAAAACATTTCTTGATTGGTTATTAACAAAAAATTCTGCTGTAATAATGTGCGGCGATCATGGTCAAACACCACCTTTTGTTGGATTGTCTCCACGTAAATGACTGAGGAATTTTGTTGATTATTATGAAGAAATAACTGATGATCATAGAGCACTTGATCCAGAATTAAGAGAGTTTAAGAAATTAATCAGACTACAACCGAAAAAAGTTCAGTGTGAAATAGTGCAAAAAGTAAATTCAGAAATCCCTATTAACAATGTTTGGAATTTATGGAGACCAGATGATTTGATAGTGGCAAGTAGAAAGATAGTTCGTGATACACATCAACAACAGTTATTTATGCTGCATAAAGAAAAGTTTTCAAATCTACCCGTACCATTATGTTATCGACCGGTTGATACGCGACGGTAAACTATCGACGTTGATATATCAGGATCGTCAGGAAAACAAAATCTTGTACTAAATGATATTGTTTCAGTTCCTGTAAATGTTGTTGACGATGCGCTAAAAATGGAAAAAAATCCATGGAAGCTAGGATACGCTTTGACGATTCATTCATCTCAGGGTTTAACTATTTCTGATACGCGAGCTTGGATCGATGATCGAATCAAATGGTCGAATTTAGTTTACCTGGCAGTGTCTAGAGTTAGAAAAATATTTCAGTTGCGGAGGGTTATCATAGATTTTACAAAAACCACTGGCGATGTTATTGACAATGATATAGTACGAAAAATATTAGTTAGTTAAAAACAGTGTGACAAAAAATAAATAAACGCGACTTTGACCTTGATGCTGAATTTAAAATGATGCTGAAACAACAGAAAAATAATCGTTGTGCGAGGTGTAATACAGCAATGCTGTGGAGTAATATTCTTAATGATCCAAGACAATTTACCGTAGACAGAATTAATAGTAAGTTTGGTCATTGACGCGAAAATATAATGCTGACCTGTCTTGAGTGTAACCGACGTCGTGGTGCTAGTTTACTAAAGTGAATGAGGTGGTAATTGTGTGTCTCCAGGAATTGCTTGTAATTGTTCGCGTACAAATCCACGCTGAGGAGCAGTTGAATCTAGTCTGTAGATTACAGGTCTACCCGTGGATCTTACCACGCTAGATATTTTATGTGTCGTAATACTCCAAAAAGGATCAGTCGCTCTTTTTTTACCACCTTTAAGTTCACCAGGTTCATATATATATATATATATATATATATATATATATATATATATATATATATATATATATATATATATATATATATATATATATATATATATATATATATCTGACAGTAACATTACCTAATACTGGTTGTTTTACTAATACTGGTTGTTTTAAAAAATCATTTCGCTGTATTGGTTTATGTTGTTTTTTTTGTAATTGCATTAATGGATTTCATAGAAGTTGTTCGAGTAATTTCGTTATTTAATGCAGCTATCACACTTGGTAATCTTGCAACCATTCACGAGATCTCGTATCTTGAATTATTTCCTTCGCATACTGATATCCAAATAACCGCATAGCAAGCGTTCGATTAAATCGTTCAACAATTGCCTGATCACGATGTATTGCAGTATGTCCTCGTCTAATTTCGACATTATGTTTTTTCATCAGAGATGATACACCATGAAATTCTTTGCCAGAAACAACTTGTAATAGTTGTGGTCATCGTAAGGGTCCTCGTTGATAAATTTGCTCCAAAGCAGATACAACTTCAGTTGCTATTTTAGCTGATAGTGGCTCTGCTTCTTTATACCTACTTGCAACGTCAACGACAGTCAACCCGTATTTTGTATGTCAATTGAGGTCTACCAATTTTGATAGTATCGTGTGGTAAAAATAACATATATACCTGATGAACTTCATTAGGAATGCTGACATCAAAACGTGCATGCTGAATTCGTTTAGATGGTGGTAGTTAAATTTGCCATATTGCCTATCGTGCTAACCATTTTTCAGCAGTAAAACGTTTAACATTTCCTGTATCAGCAAGTTTACTAATTGCTTCTCTACCTCTCCAATATCCCCTTGGGCTATACTAAATTGATTGCATTATCTTAATAACTAGTTAATTAATTGCCAGCCCCTAATGCTAGTTTACCTTTCATCGCGGCTCTTACAAACCAATTAGCTAATGATTCTCTGATATTTTTTTATTAATGGAATTTAACGAATGAATCAACTTCACATCTGCAATATGTCTATCTTGTAGGTTTTTACTTTTATAAGCTACATCATGAACGTGACATGCTCGATCAATATCATTTATAGGATACTCTCCAGGTCTTGGTTGATCTTGGTTATCAAGTCGGATATCAAGTCGGGTACCAGGACCACAATAATTATATCCTGGAATATGTTTTTCTCCTGGGTATTTAGCCCATGGTGTTCCTGGTAACTTTCCTAACGAAGTAGCGATATCAACACCAATTTTACTGGTAGAAAGAAATTTATATTTACGTGTACCACATTCTACACATTTACCTGTAAGTGCACGTTTTTTATTTTTTGTTATTATTGTTGTCAACCTACTCGTAGGAGTATGTGATCTGCATCGAACACAATATAGATTCCTATTATTTATTATATTTCTACAACATGGATGTCATTGATTTCTCAGCGACACGAAAACAAGAGCCAGTAAAACATATTTCAGCATTACCGAATTCCATCACAATGATTATAATAGGTCCATCTGGGTCTGGTAAAACACAATTATTACTTAATTTGATAATGAGATGGTTAAAGTGGGACAAGTTATATTTAGTTGCAACATCAGTTGCTGATCAGAGATGATATGATGTACTTAAAGACTTTAATGATAATGCAAAATTGTTAAATGAAGATGGCGACGACATTATTAATTATATAACTGATATTGATGAAGCACCGTCCGTAGATGAACTAGACGGGTTTATTAATAATCTCGTATTATATGATGATGTGATGCTGGGCAAGCAATCAAATCCAGCTAGAATATTTTCTCGAGGTATGCATAAAAATACAGGAATAATTTATGTCACTCATCTTTATACACAAATACCAAAGGTGATCAGAGATAGCTGTAATATTTTAGTTTTATTCAACGGAGTTGATACACATACTCTGAGAAATATTCATCACACTTGGTGCAGCGGAGATATGGATATAATTAGATTTAGAAATTTCTTTTCAAAAGCACAGTCTGCTCCACACGGATTTATAACAATAAAAATGTACACGATCCTAGAACAAGATATCGTGTAGGTCTTGATAAAATATTTGGTTGATCTACAGCAGCAGAGGATGCGCGACCTCAATGAGACGTCAGGCGGGTAAACGACTACATATATACTTTCAAAAAAACACTAATGACAAAAATAAAGTAACAAAACAACTAACCCCCAAGAGAGACTCTGGGAAAGAAACTCTCGGTAAAGTTAGAGGCTTTGGTTTAGCGTCAGTGACTTTATTTTTTTTTAAATTACGTATGAGGTTTTTAGTTTTCAAAGTTAAGTTTCAGCAAAACGGTCTGTTCGCCTCCTCTGCTGCTTTCTGTTAGACATACATCTCCACCATTTTTTTAGGAAGCAGTGAACCGTGTGCTTAAATAATGTACAATCTCAACATGTACTCAAGCACACTATGCCAAGTTTCAGTCGCAGTACACGAAAGTAACATTGAGGCATAATAACATCACAGGGTGCATGATGCAAATGCAAACAACTTCAACTTATAGGCATACCTATCATTCAGAGGTTCATAGAGCACACCAAAGTTACTTTGTAGTATGTATACAGTAATATACCAATAGTCGGCTATGGAGTAAACCATGCCACCCACAGCTGTAGACACTTGGACTTGGATAAAAATTATTTTTCCCATTTTGCCTCTATATTTGTTTCTTGTTACTGAATCATTTCACTGTGTCTAGACTCTCATTAATTGTATGTTGATCTAAGATACATTCAAAGATGAATTACGGGTGAAGAGTAACGCGTGGAGACCGGCTATACCACCAGGAACTTCTTCGCCACCAGTAATGTCAGAAAAATCAGTCGAATTATTTTTGTTGGCTTAAAGGGTATTCTTTTCTCTGCATGGTACCGGAAGAAGCCATCAGTAGGAATATCATCCAGTTCTTCAACGGTAACCCTTTCTCAGCAAGGTACCGGACTACAATGTCATCAATCCCAGTAAGGGTACCCATCACCAATCGACTAAGCCTCGTGCTGGACAGGAGCTTTTAGTTATTTTTTTCTTCAGAACCAGGATTAGAAACCTGTTGTGATGAGACAATGAAAAATAATACACGGCAACAATGTTTCTGTTTAAAAACAGTTGACATAATGATTAAAAACAAATTGCGTGAAGTCTCATTAATGTCTCAAATTTCTCAAAGTACATTGCAATAATAAAAAAGAAACCGAATGATTGTTGCGTCTCTTGTAAGGTTGCAACAAATTAACTTCGAGGTTTTCGATTACAACGATACACGTGCCGTTTCAAATATCTTTTTTTTTTAAAATTATCGACTAAGATAAAAAGACCAAATTAAAAGCTCATAAAATAATGTTACTTTTTTAAGTCGTGTTATACCCGTCAAATAATCGCATCTCTCATCAAATGAACGACAGCGTCCACATATGTTTCACTCAACAGTTGAACACCAGGTCTTAAAGTCTTTGGTTGATATATCTTCACATGTAGACTGGAACCAAGATTGACATACCCAAGAACAGCCCTTAAAGTCTTTGGACGGTATAACTTCACATGAAGGATGGAACCAACACTCACATACCCAAGAAGAGGCCTTAGAGTCTTTGGATGGTATATCTTCACATGTAGACTGGAATCAAACTGCAAAAATCTGAATGAAAATGTATACACAGTCCACGTTGATTAATCTAGTGCACATCAGATGAAAATAGCCGACAGTTCCAAATGAAATGGGAAAACAGAACAGTGAGATGTATTTAATAATAATAATAATAATAATAAATGATTTTTTTGAAGATAAAACATTTGGTTCTGAATCAATCTATCAATCTTACATGTAGACCATATTATTAGAATGATGATGATGTTCGTCCATCCGTGTCGATGAGGACCATTTAATGTCATCGATTCACAGGAAGGGGGTCCAGAGATAGCTGATAAGTCCCATCCGGGCCCGGAATAGTCTGTTGCAGTGGGGACATGGATGTACAGGTTGCTGACTGGGAGTTACGGAACTGCTGTTCCTGGATATGCGCAGATCACGTTTCTCAGCTGCGTCCACCAGTCTTTTCTGCTCAAATGCTGCCGCACCGGCATTGACTTGACTGCGCCAAGCAGATAGATTATCAGCGACACTCTCCCAGCTGTCAGGATCAATGCCCATGTTCTTCATCGAGGCATTGAGGGTGTCCTTGTACCTCTTTTGTGACCACCGTGAGATCTCTTGCCTTGCTCTTCTTAGGTAGACGTTCGACAGGCATGCGGACAACATGGCCAGGCCATCGGAGTTGTACCTTGCACATCATGGTGTGGATGTTTGTCATGCCGGCCTGAATGAGCACCTCTGTGTTCGGTACCTTGTCCTGCCATCTGATTTACAGTAGTTTTCTCAGGGAGCTCATATGGAAGTGGTTCAGTTTTATATATATATATATATATATATATATATATATATATATATATATATATATATATATATATATATAATACTACATTCTAGAGATACATTTATAAGCCTTTATATTTAAACTAGAAGAAATATATATAAGATTACACTTTTATTTCGAGATTACCAACTTCATACATTTGTAAAATTTCTGCCTTTTAGAATGTGATATAGGTAGTTAAATCTCGATGAACTTCATAATAGTCAATGAGTATAAAATTCAATAGTTGCGATTAATGCAACAATCATTTTGGAATAGGTTACTAAACATTACTCATTAGTACTTAAAGAATCTTTTATTTCCAAATTAAATCTAAACATGAAGTTTGTACAATAATACAATACCATAAATACAATTAAACATTCCATTATATTATAATATAAAATATATAAAACTGACAAAAATGTTGGAAAATATGAACTTTACCGTTAAAATCTCAAAAATTAAAAAGAGCCCATTCTTTAAAGAAGTTTGCGAACACAGATGATTCTTACCTGTAGGAAAAGACAGCTGTTCTGACTCGAGGAACGAACTAAGTCTTCGTAAGTCTGTTTCTCTAATTTATACAATTTTTGCTCTCGTTCAGTCCAGTCAGAACAAAGCTCTCGTCCTTTCCCAAGGACATCGTGTGAATCATCTGCGTAGCTCATCCATTATTGATTTAATAATTTGCATGTTCAGCACCTTCCCCCAAAATATCAATTGCTGACATTTAGATACAAGCGAAATGTATTTTATGGATTTCTGCAACTGCTCATAAAGCGCGATCTTTATAAAATAGCATACAGTTGTACTACACAAACTGATAAAATGTATCTCAGTATATTTTAGTGGAAAATTACTTCCAACATAATTTAATGAAAATTTACTTTTAATACAATTTAGAGAAAATTTCAATCTTACTACTTTTACTTAAAAAAATATGTCCTAGTATTGCAAATGGAATTAAATTGTGGACATGTTATACTGAATTTAATAAAATGCAATAAATTTGGTCAACAAAACGCACACAGGCATACATATATACATACATATATGAAATGAGAGTTAATTGTTTTCCCCACGGTTCAAATGAGGCAGTCTATCCGGACTGGCCTTGGCGGGTATCTAACCCGCAACCCTTTGATTATGAGTCCAACGTTCTACCACAGAGCTGCCGCGGCACCCTGTAAACCGATGGATGGTGGGTGATCATATTTGGGATGATGTTTAACTAGAATTATTACATGATCCTGATGGTAGAGCGGAAATAAAACAAAAAATGGGGATATTTGCTATTGCTTCCAACTCTAATTCAGAATGTTCACAAAACGGTATATTTTGGCATTAATATATCTATTATTAGTAACGTTTTCAAGACATACGGATACTATTCTCCTTTATATATATATATATATATATATATATATATATATATATATATATATATGAATGACTGACAAATTGTTAAAGCTACGTTAAAAATCTAAATCACATCACATCACTATTGTGAGTACTAATACAGTTTGTTAAAACACGGAAACACCCACTGAACATTTCAGTTTAAACTTTAAATCATGTTTGTTTAAATACATTTAAGTTTCAAAGAACAGTTATTAAAACGCAATGGTAATGGCATTACACAGCGTCCGAATTGTGTACTGCAGGTAGTCTCCACAACGACACAAATGTGAACAAGTCAAAATGTTAGGCCCACTTATCCTAAACATTAACAGGCCGAGAAATATAATGTATTGATTTCGCAATCAGAAATAATAATGAGAGTATGATTTTATTTTATATATTGCAAAGAAAAAAATTGCTTTCCTTTCGAAGGTGGCCTGAAGAAGATATACATGTAGATACGTATCTTAGTATGTCAGTGCGAAATGGCCTTAACTTTAACAACGGCTCCTTTTGTTATGTAAATGTTTTGCAATTAATATTTATCTTGATTGTTGTTCAAGTGATGATTGAAATCGGGAACCTGTTGCTACATTCTGTGCACTATGATCCAAGTAGAAGGTCAAAATAATCGGCATGTCAGGATTAAGGTCACGTGTGAGGTGGGATACATTTATCCTGGGCCGGTTTCGTACACTGGAAACAACATCATACACATATGGGAATGTGAGAAAAATAACAAAGAGGAGCTCAAATGGATAATGATTTAATATTGAACGTATTCAACAATTAATTAATTTATTGCCCATATGAGATTCTCTTTAGCACATGGTTTTCTTTTAAGTGATACGGATAAAAAGAAGAAAAATTGGGTTTTTTTTTCTTTTTCTTTTCTTCTGCATTTCATTTAATTCTGGATCAGACGATGCACTGTTCCTTTCTTTTCATGGGTTAAAATGAACGAAAACATAAATTCTCAATCTTGTGTCATAGATGAGTGTGTAGCTTTTTTAAAGCTAAAATATAAAATCAGTACTTAATAATATACTTTACATAATATTGGAGGAGACAATGAGCTTTCCAAATCTCATTTAATAACTTTCGATTGACCATGCTGTACGTATAATAAAATCTGTCCTCAAATTATGGTAACGTATCTGTTTGAAATCCATGACAGACGAAAAATCTGTCCTTAAATATGGTAACGTATCTGTTTGAAATCCATGACAGACGAAAAATCTGTCCTTAAATATGGTAACGTATCTGTTTGAAATCCATGACAGACGAAAAATCTGTCCTTAAATATGGCAACGTATCTGTTTGAAATCCATGACAGACGAAAAATCTGTCCTTAAATATGGTAACGTATCTGTTTGAAATCCATGACAGACGAAAAATCGGATTACATGCCGACTTGTAGATCAGTTTTGATATTAAGATATGTTTGTTATATGCAGACTTGTAAACCTATGTGTGGAATCAATATGTGTTATACCTGTTAGACTACATGCCGACTTGTTAGCCTAATTGTGGTAATAAGATACTTGATGTTTATAAAACTACATGACGACTTGTAGACCTAACTGTGGTACCAAGACATGTTATGTTTCTTCGATTGCATGCCGAATGTAGACCTAAGTGTGGTACCACGATATGTTGTGTTTCTTTGATTACATGCCGACTTGTAGACCTAAGTGTGGTACCACGATATGTTGTGTTTCTTTGATTACATGCCGACTTGTAGACTCATATGTGGTGTCAAGATACATTAGGCTTGTTAGATTAACTTTTGTCTGTGACATACAATTTCAGAATAGTTGTATTAATTAGATTTAGTCTCATTGTAACACAGTTCCTTACTCCCAAAAAGTACATGCCTGCTTATTGACCCAATTGTCGTGTTCAGATACCTTATGCTTGTTAAATCAACTTTCCTATTCGGATATTCCTTTACAAACATTCTGGCATAGGAATGCATAGCGTAATTAGTCGACCAATTATAATTACGATTAAATATCCAAATCATATTTTGCCAGCTTGGTCGTGTAAAATTGTACCCATCTATATGAATGAGTTCTGGATGTTGTTTGGCCAGCATAGCTGGTACTTCAAGGGCGTTGTAAAGCCATTCTTTCGAATAGTTCTTGTAACTGTCATACCACAGCTGAAGAAAGGTGGCGTTCTTTTTAGCCATTATGAGTTGACTTCCTAATTGATTTGGTAGCTCGTATCCTTGGACGTAATTGTATACTCTGAGTGGCTCCAGAGATCTCAATACAACCTCATCATAATCCAGATAAATGCCACCATAGTCTGAAAGAAAAAGAAAGTTATGTATGTCTTTCCTGCCTACTTACGTAACTGCTCTCTCTCTCTCTCTCTCGTTTCTGTTGGTCGATAAGTAGGCCGTTCAGTTGGCCAGTCTTCAATATCCAAGTTGCTTGACAGTAATCTCCCTTGTACGAGTCTGGCATGTCGACAGTCTCACTGCTTAATACCTGATCAGCTGTGACCATTATGAAACTAAGCCCTTCAACATATTCAGAAATAACGTATCAAGCAATAAAGGATCGTTTGTGCTGCAGGTCTAGGCCTACCAAGATAAACATTACTTCCAAATAAAATTAAAAAAATGTAATATGTTTTATAAATGACAAATGATCTTTTTTATTTGAGTGGTTAAATGTTCTTTTCTGATTTTGCTCTATGAAAAATAGCAAACCATGTGAAAATTTACACAAAATTCTGTACATCTAAGTACTGAGAAGGTCTCTGCTGCTTTCTTATCGTATCGGTTTTGAACTTGCAAAGAAAATAAAAGCATAATAGAATCGCCAGTTGCAAGTGGAAAAAGTCACTTGAAATATCAGCTAAAGTAATTTAAGTCGATAATGTCACGTGAAATATCAGCTAAATTATTCTAAGTCGAAAGAGTCACATGAAATATTAGCTAAAGCAGTCTTTACGTCAAATATCAGCTAAATTATTCTAAGTCGATAGAGTCACATGAAATATTAGCTAAAGCAGTCTTTACGTCAAATATCAGCTAAATTATTCTAAGTCGAAAGAGTCACATGAAATATTAGCTAAAGCAGTCTTTACGTGAAATATCAGCTAAATTATTCTAAGTCGATAGAGTCACATGAAATATTAGCTAAAGCAGTCTTTACGTGAAATATCAACTAAATTATTCTAAGTCGAAAGAGTCACATGAAATATTAGCTAAAGCAGTCTTTACGTCAAATATCAGCTAAATTATTCTAAGTCGATAGAGTCACATGAAATATTAGCTAAAGCAGTCTTTACGTGAAATATCAGCTAAATTATTCTAAGTCGATAGAGTCACATGAAATATTAGCTAAAGCAGTCTTTACGTGAAATATCAGCTAAATTATTCTAAGTCGATAGAGTCACATGAAATATTAGCTAAAGCAGTCTTTACGTCAAATATCAGCTAAATTATTCTAAGTCGATAGAGTCACATGAAATATTAGCTAAAGCAGTCTTTACGTCAAATATCAGCTAAATTATTCTAAGTCGAAAGAGTCACATGAAATATTAGCTAAAGCAGTCTTTACGTGAAATATCAGCTAAATTATTCTAAGTCGATAGAGTCACATGAAATATTAGCTAAAGCAGTCTTTACGTGAAATATCAGCTAAATTATTCTAAGTCGATAGAGTCACATGAAATATTAGCTAAAGCAGTCTTTACGTCAAATATCAGCTAAATTATTCTAAGTCGATAGAGTCACATGAAATATTAGCTAAAGCAGTCTTTACGTCAAATATCAGCTAAATTATTCTAAGTCGAAAGAGTCACATGAAATATTAGCTAAAGCAGTCTTTACGTGAAATATCAGCTAAATTATTCTAAGTCGATAGAGTCACATGAAATATTAGCTAAAGCAGTCTTTACGTGAAATATCAGCTAAATTATTCTAAGTCGAAAGAGTCACATGAAATATTAGCTAAAGCAGTCTTTACGTCAAATATCAGCTAAATTATTCTAAGTCGATAGAGTCACATGAAATATTAGCTAAAGCAGTCTTTACGTGAAATATCAGCTAAATTATTCTAAGTCGATAGAGTCACATGAAATATTAGCTAAAGCAGTCTTTACGTGAAATATCAGCTAAATTATTCTAAGTCGATAGAGTCACATGAAATATTAGCTAAAGCAGTCTTTACGTCAAATATCAGCTAAATTATTCTAAGTCGATAGAGTCACATGAAATATTAGCTAAAGCAGTCTTCACGTCAAATGTCAGCTAAATTATTCTAGGTCGATAGAGTCACATGAAATATTAGCTAAAGCAGTCTTCACGTCAAATATCAGCTAAATTATTCTAAGTCGAAAGAGTCACATGAAATATTAGCTAAAGCAGTCTTTACGTCAAATATCAGCTAAATTATTCTAAGTCGAAAGAGTCACATGAAATATTAGCTAAAGCAGTCTTCACGTGAAATGTCAGCTAAATTATTCTAAGTCGAAAGAGTCACATGAAATATTAGCAAAGTAGCCTAAACCTGATCCGCTACCAGAACTCCTACCACCTGTGCAGATCGGCAACCTGATGTAGTCTATTCTGGCCGGTATTGCAATAATTAAACCCCTGTATAACACACCCCTGTGCAGACCGACAACCTGATGTAGTCTATTCTGGCCGGTATTGCAATAATTAAACCCCTGTATAACACACCCCTGTGCAGACCGACAACCTAATGTAGTCTATTCTGGCCGGTATTGCAATAATTAAACCCCTGTATAACACACCCCTGTGCAGACCGACAACCTGATGTAGTCTATTCTGGCCGGTATTGCAATAATTAAACCCCTGTATAACACACTCCTGTGCAGATCGGCAACCTGATGTAGTCTATTCTGGCCGGTATTGCAATAATTAAACCTCTGTATAATACACCCCTGTGCAGACCAAAACCTGATGTAGTCTATTCTGGCCAGTATTTCAATAATTACACAATTGTATAACACACCCCTGTGCAGACCAAAACCTGATGTAGTCTATTCTGGCCGGTATTAGTCTAGCCCCGTGTACACTCCCTGCTCAAGATGGTAAAATGTTACAGCCTAAGGAGGCTGGTCTTGCACTAATCAAGCCCATGTACAGTTACTGTATATAAAATAACCAAACATATGGTGTCAAAAGTATTTGGTTTAAGGAAGATCTACTGTAATATTGTTATTAAGCTGCGATCTTAGAACTCTGCACTGATCGATCATATATGCTAATTAGAGCGAGTACTCTGCTGTAATGATTTAGGACATCGCTGGTATTGAATTGAAAAGGGATTGTTAAATTGCCTACTTATTCCAGTTTTGTTAGAAAATAGTGTCCTTCTTTCCCGTCATTACACAAAGTGACTCATGCTGAAACATTGTCAGTCCATCCTTTTGTCAGTTTTCCGCCTGTTTGTCTCACCGTCCATCCGTCTGTTGTTGCTTTACGCACAATAACTTGAGTCCTAGACAGTGCACGATTGCCAAACTTTGCAGATGTTTCTAGTTAGGGTTGAAGAAGAAACATGTTGATGTTGGGGTCGAAAGTTGAAATATAAAGGTCACTGTGACATGGTGAAGAAATTTGGTTTCAACACCATGACTTTATTTCTTGACCTCGTACCTTCATCAAACAATATGCACGACTTGCACATGTGATACGAAAGACACCTGTCTATTTTGGAGTCAAACGGTCAAAGGTAAGCCGGGGTTCTAAACAACAGTCCTTGGCCAAACATTATGGATGGTTTGTACTCGGGGCAAAATATCCGAAAGTCAAAAGGTTAACGATGAATGTCACTGTGATAGATCTAATGGAGAAGGTTTCTGTGTATTGACTCTAATTACACACCACATAATGTCCCCCCTCCCCTAAAAAAAATGCAGGGATAGTTTGCCGATACGAAAAATAAATAATATACCAATGTAGGGAGACACAGCCTTTAGGTCACAGTAACCTTAATAAAGACAATTGATGTCTTAGTACTGTACAGTCAGTCATACCACGAGATTGCCTCATTATATGCAGGGATGTTTTACATACGGAAATAATTATATTTAATAAAAATAAATGCAAAAATGTTTCAGATGCATCAGAGGTGAACTGTCACTAATGTTCGTTGTACTTGTTTTTATTATATCTTTTAATCTTTGATTATTAAATATTGTTGTAAAATGTGGGTTATGTAATTAGAAGGTTGTATCATACTTCATCGATCTACTACCCAGTGTGGTACGAATGAAAAGGCGGGAAATCAATGAGGTTTGAAGATCGAGGTTCACCAACGCATGCAACTTTCTGAGTTACATATAAGCTCTGCAGTCAGAAGTTTGATCATTGAAGTTTCGTTTTGAATGTACTGGTATTTAAACGTCATTCTAAGTAGCGAAGATACTACCTTTCCGACTGACCGTGGCGTTGTTTTTTTTACTCCTGCGTAGCGGCAAAACAATAACTTTCCACGGCATCGACAGTGTGCCGTAATATTTTTCCAAAACTACATAAAATAAATTCTTTCGAACTGACCGCAGGTCTTTTATCTCCAGCGTTGTGGCAAAACACTAACTTTCGACAGCATTGACATTGCAGCTATAATCTTTCGCCAAAACTACATCAAATAAATAATGTGCAATGTGAACCGCCCCTTATGGAAAGCAAGGACTGACCGCAGCGTTTTTCTCTCCTGCGTCGCGGCAAACCACTATCTTTACACAGCATCGACAGCGCGGCTAAAATCATTTCCCAAACCTAAACGAAATAAATAAACTGCAGTGAGAATCGCCTCTTATGAAGCAAATATTTTCCATTCATAGCAGTTGCTTAACAGAAACTGTTTATATAATTGTCACGGTCGGTGTACAGGTAGAATATCACCAGAGCAGGAGAGCGAAAAAGCAATTGAAACTTTAGCATTATATTCCTGGCAAAAGGCGAAGTTAGCAAAAGAGCGTGATAGGGAAATAGAGGAGGCAATGCACTTCACGATATAAAAATGCAATATGCAACTTTACCTTTGAGGATTTCTATTCTCATGATGTCTGAAAGATGCTCTATGAACTCTACTCTTTTTCCATATATGTACAACTTCGGGGATCTTCTGACAAGAATCACATATGGGAAGGTCAAAGTAAATCTCTGCCAATATCTACCGTAAGGTACATAGTCCCCGTGTATAAGAATTAGGCAAGGCCTTACAAATCGAACAGCACTCATAAAGCTTAAGAAATTAAAAAAATCGAATTCTCTATACGTAAACCAAATGAAATGTACCACGTACGGTACGGGTTTGCCGTCACTACAGCAGTTATCAATGAATTTTGTTAAACACGGATCATCGTGGGCAATCTCGAATATATCATCCGGCTGTATTGTTTCGGATATCTCAAATAAAGGTATCTCAGTTTTGCAGTTAAGGGCGACTCTCTTCCTAGGGATTCTAAAATGAAGCACCGGTATTGCTGCGCATTTGACGGTTCTTGTAAAGGTCCAGTCATTTTCGTATGATTTTGTTTTGTTAGTCACTGGAATAACGGTCATTTCTTTCCACTCAATTTTATTTCCACATTGATCCTGAGAAGTATCCCGTCCAATACTCTTCGTGTGTTCTAATGTAATAGTTTTCCTTCCCATTTTCCACAAGTCAGAACCTGAAATCATTATATATAAAAAACAAGCATTAAACAATTCTCACTACCGATAGCTTTATTCCTTGGTATATGAAAAAGGAAACAATATCATAACTTTCTTTTGCAGGATAAGTCTTATTTCATGTTTTTTTTTTTTTTTTTTTTTTTTATTGCTATATAACGATTATCATACAGGATGACATGCGCACTTGCGGACTATGGGAAGTAACAGATGTTAAAAAGTGCTATTCAGGGCTATCTATTTGCATACGTCACACTATCAAATGTGCGTGATCTATATTTTCTTAAGTTATTTCCATTACCCATTAAGAGACATCCATTAAAGAACTATGTGTTATGTATGTATATGCAGTCTATACGGAAAGGAATATTACTTGCTTCCTTCTTTTTTTTTCTTCTTTACATGCAATGAAATAGATTATAATTTTGTAATTGTTTTGCTCACCAAATCTTCTTTTATCCCACGCGTATGACCCACAAAGTCTCTTTATATCCCACCGGTATAACTCACCAAGTCTCTTTATATCACACCTGTATGACTCACCAAGTCTCTTTATATCCCACCTGTATGGCTCACCAAATCTTCTTATATCCCACGCGTATGACCCACAAAGTCTCTTTATATCTCACCTGTATGACTCACCATGTCTCTTTAAATCACACCTGCATGACTCACCAAGTCTCTTTATATCCCACCTGTATGACTCACCATGTCTCTTTAAATCACACCTGTATGACTCACCAAGTCTCTTTATATCCCAGCTGTATGACTCACCAAGTTTCTTTATATCCCAGCTGTATCATTAACTAAGACTATTAATATCCCACTGAGCATTTAAATGTTTATATATGTGTGTTTTGAGGGTCTATAATTATAATTCTGAAGAAAAATTCACTCATTTAAATTAAAGTCAATAAAAAAATTGATGAACTACTTTTGTATAGTAATGTATTTTAAAAGGTGTTATTTCCATGCATTTATATTTATACTAAAGTGCTCCAATAAGATTTCAGGTGTTCCATGTGTGTGTGTGTGTGTGTGTGTGTGTGTGTGTGATAGAGATATATTTTTCTCTACTTAACGACTACATTCATACAAAATCTAAAGCTAAAAGGATTTTTATTATCGGACTACATTTCTTGCGCGATGCAGTGAACAGGGTTGGGGTGGCATCGTCACAGAGCAGACGTATCCGACGACTATCACGGACGATTTTAAATAATGCTCTCAACCTGTTAAAACTTTACATTCAAAACATGAATTCCGTGGAAATGGCAAGGTTGCAGTTTAGTCCATTAACAGATGCTGCACAGAAGTTTCAATTGTCACTTAATTTCGGTGGCAATCGACACTCATGCATCCCCGAAATCTGAATCGTTTCTAAACAGTATTATGCATGTAATGAGAGTTAACGTCGCTAAGAATATAATTACTTTTAGTCACAAGTCTTGTCCTAAAACCTTTTACTGTTTGTTGTAGAAGGTTACAGGTGTTGATGACACTTAATTTCAGTTAATGACAACTTGCACGATTCATTTGAGAAGACTTTTCAGAAAAGCTAATACGTACAGTATACTACTTGATTTTAGAGTTTGTTTTGGAGCATTGTGCAAGATCTGTTTATCATATTGGAAAGAAAGAAGAAGAATGAAATAGACGTAAATATATACATAAATTCCATATGTAATACAGATATATTTCCTAAGTGGAAAAAGCAAGTTGTTCCAGAGGTGATAGCACCACATTTCAGAGTTGATAGCACCATATTTCAGAGGTGATAGCCGCAGAGTACAGATGCATATCACTTTTACCACCACTCAACACTATGACGATATTAGATGTTAATTTTCTCAATATGATAAATTATTCTCTCTCTCTCTCTCTCTCTCTCTCTCTCTCTCTCTCTCTCTCTATATATATATATATATATATATATATATATATATATATATATATATATATATATATATATATAAAAGAAGAAAGAGTAACATATTTATTATTCATTATAGATAATACTTTATAAGAAAATCTTTAATTTTACTTACCTGTGTTGACTTCGAACGCGCTATCTGTCAGGTGAATGATAAACACTGTAGATGACACAATGCAAAGTAGCAGGAGCCACAGATAGAAGGGTTTTAGGATCCGAATTAAGCGAAACTTCAAAGCTATCATATTTGCAAAAGTCCTCAGCTTTATTTGAGCTTTATTTACCTGAAAATATTTAAAAACAATCATATTCAGGCATTTATTAACAAGCTTTCCCTACATACATGCATTACACCTTTTTAGTTTCTGTGGACATAGAATAATAGATAAACTGTTTGACAACAATGTCGTCTTGTACTGACCAGTCGGAATACGTGCTTCTTTTAAAATATAAGATATTATCACCGTTTACATCTCCATGAGGTGATATTGCATTTTGGTCTTGGATACATTATTTATTTTTCAATTTTCATAGACTTCTCTTTATGTTCAATGTTTTTACCTTGGTTTGAAAGGTTAAGCATGGAACTATTAATATAGTCAGAGATAAACGATAGACCGCGCTAGATTAATGGGATGATTGATGTTGCTTGTAATATTGTTGCACATTGATACTTAGGCGAGGTGTACGACTGTCCACTTGCAATGACAACATAGCCATCATCGGGAAGGTGGGAACCCTTCTGGCATACCATACACGGAAAACCATATTTACAATAGTTTTGCCTGGTTTGTGTTTGACTTTCTGACCCCAAATTAGACTACCAGAAACGTGGTCGTCTTCACGTGCAAAAATGATAAAGAAGAGTAATGTATGTTGACCTCATGTCCGCCATATTGCTTTAGCTGATCCCTACGTCTGACATCTTGATTGTATAAGATTAAAAACGTCGCCTACACTTTGGTCGGACCACTCAAGTCATACGACTCTTTGGTCGGATCAGTGACGACTGCTAACAGTATCACCAAAAACCGTATTGACAAATTATGAAAATCAAACGTTGACATGATCAGAGCACCGTCTAAAAAACACAACCTATTTGATGGTGACGGACCAAATTGAGTCTGTAGTAAGCATAAAGGAGAACATGAAAAACAAGCAACACGAATTCAGATATGACAAACTACTTTAACCGACAGTAAAGTTTAAACATTATCATAAGCTTGATGAAATGAGAAGAAAAAAATGTAAATCAAGCAGCTTACATATATATTCTCCCAGGGACCTGATACCGCATATAGAACGGCAGCCGACACAACATTTAAAATATTAAATTGATCGCTACATGTTCGAGAACATTCACCCTGGGGTAAGATATTTTAGACTTAGTTTTATGTGAGTGATCATAAACTTCTGGAATGTATGTATTTCGTGTTTAGTACGCCTATTTGTTTTGCAGTAAGGAAATGAACGAGAAAATAAAAACCTCTCTCTCTCCATATATATATATATATATATATATATATATATATATATATATATATATATATATATATATATATATATATATATATATATATATATGGACCATCGTAGCTAGATTTTCGTTTGTGTCATCCAAAGATGTCTCTGGACTTATGAATGATGATAAAAGTTAAGTCCAATCGACCACAGGATGAGAGAGAGAGAGAGAGAGAGAGAGAGAGAGAGAGAGAGTGAGTTTTAAGTCAAACCTACAAGAGAACTCTTTCTTACATATATATGAGAGAGAGTTTTATGATCAATGGTAAGATTACTAAAGCAGAATAATGGCTTAGATCACTGTAAATATATTAAAATATTTTTATTACCTCTTCTTGGTTCATCAGTTCGCTTAATTTATATTCCACATTAATTTTCTTGCGCCGGTACGTGATGGCTAAGCGTTAATGTAAATGGCGTAGCTAATCAAGCGTTTGTAGTGCTCTACTTTCATCATTAAAATCATCTTTCATGTTTAGATCATAAGTGTGTATTATTGATTTAATCAATGTCAAGAACAATAGAAACTAAAGAAAGAAAACAATCAACTTATTAATATGCAAAGGTGATAGTGAATGGTCATAAAAGGCATAGAACTACATTTTGTAGCGGACACACTCGGGTGATGTGAGGAGTTCATTTACTCAGTCAATACACAGCTGCCTGTAGTAAATCTTAACTCCACTCGAAAGGCAAATATATGTATTTACATGTGATATAAATATAATATATGCATATTATGTACGTTGTATCAATGATATACCACTCGTTGTATACATTTTCCATTAAAAGGAAACTCGGTAAGCCTCCTTTCTTATTAATGAAAAAGGTATACATCTAGTAGTATATCACTGATACAGTATACATACTATATATATACTATATATATATATATATATATATATATATATATATATATATATATATATATATATATATATATACACACACTTTATTTGCTTTGGTTCACGTGCAAATTTAAGCACAACTCTCGCATTTAAGGTGTTTGTAGATACTCATGCCAAATAACAGGGCACAATTTGCTATTATGTAAGTGTATTTCAAACACGGATAAAGAGATTCTGGCCTCAGATGATGCGTATGTATGTATGTATGTATGTATGTATGTATGTATGTCTCGAAGAAATGGTCCAAGGTCCGATGCTGCAGTTGTATTAGTGTTCGTTATGATTTGTGTACTTCAAAGCTGCTACGATAGAAGTTTTTCTTGTTTTGCAAATTCATTTTCTTGACCTTAAGGAAATGACGATAAAAAAGTAAATAACACATGTTGTTGGAGAGTGCGTATAGCTTCAAATCTGTCTATCTTTATCTATTGATAAATACATACATATAAATTTAAAATAAAAGCTGCATCAAGACTATTATTTAATTTAATACGAATAAATCTCGGAACATAATCTTGAAATTGTTTAAAGTTCTACTGAGAATCAACCTTGACCAATTACCGAGTATTTGCATGTACGTATGTACCAAATTTACCCATATATATATATATATATATATATATATATATATATATATATATATATATATATATATATATATATATATATATATATATATATATATATATATATATATATATATATATATTAATAACTTTTTACTACATTCACATGGGTGTTAAGACGCATATGCAGATTATATATTGTTAGGAACGAATGTGGATAAAAAAGTACGGTCATCATAAGAAGATAAGAAATAATGAAAATAAATAAAACAAAATGTCGTCAACAAGAAAAACAGAAATGCTGCTGCTGCAGAGGGTGATGATTATAAACAGAAGAAGAATGTTGTTCTTGTTGATAAAAAGTGTTGTTCTTGTTGATGACGAGTGCTTCTTTTTGATAAAGAAGAGTATCAGTACTTATAAGATTTCTCAGCAAATTATAAACTTCATATAGACGGCATACGTAAACATTGTTATATAAATTGTTAATTTATTTGGATACTACATTATGTGGACATGTAGTTTTGTCATTGTCAAATCATTTGCAAAATCCTTGGGGGGGGGGGGGGCATTGGGCATCGGAGCAAGTTTTCAATGTAAAGTTAGCTAAATTATGCAAAATCACCAATTCGACTTTGTAAATATAATGTTTTCACAAATGGTAGTGGTCTTCAAAGCATACATTATTGTTTACCATTTCTTTAAAAAAGAAACGTGATTTAACAAAAGGAGAAGCAAAAAAGAGAGAAAAACGAGCTTAGTCCTCAAAGTTAAATGGACTCATAAGGGCCCTCGAGGTTCTAATCCAAACTTTCGTATTTTGCAGACTGTTGAAATTTAAATAAAAAGTGAATCCCGAGATATGCTATGCATTCATCATATTTAAAGCAAAGGTTTAAGATATCTAACGTAGTATCATCGCCATAGGGTTTGTATTGCGAGATTACACGCTCCGGGTGAATATAAGTAAAACCGGTATAACAAACGTCTGAGATGAAAATTTGTAAAAGTTAAGCCCTTGGTATTTTCTAAACATCTTGCCTGGGAAAGTTAAATCAATTTACATGTATATCTATATTAGCGAGGTTGTAGGAAATTTCATGTGTCAAAACAAAAACAAAGCAAACATTCTGAATTTCGCATTTTTTAAAACACCTTTGTTTCTTCAAACGCTGAACTTAAACGGTTACGGAATAATTACCAACTAAACATACTGTAAATCTATCAGCCAGACGCACAGAGGATTCTGTTCTAAATCGTTGGAGAACAGTCCTAGTTTTGCTCAGTTTGCACCGCAAAACGTGAGCGTCATATAGAAAAACAAACATGTGGGAAGTAAAATTTTGTGAAAACTGGGGGTTGTAATCACAACTACCTAAATCTACATGAGATGACAGAACATATCTGGACTGGAACAGCCCACAATCTGAACAGGAACCTCGAAATTAGAACAGTAAAGAAAATGTTAAAGATTTAACGCCTCAGAACACTCATTTGAAGCGACTTGAATCAAGAATAGAAACCCGTTATGCTCTTGATGGGTTACATTTGTTTGGAAATGTTTATCTTCCAAGGCTTCTGTGTTTTTCTTGGTTTTTACATGTTTGGAACTTTACCTTTGATTGGCACACTATACCTCATGTTGTGCTGAGGTGCAATTAACCGTACATACATACATACTTGCATGCATACATACATACATACATACATACATACATACATACATACATACATACATACATACATACATACATTGTTATTTATATTTGATTTAATTTATATTTCGTTTTGATTTAATTGTTTGTTTGTCAGTTTTAATTTGTTTTTTTATTTCATTACATGTTATAGTAATGTAATTTTGTTTGCTGGAATTTGAAATGTTCCAGAAATTAGTTTGACCTGACTGTTTTTTTCGTATTTTTTCGTAAATACTTAAGAATAGAACTTTGTATCTTTATGCTGACCTAGTTCCTGACCTTGATTCAAAATTAGTAACAACTGAAGTAAACAACTTTTAAAAAAAATTGTATTGTCTGTGTGAGATTTTAAGGTGGAATCGAGGCTGTATTGGCTGTACGTGACGTTTTACATGTAATGGCTTCTTTTTCGAAAGTCTGGTTTTACCGGAATTGCGCAGTAATCAAGTTTAATACTGATGTTTTGAGATATAATTTCAGTCGGACTTTTAAACACTTGGACGTAATGTGTTTTTTTTTCTTCTGTTGTGAACAGCTGGAGTTTAATTTTAATATTTCTTCAAATTATTTGGATTCCAAGAGATTTAATTCTTTTCCCTGGGAATACTTAAGTGTTCATTTAGAATTCTTGGACAAAGACATTTATTGAAATTTTATTCGGACTTCAAACACCGGACTATTATTTTCTGTGGGTCAACATTTTCTGTGGATCAACAAAGAACCGTTGGCACATCAGTGCTATACTGACTGCAGTATACGTCATCGCCTTCTGTGTTGGATTTTCGTTAGGACTCGAACTCAAATTCATTTGAACATTTCATAACTAGGACTTATAATTTTTTATTCTGGGAATATTCTTTGATTATTTTTGGATTTGATTCTTAAAACCGTAAGTCCTTTTCCTTATTTTTACCTTGTTTTTCTGGGGAGATAAATTATTTGTTAAATTTTACAGAGCTTGTTGTCTTCACTTTTTCTTTGTTACTGTTTATTAAGAGCCTAAACGTAACAACATAGATACATAGATACATACATACATACATACATACATACATACATACATACATACATACATACATAGGCAAATAGTTTGCTTTGGAATCGTCTCTTGATGATGAAAAATCTGGTTTATATAGCAAAAATCTGACGTTGTATTTTAAGGACTTATCTTTGTTTTCTATACCTTTTGGGGGCGGGGCAATCTTATTGCCTTTATACATTCTTTAGATGCCCCACTCTGTATCCCTTGAGCACCTGCTTACTAGCTACGTTCTCTAAAGTTCAAAGGATTCGAGAGAAAATGTATGGAAATACACTTTTCAAAATGATTTCAGTTGAGAGAAGTTTACTTTAATAATAAAAAATGTATACGTCGTTAACAACAACAATGTTATTTATTGCTTTTACCTTTGGACATTTATTTTAGCCAACAATGTATCAAACATTTAACGCATATTATCATAATTTCACGGACACTGTATCTTATTGTCTTCGCACTCTTCAAATATTACATACAGGAAATAATAATTGTTGCAGAGTTCTATTTTTAAACTTAAAAAAATATATTTGGCTAATCTTTATTTCTATAGCATGTTTCTAATAGTCATTTTGCTGTATTGTTGTCATGTACTGAACTCAACATTAAATATATAAAATGGTGTTCTCCATTCCTATATCCTCCACCAACTCTGAAATTTTCCGTTCCTTGTCCAAATATATTTTCAGATCCTTGTGTTTCCTAATTAATTAAGATTGCATATCTATTAGATGAATATGTATAATTAATGTGCTACCTTTTTAATTAAATACAAATAAAATTATCGCGGAATTCGTTAAATGAAGTTCAGATTAAAATGTTGTCGTTTAGCAAAACAACAATTTAAGTATATGTGCATATTAAACGAAATTTAATTCGTACATTTTTTTATTTCGTTGGTTCTCAGTAACTTGTAATGAATGGTTAACCAGTATCTCATTTATCACTCGGTGAGAAAAGCGCTTTATTTTCTAAGAAACCCAGGTTTGCTTCCGTATATATCTGTCTGCATATGTGCTATTTTCGGTTACGTAGATAAAAGTGACAACATTATCCAATTTCATATGTATGTAATTTTATTCATGAAGCGTAATTCATAAAAAATCAATAATAGTCAAATAAAGTTTAATTTAAATTAAACTCAATTCAAATTAAACTTACTATGAGACAACTTTTTCCCATCAACTTTTTGTCTTAATACATGTCAGAAGGATTGAAATTTCAGTGGATTGAAAATTCAGTGTATTCAGTACAGATATGGTCAATTCATTACGGCTTATTCTTTGCAGAGTTCCTTGCTCCCCAAAAGCACGTGCCTACTAATTGACCCAATTGTTGTATTCAGATACCTTATGTTTGTTAAATTAAAATTTCTGTCTGGATACTCGGTCATTAACATTCTGGCATATGAATGCATCGCATAATTAGTCGACCAATTGTAATTATGGTTAAATATAAGTCCTGTGCTTTTCCAATTAGGCCGTGTAAAATTATACCCTTCAATGTGAATAAGTTCGGGATGCCGTTTTGCTAGCGTAGCCGGAACTTCCTGGGCGTTGTAAAGGGGGTCCTCTGAGTAATACTTGTAACTGTCATACCACAGCTGAAGAAAGGTGGCGTTCTTTTTAGCCATAATGAGTTGACTTCCCAGTTGATTTGGGAACTCGAGTCCTTGGACGTAATCGTATACTCTGAGAGGCTCCAGTGGTCTCAATACAACTTCGTCATAATCCAGGTAGATACCACCGTAATCTGAAAAGAAATAAATTTATTCATTGTGTAAAACATTTGTGTTTCTGGATATATTTTGGTTTATTTGTCTCTCTCTCTCTCTCTCTCATGTCTGTGTTTTTCTTTTCTTTAAATTATTCTGTAAATCTTTTAGGCAACTCAGCAAGCTATGCATTTACTGAACTATATATAATATTACAATTTTAAATACATTATTTCTTCCTCCTGATTAATTGATTTTGCATCAGCATTCGTCTGCAAAGTGAATATAACTGCTTGCCCTGAAAATATTTTTGGAAAGATCTTTGTGCACGCAATGGATGTGAAAGGATTGCAACTAATGAAGTTCACGTAAGTAAATAAGGTTATTTGAAAATCGGTGATTGACAGATGCATATATTTTTGTAACCAAATTTTTTAAAAGTGGTTTCTACCTTGGATCATTTGATTGGTTGTTATGAGTTATCTCCATTTATCCGCACATGGTAGGCTATAAAAGGTTGCCAATAAATTTGGTGGAGGATGACCGCGGAGAAAACCCGACAAGAACCAACTACATTCAGAGGTGAGAAGGCAGTAATCGGTAAGGTCGAGCGCCTTAGATCACTCGGCCACCCGGAGCCCCTATGACCTGTGTACAGGGCCGGATTATCCACAGGGCAAAGTGGGCAACATGCCCGGGGCCCCCGAGGCTCAAAGAGTCCCTTATATTATCGTCTGATTTCACAGGCAGTGTTGTTAATAGTACTGTAACCATATATATGGACAAAGCAGGATAGCTATTGGCCCCGATATTGGCTGTACACAGGGACCACAAAGGCCTTAATCCGGCCGTGCCTGGGTAAGCGTATTGCAATCCTAAAATTATTTGCTTTGTCACAGAAAGTAGATATTATAATAACCTTTAAACATGACTGTTTATTTACACAATTTTCTAATATTTAACTCTGGCCTTAAAAGTGATGTTTTTGATTATTTAACGAAGAACATACGGTTCCTTAAAGAAAAAGGTTTGAACGTACAACTTTTAATAAGCTATTAATTTGGGGCTGAAAGTATAAAGTTTATCCCCTTTGCACATTTTATTATAGTGATTGGAATGGCAAGCTTTTCGAAATAATATTTTGTCCTTGATATGTTAGATATTGCAAAAGGTGGAATATTAACATGCACGAAGCAATATATGAAACGAAATTATAAATGCAATAGTACCCTTCAAAATTTCGATTCTCATGACGTCAGAGATGTGCTCCAAAAACTTTAATTTATTTCCAAAAATGTTTACTGTCGCTGACCTTTGAACAAGAATGACGTAAGGAAAACTGAGAGTAAATCTTTGCCAATATGTACCATGTGGAACGTAATTCCCGTGCAAAAGAATAAGGCAAGGGCGCACAAATCGAACAGCGCTCATAAAACTCAAATAATGAAAAAAGCTGAATTCTTTATACATAAACCAAATGAAATGCACTATATTGGGTACGGGCTTGCCATCACTACAACAATTATTAATGAAATTAGTCAAGCACAGATCATCATGTGAAATCTGAAAGATATCATGCGGCTGGATTGTCTCTGATATCCCTATGAAAGGCCGTCCACTTTTGCAGTTGAGGGTAATCTTTTTCCTTGGAACGGAAACATTCATCCGAGGAATTTTAGGACACGTGACTTTCCTTGTAAATGTCCAGTCATTCTTATCTCCGTCCGTTGTGTTGATCCTAGTTACTAGTTCTGTTTTATGCCAGTCGATGTCAAGGTTGCAGGAGTCTTGAAATTTATCCTGGTCCTTAGACTGCACATAATTTGGAATGTTGATGTCCTTTTCCATTTTCCATAATTCAGAATCTGAAATTAGTGTGCGAAATTAAAAACAAGAAATAAACAAACTGGAAGTTTTAAATGCAGCCACCGTTGGAAGCCACGAACGAAAAATTCCTCTTTTAAAAAAAGAACAAAGTGAATTTTCACACGTGGCTTGCGATAGTAAATGTAGCAGCATGTTCATTTATGGTCTTCCGTATCCTGGAGACAGTCAGCTGGTTAGCACGTCACAACTGAATGTTTTGCCATGGATAACGGCGATAAGATGCGACTCTTTAATAACGATCTTTCCTGCAGCAAAGCCTTAAAAAACAAAGAAAGTCGCACTGGTGTGAAAAATCAAAGCCAAATGCAGCTATAATACTGAAACACATGAAGGCATTTGATATTCAATGAAAAGGTAATCTTAATTGATTATTGGTCATTTCTTACGAAATCTTGTCATCAGTGTTGATATACATAGTTTTTAAATTTATTATGATTAATGCCTCATATATTGATAATCTAAAGCAATATGTGTTGAACGTATCCTTGCACAAATCATACATTAGTCACGTGACAATTTGATAACCAGCTAAAACGTTTAATCACTTGATGAATATGCTTCTTTCAAGAAACCTTGATTAGACGTGAGATGATCTACCTCAGCCTAACTACTGTGAGGCAAGTAATATATGATGGTGGTCCTATTGTCTACATTGCCATGTGCCGGTATGTATATTTTTTACGTCAACTATAACTCGATTTAACGATAGTGTTTTTCTTGGTTGTTGGGTGTTGTTTTTTTTTGTTTTTTTTTTTTGTAAACTGGAAACTCACTTATTAATGAGTTTTCCGGTTCTATATTTAAGAACCGAATGCGTTCTCTGTATTAATAATGTTTTGCGACACATACATTTTCACAACGTGGATAAAGATGTCTTCCGATTTAAATACTCTGCCTCAATTAATCAACTTGAACAGCTAATGTACCCGCTCCTCGTTGTTGCTGAATGCTCTCCTGTACATTAGATTCGCGCCCTACATCATAGGTCTGTGTGGACAAAATCTGTTTTCCAAATTTCCAAAAGTAGAGAGTAGCCATCCGCAAAGACACGTACACCATGTCTATCCTATGATGTTATGACTGCATAAGCCATTGATTGTTCGTAACATTTTGACTTAGACATTTACAAGCTTTAACTATGACATCTAGTGCAAACTTTTTATTGCATGATCATCCAAAAACTATAAGCATGCTATGCATTAAAGCAATGTTGCAGTTAGAAATTACAAAAAGAAGAGCATGGGCAAAGCTGAATATCTGAGACGCTTGCAATTTTCAGTAGCAACAATGAGCGCGGTCCCTTAAAATGCGAAAAAAAATCGTGTGATTGTGAGATGAATTTTATCAAAAAATATTTGTTTGTGGCCTCACTTGATATGAATGTATAAATGTATATTATTTACCACATTTAATTCGGATCATTTTTGCTAAAGATAAAGATATATATATATATATATATATATATATATATATATATATATATATATATATATATATATATATATATATATATATATATATATATATATATATATATAATTTTACAGCTTAACCAACCAGAGGAATTTTTTATGGCAATATTAGTTCACTCTGTGTTTCAAAACCTTTCGCATAACGAGTACTTTTAGCAATGTAGAATATTTTGCGATTTGGCACTTTAAGAATGAGATGTCGAAATAATTACCATCAAAATATGTTACCTTAGTTGTTAGAACTCTCTGCATCTGCGATCGCTAAAATAATTCGCCAAAATTTAAAATGCTTCACTTAACAAAAATTCCTTAAATTGCAGAAACGTCATAAGCAACTTCTAATATTATTTTTGAAGCTCTGTGATACGGCAAAGATTCTTTCCTGAATAAAAATAAATGAATCGATACGTCATGGAAGTTGCAACTTACCAATATTGACATTAAATGTGTTATCCAATAGCAAAAGGATGAAACTTACCAATATTGACATTAAATGTATTATCCAATAGCAAAAGGATGAAACTTACCAATATTGATACTGTGTTATCCAATAGGAAAAGAATGAAACTTACCAATATTGACATTAAATGTGTTATCCAATACGAAAAAGATGAAACTTACCAATATTGACATTAAATGTGTTCTCCAATAGCAAAAGAATGAAACTTACCAATATTTATACTAAATTTCTTATCCAATAGCAAAAGGATTAAAACTGTAGAAGAAATCGCAAAGAGAAATAAGAACCACACAGGGAAGAATTGCCTGATTCGGAATACTCGCAACTTCCGACTGCTCATTGTCCAGCTTCTCTTACACCTTTAGAAAAAATATATAAAAAAATTTTAAAAAGAGACGTATGCTTTAATAAGAGAGAAACGGATTACGAGTATAAAGTCATCACTTTACTAAATCCTAACTCCGAACGATAATTGACCGAAAACTTTGAACAATAAAGAAGCACTGATAAATGATCCCTTGCAAACTGGATACCAACGAGCCAATTGACTCAGGCATTCGAGACTGTGACCATGAAATATCGATACGTCTTATTATTATGGTGTATTTAAAGTAGTTAGATTTTTAGATTGATTACATCGGTACAGGATATAGTTGACTTCAGCTGAATCGATATTAACGTTAAAAAAAAAAATCCGCCACCATTCGTCGTTATTCCTATTGGAAGAATATAAATTTTCGGAAAAGCTAAACGTAAATTTTTCTTATCGAAATTGCATATCATAAAAATGGTCTTTATAAACACAAATTTCGAGGAAGACATACCTTCATCCACAGTCCTTAACGTAGAAAAACCGCACCGAACCGGATTTAACTGAATATCACTTATTTAGTTCACAAGAGGTGTAAGTTATCAGCATGAGTCGGCAGTTGCGATGTCAGCAATGTAACTCATGGCAAGAGAGAACATGCAAACTACCAAACAACCATAAAAATATGATGTGGCAAAAACAAATCACTGAATATACAACAGGGCCATTTACAACGGTCATACTCTCAAACTTTCATTCATAGCTCTTTCCAACAGTTTGCCCTGCGGTACAATGGTTTTAAATGTATACGACTATATACTTCCTAACTACTATATACACCTTTCAAGGAGGAAATAACCAAGATAAAAAAAAATGTATATGAGTGTACTAATGCAAGCCATGTACTGATGATATGAATGCGCATAAATAGAAGTGGTATATGTTTTGGGCATTCTAGTCCATTTTAAAAATATTTTTATCAACATTTGTAATTGCAATTACAATAGTGGCTTGGACGCACTATTTATTGACGTAAGTTCAATGTTCACTTACTGTTAAACGAATACAAAATGTTCAATATGTATACACTACTATACAATACTAGCGCAACCAGGCTATATATTATTTTCAAAAATACAATCTTTATTTGGAATGACAGGCAAAGTCTGCCGTAAAGTCTCAAGATCTGACGAACACAGTGGGGAGATTTCTCATGCTCTTTAAGTCTTCATAATCTATGCAGGTAGACTGGTTTGCATGATATAGAAGATAACAGAAAACCACTTTAGTGGTAGATTCAATCTTGAATCATTACAGGATTAATATTGAAATTTCACATTCACATGCCGGGCATGACCTATAACTGTAAAGCAGCATGATAATTTTGTCCAAACAAAATCCAGTGAACAATGTACAGGGCTTTTGCTACAGAGTTTTCTCCCCTGGACAAAAGTTTTTTTTTTCTTCTACCATTGGCAGAAATATTGATGAGTGTAAACGAATTTTATAGGAATATTTGCAACTTTATGTCGAAGAATTTTTTTAATTCTTGAAATTAAATAGATAGGACGAGATGTATATAATTAAGTATGTATTTAACAAGATTGGATTCGAGAAATAAAACAAGAGTGAACAAGGATATATAGAAGATAATTAAGAGAGACAGAGTGAAAAAATATACAGGAGACTGGCATAATACTGACATTTCAAGGAATAAAGGAAGCATCAGATTTTTTTAGCATTTAAAAAAATGGGCCTATTTCACAATAATGTAATCTGTCAAAATGCTATGCGCTGAGTTGAGTTATCCACCGATTCTTGTGACATCAACGTAAACACAAACAAGTCATCGCAATTAATAATAATTTTTTTTACAAATATGTATTCCCTAAAACAAGGATGGTCATAGCAAACTAATAAAAAAAATTAATTGGAATACTACACAACAATGCGCTTGAGAATTCTGATTATTTAAAAACGTAAAGTTTCACAAATAGTTGTAAATGTGAAGGAGAGACTGTATCGTTAGATTAAGCTATAATAACAGTAATGATTTCGGTAACGAAAGCGGTCTATTAATAGTTCCCAATGTTTATCTTCGCTACATTTGGTAGTCAAACGATATTGCTAGTCCGTAGCCTGCAGACAACTTCAGTTTTAAATTTGCCGATTTTAAATAAAGCAATCTTTTTGGTCCTAAATTTGTCATACTAAGACCTGTTTATATTTATATTTTTTGTCCTAAATTTATCATACTAAGACCTGTTTATATTTATATTTTTTATTATAAAAAAGTATATGTAAAAATAGGCTCTGTACTAAGAATAGTCACGTGAAGTAAACCACCCTCTTACCAACCCCACCCCCACACACGGGGGCGCGCGAGTGGAAGATTTTGATTTAATTATATCTGATTTAATATATATTTATTTCAATTTAATTTTTGTCAGCTTTTTTCCACATGATATTGTAATGTAAATGTATTCAATAGAGATGATACCTTTTTAGAAAATAGTTTTACCTTGACAGTTAGTTATAAACACCAGATGTTGATCTAAATCCTGACCTTGTTTCAGAATTTGTAGCAACTTTCGTAAACAAATTCTTTTTTTATTTTAAAATGATTGATTGTTTCCAAGGTCATGATGGGACTTTGTTTTAAGATAGAAACAATTTTTTACTATTTTTTTATTTCTTAGAGTGAAAAGGAATGGCTTTCGTCAGGGTCACACTGGGTAAACGTGATCTGTAACAAGTTCTTGCTTCTATAAACTTCCAGAAGATGATCACGTGACCCTTGTTTACGTTTTAGAAAGCCGATATAACCCATGTTTTGGAGAATTAATCTCAGTAGAAGTGGGGACGTTAAAGTGTTCGTTGTATGTTGTGCTGTCTGGAGTTGTTTCAAATTACTTGGTTTGGAATTATTTCAAATTACTAGGACTCAAAAGGATTCTGTTATTTTTCTGGAAAATACGTGTGCTCATGTAATATTGTGGAACAAGGACAGTATTTTATAAAAAAAATTATTCAGCTATCAGAAACCGGAGTGATAATTCTTATTTCTACAAGGAATTATAGATTTCAACACTACATATTGTAGCATACGTCATCGTCTTCCATCTTGGATTCTTCGTTGGGATTCGAAAGTGAAATCAGTAGAACAGTTTGTTATTAGGACTACTAAAATTTTATTGTCGGATTCTTTTTTAAATTATTTTTTGATTTGATTCTAAAAAAACGTTTTTTTCTCTCCATTTTTACAGACTTTTTCCAGGGAAATAAATTACTGTATTTTTCAAAGCTTGTTGTTTTCACTCTTTCTTGTATTACTGCCTATTCGAGCCTAAATAAGTGACATAAGAAAGAATACATATTCTTCTGGTAATGAAAAGTGTTTTTCAGGCCAAAGTTTGGGAGCGGGTAAGTCTCTTTTTTAAAACTGTATTTTGTTGTTTTTTTATTCTTGTTTTGGGGGTTCGTCACATAGAAGATCCTTTGAATTTCTGTGGTTTTTTTTAGTCTGAAGCTTTTAACTGTATACCATTTTATTACAAATAAACCTTATTCAATATTCAGCCTGTGATTTATGCATTAAGTGACTGGCATAAAAGAATTAAAATATGTTTCTCATTCCAAACGCACCGGAAGTTACTAATAGCGTGCAAGCTAGTGACGATTCAGTGGAGATAATTCGAAAATAACGGATTGTAAAACGAATACATTCAGGAGAGCTACAGAATGGAGTACAGCCAACAGAAATGCCGTAAGGAAATGACCTACGAAAACCAAAGGAAAGAAATAATTTTGAAACAGTTTTAAAAGAAATATTCTTTACAATACATATGAAAATGGCAATATTATTAACGAACTTATAAAAAAAGAACATTAACTGATCTTTTGTTAAGAACAATTTATAATATCATACTGATCTTTTGTTAAGAACAATTTATAATATCATACAAGGTTTTATTGTAGCTTGCTGTTGAAAGTTTGAAAACTGATGCGAAAATATCGCCATTGGCCAAAAGTTTCCGTTCCAATTATAACTGTTATACATACCTTGAAAATTATACATGACATTCGTAAGGAACGTGGATTATAATTATCCCTAAATTTAATTGGCATACGGTGGTATGCGGTACTATTATCAATACGCGGTATGCGGTACTTTTATTAATACGCGGAATGCGGTACTTTTATTAATACGTGGTGTACGGTACTTTTATTGATACAAGGTATGCGGTACTTTTATTAATACGCGGTATGCGGTACTTTTTTTTATTAATACTCGGTGTGCGGTACTATTATTAAAACGCGGTATGCGGTGCTTTTATTAATACGCGGTATGCGGTACTTTTATTAATACGCGGTATGCGCTACTTTTATTAATACGCGGTGTGCGGTACTATTATTAAAACGCGGTATGCGGTACTTTTATTAATACGCGGTATGCAATGCTTGTATTAATATGCCGTATGCGGTACTTTTATTAATACGCGATATGCGGTACTTTAATTAATACGCGGATTGAGTTAATTTTATTAATACGCGATATTCGGTACATAGTAATATTTTTTGTTGCCATCGTCGACATCTACTCATAAGAGACACATATTTTGAGCAGGAAGCCTAATTATACATATGATTGTTAAAATGGTTTATATAGATATAGATTAGTTTATTCGTTGTGTTCTTATTGTTTCTCAGTTCACTACAAATATATAAGCTTTTTCTTTGTGCTATCTTTCCACACAAACAAATCTAAACACTTTATATATATATTTTTTTTCTCTTCAGATTCATTATAAATCGCGGTACTGTTTTACAAAGCTGCGGGTAAACTACTATGTATGTATGAAAATTGTAAATATCTGAATACATTTCATTATGTGCATATTAGATTTTCCATTAAAAAGTGTGACATATCATGTCCTGTCCTAACATTTACATAACGCGTAGGAGGCATTGGACATCTGAGTAGGTTTTCAGTGTAAAATTACTTAAATGCGGAAAAATCACAAAATCGAATGGGTAAATATCATATTTTTAGAAAGAATATTTATCTTAAAATCATGCCAAATTATAAAGCATTTATTTCAGAAATAGAAAAAATAAAATCTTAACAAAAAGAGAAAGAGACATGATTGTTGGAATTACATGGGGCTTAAGGACATAAGGCCGCTGGATAATAAATATTCTTTCTGCTTCTATAGCTCGCTTTCTTTCATCCGCTTTAATAGTGAAAACTATAAATAGATGGAAAATATTATCTTCAAAACAGTTCTTGGCCCATCTCCCTCCCCACCCCGTTATAATTACGTTGCATAATGGTCGTTTCAGGTATGTAACGGGTACAATGTTATATAATAGCAACGAAGGCTATATATAAAAGACTCGGATGTAGCAGTCTTTACACATGTCGTATTACAGACTGCATTTTCTTCATAACACGATCTAATTTGGTACAAGATCAAGGTCATCAGAAAAAAGGTGCCACAATGGCAGAAACGGTTTGGAACCAATATTATAAAAATATAAATGACGTCTGGTTTGGATGCTGACATACAACAGGCTGCCAATTTTACTATGGCTTGGGTCCACCAGTGGGAACATCACTTCGCTAAATCCTGGCGTTACACCCTACCACCACTTAGAGAAGAAAATATATGTTTACATAGTACTTCTCATTGGACAGCGATCAGATTGTGCGATATTTTACGTTTACATAAAACTTTCTGTTTGAGGCGGTGTTATAATTTATGTCTACATAAAACTTATAATTGAGTGTAAGCACTTTGTACAATAATGGGCGCTGAATGTAGATTAGGCCAGATACGTTCTACCGTATGTCGTAATGGGCCACTAATGCAGGCAGATAGTGTGCCTTGATGATGTTATAGCTGAGGGCTTAGATATTTTCAAAGAATCTGGTTTATATAGTAAAACAAAATGACTTTGTATTTTAAGGACTTTACCACTGGTTACCCTATCTTTGTTTTCTGTGTCTTTTGGGGCGGGGCAATCTTATTGCCTTTAATTCTGTATATTCTTTAGATGTCCCACTGTATAATATTTGAGCACCTGCTTACTCGCTACGTTATCTAAAGTTCAAAGGATTTGAAAGAAAACGTATCAGAAGACAATTTAAAAAAACACAACTGAATACGATTTAGAGAAGTATACTTTAATGTTAAGAAGTGTAATAAATTTGGAGTATGCGTATTTGCTTATAGCCTTTCTTTTTATGGAATTCTTAGATTATTGTGATTACTTGTTCGATTTTGGGAAGTCGGTGCTGGGAATATATTCCTTAGCCCGAAATAATTAGCTAATTACTAGGAGAAAACGTCATGAAGTGAACGGTTAGTGAGTTTCCATGATGTCATCATTTGCTTTTAGTGAATTCAGGTCAGAGCCGCATGAGTGTCCTTGTCGCTCCAAATTCCCTATTTCTTATGTTACGTGTTTAGGCTCAAATAAACAGTAACAAAGATAAAGTGAAAACAACAAGCTTTGTAAAATATAACAAATAATTTATTTTCCTGGACATAAAATGTAAAAATGAATAAAAATAACTTATGGTTTTAAGAATCAAATCCAAAAATAATCCAAGAATAATCCACGAATTAAATTGCATTAGTCCTAATGAGATTTGAGTTCGAGTCCCGACGAAAATCCAAAAATGGAAGGTGATGACGTATGCTATAGACAGTATTGTGCTGTTGTGTCTACAGTTCTTTGTTGATCCACAGACAATACTATTCCGGTGTCTGACTTCTGAATATAATTGAAAGAAATGTCGTTGTCCAAGGATTCTGTATGAACATTCAAATTTTTCCAGGAAAAAAAATTAATCTTCTAGAATCCAAATAATCTGAATAAAAATTAAAATGTAACTCCAAACTGGTGACAAACAAACACTTTCCAGTGTAAAAGCGCAAGTAACTAAATTCTCTATAGACAGCGGTATAAAACCTGAATACTGTGCAAAACAGATGCCTGGGTGAGGGTCACGTGATCGTCTTCCAGAACAGTTTAGAAGCTATTTACATGTCTAAGGTCACATATGCCAGTACAGCCTCGATCTCACTCTATGTATCCCACCAAAAAAATAAATAAAAAAATGAAGTTGCTTACTTGATTCTCAATCAAGGCTAGGAACTAGGTCAGCAAAAAGAGTCAAAGTTCTATTTTTAGGTGTTTTCAACTAAACAGTCAGGTAAAACTAATTTCTGGAAAATATAAAATTCATAGTAAACAAAATTACATTAATTTGACATGTAATGAAATTTTTTTAAAAAAAGATTTTAAAACTTACAAACAATTAAATTAAATCAAATATACATAACACTATTAAAATTTAGTTGAGTGACTCCAGATGCAGTATTTAAGATTGGTTACTGGTAAAATTACACAATGGAATAAACAAGAAGGGTCTGTTCCGTCGTCGAGAGGTACCGTTTATGTTGCCATGGTGACAAATTTTACATGCGAAAGGTGGCTTAAAACCATGATTTGACTGGCCTAAGGTGGCGTGGAAACAATAGTTCCCTATATTAGAGGGAGCTGTATAGTTTTACGGCGTGTAATGCTGACGGTACGTTACGGAAAGTTAACGAAAAGAAACCATGCAGATATACGGTTGAAGGACAATTTGGAAGTTGTTAGATCTGTGGTCTTGTATTAACTGGAGTAAAATTATTATAGAATGGACCTTCTAGTTTACAACAGTAGTTGTATAGAGGTCTTTTGAATTAAGGGGAAATTTATGACTTCTAGCGGAATCGCGCCAGGGTTTGACACCGCTCGGTCAAGTAAAACCCATGGATTGTTACAGAAGTGTGTTCGTCATTAACAACAAGATTATTTAATGCCTGCAGCTTTGGGCATTCTTTTTACCAATGTAACAAACATTTAACGCATATTATCATAAAATGTACAATATTACACTTTGAAAATAAAGGTAATTTCACGACACTTTGTTATGGACTTAGTTATTCAGGGCGTTGTCAATGAACCAACATAAAAGCATTTTGAACCGATAGTTGCCTTAAAGAAGAAAATTACCAAACTAATTTTATTTAACATATGCATGTTTCTTTCAGATCAGCCAAATGTAAGAAATATATCCCAATAGTATTTTAAAGAAAGAATTTGTCAAAAATTGAATATTGATCCTTTGCATTTTGTTTAAACTTTATCCCTTATTTTTCTAAACAATTTCACGGACACTGCGTCTTTTTTTTTCTTCACACTCTTTCATTATTCCATGCAGGTGATACCAATTGTTGCAGAGTTCCTTTTAATTATTTTTAATTTAAAACCTTCGCTTAACTTTATTTCTCTCCTATTTTTGTACCTGTCATTTTGGTCCATTTTTGTCGTGTAATTGATTGCATGTATTCATCTCAACGTGCGCTCGAGTCAAAAATATAAAAAGGGGTCTTCTCTGTTCCTCCATCCTCACATGATCCCGAAATTTTCCGACCTCTATCCTAATTTATTTCCTCTCTGCCGTATTATTTTTCGTATATGATAGCTGGAGAACCTAAGCCGGTCCTTGTTTTTCCTAATTGATTAAGCTTGCATATCTATTTGATGAATATGTCTCATTAAAATCGTACGTTTCTATTAAATAAAAATTATCGTGGAATTTTGTAATATGCAACTCATATTAAAATGTATGCATGATCATTATCAACGAAACTTATTTAATACAATTGTTTATTTCACTGGTTTTCAGTAATTTGTTATGAACGGGTACCGTTGTATCTGGCTTATAAATCGGTGAGAATAGCACTTAATATCCAAAGAAAGCCAGGATAGCTTCTGTATAAATCTGCCTTTATTTGTTCTGTTTTGGGGTACGTAGGTATAAGTGACACAATCATCCAATTTCATATGTATCTACCTCTAATCAATAGGTACTATTCAAACGTCTGCACTAGTACCATCGCTTTTAAACACTTCAGTTAAACTTAATTCAACTTACACTTACTTCGAGAGAACATTTCTTTCCATCAACCTCCTGTATTGATATAATTCAGAAGGATGGAAACTTCATTGGATTGAAAATTCACTGTATTCAATACAGAAATGGGACTTAACCTTCACAAAGTTCCTTGCTCCCCAAAAGCACGTGCCTACTAATTGACCCAATTGTTGTATTCAGATATCTTATACTTGTTAAATTAAAATCTCTGTCTGGATACATGGTCATTAACATTCTTGCATAGGAATGCATGGCATAATTAGTCGACCAATTGTAGTTGTGGTTAAATATCAGTTCTATGCTTTTCCAGTTAGGTCGTGTGAAATTATACCCTTCTATGTGAATAAGTTCGGGATGCTTTTTTGCTAGCGTAGCCGGAACTTCCTGGGCGTTATAAAGGGGGTCCTCTGAGTAATACTTGTAGCTTTCGTACCACAGCTGAAGAAAGGTGGCGTTCTTTTTAGCCATAATGAGTTGACTTCCCAATTGATTTGGGAACTCGAGTCCTTGGACATAATCGTATACTCTGAGAGGCTCCAGTGGTCTCAGTACAACTTGGTCATAATCCAGGTAGATACCACCGTAATCTGAAAACAAATAAATTTATTCATTGTGTCAAAGATTTGTATATCTCGATATATATTCGTTTATTGTTCTCTCTCTCTCTCTCTCTCTCTCTCTCTCTCTCTCTCTCTCTCTCTCAGGTCTGTCTGTCGGTTGTTGCTTTTTTACAAAAATTTTTTTTGTATATTTTATAGACCAATCAGAAAAGCATACATTTATCCAAACTATTTGATTCTGTCATCATTATTCCTTGTGATCAATGATTTTTGCCGCAGCAATTGTATGTAAGATGAATATAATCACTTGCCTTGAAAATCATTTTTGGAAACATATACGTCAAAGAATAAACCTAGTTCGGTGTCAAAAAAGTAAAAAAATATTTTGATGTTGGTCAAACAAAATGTACGCACTATTTTCAATCTGCAAGCAAAAGATGTGAAAGGATTGTAAATAAAGAAGTTAACATAAGTAAGTAAAGCTAATATGCTTCAGAAATATGTATGTATGTATGTATGTATGTATGTATGTCTGCATGTATGTATATATGCATATATGTAAGTATGTATGTATTTATGATGCATATATGTATGTATGTATGATGTATGTGTGTATGTATGTATGTATGTATGCATGCATGTAAGTATGTATGTATGCATGTCTGTCTGCTTGTATGTATGTATATATGCATATATGTATGTATGTATGTATGTATGGATGGATGGATGCATGCATGCATGCATGCATGCATGTATGTATGTATATATATATATATATATATATATATATATATATATATATATATATATATATATATATATATATATATATATATATATATATATATATATATATATATATATATGGATGCATGTATGTATGCATGTATGTATGTAAATACATCCATACAATATTTTCCTTTACCAATTAAGATTTGACAGGTATATACATTTCCTCAACGACATTCATTTTAATAGGTTTCTATATCAGTTAATTGGTTGTTAGGGGTTAACGCCATTTTTCAGTACATGGTAGTCTATAAATGGTGTCCAGTACATTTAGTGGAGGGGACGATCCACCGACCCATGGGAAACTGCTAACAACCTACAAGCGTTCTCATATATCCAAGCTGGCTGAAATCGAGACTTGAAGAAGGAGATGAGATGGCAGCAAAGGCGAGAGCTTAGACCACTCGGTCATCCTGGGCCCCTATGAGTTTTTGTGAGCCTATTACGAACATAAGTTATTTGCCTTGTCTCAGAAGGCAGATGCCTGCTGTACTTACATACTATAATAACGTTTGAAGGTGGCTTTTTATTTATACAATTTTCTCGTATTTAACTACGGTCTTGAAAGTGTTGGTTTTGATTACTTAAATGAAGAACACGCAGTTCCTTAAAGAAAACTGATTGAGCGACCATCTTTTAATACTCTATTAATTTGAGGCTGATAGTTTATAATATTTGCACTTATTATTAAATCGACTGGAAAGGCAAACTCATTCGAAAGATTTTTTTATATCTTAAATATTACATAAGGTGGAATATGAACATGCACAAAATAATAAATGAAACGAAATTAGAAAAACATTACCCTTCAAAATTTCTATTCTCATGACATCAGAGATCTGTTCCAAGAACATTATTTTGTTTCCAAAAATGTATAATTTCGGTGACCTTTGTACGAGAATGACGTAAGGAAAACTGAGAGTAAATCTTCGCCAATATCTACCATGTGGAACGTAATTCCCGTGCAAAAGAATAAGGCAAGGGCGCACAAATCGAACAGCGCTCATAAAACTCAAATAATGAAAAAAGCTGAATTCTTTATACATAAACCAAATGAAATGCACTATATTGGGTACGGGCTTGCCATCACTACAACAATTATTAATGAAATTAGTCAAGCACGGATCATCATGTGAAATCTGAAAGATATCATGCGGCTGGATTGTCTCTGATATCCCTATGAAAGGTCGTCCACGTTTGCAGCTGAGGGTAATCTTTTTCCTTGGAATAGAAACATTCATCCGAGGAATTTTAGGACACGTGACCTTAGTTGTAAATGTCCAATCATCGTTATGTCTGTCCGTTGCACCGATCCTTGTAACGAGTTCTGTTTTATGCCAGTCGATGTCGAGATTGCAGGAATCTTGAAATTTATCCTGGTCATTAGTCTGCATATAATTCGGAATGCGACTGCCCTGTTCCAGTTTCCATGATTCAGAATCTGAAATTGGTGTATGAAAATAAAATTTAAAATAAGAAAGAAAAAAAGAGTAAAGAAAAACAAACTAGAAGTTTTAAACGCAGTCACTGTTGCAAGCCACGAGAGAAAATATCTCCTCTCTTTTTAAAAATAACGTAGTCGTATTTCGCATGTGGCTTGCGACAGTAAATGCAGCAGTAGGTTGAGTAATGATCTTCCATATTTTGGAGACTGTCTGCTGGTTATCAGGTCACATAAATGTGATTGAAATCAGATCTCCACTATCCTAGGTGTAGATCTGACAGCGTCCGCTTAAGGGTCATGTTTTGGATAAACATATGCCATTAT
Source organism: Sinohyriopsis cumingii (assembly GCA_028554795.2). Taxonomy (NCBI): domain Eukaryota; kingdom Metazoa; phylum Mollusca; class Bivalvia; order Unionida; family Unionidae; genus Sinohyriopsis; species Sinohyriopsis cumingii. The sequence goes on along the minus strand of CM068832.1, from coordinate 21,823,104 downwards.
CATAATCGCTAATGTTATCAGCCAATCAGATGAAGTCTTATATCTTGCGTTTGAACGACTAAGCTAGGTGGCTGAAATGCCTCAATGTGTTCCGTACGATTTGATTCACTTTCCGATATATGAAAACTGCATTTCCATTGACTATTTCAAAGGTCACCAGAACATGACCCTTAAGCGGTCGTTATCAGGTCTTCACCGGGAACAGTGGATATCTGGTTTTAATCGGATAGCATGTCACAAGCAAATTTTTACCATAGTTAGCAAAGATTAAATACGATAGTCTGTTTAATAACGGTCTTTCGTTCCAGTGGCCTAAGTGGTTAGAGCGTTCCCCTCGGATGCGGAAGGTCGCGGGTTTGAACCCCGGCCAAGTCACACCAAAGACTTATAAAAGTGGTACTAGCAGATTCCTCGTTTGGCGCTCATCATTAAGAGGTTAGTGTTATGACTGGTGAGCCTGGTGTCAGATAATATGATTTGGTCGGATATGATGCTACATGTCTGCGGCATGATGTCCCAATGCGATATGACTATAAACTGCCACACTGCAGACATCATAGCAATATGACTGAACTTGTTTTAAAGCTACGTTGACATCTCTCTCTCTCTCTACACACACACACGCACACGCACACGCACACCCATACACACACACAAACACAAACACACACACTCTTCCTTGGAAATTAAGCATTTAAAAAACCTTAAGGAAAGTCGCTGTGGTGCGAGCAATCAAAGCGGAATGCAGCTGTAATATTGAAACATGAATGCAGGGGATATTCGCCCAGAAAGTAATCCTGATTGATTACCGTGTTTTTTTCTCATGAAATCTCGTCATCAATGTTATTAAAAATTGGTTTATCTATATATTTTTTTATTAATGCTTCAGATCTCCCTACTCTAGAATAAGTGTTCAACGTATCCTTGCACAAATTAATTACGCGACATTTTTATGCAAACTGCAACGTCTGTACGCCTGTTAAATAAGCTTCTTTCGAGAAACATTGACTAGTTATGAGAATTATCTACCTTAGCCTGATAACCAGGTGTCACGAGTGTAGTATAGGTCAATTCGGTAACTGATTTATCTCCCTTGAGAGAAAATCTCTTCAGCGCCGGCAATCACTTCCGGGGACTATGCAATCAACAATGGCTTTCGTGGATAAAGGAATCTTTGAAAATGATAATGCATATAAAGACGATTCTTCAAAAGGTATTATGATATGATACATGGTTAATTAATAGAAACGTTTTTTAAAAAAAACTAGTTACCATAACGAATTATACTAAAATGATCCAAAAGTTTTAAAATTTTTAAGACAGGTATCCAATTGAAAGAATATTTTTAAAAATTCCCTGATATTGTACCTGTTGTCTTCAAATTTAGGATGCCAAATCATATCGTACCTGGTGAAACTTGTCAGAGAAATAAAATTCCATATGAAGAAAGAAAATATATCGATTGTTAAATTAATATTTTGGGCGATGAATTCCACTATCTCTTTGACTGTACATTTTTCAATAAGGCTATACTGACTTTTCTTTTAGTTTTATATTCCCCAGAATATTTTGTAATATCAACATGTAATGAAAATAAGAACAAATTACAGGTAAAAAATAGATGCATACTGGCTAGCAAAAATTATGAAGAAATTAGACTATGATTAGAGGGCTACAAATGCTGATTTCACAATCTAACTCTTTTAAATATTAAATTAAGTGAAACATATCAAAAGAAGTTTTACTTATATCATTGATCACTTTTCTTAGATACTCATGGACTTATAATATTTATATAATTCACTTTCTCTCTTTTCTTGTCTGTCTCCTGGCGTTTTTTTTCCTTCACTTTCCCTCGTGTTTACATTGTACCACGATGACTTCTTATATAATGTAGCTTTTATTGTATTTGACTCATATGCCTTATATGTATGGCCTGAGTAGGAGTTTTCCATTAAGTCTTGTTTTGTTCTGTTCCGTTCGGTAGTTCTGCGATTTAAAAAAAATACTCTAATTTCATTAGCACTTAGCGACATGTGAACTGGATAAATACAACACACCTGCAAAATCCACCGAAATTATAATTAACTCTTAGTGGTTTTCCCTGTTTTTATCCTTTTCGGCAACTTTTGATTGTGAGCCGCTATCACGGTATTTGAGCCACGTATGCATGATGCTGTCAGTGGCATAACATTTTCACAAGCATTGCTTTGGTTTTTTCGAGAGGTATGGTTATCATAACCAAGCGGTCTGACAGACAATATTTTAAAGGCGGTCTCCTTATCATAAGAAATTTCAGCGGACAAGATGTTGCTACATTATTTTATGTCTTTTGTAAACATGTGAAAAAAATCAATATAGAACTATCCATAACCTGTATATATCTTACGAATAAATAATATGTATTAATAAACTAGTAAATGTCCAAACTTCAACGTGTTGGGGCTTGCTTTAATGTGCTAATTTCAGGTTTTACAACCGCTCACTATAACAATGTGAAAGAATATGGGTATCGGGACTCAGGTCACAAGTATTATTTCCTGTTCAGTACCCACGAATGCAGTACCTGTCAGTCTTTTGAGCATTTTTTTTCTCTCAGTTTGGTAGTCATACAAGAGTTATATTTATGCATTCTTGGTATTTATTTTAGTAACGGTAATTGTTCAATTGTTTGAAATTTGAGCGTTATGGTGTAGTTGTCTGTGTGTATTACGGTGAAAGAGCACATTGAGTAATGAAGCATTGATGCTGATCCGGCAATGAAACCTCGTACCCATTGCACGGTACTCTGTTTACATTCATGCTGCTAAAAAAAATGCGGGATAACCTATGACAAAAACATCACTATGATTTCATCCGTGATGGTATTTTAGATTCACGTATTGACACAGTGGAAAGTTTAGTACTAAGAATAAAATGCAGAGACCATATTGAGGAAATAATTGCGATCCGAGTCCAGCAATAGTCACGAAGGTGGGCATGCGCACTGAATGTACATAAGGGTTAGAATTTAAGGAGTGTAACTTAGTTTCTGAAAAGGAGGTTACCTTATTGTTTACATTGTCATGTGCCGGTCTGCATGGTTTTCGTATCCATTGAAACTCTTTTTTTAACTTTTTGTTTGTAAAGTAGAAACTAAAATAATGTTGCAAAATTTTAAATACTTTACACAAATTCCTCAAATTGTAGAAATGCGACAAAATAATTTCTAACCGAAAACATTATGTTTGAAATTATTTTACATTTTATGCAAATATTCTGTCTAATATTAAATAAAGAAATAGATATGTCAAAGAAGGTGAGAACTTACCAACATTGATAATAATTTTTTTATCCAATAGTAAAAGGATTAAAACCGAAGAGGAAATCGCAAAGAGAAATAAAAACCACACAGGGAAGAATTGCCTGATTCGGAATATTCGCAACTTCCGGCTGTTCATCGTATTGCAACTATGTCGAGATATTCTTTCACCTTTCGTAATAAAAAAAAGAAAAGAATAAAAAAACCAAACTGACTTATGCTTTATCAAGAAAGACACAAGTTAAGATCAAGAGTATAAAGTAATATCTTTACTGCTCCGGATTCCAAACGAGAATTAGTAAATTTATCCCAAAATGTGAAACAATAAAGAAGCAGTGACAAAAGATCCCTTGTAAGTAGAATACGCAAGACCCAGTTACCTCCGGCTTGTTACGGTTTCATAAGGATTCGCAAGACCCAGTTATCTCCGGCTTGTTACGGTTTCATAAGGATTCGCAAGACCCAGTTATCTCCGGCTTGTTACGGTTTCATAAGGATTCGCAAGACCCAGTTAACTCTGGCTTGCTACGGTTTTCAACGGTTAACAGCAAACCGACGATAATTTACTTACATGGACATCCTATGTAAGTTCTTTTGTGAGCAATGTTTGTCTCAATATACAACATGTGCTACTGCAAAACATAAACTTGCACTCTTCAGATAAAACGGAGAAATTAAACAAAATGTCTTCGTGTGAATGTAAAGCCAATCGTAAAATGACCATAATTTGTATTTCTATCAGATTATAAATGAAAGTAACCTTAAAGCCAAATAATATTATTACAATTATGCATTAGGCGACCGCGAATATAAAGGATTGATATATTTTATTATGGTCGTATATTTAAAGTAGTGTAGATTTTGCATGGGGATGGAATACATCGGTACAGGATAGAGTTTACTTCAGCTGAAATCATATTTCCGTTAAAAAAAAATCCACCGTTATTCGTCGCTTTTCATATTGAAATAATAACGCCTTTGCGAATAGATGTATGTCTTTTTTTTCTTATCGATTGTAGATCAGATGGTCTTTATACATGAAAAGTCGAGGAAAACTTACCGTCATCCACAGTCCTTTACGTAGAAAAATACAAAACCAGATTAAACTTGAAATCGTGTATTCAATTCACAAGAGGTTTACATTACCAGCATCGGTCGGCAGTTGCGATGTCAGCAATGTAAATCAAGGAAGGAGAGAACAGGTAAACTACCAAGCAACGTTACAAATATGATGTGGCAAAAACAAATCACCGAATATACAACAGGGTCATTTACAACAGTCATAATATCAAACTCTTCATCCATAACTAAAACAGTTTGCCCTGCGGTAAATTGTGTTTAGATATATGACACTATATGCTTCCTAGTTATTATATACATCTTTCCAGAAGGAAGTGAACAAGATAAATAAAAACCGAGTGTGAACTATTACTAGATATGTGCTGATCGTTTGAATACTTTTGAAAAGAAGTAGTATACACATCCTCGCCCGTTTTAAAAATACTTGAATTAACATTTTTAATTGCAATTACAATAGTGGCAGTGCCGGATTAGCCATTAAGCACACTCACCAGTTAATTGTTGAAATTGTTGAAGATCTGAATGAATGAATTATATAGGACTATTTCGATCTTCGTGTATGAGTATTTTTGATTTGGAATGATGACAACACTGGCATTTCCATACCTCTTTAGCTTTTACTACTTATTTTTAGTTTCACTTCTTTTTGGGGGGGGGGGGGCGACATAGTATTTTCAGTGCTTAAGACCGGAGACATCTTACCTAGCCAAGGTTTTGACATGATAACCCTACCTACACCTTGGCGAATCGAACAGATATACTGGAGCTTTGTCCTAGCGTCATCTATTGGATTTCATGTGTTGCCTCCCTTAGCATGTGATGCCAACTAACAAATAGCATGTGGCATTATGCATTGGCAGAAAATGGTGTGTGTGTGTGTGGGGGGGGGGGGGGCTATTGAAATAAAAGGATACTTTGGAAGTTTAACTCCGAAAGTATGACTATGTACGAGAGGGAAGCCATTACAGGTCTATTTGAGTGAAAGGTATTTGTGGAAGCACGGACCGGCACTGGAAAAGTACTTATTTATCAGTCCATTCAAGTTATGTGCTCCACTTGTCTCGATCATGTAGCAACAGTGTTCAAATTTTACTTAATTTTGATTGGATACGGTGGCTTGTGCTCCACCGCATCCAATACAATTCACAGACCCGAAGCACGTAAATATCTGCTCGATACGCTAACATATGGAGAAGTATTTCACACACAGTAGATTTTTCACTAATGACACAAATGCCAGGCATGATCTATAATTCTATACAACAGGATTCGTTCTATACGTCTTCATAATCTATGCAGGTAGACTGGTTCATATTGTGCAGAAGATATAACAGGAAACCACTCTAATGAGAGATTCAATCTAGAATCATCACAGGATGATTACTAAGTCTGGAGATTCGACGAACACAGTGGGGAGCTTTCTCTTGCTCTATAAGTTTTCATAATCTATGCAGGTAGACTGGTTTGTACGTTGTAGAAGATATAACAGGGATCCACTCTAGTGAGAGATTCAGTCTTGAATCATTACAGAATTAATATTGAAATTTCACATTCTGATGCCGGACATGACCTATAACTTGATAGCAGCAAGAGAATTGTATTCAAACGAAAACCCAGTGAACAATGTACACGGTTTTTAGCTACAACGTCTCCTCCCCTACACAAGATGTTTTTTTTTTTACCATTGCCAGAAATACATGAGGAGTGTACCCGTATTTTATAGGAATATTTAATATAGCTGATATGGTACCTCGACAAGTTCATGTTCAAGAAATTGTTACACTTTTTTCAAATTAAATGGATAACAAGAGATGTAAATATTTGGATATATGTTTTAAAGAATCAATTTCGAGAACTCTCCTAGGAGATTTTTTATAATACATAGAATGAGCTCACCCCACCTCCATAAATCCCCCAACAAAATCCATTAAATTTGTTGAGAAAGAAAGAAAGTAGCAGAATTTTGTAGCATTTTGAAAATGAGCTCATTTCGCAATAAAGTAACCTCATCAAATAATAGACGGGTTCACATGCTACTTCTGCGATTTTCATCATCGTTGAGAGAGAGAGAGAGAGAGAGAGAGAGTACAGAACATTGAAGTTTAGTCAGCAAAAGCACACAAAGTAAACGATTTATTTTAAAAAACCCAGACAAAAACAATCTTTACATAAAACTGAATGTTAAGTAAACAGAGACAGTGAATAAAAGCGACGAATATAAACAATCTTATCGCAGTTTGAATATACCCAGAAGAGGCTGATTACTCGATTTACCTAGATCCCTGCGACATCAGGTAAACACAAATACACAATCGCAATTATAATAATATTTTTTCTCTAGGACAGGAATGGTCATTTCCAATTAATAATTAATTCATAATATTGAAATTAAGCCATATGCGCACGAGAATTCTGATCATCTAGAAAACTGAAGAATTTAATGTTAAGCAAATAGTAGTAAATATGAAAGACTAGCGTTGAACTAAGCGATAATAACAGTAATGGTTTCGGTAAGGTAAACCGTTTATTAATAGGGCCCACTGCTTATGTTGTCTACATATGACAGCCAGAATTACTGCTGGTCTGTGAGGCTGCAGACAATTATAGTTGCCGATTTTAAATATAATGGTCTTCTTTAGTGCTAAAGTTAACACACATAGACCATAAATTACTGTTTATTTTTTATTTTGTAATAAGAAAATAAACAACTAAATTTATAAAGACTGCATTAGTCGTGTGGAGTAACCCCTTCTCCAAACACACAGGAACGCGCGAGCGTATTAACACATACCCCTTCTGGTGACGTCCCAGTTAATTTACTGTTTTTTGTTGTTGTGTTTTTAGTTCTTTAGGGAGGGGTATACACGCAGAGAAATCTGTTTAATTGCTATTATTTCACTCTATAACACCATACAATTTTGTTGTAAATAACAATGGGGGGATTCTCATTTCACTTTAAATAATAACTTCAGAAATAGCTCACCAAGAACAAAGTACAGCACGGAATTCAAGTTATGGTATACCTTAGAACATTTGCTGATCATGTTTCCCTGAGGTGAATGTGATATGTAACATATCAACAATGATTTAAGACACCACTCAAATTAAATTTAGATGTTGAGTAGCATAACAACAGTTCCTGCGCATATAATAATGCAGGAACATAAAACATAAAACAAATTCCGTGTATGAAAAGGAATATATGAAGATACAGATTCTGCATGTCTTGTAGAAATGAAGTATATTTAGTTTACTGTTGTTTTGGGTTTTAACGCCATTTTTCAACGCACGATAAGCTAAACATGACGGTTAGTATAAATGGTGCGAGATAACCAGGAAAAAACCCAAGTAAGAACTATCGATGCTACTGGCAAGCTTTCTTTCATATCGCATTAGCTAAGCCCGAGATTGGAACCAGCACAGACGGAGGCAAGGTTGTACTGATCGGTAAAAGCGAGCAGCAGGGAGGGAAAACAGACCACTTGCTATAAGGGCCATTTATGAAGAAAAAAAACTTCATACGAAAAAAATGAAAAATATAAGGTCAATAACGCCAAACCGAAGCCTCTAACTAAAACCAAGAGTTTCACTAATTGGGTTAGCTCATTTTGTTACTTCATCTTTGTCGTTCGTGTTAGCTCGAAAGCGATTAGAGGCAATTAAAAAATATATTCTAGTCCGTGATTCTGTCAGACAAAATTAACAAGCTCGTCAGGAGTCTCATGTGGAATTTGCAGAAGGTACAAAACAGGTATTTAAACCAACTGTCGAACCAATAAAGAAAACGGTTACAGCAGCCGAGGCGGTTCAAAAAGCTCTTGAAACATATCCTGTTGATATTGCTGGCCGTCTTCACGCAGCTCACCCCCCCCCCCCCCAGCAATCTCCTCAACCACAACCTGAAGTTCAACCCCTTCAAAAAGTTACAACTAACATTATGGATAAAATTACGCCAGAAGGTATTGTCGATATCTTTGACCCAGATCAATTAATTAGTATTGCCGCGTTTGGATCTGGTGATAGAGATAAATATGTAAAACACGAATATGTTGAAACTTTAAAAGCTGCCGATTGGGTCAGGGATATATATCGCGTCGCAGATCAGATCTAAGGACGATATCAATAATTTTACTATTTTTAACCAGACAGTAGATGAGTATATTGAACAAGTAAGACAAGAAAGGAGACAAAAAGAAGAAGAAATGAAGTTGCATCTTAAAAAAACTAAACAAAAGCGGATATTACGCTTAGCAACAGGTAAGATAAAAGCAGACAAAACAACAAGTGAGGAAGAAGAAGCAACTGGAAGTGGTTTTGCTACTCAAGGAAGTGGTCTTATGCCCCATTAATGTTCTTGCAGATGTTGAGCGATTAGAAATTCTGATTAGCGGAAAACGAGCCGGTAATAATTCCCCAGAAAGTATTAATGAAGCAGCTGATATTTGTCAGAGATTATTTACAGGCCGTATTATGGACATTAAAGTTTATCGGTCCCTTATTAATGAAATCATTGATGATTACCACATTGATTGATGGTATGCAGTTAAAGACAATGACTAAAATAAGATAATGATACATAATGCACAGCGTGGACTGATCATGGTTAGGTTGATAAATTCGCGATTACCAACATACAAAGTTACCTACTGTGATGGACTCGGTGATGTTCAGGGTCTATTAGTGGAAGAGCTCCAAAAGCAATACCGATTGCAAAACAATTATCAATGAAAGTTATTGACGTTATTCGTGATAAAGGTATTGGTGCTGTTGGTGATGTTGCTAGTAAGCATTTTCAGAAATCAAGGATAAACTAGCACTATTAATACGACAAAAACCTGAGCCAGTAAAATTACCCAGCACTGAAGTTATGCCTGCAAACGTTAGTAAAATAATCAATCAAGCTGAAAATAAAAAACTAGCATAGCTGGCTCGTGTACCCATATCAGAAAAAGAAAAAAAAATTATAAACACAAGTCTGATAGCGGGAAGTGGTCATCGTTTTAGACGATATCAATTATAATAACATGTTTAAACGTGTATCAGATCCAGCATCTGACATGGATGCACCAGTTCTCTAAGATGAATCTGTGCGGATTATCAGTATTATTCTTGTAAAGCATGACAGCCAAATCAGAGTGGTCGAACTGAGCTGCAAGTTCAAGATACAAGCAGATAGCTCTTACCCGCTGAAGCGTTTATTGAAGTAGAAGGAGAACTTGCAACAGGCGTCGTCGCTAATACACCATGTGGAGGTGATATCAGAGTTAGTTTTGTTAATAATGACATCATGGCGTTATTCGCAAGTGCTATATACATGATTCATGGAAAAGAGATTGAATCAATTCAAGATAATGTTGAGGTTTCCTCAACGATATCGGGTCTAGCAAGATATATAAATGATTATACAAGATCAGCTGGTCCGTCAATGATGTTTTCCAAGGATAATTTTCATCAACCTGATGACAGACCGTATAATATAAGACGACCAAGAAACAATGCCGACAACGCTGACGCTGTTGTGTGACCGTTGGTTCATGGAGCCAACCCAAATTACAGCTTAAGATTCACAGCGCGTCGATTAATGCTGAAAGGTGGTCGTAAAAGATTTTCGTGTGTAATTCCATTGTCACATATCTTTGGATTTTGCAGAAATGTTAGAAAGGTTATTTTCGGAGCCAAGCATAAAATTGTACCTGTGAGAAAGAGTGATGATAATGATGCTATATGGCGGGAAGGTGGCGCTGCCGCTGCTGGTAAAGTAATATTATTTATACTTTCGTTGTGGATGATGGTAATGACTCCATCGCTTGCCGAAGAACACAAATTACTTTCTTTTATGGATTCAGGTGGTAAATCATTTTTTTTATCATGGTTGACGATGACCACAGTGTTCAAAGCGTAGGTGACCGTTTTATTTACATGGCATATATCATCACAGCAAGGTGTTTCTGCACCGCGATATATATTTATTGCCTTTAAAAATATTACACGACTAAACTCTCAGAACACAGTCCAATGATATTTGACAACTTGGAGTTAGTGAAGTTTCTTTAAGGATAAATGGACACTAAGAGCCTGAAGAAGTTTTATTAAATTTTGAGAATAATTATGTTGCACGAGTATTTCATCGTTTGGTGACATTCATGTGACCTGATCAAAATGTTTATTCCGGTTTAGAAATATCACAGCTGGATTTTACAACACTGCATCCGATTTATTACTCTTCGCTGGAACACCAGGATTTAATTAGACAATATGTCGTTGATATACATTTTCGAGCTCGCGTAAACACAGGTGGTGGTGTTAATTACAGAGCAATCGCTGTTATATTCTCAGACAAAACAATGATACTTGAAGGTAATGATGGACGAATGAGAGTTATTAATGCCCCAGTAGAAAACATGTAATTAAATCGCTCATGATATTATAATGTCATATCATCATGTTAGTGTCAGTCAGACTACTGATGAGATTAAAAAGTTACAATCAGTATCAAAAAGGATCTGTGGAATAAAAATATCACTAAAAAAAAGATCAGAGCACAGGTGGTCAAATAAAACTATAATTATCAGAACGTTAACTCAGGCATTTCAATGACGAAAAACAATCGAAAACAGGCATTAGCTAGATCTTACTGCGGGTGCTATTAAAGACACAGTCAAAACGGGTGGTATATTTCCATTTCTTGCAGCTATACCACCGTTAATAGCCGCTGCAGCCCCAGCTGTTGCAAAAGCTGCTGCACTTGGTGCTGTTGGAACTGCTGCTGGAATGGCATTAAAGAAAGCAACAGCAAAAGGAATAAAGACTTCTAAAAAAAAGTCTAAGAATACTAGAAACTCTCCACTCGTGGTACGGAAAAAGTTTGAGACTTCCCAGGAAACTTCGTTAGACGCAAAGCATATCCTTCCCATGTCAAATTTTGATTTAATTGATGATGCTAAATATTAAATATAAAAAACTTCAGACGTGTTTTTATGCGTGACCAATTACCAAAACAACCAAACAGTATTGAAACCGATATCATAAATCTCGATAAATGTTCTGGTCCAGGTACTTATTGGGTTACATATCAGTAAGCTCAACTAATCCAGAATTTAGCGTCAACATTCCAATTGTAATTCCAGTGAAAGAAAGAGCGTTATCACAATTACGAGTATATTACAGCTGGTCAAATATCAGATCAAGATCATTCGACTCATTCGACTGTTTACCAGGAAATAATTCACCAGTATTCGCTTATAAAAATAAACAAGATGGAACTTTCGATTGGCAAATTGTTGGAATTCCCAAGGGTAACTATCAAATTCAACAAAGCAATGATGAATTGCAACGCAGAATTAAATCCATGATAGAAAGAGAATCAAAAATTGACATCACTGTTCACGAACCAACATTATCAGCGTCATAGAAGTGAATTTGCAAGATTACGCTGAATATATATGCTGAATATATATATATATATATATATATATATATATATATATATATATATATATATATATATATATATATATATATATATATATATATATATATATATATATATATAATCGATTACATCCGTATTAGGATGGCCTGTGGTTCCATCAGAATATAATGGACCACCAGAACCAAAACGAGATGATTTTATCACAGACGAGAAAATGTTTATAACAACTCCAGAATCTCAGAATAGGTATCCATGGCGTTACACGGATACTTATTTAAATTTCCTGATGGTAGAACATGTCCTAAAACACCGTTCTCAATAACAGCTGTTACTTGTGATAGTAATAAAGAAGTTGATGTTACTCCTGATAATAATGAAGAAATTGCTTATGAAAAGGAACTTAGATCAATGGCTGAAAAATTAAAAATGAACATAAAACTATGTTCACGACATTAGTACAGTTATTTAAAAATTGAATTCAGGAGTATCCTAATGACGATCTATAAAAAAAACATTGAAAGAATACAACATTTAAATCAAATTGTATCGACCTTGAGTGTTTTAATCGAATTATAGTTGAGATAATAAACGTTAGTACTATTAATATAGGTAGAAAAGGAAAAGAAACCACCATTAGGCGACTATTTGCTTATCATTATAAAATAGCTGAAAAATATGTATTAAACCTTATATTACCAGGATTTTACACCGACGGATTAAAAATGATCACTTAATGATCTTACCAATGAACACTTTCCAAAAATTGTCAAGTCATGGAGAAAAAAAAGCTCCTCCTCCGAATATTCTCAAGCATACCAATGATTTTCGTACGGTGGAGGTCGTCATATTTCGCCAGGAATTGTTAGTACAACATCAACGATCGCTGTCAATCTTGTATGTGACGTAATTGACGGCAGTTATCAAACGGGTCTTGAAAAATCAAATCAGGCTCAGCAAGGATATATTTTATACACATTTACACCTCAAGTACCTCCTGGATATTTGATCGTACAAGAACCAATTTTTTTGGTCTATTTGCGATGTCATGATCCGCTATTATCAAGAATACATTTCAATCGTACTGACCAATCCGGACATTTACTTGATTTACGGCATAAAGTTTTCAGATTATCAAACAATTTCATCAGATTTATGGGTATATTACCCAAACTAAATCAGATTATCAAACAATTTTATCAAATTGATTGGGTAAAAAAAAAAAAAATAATAAAAAGATCTAATCGAAAATCGAAAAAAAAATATTCAATAATAATGTCACCCTTGACTTTATTAAGGAACAAATAAATATATTAAAATATATTTTTTTTACTGATTATCGTCCAGATTTAGGTTAATGGTACTTAAAATCATGAAAATCAGTCAGATTTTTATAATTCGATGGGGTGATTAGTACTAAAAAACTGTGAAAATCCTATTGAAAACAGAAAATTAGGTAATAAATATTATAATTTGAATAAATATTACTCTCAGAATAAATCTCATTATCGGAATGAATATTATAATCTTATTCTTTACTGATTCTCGAATTTGGTGGGGTAAATGATACTCGAAATTGTTAAAATTAGTTAAAATTTTATAATTTGATGAGGTAAATGTTACTCGAAATTGTGAAATCCGACTGAGAAAAACAGAAAATTACAAAATAAACATTATTATCAGAAAAAATATCGTTATGAGAAAGAAATGTTATCAGAATAAATATTATTATCAGAACAATTATCATTATCAGAATAATATTTTTTTATTCTTCACTAATTATTAAATATGCTGTGGTAAATAGTACTCACAGCTGCGAAAATCAATCAGATTTTTTAATTTGATGGGGTAAATGATACTGAAAATAAAATTATAGGACTGAATAAATATTATCAGAATAAAAAATAAATTTGAATTTTAGAATCTGAATAAATATTATCATCAGAATAAATATTATTATCAGAAATTTTTATCTCTTCCCTGATTATTGAATATGCTGCGGTAAATGATATTAAAAATTATAAAAATCGTTCAGATTTTATAATTTGATGGGGTAAATGTTACTAAAAATAATATTATGGGATTGATTTTATAACTTGATGGGGAAAATGATACTAAAAAAAATAGTATAGTACTGATTTCATAATTTGCTGGGGTAAATGATATTAAAAATTATAAAAATCATTCAGATTTTATCATTCGATGGGGTAAACTATGCTATAAAAAATATTATAGGACTGTTTTCATTATTTGTTGGGGTAAAGGCTACAAAAAATAATATTATATGACTGATTTCATAATTTGATGGGGTAAATAGTACTAAAAATAATATTATTGGACTGATTTCGTAATTTTATGGGGGTAAATGATATTAAAAATTTTAAAATTCATTCAGATTTCATAATTTGACGGGATAAACTATACTGAAAATAATATTATGGGATTGATTTCATAATTTGTTACGGTAAATTATGCAAAAAAATATTATAGGACTAATTCTTAATTTGTTGAGGTAAATTATACTAAAAATAATATTATAGAACCGATTTCATAATCTGTTGAGGTAAGGTATACTAAATGATATTACAGGACTGATTTCATAATTTGATGGGATAAATGTTATTATAAATAATATTATAGGACTGTTTTCATAATTTGTTGGGATAATGATATTAAAAATAATATTTTAGGACTGATTTCATAATTTTTTGATGGGTAAATGCTACTAAAATAAAATTATAGGACCGATTTCATAATTTGATGGGGTAAATGATGCCAAAAAATATTGTAGGACTGATTTCATAATTTGATGGGTAAATGATACTAAAAATATTGTAGGACTGATTTCATAATTTGATGGGGTAAATGATGCCAAAAAATATTGTAGGACTGATTTCATAATTTGATGGGTAAATGATACTAAAAATATTATTATAGTACTGAGTCAGAATAAATATTATTATCAGAATTAAAAACATCTGAATCCCTTGTCAAAGTCAAGGATAAATATTATAATCTCAAAAAAAGTCAATCTGAATCCCTTGGCATAGTCATGGATAAATATTATTAACAGAATAAATATTATAAACAGAATAAATATTATAATCAGAATAAATATTATAATCTGTTATTATTCGGTATTAACACTTTCATAATCACTAATAACTTTGTTATTGTTTTAATTTAGAATCCTTTATCCCAGACGAAGCTGAAACGTTTGCAAATGCCATAACTTTCACTTTCACAAACCCTTTTAGTGACATTTTCACAAACACTACGGTCACTGGTGACAGCGCTATTTTTGCGATTTGACATAATCTTTCTCAATTGTCTTACTCGTGTATTAATAATATTTTTGTTTCGTATTCGTGAGATAATTCTCATATAACTTGTTCAAATATGCATGACAGAGATACGAATTTTTCAACTTCTGTATCTTTCACTGTCGCCAAGGATTGAAACAGATTGTTGAATCAGCTTAATGAACGGACATTTTGCTGGTAGTATATATCTTCAAATTTTCGTTGTCGTAATGATTCAAAATCACAAATAATTTTATCAGGATTTAATTCATCACATATTTATATACCGTTATGTTTTAATTCTTAATTGAATACATAATAGCATTAATATTTTCATAGTTCATTATACAATAAATATATATTTAAATTGTATTCCTCAACCAAGACGATATACACTTGGATAGTATAGTGCAAACACAATCCTTCGATTACTAATGAATATTTTACTTACCCGTTGACACCCACGAATGCAATTCCAGAAAGACTGGAAGAAAAACTCTGAGTGTCTTTTATAGTCACGATAACACCTACCCAGAATGTTCCAGAATAATTGACAGAATAACCGACATCATTTCCAGAAAAATTGACTGAGTTTCCAGAATTATGGACAAAATAAAAAACACAATTTCCAGAATAATTGACAGAATAACCAACATAATTTCCACGATAATTGACTGAAATTCCAGAATAATAGAATAATTGACTGAGTTTCCAGAATAACTAACAGAATTTCCAAAAAAATTGAATGAGTTTCCAGAATAATTGACAGAATAACCAACATAATTTCCAGAATAATAGAATAATTGACTGAGTTTCCAGAATAATTGACAGAAAAACCAACATAATTTCCAGAATAATAGAATAATATACTGAATTTCCAGAATAATTAAATCACGTGATTTTCTGGAACATTCTGCGTAGGCGTTATCATGACTATTAAAGACACCCAGAATTTTTCTCCCAGTCAGTCTGGAAGTGAATTGATGGGAGTGAACAGGTAAGTAAAACATTTTTTGAACTGTGTTATGTTAATTGCCACACATACATTTAAATTACTGTATATTAGTTACTGAATGACACAAAAAATAAATAATCGCGTTAATTAGTCATATATTACGCAGTAACAAGCGGGGTAACTACTTAATTACTCTACCGGAGAGAGCTTTACTTGATATAATTATCTCCCTTCATCTGTTTGTATCTAACACATTTGGGAGATATTGAAATATTATTTGTTGTTCATATTTCTTCGAAAACGCCGATCTGGTTATATTATATGCGACACGTTGTATGGAAATGTTTGCCAGCTGGGTTCATTGATTGAAATATTATTTCTTCAACAGTCTCTGTATTTACGGATTTAATAGCTCTCAGAAATTTACTGTGTTTACCAGTGCCACCAGTGGCTCTGTGTAATGACTCGAAATTTATTACTCAAGAAATTATTTTTTGGATCTGAATCAATATTAGTATTAGTTACAGAACCGACTGGTTTATTTAGTAGACAGTGCCTAATTACACCATCACGAGATGCTTCATAATTCTTGATGATAGGAATGTTTTACATATTCATTTTGTTCCATTTATATAGTATTATTAGTCTAAATTGTTATTTTAAAAATCTAGTGAGATAATCTTCAGCATTTTGTATGACTTGTCATTATTGTCGGCGTTATCTTTCAGCTCTCTGTATTTTTTACCACCACGTTGCACACACAACTGCGTTTGCCTCTAACACAAACACCACACTTCAAACACGGCTTTGGTATTAGACTTCTACGGCGCACACGTTGTAGGTGAAGTCCATAAAATTCGTTTTCGCAGGCTTTGTTATAGGGAGTTGCAGAACCTATCATAAGCCATTTGCATTTATTCTTTGTTAGAATCATTATATTTATATAATTATATTTCACTTTAAATTTATATTTGCCTTAATTATAATATGGAAGAATTTGAGAGATTATCTACAATCAAGCCTTCTAATTCTAGATTTGATCTTGACAGGAGAACCCCTGACTTGCTGAGGCGAGCTCTGGTTGATCCGTCAGAAACTCTAATTAAAAGTATTCGTGGCGCTAAGAAAGATTTCCGCGTCGATGGTGCAGCTCATGTGTGATCAAGATTTAGAATCATGCATTATTGTGTTGTCGATGCTACAATGAAGGTGTTGTCGATTATACAATGAATGACCGACGAACAGCGACGATTATTAATTATCTTGACAATCAAAGATATTTCTTTAGAATAAAAATTTTTGAGGAAGTAGAAGATACTTGGATTATTGGTGACAAACGTGACCCTTGTTCGATTACATCACACTGAAAATTTTGTTACGTTAAATAAAAATTCCAAACCAGGAATGTTGACTGGTATTGATAAATCGTATTATGAACGAGTGTATCCTGTAACTGCAGTTATTTATGCAATATACCCAATAAATGATTAACCTAGCGTTGATGATCTGAAACCAATGAATTTTCGAAAATAAATTTTGTAGCCGAGCAAATTACAGAACACTTCAAAAACGCGATACGTGGAAATAAACTAACGGATCTAAGACGTAAAAAAATAAATGATTGGGCAGAAACAGTTAAAGATACCGGAGCGTCTACCAAAGTCGTTACTGAACTGGTAAAAACAATAACCCGATAGATTCTGTACGAATCGAAATATAAATCGAAAGGAGCTCCGATAAATATTATTGATCATAATGAGCATGCATGGGCGGTGACAATATTTCCTCGAGAGAGAACAGTCAAATTTTATCAAGGAAATATTTTTGATTTTACTAATCAGATTAGTAAAAGTGATCCTCTATCAGTGTGGTTGTTCTAAAGCGACTGAAGATGATGGTGATCTGATAAGGCCTGACTGAAGTCTTTGTATCGAAGAAAAATTAAAATTTGATCAGTTTGTAAGACCTAATGGTGATATTTATCGAACAGTCTCTTCATACGAAAATGAAAGATCTTGCATTAAAATATACCATCAACTATGAACAGTTACTTTGTAATTGTTTTATTGTTCCATCTGTCGCAGCTCATTTCGACAGAGAGAAAAATTCGTGGTAGCCGACTCGGTTTGAATTTCTCGTTGATGTAATATCAAGTTGTCTCGAATATGGACATGGTGGAGTATGGACTACGTTATTAGATTTTACAAATATGATATCATATGATATAGCAGCGTGTTATCCTGGAAGTTTTCTTGGAATGGGAGAATGTTTGGAACATTTTAAGAGATTTGGACATCCAACCCATGAAATGATTTCTGTAAACAGACCTCTACCAGATTTTGACAACATAACGGGTTTTGCATGAATTAAATCATTCGAGTTTGCTGAAAATCTTCATCCAATTTGTTATGTCTGGTTTGGCAAACATTTTTCAGAAAAAATTTGGGCTCCAACAGTATTGTTACTATATATGCTTGATGAAGGAATTGTATTGTTGTTAACAGTGAGTGAAATATTAATGTCATATCGTCCACAAAAACAGGTTTGTTTACGAAAAGAAAGAAAAAATCTTTGAATCCATTTGAGGATGAAGGTAAGATTGACTATGCAAATAAACAAACAATGAATCTCGGTAGAAAGATAACTGGAAAGTTTACGCAAAGTGGTTCACATAATTATAGACGAAGATGTTGTAGTTTTTTTTTATTGACGATACTGAATTAGATGTTATCATCGCCGATACACTAAATGAAATACCAGATGGAACTAAATTAGGTACAGTTTTGAGTTAGACTGATGGCGGCTCACCACAGTATACTCATTTAAAATCTTCGATGCTCGCGTATGTTACAATAAATATATTTTCGATGACGAATCGATTCCCTGAATTAGCCATTAGAGTAGCGACGGATTCATTTTATATCGATAAGAAACATGCAGATTTGTTAAAACAACTAAATATCGGTAATGAATCACCATGAAGTGGATGGAGATTGAAAAAAAAGAACAACTACACGGTTATGATGAAACGGCTGATGTCGAATGAAAAATACTTATTGTAAAAATATTCAAGAGACAGTGTCATCCTCACCATCGGTATATGATCATGTTGCCAAACATAAACAGTTTATCTATACGGACCAGTTTGTGATGGAATTATTTCGGGGACTTTTTATGGTTGTATTGACACCTACACATAGACTCGCCAGGGAAATGAAAGAGCGAGGGGTAAAATCTAATATTTATCATAGCTTCTTTGAGTGGAAGGGTGATGAATGGACACCTGAACGAATGGTTGAAAAATATATTCAAGGATTATTATCTGGGATGAAATATGTACCGTTTCATTATAAACGTTAAAAAATATTTCTTGATTGGTTGTTGACGAAAAATACTGCTTCAATAATGTGTGGCGATCATGGTCAGCCGCCACCTTTTGTTGGATTGTCTCCACATGTAGATTATTATGAAGAAATAACTGATGATCATACAGCGCTTGATCCAGAATTAAGAGAGTTTAAGAAATTAATCAGACTACAACCAGATAAGATTCAGTGTGAAATAATGCGTGAAATGATTTCATAAACACCTATGAAATAGTTTTGGAATTTATGGAGACCTGGCGATCTGTCAGTTGCAAGTGGAAAGATAGCGCGTGGTACACCTCAGCAACAATTATTTGTTACATAAATTAAAAGATTCAAATGTACCCGTATCATTGTGTTATCGCCCAGCAGATACTCGACGGCAAAATATCGACGTTGAACTTCTAGGTGGAGGACGACAAAATCTTGTAGTTAATGATATTGTTTTAGTTCCTGTCAGTGTTGTTGAGAGCGCGTTAACGATGGACAAAACTCCGTGGACTCTAGGATATGCTATAATGATTCATTCGTCACAAGGATTAACTGTTTCGGATACAAATAATTGGATTGTTGATAATCGTATCAAATGGTCAAATTTAGTTTATCTCGCCGTGTCTCGAGTCAGAAAAATATGTCAGCTGCGGAGGATTATTATAGACTTCACAGAAAAGAATAATCAACTGCTATCAATAGCGATGATGTAGTAAGAGAAAATTAACAGGTTATAAGCAGTGTGACAACAAAAAAAAAAAATAAAAAAATAAACGCGACTTTGATCTCGAAGCTGAATTTATCATGACATTGAAACAACGACTGAATAATCATTGTGCAAACTGTAACACAGCAATGTTGTGGCATTATTCGAATAATAATTAAGAACAGTTAACAGTAGATAGAATTATTAGTAGTCTTGGTCACACACGCGCAAATGTGATGCTGACCTGTCTTGAATGTAATCGACGTCGAGGAGCTAGTTCACAAAAGTGAATGC
Organism: Sinohyriopsis cumingii; assembly: GCA_028554795.2. Classification (NCBI taxonomy): domain Eukaryota; kingdom Metazoa; phylum Mollusca; class Bivalvia; order Unionida; family Unionidae; genus Sinohyriopsis; species Sinohyriopsis cumingii. The sequence continues at coordinate 21,802,681 of CM068832.1, read as the reverse complement.
GGTGGTAATTGTGTGTCTTCAGGAATTGCTTGTAAGTGTTCACGTACGAATCCAAGTTGAAGAGCAGTTGAATCTAGTCTGCAGATTGCAGGTCTACCTGTGGATCTTACCACACTGGAAATGTATGTGTCCTCACACTCCAGATATGATCAGTCGCTCTTGTTTAAACCATCTTCAAGTTCACCAGGTTCATATTAATACCTCATACTCACATTACCTAGTACTGGTTGTTTTGAAAAGTCATGTTGTTGTATTGGTATATGTTTTGTGATTGCATTGGTAGGTTTCATTGAAATTGCACGAGCAATTTCATTATTTAATGCAACTATCACACTATTGGTAGTCTTGTAACCCATTCACGAGATCTCTCGTCTTTCTGAATTATTTCCTTCGCATACTGATATCTAAACAATCTCTCAACAAGTGTTCGATTAAATCGTTCAACAATAGCCTGATCGCGATGAATTGCGATATGTCCTCGTCTGATTTTGACCTTATGTTTTTTCATCAGAGATGGTACTGCACCAAGAAGTTCTATGCCAGGATCGACCTGTAGTAAATGTGGCCATCGCAAGGGTCCTCGTTGATAAATTCGTTCAAACGCAGATGCAATTTCAGCTGCTGCTTTAGTTGATAGTGGTTCTACTTCCTCATACTTACTTGCAACGTCAACGACAGTAAACGCGTATTTGCATGTACGTGATTGACGTCTACCAGTTTTAAGGGTATCATGAGATAAAAATAAAATATCTGCTTGATGAACTTCATTATGACTGCTGACATCAAATTGTGCATATTGAATTTGTTGAGGTGGTGGTAGTTAAATTTGGCTTATTGCCTGTCGTGCTAACCATTTTGCAGCAACATGAAAGTGTGACATTTGCTGCATCAGCAAGTTTACTAATCGCTGCTCTACATCTCCAATATTTTCTTAGGCTATAATAAATCGATTCCATTATTTTAATAATCGGCTGATTAATTACCGGCCCCTAATACTAGTTTACCTTTCATCGCAGATCTTACTAGCAAGCTATCAAGTTTCTCTCTGAGATATTTATTTCTTATGGAATTTAACGAGTGAATCAACTTGACATCTGCAATATGTCGTTGTTGTAAATCCTTATTTGTATACGCTACATCATGAACGTGACAAGATTGATCAATCGCATTTATTGGATACTCTCCAGGTCTTGGTTGATCTCGTTCATCAAGTCGAGTTCCAGGATCTCACAAATTATTTCCTGGAAGATGTTTTTCTCCTGGGTATTTAGCCCATGGAGCTCCTGGTAATTTTCCAAGTGAAGTAGCGATATCACTATCTGTCTTCATACGAGACGAAATAAATTTGTATTTGCTTGTACCACATTTCACACATTGAACGCTTTTTATTTTTTTTATTATTGATGTTAATCCACGTGTGAAAGTGGGTGCTTTGCATCAAACGCAATATAAATTCATTTTATTTATTATATTTCTACAACATGGATGTCATTGATTTTTCAGCGACACGAAAGCAAGAGATAGTAAAACATCATCCAGCGCTACAAAATTATATCAGTGTAATTATCATAGGTCCATCTGGGCCTGGTAAATACGCAATTATTGCTTAATCTGATAATGAGAAGGCTCAAGTGGGATAAGTTATATTTAGTGGCACCATCTGTAGATGATAAGTGTTGCTACGATGTGCTTAACGATTTTAATGAAAATGCAAATTGTTGAACGAGGATGGTAATGATTTTATTGATTTTATCACTGATATTGATGAAGCTCAATCTGTGGATGATCTTGATGGATTTATTAATAATTTAGTGGTTTATGATGAAGTGATGAGGTGGACAAACAATCAAATCCAGCTCGGATATTTTCTCGAGGCAGGCATGAAAATACAGCTGTGATTTATGCTACTGAACGATATACAAATACCTAAAGTGATCAGAGATAACTACAATATTTTAGTTGTGTTTAATGGAATTAATACACATACTCTGCGAAACATTCATCAGACTTTGTATTCAGGGGACATGGATATGATTAAGTTCAAAAACTTCTTTTAAAAGCGAAAGCTACCCCACACGGATTTATCACAATAAATTTACATGATCCTCGGTCGCGATATCATATAGGTCTTCATAAAATCTTTGGATAAAAAGACAGCAGCAGGGAGTGTGCGACCAGCAATGAGTGTCCGACGGGTAAACAAAAACACGCATAAAAATTTGAAAACACGAGCGACACAAGATGAAGTAACAATGAGCAAACCCAATTAGAGAAACCCTCAGTTTTAGTTAGAGGGATCGGTTTGGCGTTACTGACCTTGTATTTTTCATTTTTTTGTATCAAGTATTATTTTTCATAAATGGCCCTTCTAGCAAGTGGTCTGTTTACCCTCCCTGCTGCTAAGCGACTCAATTCGGCCAATTGTGGTCCCGAAATGCAGTAGAAAATTGTATGCAAAATATTTATAGTTTATGCAAGAATATTGCAAAATCCAGAGTTCGTAAGATCAATAAATTGTATAGCATTATTATTTTTAATGTACATATCTGGAATGCACACGTCTGAAAAAAAGAGAAAACAATATTTACAATGATAATGGAATTCATAATATAAAATCATCCAAGCTACGTTATAAAGATTAGCTCTCTAGCTCTCTTAATGTTAAAAGAATTCCGTATTCAGTATTTAGTATGTGATTGATACACTACATGGCTGGATCATAAGCTATGTGACTGGCATTACAACAATAAAAATATCTCTCAGCTTCCATACGCCCCGGAAGAAACTATCGGCGTGCCAGCAAGCGACGATTCAGGAGAGATAATTAAAAAACCACGGATTACAGAAGTTCATTCAGGAGAGCTACAGGATGGTGTACAGTCAGCAAAAGTCACTACCAAAGCGGTATGACGGACGCAAAAACAAAACCAGGTAGTCATTCTGAAACATTTTTCCAGAGAAAAGAAGAATAAGAGCTGCCTTACAAGTGAATATGTCATATGTAGAAACATGGACGCAAAGCCTAATAATTCTGAAAGAAGCTATTGCAAATGTAAAATTTATTCATGAACTTATAAAAATGTAAGAAAACTTTTTTTTATATTACTTGTTATGACAACCTGTTATAATATAAGACTTTATTGTGATTGAAAACTGTTGGAAGAATATTGCTGTTCATTAAAAGTGTCAGTTCCAATTCAGGTTTTAGAGATAACTTAAAAATAATACCTGAATTCGTAAAGAAGTTGGATGACAATGAACCTTTATATTTAATTTAGTGTACATTGGAATGCATTATTTTTATTAGCTTTGGTTGCCATCTTAGAAATTGCTCATAAGAGAAATATATTTTAAGCTGACATCTCGATTATAATGTGATTGATTAGCTGGTTGATATAGGACACATTACTTTATTCGTTGTGTTCTTTTTGTTTCTCATTGTAAAGAAAATAAATACACTGCTTCATTTTGATATCTTTTCGCATAAATAAATATAAATACTTTTTATATCACTTTCCCTACAGCCTTCAAACGTAAAATTATTCAATAAAATTGGAACATCTGGGCTATTCTCTAACAAGCTAAGCGACAGAAGTTCAGTATTAATCAAAGCACGATAAAGCTATAAAGACAACGACGTTCGATTAATTTATTGGAGATTTAAATGATGAAACTAAAAGGATTCAAGAGGTGTCAATTGCTGAGTTTTGCAACATATTGCATTCTGAGACTGTGCAATCAGAAACAGATAGAAAACTATGCTTATCAAAAGCTGTTTGTATTACCAGTGTAGTATTGACAAAACAGACCGAAAAAGATGCAACGAATGAGAAGATTTAAATAGATTGGTACAAAACTTCACGACTGAAAAGACATAGATTCTACCATTGCGTGATGGGATTCATACAGTTAAAAACAAAACAATAAATAAAACTACAGAGACATTTAAAACGAAATGGAACATGGAACCGGGCATGAAGAATCAAGCATTGGTTAGTGTAATGGATATATTGCAAAATGAAATCTGAAATAACAAAAATAACTTTGAAAAATAATTTTGTTCACCCACCCGAACAAACTATTGTCTGGATATGTATGGCTTAACAGGTTTTATACCACACTATTATGGTGCATCCAAATGGCACTTAACTAACTGTATTATATAAAGAAGAAATTCAAAGTTTTTATAAAAAAAATGCAAATATCATCTTATAGCTTATAGTAGTTATTTAGTCAGTCAAATTGGTTGCTAGACCTTATTAAGTCTGAAGTTAGATCTAAAAGATGATTGAACCTTGAGGAAATAAACACTTACTGAATATAATGGCATATATTATTGGCAAGACATAATTCAAATTATAAAAAATACAATAAAAAAGACAGAATTATATAAATTGTTTTCACCCTGACCGTTGCAAATTATAATGTTCCATTGATGTATTTTATGTTTGGGATTAAAGATAAACAAACAACGCATTAAGTATGAAAGAAATCTACAACAGGAATCTATACTTTTAAAAATGGATTATGGGAGACAAATGTGTGCTATGTGGAAGATACATTCGTAAGTTCTCATAAACAACAGAAATTAACGCAAGGAAACAACTACCTTAATCCAACGCATTGTTTCACATACATTCCGACTAAGATTATACCTGAAAAAATTACTTTACCTACAGCAATTATAAACATAATCTCCTTTACTGATTGTATCAGTTTTTCCATTTTGTTTGATATCTAGGTAAAGGGAGATATTAACGATATATTTTAAAACAGCGCTTGAAAAAAGAGATCACCAGATTCTGCGAGTGCGATGATCATTTATGATTGCAATATTTTCACGATGCACAAAGATCTATGGTATCTCAGTTTTCTGAAAGTAAATACAATCGAACACAGCTTTATGAGAGCTAAATTTAGAATGTTGAGATCAGGATATGTAAATCACAAGATACTGGTACGGAAGTTAGTCCGTTCGTGATCTAGGATAAAAGGTTTAGAAGACCACTCGATATCCAGATACTAACAGATCATTGTCTACTGTATCACTGTTCTTTCACGGTATGTTAGATATAACATAACAACTTGCAAAATCCTCTGAAGTTACAGAAGATGGTAACCAAGAATGAGGACTCGAAAATATTTATCTTCAGTATGATATAATACGTCAGAATCAATTACGCAATAACTTAACCATAATTAAAATAAGGACTTGCTTCCTTTTATTACTCAATTACATGGGAAAGAATTGTTGACATAGGGGCTAATATAGCATTCACAAATATCACGCGTAATTCTTCCAGAATGAATTTAAAGGCTGCTCTGATGCCGTGCAAAAGAAGTGGACAAAGTAATCTGGAAATGTTTAAAACTCACAAATAAAACTACAAATCTTAGTGATATAAAACTTCTGCCAAATATGTTCTCTTCTCAAGGTTTTCGATTCTGGCAATAGTTTGCAGAAGCCACAAAGTAGGCCTTTAAATAACCAGAAAAGAGCTCATAAAATAGTAAAGTGAGCCCACAAAGTAGGCCTTTAAATAACAACAAAATTGCTCATAAAATAGTAATGTGAGCCCACAGAGTATGTCTTTAAATAACAACAAAAGTGCTCATGACATAGGAAAGTGAGCCCACGAAGAAGGCCATTAAATAACAACAAAAGTGCTCATAAAATAGTAAAGTGAGCCCACAAGGTAGGCTTTTAAATAACAACAAAAGTGCTCATGACATAGGAAAGTGAGCCCACAAAGTAGGCCATTAAATAATAACAAAAGCGCTCATAAAATAGTAAAGTGAGCCCACAAGGTAGGCCTTTAAATATCAAAACAAGTGCTCATAAAATAGTAACGTGAGCCCACAAAGTAGGCCTTTAAATAACAACAAAAGTGCTCATAAAATAGTAAAGTGAGCCCCCAAAGTAGGCCTTTAAATAACAACAAAAGTGCTCATAAAATAGTAGCGTGAGCCCACAAAGCATGCCTTTAAATAACAACAAAGTGCTCATAAAATAGTAACGTGAGCCCACAAAGTAGGCCTTTAAATAACAACAAAGTGCTCATAAAGTGAGCCCACAATGTAGACCTTTAAATAACAACAAAAGTGCTCATAAAATAGTAACGTGAGCCCACAAAGTAGGCCTTTAAATAACAACAAAAGTGCTCATAAAACAGTAACGTGAGCCCACAAAGTAGGCCTTTAAATAACAACAAAAGTGCTCATAAAACAGTAACGTGAGCCCACAAAGTAGGCTTTTAAATAACAACAAAGTGCTCATAATATAATAACGGGAGCGCACATAGTAGGCTTTTAAATAACAACAAAGTACTCATAAAAATAACATGGATGTTAACAAATATTACATTGACAGCCAGTGTCTGACATGATTTGAGAAGTACACATGACATGAAATAGCATATTTACGTCATAAACTGGCTAACGTTAAAGCATGTAATCGTTTTCAAATTAACAGAAAATGAAAAGGTAATAATTACACGCATATTCATTTATCTCTGATCGTAAGATAAACATTCTACGTAATCAACTAAAATCAAATATGCTTTGGGCTGGATTACAAGTGTAGTTTTACTTAAGAGAAAATTCATTTGAAAGAGCATCAGAACATGATAGTCTGTGGTGTTGCAAACCGTGGTGAAATATATGTACACTAAATCTGATAAGAGACCGAATACAGGAACTGTTGTATTATATTGGTATCATCTGCTCAAGCTGTGTGTGCAACAAGAGTTACAACTGCTAGTTGTTGCCAATAGATGAAAGGTGATTATTATAGGTCACGAAGATAAAAGAGGTAATGGCTTAGAGTGACTAGTTGATGTCTTTCAATGTACAAATACTTTCTTTGATTTAAATCTTGACAATGTTATAAGAGAAAGCAAGACGCTTAAGCAACAAACGTTCAGTAATAGAGGTTTTTAAATATCCGAATGAGTGATTATAAAAAGTACATTTCTGTGAAGTCTGCCTAATTGTACATTTTTCTTCGGTTGCATACTTTATATTTGTCTTGTCCAATTAAGAATGAATAACGTTTTGACCTTGACCCACAAAACTATCCACCATTTAATTGATCCGTACAATATCTTCAAACGTTCTTATTCATTGGTGGATCATTAAATATGCTGTCCTTTTGGATCATAAGTTTCCTTAGTTTATATCATAATTCTTTTTAATGTAAAATATTTCTGTCGCAACACATATGCCCAATGACTTGATAGAAGTCATGAATAGTCTTACTTAATCACGGATTTTCATAATTTTGTTGGAGTAAACTTTATCCATTTGGTTTCGTTAAATTTCTTGATTTTCAAATTGACCAGCAAAAAGCAAATAATAGATCTTTCTGGTATTTTAATATGTTTGTCATCTATACGTTTATTATCGGTTCTTCTCTTTCTGATATGTTTTATTTTGTCAACTACAACTCTTTGAATCAATTTGAAGAGTTAATTTCACAATGGCTTGCTACTTTTAGTTTCAAGTTTGTATTGAGTTCATTCTTCCATTTTAAAATGAGTCGTATGTAAATCAAGTTTTGTAATTAACGTCATCTCTTTTCTTTAGTTTTCAATGTAAATAACAGTTTAGAAACAGTATTTCACCTTTAAATCATTTATCAACTTCTGCAACATTGATAAATCATTTTCATGAGAAATTAATTTCCATGGATTTATGAGTAGTCCATGAAATAGTCACACAGATGTAATGAACTCTACATATCAATACAATTACAATCATTCTGATCAGGTACTTACAACAAATTTATTGAACTCATCTAATTTGTCCATCAGTTTTACATGTGACTCTTCATGGAGACAGGTATTGACTTACGGCTGGGATATAGGCAAATAATGAACGCTCCTGACCTTGACATTTCGTACTCACCAAGAGGTTTTTTCTCTGTCCATCTTTGTTTCAGTAGCATTCATGATTTGCTTAGGCGTATATGTGCGGCAGCATACTAACTCCACCTCTTATTCCGCTCTGAATCACCGAGAACATATAATTGTCTTTATAAGTTCAAGCTATAAATTTATACTTGCTCCTCGTGTATGATAATTATGGGCGTGTAATTGATCACAGACTTTCCTAAAATCCTCATAAATATAACATAATATGAATCTGGCTTCCTTTACGCAATATTCATATTAGTCTCCAAGTCTTCTTAGGTGAAACTGTTTCGAAATACATAATACCATGAACATTCTGCTGATTGCCATTTGACATGATCGAATCGTTAAGTTATGATTAAAACGTTTGTAGTTATGGTACAGCTGTTTCATTACACGTTTTAAATCTATCAAATTTTTATATTTGTAACTATATTCCTCAGATATTTAGGCGCGGTGTCTTTGTCTTCGAACTTTTTTCATCGCTTAAATATTAATTAGTTGTTAAATAGACTGCCCCATGAATCTAACGCGAACAAATTGTCCTTTTTACCGTCATTTCTTCCCCATCATCATGGATCTATGCTATTATATTATCGAACTATAAACACTGTAACATAGTCTTTTTCTTCTGGTAATTTTGCTAGCGTATTGTTAAAAATCAGGCATATATTTTGTAAAAAGTATTGGTGTGTACGTTTAGAAACTTTGCTCTATAAGAAATAGTTCTGTACTCAACGAGTTTACCTTCGTGAGTGGGTCGTTTCTTAAATTTGATCTTTATGTCTATTTGAGTCTTTGAAGATCCTTCCTAGATTTTTAGAAAGGTAATTTTGTTCAAACTGGTTCAGTGGCATCGCATCGAAACATTCATACAAATTTTGATTTTTGTCACCCAAAACTCTATACACATTTATTTTCCTTTAATGAAATCTAAGTCCTTTCCAATTATCTTTCTGTTTTAGTTCCGTCTATTTCTTCTCCCTAATTAGTTACCTATTTCGCTAGTGTCTTTAACGTATCAGCATCTGGTAATATCATATACCTTACCAGCTATATGTGGATTATGCCCTGGGGTTGGGGCGCTATATAGAGAATGTGCCACTTGCTACCCTCAGGGGATATCCCATCCTTATATCAGCTCTTTATCTACTCATTGTGATTGGACTTTGTGCCCAACGAATTATAATTTCTTTTAGGCCCTTGGGAGAGGATTTCGTAAATATAGTGTCTGGCACGACTCAGAGAGAAACCATTTGATGTGGAATCATGCCGAGACAGAAGGATTTCAGTGACAAAACTCTGTAAAATAAACTATTTAAATTTTCACATATAACGACATTCAGCTAGGACGGTCTCATTCCAATTGTATCTGTTAATAGTTAGAAACCTTTAAGAATTACTTCTAATGGTCAAAATATCCCTTTAAATAACTCATACATGCAAGACTTAGAATTTTCGGTCAGGTTGTAATTGGCTGTTACTTCAACCCATATTACAGGTGACCTAATCATCTGACTGTCCAGGAGCAAATTATTCCAAAAGATTCGGTAATTGGTTCTGTATGGTAGTTAATGACGATTTCTTTTAAAATAATATCATCAAATTTTAATGCCAGCTAACGCACTAATCTTATGTTTGTGTTTTTACACACACACACACACACACACACACACACATATATATATATATATATATATATATATATATATATATATATATATATATATATATATATATATATATATATATATATATATATATATATATATATATATATATATATATATATATATATATATATATATGAGTGTGTTGGTGTGTTCTGCTTGTAATGACGTATTATCATCCGCTTTAATCAGACTGGTCCGCCGAGTTTAGTAAATATATTAGGACAGAACGTTTAAGAAAAAGTATTAAGATTGAAATTTTCTCTAAATTGTATTAAAAGTAATTTTTCAGTAAATTATATCGAAAACAATTTTCCACTAAAATATATTGAAATAATTTTTTTATATTTGTGTAATACAACTGAATATATCTTTATAAAGATAGCGCTTTACGAGCAGGTGCAGAAATCCATAAAATACATTTCACTCGTATCTAAATGTCAGCAATTGTCAGCATAAAATACATTTCGCTCGTATCTAAATGTCAGCAATTTAGATTTGGGGGGAAGTTCCTGAACAGACAAATTATTATATCAATAATGGATGAGTTACGTAGATGGTTCACACGATGGCCCTGGGAAAGTTCAAGAGTCTTGTTCTGACTGGTCTGAGCGAAACCAAAAACTGTATAAATAGAGAAGCGGGCTTACGAAGGATTAGTTCGTTCCTCGAGTCAGAACAGCTGTCTTTTCCTTACAGGTAAGAATAGTCTGTGTTCGCAAAATTCTTTAAAGAATGAGCACTTTTAAAATATTTGAGACTTTAACGGTAAAATTCATAATTTTCCAACATTTTTGTGGTTTCTTTATATTTTATATTATAATGTAATGGAATGTTTAACTGTATTTGTGGTATGTGTTATTGTAAAAGATAAATTCGCTACCAACTTCATATTTAGATTTAATTTGGAAATAAACGATTGTTTAAGTAATAATGAGTAACGTTAAGTAACCTATTCCAAAATGATTGTTGCATTAATTGCAACTATTGATTTTTATACTTATTGACTATCATGAAGTTAATCGAGTTTTAACTATCTGTATTACGTTCTAAAAGGCAGAAATTATACAATGAAGTTGGTAAGCTCGATGGGAAAGTGTTATTTGATATGTATTTCTTGTATTTTAGATATAAAGGCTTTATAAATATATCAATAAAAAGTTCGTTCCTCGCGTCAGAACAACTCTCTTTTCCTTACAGCGATTCCGTACCTCATTCCTCAAGATGTAGCCGTATCTACACGGTTATTGGAGATACCCTTGTTAGAGAGCCTTAACTCCTTCTCTCTCTCTCTCTCTCTCTCTCTCTCTCTCTCTCTCTCTCTCTCTCTCTCTCTCACGATTGGCAAAGACATTTCTTAACTTATGAATAATCTCTTCTCATAGCAAGAGATGAGAAGAAGGTTATGATGCGAACCGTATCATAACAAATATTTAAAATAGCATAGCAGAAAAATATAGGTATACTAAAGAAATGAACAGAAATGATATTCCCGACATTCGAATGTTTCAATTTTTTCCATGCAATGAAAATCCTGTTATTTTCTTTGTCACTCTAGTCGAGTAATTGTCTATTTTTTAATTTTTAATGATACTACACAAAAACATAAGTGGTCTTGCCAATGTAATGATTCTGAGAAAATTTCCAAGTTTAGCTGGTCCATCTTTTTCATATTATTTTTATTTTCTCGTATGTGGGTGTTAAAAGTATCTTTTTAAAAAACAAATTATGATAGTCGTGTTATTTATTAAAGTGCGAACAGCCAACGCTTAACGCAGTCAAAATATCAAAGAAGAGGCAAACTAAATAAAATTAATCCACCAACATTTCACAGGGTGTCTAATCGGTGTCGCGTTTAAGCTATAATGTTTGAATGCCTGTTGAAGGAATACGTATTACTGCCCTCCGTCATGTTATGCCTTTGCCAGGAATTAATTATTCGCATAATTTCAATTTAAATCGACTTGACAAAACCTAATTTTCTGCTGTAAAACTTTGCTCTCCTTTTCAAATATCTTCAGGTCACGAATTCTTATGTTTCTGTCTTGATTCTTGTTTGAAAAAGAAACCGCATACATGCTTCAAAGGACCAGAAACGATCATCCTTTTATGGCCGAAAACAATTATTCTTCAGGTAAAACCTGATTTTTTCATATTTAACCTATACCGTTAGTATTCAAGTTTACTCTGTCGGATAAGGTATCATTAAGTAATTTTGGAAGGATGTAAAAGATGGAAACGTTCCAGAGAGGAAAAGCTGTTAAATGAGATGAACAGAAAGAATCTCAACTCTGTTCGGTACTTCATGTTAATGAACTTAAGCTCTTCAATGATCATTACACAAATTCTAATAAACATGATGGCGTTTTAAGACCAATAAGTCTTGAGAAAAAAGGGTATGACCGATTTCACATAAATCAAATTGGCAGACTTTATTTTAGCTTGTATATTATTTTTCATTTAGACAATACATCATTAGAATAAAAACGATATGGAACTGCACAAAGCTTAAGTGGCACGGCATTTGTCAAACGAAGTTATTATGCATTTTTTAAAGTCATTACGGTCTTATCCCATAGTTCTTTTGCCTGTTACAAACGGAAGAGTCATACAGACCCGTCTATTATATAGATAGTTGGAGAGATATAGAGTCCCGCGCGAGATAATGTTTTTGTCAGCAAGGGACTTAGGCTAAGATCATTCTGTGAAAAAGAATTTACTCCAGTCACATAATATTGTTGGCGTTAAGCCAACTTTAATAGGAAGCGAGATATAAGTCGTATTTTCTGGTCAGCGTCTTAAGAATTAAAAAAAAGGTAGCAGACACAAAACATAGGTAAAAGGTCATTAATTTCTTCTTTATACTTATATTAATATGTGTTTCTGCTCTGTGCAAACATGTAGAATTTTATTCGATGCAAATACAAAGAGTGTGAAATTGTCCATTACGTCATCATCTGGTTTTATTGTTGACTCATATCTAGTCGAAGTTTCTTCTGGCCATCCCCATCCGCAAATTTAGCTGCCCAACTGAAGGTGAGGCTACCGTCCAAACCGATGCGAGAGGTCGTGGGTTCGATCCCCGGCCGAGTCATACCAAAGACTTACAAAAATGGTACTAGCAGATGCCTCGCTTGGCGCTCAGCATTAAGAGGTTAGTGTTAGGACTGGTCGGCCTGGTGTCAGGATAATGTGACTGGGTGGGACAGCATGCTACATGTCTGCGGCATGATGCCCCAGTGCTAGACATCACTATAAACTGTCACACTGCATAAATCGTAGCGATATGACTGAAAAATTGTTAAAGCTACGCTAAAAATCCAAATCACACACACACACACACACACACACCGTCCAAACCGTAGAGAGCTGCATTTCCAATCTGAAGTCTCGTACAAAGAGACGCATTTCCAATGTGAATTCTCATGCAGAGGTGCATTTCCAATGTGAAGTCATGGATGACATGTGATGCCCTTAAACTCACATATTTGGACAACAAGAACAGACTTAAAGATTTAATAATGCTTACTTCCTTAATTATTGTCAGCATGTTTTTGCTTTGTAATTTCATTTAGTTTGTTTTTGTAATTTTGCCATTGCATATGTTTTTTTATATGTTATCTAATATTGAAACACTTCTAAAGATTAGGCGCTGTACTAAGTCCACTTTATTATTATTATTATTATTATTATTACTATTATTATTATTATTATTATAGTATTATCCCATTTTCGATATTTTCACATTTATGTTGGGTGTCAAAATATCAAAACAGGGATGGGAAGGGTAAGAGAATCTCGGATGAACTAATATCCAGTTATCTTGCTTACATCTTATTCGTTAAACATTTAAAAATAACAAACTCGCAGATATATGACATGCGTAACGCACTACAATGTTCAAATGTAAATACGTTTATAAGAAATTCCCTTAAATATAACGACATTATCTGGAATTTTAATAAATTCGAGTACTGTAAATATACTGACAATTTTCCTAAATAGAGCGTAATACGGTATTTGTTTAAATATTCCTATATGCAGCGTTATACGGTATTTATTGATATTCTCCTATATACAACACATATACGGCATTTCTTCTTCTTCTCTTATATACAGCTAATATACAGTGTTTGTTGAAATTTTCCTATATATGGAGTGCATACAGTATTTGTTGTTGGAATTGCCTTATATGTTCCTAGTTTATGTGGTATTTGTTTTTGAAACTTTTACTAGTATTGGTTTGGACCACGATTGCTGTTGTTGTTGGGTTTAACGCCATTTCTCAGCACACGATAGGCTATACATGGCGGCCAGTTTTAATGGTGGAGGAAGAATCCGGGAAAACCCCGGAAAGAACCACCGACCCTCGAGAAGCTACTGGCAAGCTTTCTCACATACCCACATTGGTCGAATCCGAGACTCGAACCCACGCAAACTGAGGTGGGAGCAGTAATCCGTAACGGAGAGCGCTTTAGACTACTCAGCCACTCGGGGCCCTGGTCGGGGCCATGAACTTATGAACATTTTGAATCATTTGTTTGTATTCAATGTTCAGGAACGAGAGAATTTGTTTGCTAGAAATATACCAACTGCAAAGCCTATTGGCCCAAGCTGTGATTTTCTTTCGCTTCCAAAATGTGGCCTAAGTGGTTTGAGCATCCGCCTCAGATGCGGGAGGTCGTGGGTTAGATCCCCGGCCGAGTCATACCAAAGACTTACAAAAATGGTACTAGCAGCTGCCTCGCTTGGCGCTCAGCATTAAGGGGCTAGTGTTAGGACTGGTCGGCCTTGCGTCAGGATATTGTGACTGGGTCGGACATCATGCTACATGTATACGGCATGATGCCAGTGCTATATACCATTCTTAATGAAATCTTCATGAATATTAATGGTTCGCGAAAACGAGGCTAAGCTAGGCAGAGCGAGAAAAATCACGATAAAATGATGTTTTGGTATCCGTTCATATACGTCACTAGGGAGTAATGTAGCATTGCTCCAAGCACTGGCCTAAGGAGACTTACTCTTAAGACATGAATGGTTGTTACACTAAGTTTGATTGGCCATGGAATAAGCATTATGGCGTCGTTTGAACCTTCCATGAAGGAAGTTGTACAAATGCCTGTTTAAAATACGGGCCACCTTGCTTATGCCAAGTTAATAACGGATATAATTCACCGAGTTGGTGAAAATACGTTATTTGAAATACGTGTTTTGAGATATACTCCGCGTATAGTCAAGAGATTATAATGCGTTCTTCCTCTTAACCCATCACTGGATGATGGAGATTCACAATTGTTTACTGCCAGTTATCTGTGCACGAGATGAAAATTTACAAGTGTTTTCAGAGTGGTCTCGTGTGTACAAGTTTTATATTGTCAACCCCTGTCATTAACTAATTTCAATGATTTTATTGTCAGTCTATTTTTGGATGTAAGGAAACTTTTGTTTATTAATGTTGTCCCGTTATCACATTGAGTAGTATAGTTCAATTCCGTAGTAAATATAGTCTTATAAAATTCATCAACTGAGAGTTGTTTTGTTTTTGTGTAGTTTTGGATGCATTACAGTTGTCACGCTGAGTGATTTTCAAGTTTCAATTTGTACAATTTTAGTAATGGAAAAAAATCCTCGCTGTTTTCGAAATGGAAACAATCTGATACAACCAGACGACTGTCTGCAACTTAAGTCAGTATCACAGTGAAAATAAACAGAAATTATTTGTATACCGTACTTTTAGAAAGATTACTGTTAAAAATAAAAAGTACACGGGGCATTGTGGACGATATAAACTTCGTCTCCATTAACATATCAGCCGGTTGAATCTTTTATACTATGTCAAACATGATTGCACGAAGATAGAGTTTAAAACGTGCCTGAGTGACAAAAGACCATTCGTGTTCAGATAAAGTGCCATTGTAAGACAATCATTCGAGCGCATTGTGGATAATAGTACCTTCTCGGTGATAAATGTGGGGCAAATACTAGGACTTCAAATCACTATTCTGTGTCGATGGTAATCGCATTGGTACATAGAACCCTGAGGCCCCTAGTGGCCGAGTGGTCTAAAGCGCTTTCCGTCACGGATCACTGCCATCTCACCTCTGTCTGCGTGGGTTCGAGTCTCGGATTCGGCTAATGTGAGTATGTGAGAAAGCTTGCCAGTAGCTTCTCGTAGGTCGGTGGTTCTTTCCGGGGTTTTCCGGGTTCTTCCTCCACCATTAATACTGGTCGCCATGTAGAGCCTATCGTGTGCTGAAAAATATCGTTAAACCCTACAACAACAACAACATAGAACACTTTGACGAATTTTTGGTCAAGCTTGAAATACCCTCACGAAACAAGAATGGCACTCCGTTATGCCTCAAATGACCTAAACGCAAAACTTAACCAAGGCATAACAACACGTAGATACCCACTCCGGTGTCGTTGATGGCATTTAAAGAAAGCTGTATTAACAAGAAAGAAAACTGTAGTTTGAGCATTTCATCTTTGTAGGTGTGTGTTGGGAGGATTTTCTTTCGAAGTAGGATATTTTTCTTTCACCTCGGCATACTATTTTCCAACCAATATAGTGGATATAATTAGTTCTTTTTCTAAACGTCAGATCAAGAATATTTGTAATGCTATTTGGGGTCTGGAATTATTTTCTTTAGATAACACAGCCCCATCTCCCATTTAACGAGTAATTAAACACAGTTACATGATGTTATAACAAGTTCAAAGAAGTTGCTGTTCGCCTTGCAGTACTGAGATTGTTTGGGGAATATTTTACTACAAGATAAACATTATTCGGTATAAATGCAGAACCTCCACCCCCAGTATGTGGGCTTTGAGTTTGTTTCATAAAAGTCGACCGCTATTGAGCTTATTGGAAGTGTGTGTGTGTGTGTGTGTGTGTATGTTACGTTACGGATCACTGCCATCTCACCTCTGTTTGCGTGGGTTCGAGTCTCGGATTCGACCAATGTGGGTATGTGAGAAAGCTTGCCAGTAGCTTCTCGAGGGTCGGTGGTTCTTTCTGGGTTTTCCCGGATTCTTCCTCCACCATTAAAACTGGCCGCCATGTATAGCCTATCGTGTGCTGAGAAATGGCGTTAAACCCAACAACAACAACAATCATGGTCCAAACCAATACTAGTAAAACAACAAATACCACATAAACTAGGAACATATAAGACAATTCCAACAACAAATACTGTATGCACACCATATATAGGAAAATTTCAACAAACACTGTATATTAGCTGTATATAAGAGAAGAAGAAGAAATGCCGTATATGTGTTGTATATAGGAGAATATCAATAAATACCGTATAACGCTGCATATAGGAATATTTAAACAAATACCGTATTACGCTCTATTTAGGAAAATTGTCAGTATATTTACAGTATTCGAATTTATTAAAATTCCAGATAATGTCGAAGGGAATTTCTTATAGACGTATTTACAGTTGAACAATGTAGTGCGTTACGCATGTCATATATCTGCGAGTTTGTTATTTTTAAATGTTTAACGAATATGATGTAAGCAAGATAACTGGATATGAGTTCATCCGAGTTTCTCTTACCCTTCCCACCCCTGTTTTGATATTTTGACACCCAACATAAATGTGAAAATATCGAAAATGGGATAATACTATAATAATAATAATAATAATAATAATAATAATAATAAAGTGGACTTAGTACAGCGCCTAATCTTTAGAAGTGTTTCAGTATTAGATAACATATAAAAACATATGCAATGGCAAAATTACAAAAACAAACTAAATGAAATTACAAAGCAAAAGCATACTGACAACAATTAAGGAAGTAAGCATTATTAAGTCTTTAAGTCTGTTCTTGTTGTCCAGATATGTGAGTTTTAAGGGCATCACATGTCATCCATGACTTCACATTGGAAATGCACCTCTGCATGAGAATTCACATTGGAAATGCGTCTCTTTGCACGAGACTTCAGATTGGAAATGCAGCTCTCTACGGTTTGAACGGTAGCCTCACCTTCAGTTGGGCAGGTAAATTTGTGGATGGGGATGGCCAGAAGAAACTTCGACTAGATATGAGTCAACAATAAAACCAGATGATGACGTAATGGACAATTTCACACTCTTTGTATCTGCATCGAAATAAAATTCTACATGTTTGCACAGAGCAGAAACACATATTAATATACGTATAAAGAAGAAATTAATGACCTTTTACCTATGTTTTGTGTCTGCTATCTCTTTTTTAATTGTTAGTACGTAAAGAAATATAACTGCTGAAACTGAACCAGACTAAACACTCAACGTCGCATATCAAACACAGGTTTTAAGTCCATTGTCACGTGAGTTGGGTCAGAGTTCAATGCAGCTTTCACTTAAACAGTTCTCTAGAGAGGTCTTACGTTTGTTGTGTACTGTTTTAGTAACTGGCACAGGAAATAATGCACAAAGTTATTCTTTTGCTTCAAACTTCCGATCAAACATAAAAAAAATAGACTTACCTAGGCGTTACTTCAGCAGAGAACGCGCTATTTACTATGATCGTTTCGAGAAAATCGATACTTCATGGAAAGAATGAAGTATTTACAATACAGTGAACTGCAATCAAGTTTCTTCCTTTGCTTATTATGTGTAGCGAGACTGTAAGGCCATGTTGAAATGGGTTTATAGTACGGCACTCATTGTTTGGGCAATGCTGCCATTCGAAGACATTTAAAAATAGTAAACCTGATACTCTGTCTCTGTCTGTCTGTCTGTCTCACACAAAACACACACACACACACACACGCATAAAATTTGTCCCGCGTATGGCAGTACAAATAAGAGGTTTGCATTGCTAATTTTAAAAAAAAATCATGGCTTATGTCTCAAGAATTGAGAGAGAGAGAGAGAGAGGCGACGAGACAATCTTCAATGCAACAAGCAGCAATTTGTTTCCTCCTGAAAAATGATTTCATTGACAGTGTGTTATGAAAGAATTCGTAAATGATGCAATCGGACACATGATTTCACCAACTGTTTGTACCAGGCATCCAGCGTTCTGATTATCGTAAATATCAGCAATTTGTCCTGTTTGAAATGAAATACCTCAAGTAAATACAAGTTGTGAATTGGGGTGGGGGTGACTTCATTGCCATAGGACTACTGTATCAGTATGTGACGTGGAAAAGATCTCATCTTCATATACTGCCTGTTCTAAAAGACCCCAAAATTTAAACTTGATCGTTGAGTTCCGAAAAAACTCCAAAATTTTAACCCGACATGGCACATTCCGATCCATGTGAGTAGGGTAGTACCTCCTCTATGGTAGCTTCTCGTGGGTCGGTGGTTCTTTCCGGGGTTTTCCCGGGTTCTTCCTCCACCATTGATACTGGCCGCCATATATGGCCTATCGTGTGCTGAAAAATGGCGTTAAACCCTACAACAACAACAACAACAACCTCCTATATGTTACACGCATTCAGGCATGAATGATTAAAACAATGCACATGGACGAAATATTCGAGGGATTCATGTAATTTTCATTGCCTTTCCAAGGAATGGAGAAAGGCAAGGTAGATTGTAGTAATGAATATTTACTCACTTTTATGCGGGGACAAAAAGACTGTCCCGCTTATAGTAAACGATTCGAAGTGAAAACTTTGAAAAGGTCATGTTTTATTGTAAGTTACTGCTTGTCATCGATATTCCTTGTTCCCCTTTTACAACATTGCCTGATTCTATATTGGACTCTATTCCGTCATAAATCTTTACTCGACAAGTATAATAAACCCGGATTTATAGCTCTTCTTCCTTACTCACAATGTACAATGTAGCCTTTCGAATGGTGACATTCCACACACTGTACAATGTAGCCTTTCGAATGGTGACATTCCAGCAAGATCTGGAGTGGAGCAATTTTATATGACCAGAGAGGAGAGGTTCTCCATTGGGGGTTAATCCAGCTCAATGAGAGTCAGGGAACCAGACTACGTCAATGACATAATCGTGATGGCACAGTGGTTTGCGTGCAGTTCACGCAACCTGTCTGATTAAAGTCAGATCTCCGCTGTCCGACGTGAAAATATGACAGCGACTGCTTAGGGCCAATGGTCCGATGACCTTATGTTTTTACCATAAACGCCAATTTTGTCAGCCATTTAGATTAAGTCTTATACCTTCGTGTTTTGTAGACTGAGCAGTATGACTGAAGAGCATCGATGTTTGCCAAACGATTTGATTCACTTTAAAAATGTTGGAAAGCTGCATTTCCATTGGGCTAATACAAAGGTCACCAGAACATTACTCATAAGCGGTCGCTGTCAGAGCTTCACGTGGGGCAGTGAAGATCTGATTTTAACCAGATTACACGCAACCTGACTGGTGCGAGTTCAAATCCTACCATCGTATCGGTCAATATCGACAACCATGGTGTGTCACTGGGCAATCCACTTTACATGAATTGATTCGGTACTATATAACTTTCGTGTGTTACTGTACCATAACAACAAACAATACAAGAGACCATGAAGATCATTTATTGAAATTATGTATGCCATTTTTATCAACAGATGACCTAATATAGCCAGCATATGCGTAGTTTGTCCTGTACGTAACATTAAGGAACTTTCACACGTTTCTTGGTCGACCAACAAGAATAACAGCTCACATGTATAATTTTGTCGGGACCTCGACTATTTCCTAGGGGTCATTTACCGCACCATTTCGAAGTAGAACAGACACAGTCAAATAATCTAAGAAATGTTCGGTCTGTAAACACGGTTGTTTTCCTTACTGTGCACGAACGAGGTAATAAGTGTGTGTGTGTGTGTGTGATTTGGATTTTTAACGTAGTTTTACAAAAATTTCAGTCATATCGCTACGATGTTTGCAGTGTGGCAGTTTATAGTGATGTCTAACACTGGGGCACCATGTCGCAGTATGTAGCATGATGTCCCACCCAGTGGCATTTTCCTGACACCAGGCCAACCAGTCCTAGCTCTAACCTCTTAATGCGGAACGCCAAGCGAAGGTAGATGTTAGTGCCATTTTACAAGTCTTTCGTATGACTCGGCCGGGGATCGAACCCACGACCTCTTGCATCCGAGGCGGACGCTCTAACCACTAGGCCACTGGTAGCGGTTGAGGAAAATAATGTGTTATTTACTTACAATAACGTATATCTGACCAAAACTGGATGTTCATTTATTTCACATCAATTTATTTTTGTCGTGTGAACACAGTGAATAAACATATTCGTTGGGAGACCTGGGTTATTTTTAAAACAAACGTTCCAGCCCCCCCCCCCTCCGAATGAAAGAAATATAGTATGCTTATTCGAAAGAAAATTGTAGCCCCCTCCCCTCCGAAAATTAAATTGCCGGTCCATTATATTTGCTGTCGTGCTGTACTATCTCTCGTGCGAGTCTAGGCTAATCAACGAGGATCTAACCAGCAGAATGAGTGGTTAAAGGCAACTCCTTTTTATATATTTGACTGATTCGTTCCTGTCCCAAGGCAGTTTAATAAATCCAGTTGTGACGGATATTTAAACATTAAAATCTTTGTATAAGATTAGACACAAAAGCCCAGAAGTTCAAAATCAATGCGTAGCATATATATGTATTAACATTATATACTGTTTATTGTGGGTGGGGGAATGTACTAAATATTTCGCGTACAGGAAAGCGATAAGATATTCTGTGTTACTAAATGCGGGGTGGGGTGGGATGGGGTGGGCTGGAGTGTAGAAGATAATGTGTCGCTTTAAAACGACCCGGAATAATTTCAGCTGACCTGATCTTCCAAGAAAAGCATAGCGTCAAATCAATCCCAGGAAACAATATGGACCAAACTTTTCACGTATTAAAATGACTCAGCTTCCCTGAACTGGCATGC
The DNA here is from genome assembly GCA_028554795.2 of Sinohyriopsis cumingii. Lineage (NCBI taxonomy): Eukaryota > Metazoa > Mollusca > Bivalvia > Unionida > Unionidae > Sinohyriopsis > Sinohyriopsis cumingii. Next base: position 21,781,237 of record CM068832.1, on the reverse strand, counting down.
CGACGCAAGTATACACAAACATACATACACCACATTGCACAAGTTGCTAAAACAAACGGAAATTCAATCAGATCATAGGGCCACTCACTGGTATTAAGTGAATGTTGTTGTGGGGTTTAACGCTATTTTTCAGCACACGATAGGCTTTGCATGGCGGCCAGTATTAAAGGTGGAGGAAGAACCCGGGAAAACCCTGGGAAGAACCACCGACCCACGAGAAGCTACTGGCAAGCTTTCTCACATACCCACATTGGCCGAATCCGAGACTCGAACCCACGCAGACAGAGGTGAGATGGCAGTGATCCGTAACGGAGAGCGCTTTAGACCACTCGGCCACTCGGGGCCCCGTATTAAGTGAATGATTTTTCTTCTTCTTGTAAGTAGTATAAAACACAATGGTTTTATTCAGTGACTATTGCATTATTTGGTGGTTGGGGGCAGTGCGGTTCGTCTGAATTTTACAAGTTTTGAAGTGCACTAGATATCCAGCTAAAATACCATATTTTGAAAGATGTTCTAGCAACGTCGTTTCACTCCGCTGCAACACAAAATACGCTACTCTTCTTTATCACCCGAGACTACTTGTGCTGAGACTTCCTCGTTTTTCATGCACGAATCAACAAATATAAGTCATCAACGACACAATACAACAACAAAAGCTCCCATTTTATATATCGGTCAGTGACTGTGCTTGGAAGAAAAACTATTATTGTCTGATTCAAATTTCGTGAAAGGTTGCGTTGGCCACATTTGCGAAAAAAATTTACTTGCGTTCGCAGTTATTGGTTAAACAGGTTTATGTATATTCATGAGAAACAGGGAATCTTTACATCGGCGGCCACGGGCGATAAAATTGTGTAGCGGATTATCGTCCATGGCTTGCTATGATGGCAAAAGTATAGTTAGGAGCCACTTATGTTAAAGTATTGCTAACAACTATGACATAAATATTATGGCTGAGTCACAAATAAAGAGATATAGCCACTATGTTAGAAATTCGACCGTGGACTAAACGAATCAGAAAATGCTTATGCCACAATTATATTAGGCAATAAACCTACACTAATTAGGTCCTTGGTCAACTACGACACACCTGAGTTAACGAGAAAAAGATCTTATACAGCTCAGACAGACCTGAACTTATGAGAAAGTCCTTAATCAACTCAGACAAACCTGAGCTAATGAAAACGTCCTTAATCAGCTTTGACAAACCTAACTAATACGAAAAAGAGTCCTTACCTTAGACAAGCGTGAATTTAATCAGAAAGTCCTTATGCAGCTCAGAAAAACCTAATGAGAAAGTCATTTTGAGACAAACATGAACCAACCAGAAAGTCCTTTGTCAACTCAGACAAACCTGAACTAATTAAAAAGTCCTTAATCAGTTTAGACAAATATGAACTAATGAGAAAGTCCTAAGGTAAACTCAGAATAACCTGACCCAATAAGAAAGTCATCGAGTCAACTCAGACCAACCCGAGCTAATGAGAAAGTCATCGAGTCAACTCAGACCAACCCGAGCTAATGAGAAAGTCATCGAGTCAACTCAGACCAACCCGAGCTAATGAGAAAGTCATCGAGTCAACTCAGACCAACCCGAGCTAATGAGAAACTTCTTAGTCATCTCAGACAAACATGAAATAATGAGAAAGTCATTTAGTCATCTCAGACAAACATGAAATAATGAGAAAGTCATTTAGTCATCTCAGACAAACATGAAATAATGAGAAAGTCATTTAGTCATCTCAGACAAACATGAAATAATGAGAAAGTCATTTAGTCAACTCGTATAAAGATGAACTAAAGAGAAAGCCATTTAGTCAACTTAGACAAACATAAATTAGTGAGAGTCATTTAGTCAGCTCAAACAAGCATGATCTAATGAGAAAGTCATTTAGTCAACTCAGACAAACACGACTAAGGAGAAAATCATTTAGTCAACTTAGACAAACATAAATGAATGAGTCATTTAGTCAGCTCAGACAAGCATGATCTAATGAGAAAGTCATTTAGTCAACTAAGACGAACATGAACTAAGGAGAAAGTCATTTAGTCAACTAAGACAAATATGAACTAATGAGAAACTTACCATGGTAACAAAAACAAATTATCTTGAGATGAAAGAAATATAGCATGCTTATTCGAAAAAATTTTTTAGCCCCCAACCTCGATTTCTTAAATTAAATTGTCGGTCCATTATAGTTGTTATCGTGCTGTACTATTCTCTCCTGAAAGTATAGGCTAATAAACGAGAATCTAAACGGCAGAATGAATGGTTAATGGAACTCCTTTTGATCGAATTAATTGATTCTTTTCTGCCCCATGGCAGTTTTATAAATCCAGATGTGACAGATACTTATACACCTAAATAATTTTATTAGGTCAGACACAAAAGATCAGAAATTCATAGACAATACGTAGCATAGATACATGTAGAAATAATATATACCGCTAATTTGGGGGATGTACTAAGTGGTTCGCGTACAGGAAAGCGAAAAGAAATTATTAAATGCGAGGGTGGGGGCGGAATGTAGAAGATAATTTGTCGCATTAAAACAATTCGGAGTAATTTAATTGGACCTGATCCTCAAATCAAACCCAGGACGCAAATATGGACCAAGCTTTTCACGCACTAAAATGAGACCCGTGTCAGTTTACCTGTACTGGCAAGCCGACGTACGTACACACAAACATACACACACCACATTGCAGAAGTTGCGAAAACAAACAGAAATCCAGTCGGATCATAAACATAATACACAAGCTTTTATTGTTTTGGATCCACCGATTTAAATGCATGTGCACTTCGCTTATAGTCCTATAGGTAACTTACCGTGCTTCCAAATCTATCTTTGGTAACTTTTTAAACAAATCCGCTGCCTGTTTTAGACTACAATTATCGATTTAATCGAACGTATACACACCCTTTGTTGTTCAAAATGTCTTCATTTACACGTCCTTCTGCAGGGGCATCGGGTGGCCGAGTGGTCTTAAGCGCTCGATTTTACCGATCACAGCAATCTCACCTATTTGCGCGTGGGTTCGAGTCTCGGGCTCGGCCAATGTGGGTATCTGAGAAAGCTGCCAACAGCTTCCCATGGATCTATGGTTCTTACCTTGGCTTTCCAGGGTTCTTTCTCCACCAATTACACTGGCCGTCATGTATCTTTCACTGAGAAATGGCATTAACGCATAACAACAACAACAACAAAAGACCTTCTTCAGGTCAAGGGTAGATGGTAGGTTTGAAAGCAAAGGACACCCTCATTGGTGTTAAGTGAATGGACTATACTTTTCTGGTAAGTTGTATTAAACAGGATGGTTTTATTCAGTCGCTGTTGCATGGGGGGGTGGGGGGCAGTGCGGTCCTACCGATTTTTAAAAGTACAAAGTGCACTAGATAGCCAGCTAAAATGATACAATCTGAAAGATGTAGCAACGTCATTTCACTCCATTGCTACACAAAATATGCAACACTTCTTTATCATCCGTTGTTACTTGTGCTGAGATTTCAAAGTTTTCAGGAACGCATGACCGAAAGTAAGTCATCGACAACACAATGTCACAACAAAAGTGCCCATTTTATCTATCGATTAGTGACTTTGCTTGAAGAAAAACTTATTGTCTCATTCAAATAGCGTGAAAGGTTATGTTGGGCCACATTTGCGAGAAATATTTATTTGCGTTCGCAGTAATTGGTTAAGTATGTTTATGAAAAACGAGAGAATCTTTACATAGGCGGCCACGGGGCCCCGAGTGGCCGAGTGGTCTAAAGCGCTCTCCGTTATGGATCACTGCCATTTCATCTCTGTCTGCGTGGGTTCGAGTCTCGGATTCGGCCAATGTGGGTATGTGAGAAAGCTTGCCAGTAGCTTCTGGTGGGTCGGTGGTTCTTTCCAGGGTTTTCCCGGGTTCTTCCTCCACCATTAATACTGACCGCCATCCATGTATAGCCTATAGTGTGCTCAAAAATGGCGTTAAACCCTACAACAACATAGAGCGTAGCGGATTATCGTCCATGGCTTGCGACGATGGCAAAAGTATAACGAACAATCTATAGTTAAGAACCGCTTATGTTAAAGTATAGCTAACAACTGCCACATAAATATTATGGCTGAGTAACAAATAAAGATATATAGCCACAATGCTAGAAATTCGACTGTGGACTAAACAAATCAGAAAATACTTATGGCACAATTATATCAGGCCTAAACTAACGACAAATCTGAGCGGATGAGAAAGTCCTTAATCAGCTCAGACAGACCTGAGCGGATGAGAAAGTCCTTAATCAGCTCAGACAGACCTGAGCGGATGAGAAAGTCCTTAATCAGCTCAGACAAACCTAACTAGTGAGAAAGAGAGTCTTTAGTCAGCTTAGATAAATGTGACTTTTTGAGCAAGTCCTTAGGCAGCTCAGACAAATTTGAACTAATGAAAAATTCCCTAGTCAACTCAGACAAAATGAACCAATGAAAAAGTCCTTAGTCAGTCGGGACAAGCATGAACTAATGATACAGTTCTTTGGTCAACGCAAGCAAACGTGAACCAATGATAAAGTCCGTTGTCAACTCAAACATGAACAAATAACAAAGTCCTTTCGACAACTCAAACAAACCTGAACTAATCAGAAAGTCCTAAGTCCTCTCTGATAAATGCGAACGAATGAGAAAGTGATTGAATCAACTCAGACAAACATGAATTAATCAGAAAGTCCGCAGTCAACTCTGACAAACGTGATCAAATGAAAAATTCCTTAATCAGCTGAATCAAGCATGGACTAAAGAAAGAGTCCTTTGGTAAACTCAGAATAACCTGACCCAATGAGAAAGTAGTTTCGTCAAGTCAGAGAAACCTGAACTAACGAGAAGCTCTTAGTCATCTCAGATAAATGTAAACTAACCAGAAAGTCATTGAGTCAACTCAGACAAACATGAACTAATGAGAAAGACAAACATGAACTAATGAGAAAGTCATTGAGTCAACTCAGACAAACATGAACTATTGAGAAAGTCATTTAGCCAACTTAGACAAATATGAACTAAATGGAACGTCATTTAGTCAACTCAGACAAACATGAACTAATTGAACGTCATTTAGTCAACTCAGATAAACATGAACGAATGAGAAAGTCATCGAGTCACTTGAGACAAACATGAGGTAATGAGAAAGTCATTTAGTCGTTTCAGACAAACATGAACGAACGAGAAAGTCATTTAGTCAACTCAAACATGAACTAATGAGAAAGGCATTTAGTCAACTCGGACAATCATGAACTAATGGAAAGTCATTTAGTCAACTCAGATAAACATGAACGAATGAGAAAGTCATCGAGTCACTTGAGACAAACATGAGGTAATGAGAAAGTCATTTAGTCGTTTCAGACAAACATGAACGAACGAGAAAGTCATTTAGTCAACTCAAACATGAACTAATGAGAAAGGCATTTAGTCAACTCGGACAAACATGAACGAATGAGAAAGTCATTTAGTCAACCCAGACAAACATGAACTAATGAGAAAGTCATTTAGTCAACTCAGACAAATATGAACGAACGAAAAAGTCATTTGGTCCATTCAGACAGACACGAAGAATGAGAATTATACGGGCACAATTAGCTTTAATAAGTCATCAAATGTAAGTTTCCAGGAAGTTTGAACCTTAAAATCCAAAATATTGTTTAGCAACGCCCTGTATGAAAGGATGAAAACGATAATGAATATGAAGGTACAAAAGTGCACTCTGTCAGTTTTACAATTGATGTAATGGAAAACTGTAGGAGAACAATGTGCATATTTGCAACAAAGACCGTTCTTGTCCCACGTATGCTTTGTAACAAGATTTATACTGAACGATAGATCCTATTAAGAGAAGAGTGAACCATATGAAACTTTCAGCTACTTTTTGTTGACTTGTCTAACAAATATATCATTTCCAGATATCCAATATTTACTTTGGCAGCAATAATCCCATTTCTTGTATGCATTGCTTTGTGCACCGTAGCAATCTTCATTATGCATTGCTTTGTGTACCGCAGCAATCTTCATCAGATGGGGCCTTATCTTTTTTCTGGTAGATTACAAGTTTTAGCGGATCTTTGAACATTATTTGGGTCAAAAAGTATATTATCTAACTTTTCCGCTAATTTGTTGAACAGGTAGAACACTTATGGCATGACCCTGGTGACTACCTTCAGTGGATATGACGGGTTTGTTTTAACTTTCTTTCTTTTTTAAATGTCTGACCTGGAATATTTGAATGGTAATGGAATAATGTTCTGTCTCAAGTTTATGTTGTAAATGTTTCTTGGAACACGCATATTTTTTCAAGCTCTATATATGTGTTTGTCCTTCTGGAACCCTGAAAATTCGTTTATAACTTATCATAATATAAACTTTATTTTGTGAGATGTTGTTCACTCTAAATTTGACAGCTATCAGTCCAACACAACTCCTGAACAACGTGTGCATATATTATACAATTGTATAATATTTATATACGATTTTAAAGATGTTATTAGTTTAAACTGAACTACTTTAAATAGTCGTAAGCTAATGTATTTACAGTTTCAACAAGAATTATTTTATGACTGTACCAAGAGATGGATACTAAGTTCGCTTCTATAGTGTATATGAGACTGTATGATCCTCATAGATGTGTATGTTGATAATTTACCTTTACGACTGAATCACCACTCTTTATGTACGTCCTTCGAGATTGTTTGATCTAGCATGTTTGAAATTCACGTTGTACTCATTATGGGGATGCCCACGATATTCGCCGGTTACGTGATTGAGGTCCCTACTTGTGTAGCTCAAACAGAACGTGTTCACAAAAGTGCCGAATACAGATTCAATAAAAAAATATATCTTTTCTATGTCCGCTAAATCCATTTTTGTTTTGTATTTTCGGTTTTAATTCTTAATTCGTAGGTTCTGATACCATGCTTAAACATTTTTTTTATAAAACCTTTGCAGTCATTAACTTTGTAAATGACTGGCTCGTTATGTTTTGTTTTCAGATAAAGGCAAAATTATGAAAGCACGTGTCTAGATGTTTTGACGGTCCAACTTTCAGATGATGCTGACACGCGCTCATGATCGGCAGTTTTAACCTCAACACTTTCATCATCACATGAACACGTGTAACTTTTAATTGGTGACGTTAATTGTTCTAGTTTACAATAAAACTATCACCAGGCATAATGTCAGCAATATTTCCTACATCATATCATAAAGGTTTGCTTTCATTTAATTCGTTTAGGTATTATTAAATAATTACGGGTACACCACCGATTTTCCGGCAATGGATAGTCCGGCACCTGGACATAGGGCACAATTAATTTTACTATATGTTCTCTACATTTGTTTCTCAGTACTGACTTTTCCACTGTGTGACATTCAATACAAATCATATGTTAATCTAAAATACCTTCAAAGATGACTTCACGGTGAAGTTCTCGTCAAAGGTTGACCTGCTCTTTTTTTTAGATGCTGGACTGTCTACATAGCAGCATGTAAACAGAACACAGATTTCACTTCCGGATCATCACCAAGGCCTTATTACTCACTGTGCACTGTCGCCGAAATACACACAGACAACAACACCCTGAGCTCATATTATCCAGAATAAACAGTTACCTTTAAATCCCTACCAAAAATTCATAAATAAAACTCTTCTATCACCGCCAAAATGAGAGAGGAAAAAATGTTCTAAAATTAGACTAGAACTACATTCGTGGGTACTGAACTGGAAGTATTAATTGTGAACCGATTCCACCTCTTTTAGTCCGGACAAAATTACGAGAGGGCACTTGAAATTCTCGACACAGACAAATTAGATCACTGTGCGCGCACTCAGTTGGATTGTTTACACTGCAGTTGTTGGTGGTGGTACTTGTATTTTGTGTGATTCTTTGCTTATTTTACTTACATTTAACCCTAGCTATGGCTTCTAAGAAAAATTAAAGTGTCAGTGGTGGTGTCAAGCGTAAGCACCAGTCAATATCAATACAAGATAAAGTAGAACAATTGAAAAAACTGGACCGTGGTGTTTCCGTGTTAAAGCACGTGACACATATGGTATTGGTTTATCAACTAATTACAACATAAAGAAGCAGAGGGACATAATATTGAAATTCTATTCAGATAGTGATTCCAAGAAGCGAATGAACATAGAAAAACTATGAAAGATGGTAAGAGTACTGAGCATTACCGAATGATGATGGAATGGTTTCGACGACGTCGGAGTGACGGAGTGGACTTGTAGGGCAGGATGGTAATGGAGCAAGCTCAGCTGTTTCACAAAGAACTTAAATTTGAACATGAGTATGACTATAGTGAATGATGGATTTAGGTTCAAGAAGTGTCATGGAATTTCCATGCATAAAGTGTGTGGAGAAAAACCGTCTGCACACCACGATGGAGCTGCCGAGTACGTGGACAAAATTCTGAAGCTTGTAGTTGATGAGCACCTCAGTCCTGAGCAAGTGTATAATGCAGATGAAATTGCATTATATTGGCGATGCGTGACCTCAGTTGATCCGTCAAAACTGTTAATCCAGCAGGGCTTTGGAACCAAGGGTGCCTGAAAATCGGTGGTTTACCTGCAATATGGCCTGATACAAGTCTTGACAGATCTTTCATATCTACATTATGATGTATGTCTCATTCACGATCAACCAGTTCTGTGTGCTCGATTGTCACTCTGAAATTCTCTTAGGCCTAATATATTTGTCTTCCGCTGTTTTGTTAGGCGATAACTTTTGTTTTCAATCTCCTCTTCAAATTTAGTTATGTCCTGTATTTTAATACAAATTCTATAGAACAAAGGAAATTACTTAATGACGGTGTTTTGGAGGCCTCTGCGGATTTTTCCTTGGTGTGTTTAGAACCGACTCGATTATGCAGAAAAAAGCGCCAGTTCACGTCGAAATTTACATTTATGCAAGATGTTTTGCTCTTAATCTATTATTATGGTAACTTCGTATTACAGCTACTGTGTACAGGGCCGCCCTTAAGCTGATTGGACCGATCTGGCCCAATCAGGACTCGCACTCTCAGGGACCCCGGGCATTAGTAATTGTTAAAATAGAGAAAGTAATTTTAAAGCGATGGTAGAAAATTTTAAGTTCAATATCAGTTAAACTTGTTTAAAGGTTTATTTCCAAATGCCGTGATCACGGGGGGGTGGGGGGTGGCGTAAATTCAGTGGGCCCCGCCAAATAAATCCAAATCGGGGCCCGCGTTTGCGAAAGCCATTACTGACTGGTTAATGGGCCACACTTGTAGACTAACGTAGAAGCTCCTTAATTAAATAGAAAACTCACTTTTTGGTCTCCGAGAATGTTTTGTGCAAACTGAATTATTGGGTCGCCGAACCGTGCATTGAATGCTATATCCATTTTGTGTTCGTTCATTATAGCTCCTATGAGCGACATGAAAAACAGCATAACTATCATATATCATTCGGCAATCCTCCGGCGTGTTGTTAAACATATTTAGGAATATATAAAAATTGGGCCGCCCGACAAACTAACATTTGAAAAACTGTACCAATAGTTTTGTCTGAGTTGAGAATACCTCTGCATGATGAAGTTGGCAATGTGTGCAATTTCATGTCAAGTTAAGTTCCTTAAAACAATATGAAAATATATTTTTCTTAGCCGTGGGGTCGGGTTGGGATGGAAAGCTCGAACCAGCATAAGTTTATAATATGTTATGCATTTTTTTTATTGGACTTTAAGCGGGGACATAATCTCCGCCATATATGGCACATATGACTTTTAAGCAGCCAACATACACCTTGATAGTCCATTGTAAGATTAATTTTGCCTCGTTTTCACTTTTTTTTATTAAAAAAACGTTTTGCCCACTACAAATATTATGTAATCTAGACTACGTAATTTATAACAATTTAGCAATTTTTAGGTTATATATGGACAAATGTACAGACGCAGTAAGTCCGTTATGTACCAAGGCAACATCTGTCTGGAACACTGCTCTATTTGCTGTTTTACATAAGTAGTGAAGAAGAAAGGGTACCAGGCTAAAAATTTATAACGAATTCCATACAATATGTTGGATGGACCGCAATATTCTCCTTCAAGACCTTTGGAAACACTGATCTTACAAAATCAGTGACGTCAAGATTTCTGAAAATGCATGACCAAACCTATATTTCTCGGTCTAGAAGCCAGCTTCTGTGCAGACAAAACCCTATGAGACGTATTTGTTTGATCTATATTTGTTTGAAGCAAGTGTTGTCAATTCCGCACCAAATAACCAGCACTGTCAAATGTTCTGATCGTATTTAAAACAAGACAATTATACAGTTCCCTTTCGGAAAAATCAGGAATCTTGGTCACGTCGTCACTCCATTCATCCAGAGTGTCTGGCTTTGGTAACGTTTCGCCAAGAGGTTTTGTGTATTTTCCTATCTCACACGTCTCTTGTTCTCATCGATCGGAGTTCTTTAAAGTAGTTTCTGATTTGATTTCAAGACGCAGCACTCCAAAGCCACGTTCTCTAAACTCAAGTGCACAGTCTGGCACATTCTGTCCGTGTTCTTTAAGAAATATCTTCAGCCTTTTCACAGTATATCTGTTTATATCCTTCACTATCAAATTTTCTTGATCTACATCTTTTTTGATTGAACAATCCGGAAGTGAGCTGTACCGAGAAGCCCTCTGGTGTTTTCATGGGGGAGATAATAACCGTGAAATGGTCTATAGCAGGGGTCTCAAACTCAAACCACCGTGAGGGCCGCATGAGGGGATTTTCAATGGCCCAAGGGCCGCACCACCTTTGTTATCTCTCATGACACCTTGTGACGCCAATCGTTTTGCGGGCCACAGGATACGGCTTGGCGGGCCGCGTGTTTGAGATCCCTACTCTACAGTCTTATAGCGAAACTTGCTCTTACTGAATCTTCGTTGCACTGACTAACATTGGTAAAGAAACTTCTTTGTTTGCATAATGCTGATTTAAGTTGCATAACTTTATCCTCTCTAATTTTGCCCGCTTAAGGGTCATATTTCTCACGGTGCATTGTTTCGTAGTGCCGACGCACGTTATACTCCTTCGGAACAGCTATCGTTTGTTGACAAACGAGACATTGAATTTTATCACTGACCTCAGTGACAAAATATAAATCCTCCCATTTGACTTGAAAAACTCTTTTCGTCCGCGAGTTTTCTTTTTTTCGAAACAGAAGACATTTATACGGGCTTTTATGTTTATAAAAATGCAGCAAAATCAACTTTATAATTCAACATCAACTCGATCACTTTACTAAAACACCGGAACCGGAAGTCTGCATTAAGAGCGACAATTAATAGAAAGACTACGAATAAATAAGTAAGTCAGAGTTTCTTATGGTTAAAATGGCGCTAACGTTAAAGTTCAAAAGGCGGCGAGAGAAAAAGAAATAAATGAATAGTAAATTTTTTGAAAATCCCAAAATGCGTCGCGGGCCGCACAATATACCCTTGTGGGCCGCATGCGGCCCGCGGGCCGCGTGTTTGAGACCCCTGGTCTATAGGAACCCCAAGCAATCAAGACCCTCCCCCCAGCTGTAATTGTTATGTGTTTCAAGTTTTGCATGATAAGAGTCTTGAGCCACGTGCTTTTAATTGTAAACGCGCATTAATACGAATCTGTTAATGAACGCATGGAGTGCCCAGTCGACTCTACGCATTGGAAAATAGAAACATAATTTTTTTCATATTATATCTGTATCATCACATTTAATCGATGAATGTCATATGAAAATAAAAGAAGCAGTTAATGTATTTTATAATGATACCTTTAACTTTCATCAGTTTTATTTTGGAGAGAAAAAAATGTATATGGTAGGTATCGCTACTATACAGTACAATACTGCGTACAGTTCGAAAGTGTGTAGTGATGAAGGAGAGTTCTAATTCATGATTTTCTTGTAAATTTATCGTTTCCGTCCTGGAAATATGACCAGAGTTTCTATTACTAGTACAATGATACGCTACATCAGAGTTGCCAGATACGGTTTTTTTTTCCGCCCAATTGGGCTCCTTTCGAAATTTGGTTGTGTTAGAAATTTTGAGATTGCGGGTTGCGGTTTTTTGGGCTGGTTTCTGATTTGTGTCGCCGTAATTTGGGCTGCATCAAATTGCTATTAAATTCTCCGCATTCAATTTCAAATTTGCGCTAGTGACGATAATATCTAAAAAATCTTAATGAATCCATTATTCTGGATGTATCTCCATAGATGTTATCTCACATACTTAAATCTTTTTTAAAATTCCTGAACCGGAAGAACGAAGCGCGCTTCTAATTCCAACCACATTTCCTTCGTGGGGGGTTGGGGGGGGGGCAATAATAGCGTTTGATCTAGAGAACAGGTCTAACCATTTACCTTTAGCAGCGATCAACTTTGGCATTGAATTCAACTTGTTGCTGCACGACTCCAAAATTGAGTACTCTTTGGCAGACCAAATAAGAGAGCGCTGTCGTCATTATCTGTTGGAACTACTAAGGGAACTGCGTCAGAGACTGCCGGCAAATGTTGAGCAGCTTGAATCTGTGGCTGATCTCTCACCTTCTGTCGTCCTTGGAGCACAGAAGCCGCAGTTGTCTAAGTTGTCCTTTTTACCTCTGTACAAGGGAAATTTGGGAGACCTGGAGCAGCAGTGGATGCGAATAAGTTTAATCTCTTGGCCACACTATAGTGATAACGAAGTTGAGCAGTTTTGGATAAATGTAGCAAATCATACGGACGCTTGCGGAGTTTTTGACTTTCTACAACTGGGACATTTCGCCTTATGTGTGTTGGCGCTGCCTTACAGTAATGCAGCCGTCGAAAGAACTTTCTCTCAAATGAATCTGATTAAAACGAAAGTAAGAAACAGGATGGGGCAAGGCATGATGGAAGCTTTGTTACGCATTCGAGGCTATATGAAGAGCAACGGGATCTGTTGCAACGGATTTGTCCCATCTACAGCAATGCTGAGTAATTTCAATTCAAAAATGTATGCGACAACTGAATCTGCTGATCACGACGAGGACGTTTTACCTGAGGAATACTTTGAAGTTACAGATGAATAAATGTTTGTAGTGATACTTAATGTATGGCATTTGGTTCTTATTTACTCTTCAGATTTTAATATATAAATTTGGCAGCTTTTGGGCTGTTTTTTAAAGGTACACGTACAGAAATTGAAAAAAGTATCTGGCAACCCTGCGCTACATGGAAATCTTACGGAATAGCGCGTGGACTGATGAACGAACCACTCTGATTGGCAAGTGCAGGAATTTTCATTTGCTTACAGTGTCTGATTCAAATGGGGCTGATTGGGCGGGGGGGTTGGGGGTTGGGTTGAAGAACACACTATGGCATAACACATTTATGGTTGTCGTCTTTGCAGTATCTCATGCGAGAGTTTTTATTTTTGTAGGCAATGATGCGCAGAGTGTATGTTTGGAATAATGTCTTCTGTTATAGTTCGTTCCGCACAGCATTGCGAATTTTATTCCATCTGTAGCTCAGTAAATTTTCAGGTCAGCATCATTAAATGTAGCTAAAAGTATCTAATTCGTTGCACACGGAAGTACTTAAACTAACTAGGTACTTTTAGATACATTTACGGACGTTGACCTGAAATTTTACAAAGTTACAGACTGGGTAAAATTCACCATGCTCTTCATACCATAATACCAAATACTCGACTTCGTGTGCGTGTGTGTGTCTGTCTCATTCAACATGTTTTGTAAGGTGTGTTATCAAAGCTGGAGAGATGTTAATTGCATTATGGGTAATTTATTTTTCTTATTTAACTGTTGTTGCTGTTGTTTGGTTTTATAACAACTCCGTCAGGCACGTAGAAAACAAACACGTGCACGGGTTTCCTCCTTTTGATTCCAGGGTTATATAACGTTTTTGAGTCCAAAGATAGGGACGACTAGAAAAGAAAACATAACATTTAGAGTATGATTAAGGTTTTAACCTACCAAACTAAATGAATGTTGGAAAGATTGTTCAATAAATCGTATTTGGTGTATGAACAGTAACGTTACAAATAGTCAAATACGAGTCTCAGATGGGATTATGCTCGAGAGAATCTGAATTATGTCTTTAGCTTGTACTATCTCTCATCAATATTTACCTTTTAAAAGCAAATACACTGCCTTCATTTCAATAGTAGTATCCTGCTCTCTCGCCGACCGTGACTCAATATGTATGTGCAAAACCAGAGACGCGTTCAAACGCATAACATTAAAGACAAGAATAGAAACTGATTATATTTACCTGGCTGTTTATATCAAGTATAAATTTTAATTTCTCTTTTTCAAAGTTATTCGTGAAATTCGACTCAATCATAACGTGCGGATTCTTACATCAAACAAGCTTTGAAAAACAACATGTTAGGCTTAAAGTGAAATTTGAAAGTACCAACGTAGGTCCTAGCTTAGATTAAATACACATGACAAATCTTTTCGTACAGCGTTTTAATATTGCTAACGCCATATCTAGTGGAATATAATGGAGTTTACGCCATCAACAAATGGCCTCGTACACGCAATACCACGGCCTGCCGAGTTTAAAGTCTTTGGGAAACATTTCCAGAAATCCTGCAAGACGTGGCAAATACAATATCTGGTTCGATAATTCTAGCATGCACAGAGTTTGAGAAATAAACTAATTTCTTCTCAGCAAGTTTCATGATTAAAGTTATATCAGTATGGAAACATGGTGTGACAAGCCTGTAGTCATAAGATCATAAGCTAAGGTGAAAGCAACTATCAAAGTGTAAAATGAAGGCCACATCAACTTTCTTTTGTTACAAGGGCAGGGCGTGGTACTAACGGCTGTAAACCATTGTCTACTTTTGACTTTTCTAGTATGAATAGGTTTTGTTGTTGTTGTGGGCATAACGCCATTTGTCAGCACATGAGACATGGCAGCCAGTATATCTGATGGAGGAAAAGCACGGGAAGAATCACCGATCAACGGGAAGCTACTGACAAGCTATCCCAATAATTATCTTGGCCGAACCCAGAGGTGAGACCTGTGAAGGCGAGCACTTTAGACCACTCGGTCACACGGAGCCCATATAGAGCTTGACCAGTCCTAACACTAACCTGTTAATGCGCAAAGCTTGGCAGCTGCTAGTACCATTTACATAAGTCTTTGGTATGACTCGGCCGGGGTTCGAACCTGCTACCTTCCGCATCCGAGGCGGACACTATAATCAATTAGGCTACCGGAGCGGTGCGGAGGAAGAAATGCAATCTTTAAATAAATCAGCAACGTGTCTGGTAATCAGGCAAACTAATTTTGACACAATCCCTATAAATAAATATACATGAGAGAACACGCACAAAGGTCTCCACACCCCGACTGAGCTGGATACGACGAAATATTTTGTAGCGAGTACACCGCAGTATTTTTAAACATACCGAGATACGTACGACAGAATTTCGCGATTATATTGGGGACCAACAATTTAGTTTTCTCGGGCAGAGGGCCTGTGATTGCTTTGTTAATTTCCGGCTCTCGAACAGCTGGAAAATATCTTGTTCTGTTTCATGTCAAAATAACACCATATTATATTCATTAAATTATCTGACACAAAATTAATTATCTTGAGAAAAAGAAATCAAATGTCTCAGTTGGAACTAAAATCGCAGCCCGTTCCGACAATTAAATGGTCAGTACATTATATAGTACTTGAATTTGCTATATGTATACTAATCGTGGTTTAAGTTGTGATCTGTAAACTTAACTAAAGTGGAATGATAAAGCTTACATTATAGCCGGCACCATGTACAAGACATTGTGGTGACATCTGAGAGCTTGCATATAACAATGGAAAATTTTGACATAGCATACAGTTTACTGGCTACATTACTGATTTAATAGGTAGGGAAACTTTGAGTGGGATGCTGATATCCGGGCAAGATAATCATCAGAGAGGGCAACAAAACTTAAAACACACGAATCATAAAACAAGGAAATAATTGGTTGACTGAGCAAGTTACGTAAAATTCAAACTTAATACAACTGCTCTCAAGAAAATTTTATAATGATTGGCGGTTTTACAAAGGGAAACATTTACTTAACAGATTAATATACGCTTGTAAATAACCAAAAACAATGACATTTTATTTTCTTTCTTTTTTTCTTCGAATTTTTCTCCATTCGACTGCCATATTGATGTACGTAACACTTGTCAAAAATATAATTAAAAGTTCATAAATATAACTATGTCTGTAATATTCGAATTAAATTTGACAAAATTTTGTAAAAGAAATAATTTGCAATTATTTTGTTATGAAAAATTAAAACGTGTTTTTAATATTAAATTCTAGCAAGATTACTTGGTAATTTCCGTATCGGTACTACCGCTCTCTTCTACAATATAGCATTCATCTATTCAAACAATAGTAGTTACTGACGTTTTGGTTTAGTAACCTACAGTGTACAAGCTGCGTTTTTGTTCAAAACCAAAGTGCTTACTTAATTATTAACATCCTATCGGCGACTAGGTAAAACAGATATTGTTTATACAATCGCTGGTTAAAACATGGTCACCATACTTAGTTTTCCACGTACATGTTCACGTGATCAATTGATAACTTTAATATACCACTAGATAACCAATTGATAACTTTAATAAGCCACTAGAATTTGACCAGAGACTGATACACTAACACACCTCAAAATTTGCGTAGGTGAATCTGTATTATCACATAGAAGGTATAGTTTTCCTACAGTATGTGTAGTTTCATATTTGTGATATTATTATATGCTCATTTTTGTCTCCGTTAACTTTACATTGTCAGAATCGTTCAGTATTTTAAGATATTGCACACCTTCATATTGCATTCACGTGCATAAAGGAACTACTTTCTATTGTAAACAAACAATGGACGCAGACGCCAGCACTTTTGATTTGTAAACAAATCATGTACACTCGCGTAGTAGGCGTTTTACGTTGTGGGTGTTTAAATTTGTTTTTGAATGAAGTAAGGCAACTGTTTCGTGGACTACCACATACTAGTTGCTTTGGCACATTCCGCGTTAACTTTTTGATACAATGTTTCGGATTTAGGCTAGCTATACAAGAGACGTAAGAAAGGGTCCTTACAAATAACATACAAGTGTCAAGACATAAACTGTCTTCTTCTTTTTTTTTTTTTTTATTAACCCCGTAATAGGTTGACCATTGGGTCGGGGAACCATCCCAGGACCACCTTACAATCAAACATTTCTGTTTATCAGATAATCTAGGGATAATAAATATAATCTACAGAGAAAGTAAAAAAGAAAACACACACACACACACACGCATATACACATGCATATGGCACACAATCTAGGTGACATGGCCTTTGTGATATTACAATATTTTGTTCCTGTTTACCATCAAGTCAGAGACAAGTTAAATGTTCATTGTTGAGGTCCATTTTTGAAGAAATTGGTCCTCTTTTTTATTTACCTTAGCAGTGTATTTTTCAATGTTCTTATGCATTGCAACTATTGCAAAAATAGAAGGATTTTTTTTTTATATTGAATCTGCAAGTATAAATATAATATTTTGCCAAAATAAGCAGAAAATTACCCAAACTGTCCAGTTGTTCACTTCCTAAAAATGTTTCTTTTTTGGACAGAAGTACAATATTTGGGCAAAAAGGTGCAAAAACTTCAATAAAACGGTACCAAAACTGTGAAGTAATACTGCAGTCATAAAAGAGATGCTCAATACTTTCAGTTTCACTCTTACAGAAAGTACATTTGTTGTCATAAAATATGTTAATTCTTTAAAGAAAATCATTAGTAGCGATTATTCTATGGATTAATTTAAAGTTAAAAGAGATCAACTTGGTGTCCTTGGTACAGCATTTTGCCCGGCTATATATATCAGACCACTCCTCACTACTTATATTTTCATTAAATACTTGCATCCAAGTTTCTTGCTTCGCAGTGTGTTGCATTTTAGTTTCCTGTAAAAGATCTTTGTAAACAAACTTGAGTGAATCTTGTTTTCGCAAGTTCGTTATTTTATCCTCCTGCTTATCAAAATTATTATGTACTAGGTGGTTTTTTATGGCATCTTTCCATGCTTTAGGAATTCTGGATATTAAGGAGAAGTATTTCAAGAAATCATCGCTTCCAGTTTTTTGTTTTATTATCTCAAAAGGTATTAAATTACCGTGATCATCTACTAGATCGTTCAGAATTTCAAAACCAGCTTCTGTCCAGGATTTGTAATGATAAATCATTTTAGGGGGGACAAAATTTAAAATACTCATGGATAGATACTCGTTAGGACTTTGCGGTTCTTCTTTCCATTTAGATACTGCCAAAATTACATCTCTCCAAAAACTGTTTTTAATGAACTTACTAAATTCTTCTAATTTCCTTCTCCCTAAATTCCAAATATCCTTTTTATTTCTGAGTATAGTTGTATTGACTAAGTTCTGCCACGTTCCATTTTCCTTTTCCAGCAATCTTTTAACCCATCTTATCTTAATATACCTAATGAATGAAAATATGTGTATCATGTTTAGTCCTCCCTCGTTTTCTGGGGAAACTAGTATATCACGTTTTATTCTCTCTACTTTTCCACCCCATACAAATTTAAATAACGTGCGATTTAGTTCTGCTTCAACTTTTGCTGATGGGTTAGGAAGTACTGAAAAAAGATGTATGAATATGGGCAGAACAAAAGTCTTTACAACAATTACTTTACCAACTATTGACAGATGTCTTTGACTCCAGCTTGCCAGTATTCGTTTTGCCTTTGTTAGTTTCTTCATATAATTAATTTCCACCATCTGTTGTAAATCTGGAGAAAATTCTATGCCAAGGAGTGTAAAGTTAGAAGAGGACCAAATTAGGCCCATTTCGGGACATATTCTTTCATTAGAAAATTTCCTGTTTCCAATCCAAATAGCTTTTGTTTTTGTTATGTTACATTTAAGTCCCGATAATAGAGAGAAACCTTGCAAGATATTCATAGTTGCTTCAAGAGAAAAACTAGATCCATCAAGAAGAATAAAAGCGTCATCGGCATACTGACCCAATTTATATTCACTGGCATCAAAGATTACTCCCCGTACATCCGCGTTTTGCTTTAAAGTTATAGCTAAAATCTCAACCCCAATGATAAACAAATAAGGTGCAAGGGGATCTCCTTGACGACATTCTCTTTCAAGTCTAAAAAAAGATGACATATGTCCATTATTTATAACACAACTATCAGAGTCATTACAAAACAGTTTAAACCACTTACAAACGGAATCACCAAAATTAAAAGACTGTAGAGCTTCTTCCACAAAGATCCAGTTAATTGAGTCAAAGGCTTTTTCGAAATCTATTAATAATAATAAACCATATCTGTTTTCATTCTCAAGTTGGTCCATGATATCATATAATAGTCTGGTGTTTTCTCCAATGAATCTACCCTTCATATATCCTTTCTGAGTATCGCTGATTATTGATGGAAGAACCTTTTTAATCCTAGCTGCAATTGCTCCCGAAGCAATCTTATAATCAGTATTTAAAAGTAATATATATAGGTCTCCAGTTTTTAAAATATCTTCTGTCTTTTTCCTCCTTTGGTAGACATGTGATGACTCCTTGAGTCTGAAAATCTGAAAGTTTTCCTACAGTATATCCGTAATTTATTGATCTACATATAAATCCCCCCAGAGACTTCCAAAAGAATTTATAGAACTCTACAGTGAATCCATCCGAGCCAGGACTTTTTCCATTTTCCATCCGTTTTAGAGACATACCGAATTCATTAATTGTAAACAGACCTTCGCATGATTCTCTTTCCTCTCGACTAAGTTTAATATTGTGATTAAAAATTCTATTTCGAGTTTCTTGAGTAGCCTCGTCATCAAGCTGAGCAATTCTACTTTTGAACAATTCCATATAAAACTGTTTTTGTGCTTCTAAAAATCTATTTGGTCAGATATATTTGTCCCATCATCTAAAATAATTTCCTTTATTGTCCTATTAACATAGTTTCTTTTTTCAAGATTTAAAAAGTACTTTGTGCTTTTTTCCCCAAATTCATACCATCTAGCTTTAGATCTTAATATAACACCTTCTATGTATTTTTTCCTAGATTCCTCTAATTCTGCTTTTTTTCTCTCTAAATTTTCCAGAATTTCCCCATTTATGTTATTCGACAGTCCCCCCCCCCCAATTTCTATTATTTCCTGCTCAATTTTCTTTAATTTTTCCCGTTTCTCTTTTGATTTCCTGATAGAATAACATATAGTTTCAGATCTTATTTTCATTTTCAAAATTTCAAAGAACATTTGGTCGTTACAGGAAAGAGAAACATGGAGAGAGTCATCTTTATTTCCCCCTACATAATATTCATTTACAGTGTCAGTTATACACTTTTTGACCAAATCAGTATACTCAATGTTCCTCAACAGTTGGGTATTAAATTTCCAATATCCTTTTCCCCTTGGAAACGTTGAAAACGCCACATTCAAAACAATAGCTGAATGATCAGTCTTGTACCCTGGTAAGATACATGCATCAGCTGTATTCATATGAATGTCATCCGATACAAGAAAGTAATCTAGTCTACTTTGTTTCAAGGGAGATTTTTGCCTCCAGGTATACGTCTTTAAGTCTTGGTTGGAATTTCGCCAGGGATCAATTAATTCCAATTCGTTTTTCAGGTCTTGAATCGCTGCCCTACACTGTTGGTGTTTGTCATGTAAAATATTATAAGTATCCAAATCTAAGTCTTAAACAGTATTCCAGTCTCCGCACATTATAATTGATGAGTTCTCAAACAATAAAGTCTCCTACTTTAACTTTCTAAAAAAGCTAGGATTATCATCATTATAACCATACAAATTCACGAGGGTTATTCTGTTGCCATTAATTGTAATATCTAAAAT
Organism: Sinohyriopsis cumingii; assembly: GCA_028554795.2. NCBI lineage: Eukaryota > Metazoa > Mollusca > Bivalvia > Unionida > Unionidae > Sinohyriopsis > Sinohyriopsis cumingii. The sequence goes on along the minus strand of CM068832.1, from coordinate 21,760,328 downwards.
AATAAATCTCGCTTGACTGTCACATCTTTCTCTATGAATTATAAATTCAAAAGTATTTCTAAAAAATATTGCAACCCCAGCACTCTTACTAAAGCAGTGGCTAAATATACATTTGTATCCCCATTCAGCTGCCCAATATATTTCATCGTTCTTTGTACTATGAGTTTCTTGCAAGCATATTATAGATACATTCTTTTGTTTTACCCAGTGGAAGATATCCCTTCGTTTTAAGACTGAACCTTGCAGGCCTCTAACATTAATAGATATAATTTTTATGTTATTATCCATGAAAACAGCAGAAATTTTACACATACATATTCTTGTTCAGGAATGTATGAAGTAATTATCACCTTGAGTTTATCATATGCATGGCTTTCACACTCACACTCACACAGAATACAAACATCCATAATAAAATCATCCATGGTGTTACAGTAAATGCTGTAGCTTTGGCTGCGTTTAACATTGATACAGCATACTATGGACAACAAGTGAAACAACTCCATTTGCGATAACTCTTATGCACCTCTGACAGACCTTTCCGGAGCTAAGACAGTTTTGTAAACCAAACGGCACAGATTAAAAAGAATATAAATTACAACTTAATGAATGAAAGAAGGGGTAAAAGGGAAGAGAAAGAAAGGGTGAAAGAGCGCATACATGGAAGTGGTGGGTGACTGAATGTATAAGCAAAAAATGTGAGACTGAGAGATTTATCGTGGAAGAGTAATGTTGAGAAAAGTGAGTAAACAACTGAGTAAATGTGTATATGAGAGTATAAGAGTGAAAGATGATTTATAAACTAGTGAGAGAATTTATTAGGGAGAGATATAACAGTGGACAAGCGAATAAACAAACATATTAATTAAGGATAAAATTGGTGAGGGAAAGAAATGTCTTATAAACAAAATATTAAAACAAATTAGAGTAGAAAAAGGAGTATAAAAACGAAAGTTCACATACCTATTCGGTCAATTTCATCATAAATGTCAAATTTTATCCTTTTTCCTGATTTGGTTTTACCATACACAGATCCATTAAAGTACCATGCACTGTCAATTTCTTGATGCCTAGATAATTTATTGATAAGTTCAGTATTCAGCCTGGTTACATCCTCTACCAGTCTAATTCCTTTGTACTGCAGAAAATCCTTCCGCTTCTTGATAATTGGAAGTTTACAATCCAGACTCCAAAATTTGACAATCACTGGCCTTGGTTGTCCCTGTCGACCTGGAATCCTATGCACAGCCACTATGTCCCTGTTATCTAAATTAATTTTTGTAACTTCCTTCACCAATTTCGGAATTCTCTCTCTCAGATTTTCATTTTCCTCCTCCTCCAGCCCTAAAGCTTTTATGTTCAGCTTCCTTGAATATTGTTCGAATTGGTTTGAAGCTGCACTTGCTTGCTCTGATCTCCTCTCATAATCTTTCATATCAATCCTCATTTCATCATTTTCCTTCTTTGCTTCCTGTAATTTTTCTAGTAATTGGTGGTTTTCAAATTCCAGTGAATCCACCCTATCCATCAACTCTCCTGTCCTCTCCTTTACTACCCTTTCACTTTCTGCTACTATCTCCTTTCTCAGAGCTTCCTTCACATTCTCTAACAATTTCCTCACAATAGTTGTAACAATTTCTGTTAGGTCATCTTTTTTCACCAAGTCAGCAATAGCAGATGTAAAATCTGCTTTTGAAATGCTCCCTCTGAGAATTTGCTTTATTTCATCCAAGTCCAGCTGAATTGTACTCAAGGTTGATTCACTCATACTTGTGTCAGATGTCTCCATTAGGGTGCCACTTTGTAATCTGGTTTTTATTTGTTGCTTGCCTTGATCTTTCTTTCCACTCATACTTGTCGATAATCTTGTTTGGACTAATTTTTTCTCACTACTCAGTTGTGACACTGACATTTATTACTCACCATGTGCCAAACAATTCTTACAATTGAAGGCAAACTACACTGAAGTAAGTAAATGAGTCAAACAGATCAGGTAGGGAATGTCTCAAAACTGCACCACTAAACTTCCATCTCTATTCCATCATATTTGAATTTTGAGTGGAAAAACACATTTTTTTCCAAATTGATTAAGATCTACCAATAATGTTGTATATCCTGCATTCCTTGAATATTCACACATAATCCCAACAAGTATGAACCATTTCACTGTAAAAATAACCACTTTTAACTGCCAAAATCTACACAGCCCACTTTACTAGCTTCCACCTATAGCCGCCATTACTGAACCCCTAAACTGTCTTCTTTAGCTGGTGATAAGAATGGCAAAATATATACCTACAGTTTTACATCCTGAATTTCCTCAAAATGTGCTTTCTTAGTTCTGCAAATCCGAATTACATGAACCATGTTATAGGTTCTCAATCTTGATTACACATTTCGAAATTATACTGTAATTTCGAAGTGCAATTACATCCTCCTTACTGCACTCAAAATGAAATAAGCATTAAATTCCATAGCGCCTTTTTGATAATTGCAATTGAAAGACTTCATATTTTCACCACATGATGATTTCAAACATTCAATGACAGAAACAGAAACACATATGCAGATGTCAACACGCTTTTCCCTCGCTTCTTCAATCAGATGTATTTCATGTGGAACTGTCACATATAAATCCAGTCCATAATCACGAAATTTCGTAGAATCGAAAAAATAAATAAATACAAAAATCTATTAATTCCAGATCAAATGGAAAAGTTGTTGCAATGCGCATTCATTCACAATATGACTCCAAATTTCAATTTTAACTAGATACGCCATTTTCTTTCGAAAGTTATGTCGAGCGCGCGACTAAGTTCAAATTTATCTGGGCGGAGTTATGTGCGCAGTAATAATGTTGATATTGTGTAACGATGAATCTGCGCTTGTGTATTTAGTTTGGAATACGGCATACATTCAGTTATTTTGTTTCTAGTTGTGTATTTTGTTAATTAAGTATTAGGTTGAATTAAAAAAGTTTTAGCATATAATAAAAAGGTTACTGTATTTGTATGGGAAACTGTGAACTCGTTGTGTCGGATGAATATACCGCACTACCAAGGTCGTTCAGTATTTTGCATCCGAAAAAACTAGTTCATAATTTTCCCATACAAATGCAGTAACCTATAATTATTATATGCTCATTTTTCCCCCGTTAACTTTACATGGTCAGAATCGTTCAATATTACCCGATACTGAACTCGCGCGACAATACACATATAACATTCACGTGCATAAAGGAACTACTTTCTATTGTAAACAAACAATGGACGCAGACGCCAGCACTTTTGATTTTGTACGCAAATCATGTACACTCGCGTAAGAGGCTCTTTACGTTGTGGTTATTTAAATTTGTTTCTGAATGAACTAAAACAGATGCTTCGTGGACTGCCCCATACCAGCTGCTTTGGCACATTCCGCGTTGATACAATGTTACGGATTTAGCCTAGCTACATTATATAACAGACGCAAGATAATGTCCTTACAAAGAACATACAAGTGACAAGTCATATACTGTCTTCTTTAGCTGGTGATAAGAATGGCGGCATATGGTCAGAGTACCGCCGAAATGCCCACTGTGTAAGAAATCCACTTTTAGTAAAACTCATACCATGTTATACTGCGAAAACAGAAAGACCAAACGACAAAAATTAATAAATGAAATTAAAAGTAAAGATACCTACAGGACACAAAACATACTATATTTAGACGGAAACTTCGACAAGATAACGTTATACCAGATTACAAATTACATAACTGACACTATGACAGCATGTGGGCAGGTTATAAAAATTGGACGAGACTAAACTGAAAGACTCTCTACTAAGCATTTATCTTACAAGAATAAATTTAAAGAAAGGGAAGGACAGGGATCTATATGGAGCAAGTACTATCGATGACGCCATGGGGCTATACCACAAGGCGCCACGCGAAGTGAGCAAGGCCCATGGAAGAGACTGGAAAACACTCCATATAGAAAATTGCATTCAACACAAAGGAACCCAAACACACACACATATACATAAACACAAGCATACACAAATACAAAATATTTATTTAACCCCTTCTATAGGATTCTCCTCTCTTCTTCTCACAAATCTCACTTTTATTTCCTCTTATATATATATATATATATATATATATATATATATATATATATATATATATATATATATATATATATATATATATTATTTTGGAACTTTGGCAACTAAATAAATTAAAGATAACCTGCTCGAGATGGGAGAAGTACATTTAAATAAAAACAGTATGGACCCCACTTCGAGCACAGTTAATCTCATGGAAAAGAAAGCGACAGCGAACACAAAAGAGCACACATATAAACCACTAGGGTTTTAATTTATATAACAGTACATCGCTGACTCGCCAAAATTAAAAATTGCTACAAATCTCCTATTGAGATCATTACTCATAGGAAAAGATAGGACAACTGGGTACTGAAATTTGATCAATATTTTGCTGTCCCAACATAAACACATATATAGCAATCATGCCATATAGTATACACATATAGCACACATGTGACATAGGGTGACCCCTAGCAAAGGTCAGCTTTAACGAACTAGGGAAGGAACTCCGAGGAGGTGATATAAACCACTCTCGGATGAACTTCCCTATAGATACACTAGGGACTTTTTAGAAATACCCCAACAAATTTCTAAATTTAAAAATATTTCATTTCAAAATTCTTTTTATAAAAATAACACATACAACACACCTTTGGGGGGAAACAATAACACATAAACAATTTTCACTTCTTTGGCTAGGTGTGTGTGCGTGTGTGTGTGTGTGGGGCATCTGGCTGGTGCCCCCCCCCCCCCAAAAAAAAGTGATAAGAATGGCAAAATAAAATATACTTACAGTTTTACATCCTGAATTTCCTCAAAATGTATTTTCTTAATTCTGCAAATCCGAATTGCATGGGCCATGTCATAGGTTTTCAATCTGGATTACACATTTCGAAACTGTGCTGTAATTTCGATAAGTGCAACTGCATCCTCCTTACTGCACTCAAAATGAAATAAGCATTAAATTCCATAGCGTCTTTTTGATAATTGCAATTGAAAGACTTCATATTTTTCCCACATTATGATTTCGGACATTCAATGACAGAAACAGAAACACATTTGCAGATGTCAACACGCTTTTCCCTAGCATATTAAATTTCATGTATTTCATGTGAAATCGTCACATACAAATCCAGTCAATAATCACGAAATTTCCTATAGTCGAGAAAAATACCAAAATCTATTCATTCCACATCAAATGGAAAAGTTGTTGCAATGCACATTCATTCACAATATGACTCCAAATTTCAATTTTAACTAGATACGCCATTTTCTTTCGAAAGTTATGTCGAGCGCGCGACTAAGTTCAAATTTATCTGGGCGGAGTTATGTGCGCAGTAATAATGTTGACTTGTGTAATGATGAATATGCGCTTGTGTATTTAGTTTGGAATGCGGCATACATTCATTTACGTTGTTTCTTGTAGTGTATTGTGTTTATATACTTAAACCTTAGGTAGAATAAAAAAAATGAGCATATAATAAAAAGGTTACTGCCTTTGTATGGGAAAATATGAACTCGTTTTGTCGGAAGGATACATTTCACTCCTAAGGTCGTGAAGTATTCCATCCCAAAACTCGTTCCTATTTTCCAATACAAATGCAGTAACCTATAATTACCACACGTTAATATATCACTTTATGTGATTCTGATGGTCCAAATAAGCCCATGAAATTATTGTGCAGTATTCTCTTTACTGATTGGCTGGGATCGTGGGAAAACATTTTTAACCCCGCCTTCTGGAATGTTCGGTCTTGAATGAACATTTTTGGCGGCCATTTTTGAACTCGACTCGCGAAAGGAAATTGAGGAAAATTATCTAGGCTGTCTGAATATGGATATGTTACCCACACAGGGGTTTGTTATGTCATGTATAACAATATCATAATGAGAAACAATGGCGTAAAACTGCGAGAAAAGAACAACAATAAGAAGTAAAACTAAAGGTATTTTTATTTGATGGCGGGATAGGGGAAGGGAGCGGTATATTCGTAACATATAGAATCCACCGTATATACAAGCGTGCTTTAAATGTAAACGTACAGAAGTAAATAAACTCACCTCTTTTCATAAAAGAATTTGGACATAAATGGGTCTCCTAAGTGACAGAACTTTATCCAACCACCAGCATCTTTACGCAGTATATATGGGATGCAAATCCAACTAAAAAAGAAATTTGTTTACGTCTTCTGTACAGTCTATTGTTCCAGTCAAATACTGCAAATATCCGGTCACAAATGTATTGCAGTAAATGTGGGAATTTCCGCATCCAGTAATCCTATTTCACATTAAAAATTGCAACAATGTAATGTTTAGTTCTGAAAGTGACAATTTAGGGTAAACATGTTTTCTAGGCCTACTGTTTACCGTATCAAACAATATGGCATCATATCGCAGTGAGCATTCTGTTTTGAAAAAATGATTTTGCCGTTATAAAATGTTATGTTTATTCAGATGGAAGCTTTTTCTTTGATGTATAGTTTGTAAAAAAAAAAAAAGTACAATCTACTTTTACTAGTTAAACCTTTTTTGAGACTATATTTTATGCACAACAAATGAAAGGTGCACCGTCTGTCAGAATGAACGAAATTATTCGTTCTTCTTTCTATCTAAATAATTTTCACTGAAATGAAAGCTATGTGATAAAAAGAATCTCAAATGGGTAATGTTTTAATATTAAATTTATGAAACTCGTTGAATACTGTCCAGCTTTTGCTCGCCAAGGCTCACAAAAGCTGGATATTATTCAACTCGTTTCATAAAATTGATATTAAATCGTTACCCATTCGTTATCCTCTATTTATCCGACTGACTGTATTTTCAATTGATTTTTCGAATTTCCTTTTTTTTAAACAGATTATTTCCGGATTATAAATACAAGTTTTAAAGTAATTTTACACTTTGATCACCGATTTTGATTTCCGGATCCGGAACGCGGATTTCTTGATTAACGGAGCAAATAAACGTTTAGAAATTCCGTTCCCGTTGAATTATGTCCGGATAAACGGAGTCCGGATTAACGAGGCTCCACTGTATATCAGTAATATTCGAGTTAAAGTTGACAAATAACATTTTGTAAAAAAATAATTTGCAATTATTTTGTTATGAAAAATTAAAACGCGCTTTTAATATTAAATTTTAGCAAGATTACTCGGGAATTTCCGTATCGGTCATACCGCTCACTTCTACAATACAGCATTCATCTGTTCAAACAAAAGTGGTTACTGACGTTATGGTTTAATAACCTCTACTGTACAAGCTACGTTTTAGATCAAAGCTAATTCTGGATCTTTTGGATTTCGTCATTTTTTGGTGACGCGTAAAATCCAACAGAGCCAAAGGAACAAACCTTTTATAAAGTATGCAACTTCTCTTATAACTTACCCAACCCGTTCTTAATTTTCATATATTTACGATATTTCTTGCCTGAACCAAATTCTTGCATTGCGGAAGTAAAATAAGCGAAACACATTTTACAACTTCAGTAGTTCTCATAGTTGCAAGCCAAATCATTAGATGTACAATTGATTAGGATTAATATTATGCACTGGAAAATCGTTATACTGCAGGAGTTTACATGGGCCTACAACATGAGCGTCATCCCGTAAAAAAACACTCTTGCCAACGTGTTTATCTCCTCCCCGGGACAATACTCGCATGTATATAGAAACTTTTATAGCTATCGGGTACGTATACCTGTGTAATTGGTTTCTCATTCATGGGACTGTATTGAGAACAAAGAAAATATGCCGTATACATGAGGCCCCAGGTGTATATTAAGGATAACGCTCCCTAGATAATATAAATAAAATCATTTGTTTATTCTATCTCTAAAATGTTGTAAGTTCGTGATGCATCGTTTCTCATCTGTGTTTGTAACCTGCCCTGTTGTACGTCAAGTGTCTAGTTTACCTTTTACAAATAAATGTACCTTTTCTGCCAAACAGGTTTTACTATGCTCCTTTAATTGAGAGTTTTGTAATTAAATAATACAGCAGTTCCATAACTCCTTTTCTTTATAAGATATTTTGCAGTAAAATACGCACCCACCATATGAAGCCTGACGACGTCACCAAAATGCTCGTAACACATTATATTACTATCCGTGGACCAGGTATGGATTAATCCGGATGTGGGGTGGGGCGGGGATCTTAAAGATCTGCAAATTTGCCATGAAAGCAACTTTAAACTGTCCTTTACGTGTGTATACTTATTATAGCTAGACTAGGCGGTTTAGACCAGTGCCGGATCACCAAACAGGCTGAGTATGCACCGGCCTAGGGGCCCCGCGACAACGGATCAAAATAATATTAATAAAACGTATTAGGAGATAATTTGGAGGGGGGGTGGGGTGGCGGGGCAAGATTTCGAGTGCCTAAGGGCCTCCACAGGGTTGAATCCGGCACTGGTTTATACCTATATAAGGTTTATTTAAATACAGGCGTCACTAGGGGGTTGCGGACCGCACCGGCTGACACCAATATGACTGTCTATAAAATGTTTGAATTTTTGTGCAGAAAGGAGGTCCTTGGGGGTGACACCGTGAGTTACCGCACTGGGTGACACCAACCCTAGTGACACCACTGTTTAAACACGTGCAATTTTAACGGGTGGGTGAATGGGTTGTGCCCCACCACCTTAATCCGGTCCTCTGGTCACAAATAATTATTGCAAGATATTGGCAGGTGTTGAAGAAGAGAGAGAGAGAGAGAGCAGTGGCGGGCGGGCACCGTTTGGAAATTTTTATATTTAATTAATAATAATTGATTTTTAGAACATCATCATAGGTTTAAGTGACAGCAGCAACAACCATGCATAAAATACGCTACAGTATGTGTCTCGTAACCGACAAATTTCAGTTCTAGTGTCGTCAGGCTATTGCAACTACGTATCATTGATATTATGAACACTGTAGATAGATCCCTAGGAAAGTGTAAACATACCGCTACGACGAACCATATTCGTGTGGGTTACTTGGTACAAGTTCAGTTTTAAAGTTTTCATCCAGCCCAGCTGAGTATATGCTTGGTTTACCTGGTTGCTTATATGAAGTATAAATTTTAATTTCTTTTTAAAAAAGCTATTCGTGAAATTCAACTCAATCTTAACATGCGAACTCTTACATCAAGCAAGATTTGAAAAAGAACGTTAGACTAAAGTGAAATTCGAAAATACCAAAGTAGGTCCTAGCTTAGTTTAAATGCACATGACATATCTTTTCGTATAGCGTTTTAACATTGCTAATAACCATATCTAGTGGAATAGCAATTTGGTCAAACGGTAATTCTATGGCTGAGTTTCTGTTTTCCCATGAAATATAATGGAGTTTACGCCATCTACAAATGGCCTCGTACACACAATACCACGGCCTGCCGACTTTAAAGTCTTTGGGAAACATTTCCAGAACTCCTGCATGACGTGGCAAATACATTGTATGTGACATCCCAGCACCATGCATTCCAACAAGGATGTCAGTGGTACTAATTATAGAAAGCTGTTCTCCCATCGGATAGACTTCCAACAAAGGGGCACGGATGTAAACATTCGGAATGACACTTTTGATGGCGGACACAATTTCGGCTTCATTCAAAATTTTTCGACCAACATTTCCTTCAATATTTCCCAAATGATAAACTTTATTCCTTCGAAATATGACTGTAACGTGAGGTTGCGTGCAGTTCAAGGGGTAGTTTGGATTTAAGCCATGCTGCTGTATAAAAAAAGATCGAAATTCTTCCAAATAATATACCTCACTCTCCTTGTATTGTGCTATTGGACTGAATGGTTCTGGAATATTCCAAGCCACGTTTTTGAACAGAACTGGACTTTTGAGATGACCAGCATGAATAGTTGGACCATAAGCTCTCTCCCATGCTTGATCAAAAGCGAAAGTTTCCGGCGCGTCATCCACTATCAACAGAGTAATCTCCCTTGGTTGTTTTCTGAGGGCAACCATCAAAAGAAACATATTGAATGTATTCATCGTGTATTGGTGCATATTTGCATAGTCACCACGTCTAAAAGCGATGGTGAAATTCGAAAAGACGGTTATGTTCTGACCATTTGTACCCGACAGCAGCAGTTTGGACCATTCCTCTTTGGAAATAAATGACGTCAGCCCATAGAACGGCACATGAACTGGGTTCCATCCTCCAGGTTGAGCATTACAGTTAATTTTCCAGAGACCTTTACCAGGCTCGTATTTACCAAAATCTGGTTTAATCTGGTTCACTTTTGGAATAAGGTCCTTTAAGGGTATTCCTCCTGTCGCCTCAGGACGGTACATTCCCCTTGGGTCAAAGACGATGTCACGTGCCACTGCATAATGTTCACCATATATCATCAACTTGTCGTCACACACTCGCTTCAAGTTATCAGGTTTCGACCACGTGACAAGTGGCTCTTTGTCTGTTGGATATGCAGAAGTGAAATATACATAGTCTCTTTCTGGGAATGCAGGGAAGCTTTTATTTAAAGTTAGGTTTGCCTGAGTGAATGTATCATCTACTTCTGTTGCACCGTCTAATGAACGCACACTGCTTGAGAAGATACGTGGAATCGAAATTCCGCCAACATTGAAAATATAAGCTGCCGATACAATCAAAGTAATCACAAGAATCACACAGAAAATCAATGCTTTTTTTGGTATGCTGGATGCCATTTTGGATTCTTCGTACAGATGCCTCTTTAGCGTAGAACCGCTTCCCAAACTTTCGGAAAATTTTATTAATCTAAGAGTGTCATATGCCAGAACTACAACACCGCGCACGTGTAATAAGAAATTTGTATCTATTGATTCTCGCTAGTATTCTAACATGTTCCTAAGTTCATTCTGGTAAATATTTAGTTGTCCTTGTTGAAAGCAATTGATCTGGTAGATAATCGTCAGTTTATCCGTTAGAATTCAGTACTAGATGAATGCAATGGTATGGCGTTACTTCGAATCAATTAACTGCATGCTACCGGACTGAAACCTGAAATACATGAAATATAGAACATTCTGTAAGATCAATAAACAGGTAGGTGTATAGTAACTTACAAGCATGATTCGTGGTTTTAATAACATGTGTATTGGGTGACAACAATACTTGTGGTCATGACGTGAACGTATAAACTGAACCGAGGGGTGTCAACTATAGATCACATTCACCATTTATTCATAGGATGTGGTACTTACAGAGATGCGTAAAATTATCTGGTTTGATAATTCTAGAATGCACAGAGCTTGAGAAATAAACTTATTTCTTCTCAGCAAGTTTCATGATTAAAGTTATAACAGTATGGAAACATGGTGCAACCAGCCTGTAGTCTTAACCTAAGGTAAAAACAACAGTAAAGTGTAAAATGTAGGCCACATCGACTTTATTTTGTTGCAAGGGCAGGGCGTGGTACTAACGGCTGAAAACCATTGTCTACCATTGTCTACTTTGACTTTTTTTAAAGTATGAATAGGTTTTGTTGTTGTGGGCTTAACGCCATTTGTCAGCACATGAGACATGGCAGCCAGTATATCTGATGGAGGAACAGCACGGGAAGAATCACCGATCAACGGGAAGCTACTGACAAGCTATCTCACATAGTTATGTTGGCCGAAACCGAGACTCGAACCCAGAGGTGAGATCTGTAAAGGCGAGCACCTTAGACCACTCGACCACACGGAGCCCCAAATAGCGCTTGACCAGTCCTAACACTAACCTCTTAATGCGCAAAGCGAGGCGGCTGCTAGTATCATTTTTATAAATCTTTGGTACGAATCGACCGGGTTTAGAACCTGCTACCTTCCGCATCTGAGACGGACACTCTAATCACTTAAGCCACCAGAGTGGTGCGGAGGAAAAAATGCAATCTCTAAATAAATCCGGCACGTGCTTGGTAATCAGGCAAACGAGTTGCGATATGTAAACGGTAACTAAAGCGGAAAGATAAATCCCACACTATAGCCGGCACCATGTACAAGACATTGTTCTGACATATGAGAGCATGCAGATAACAATGGAAAGTTTTGACATAGCATACAATTTACTGGCTACATTACTGATTTCATAGGTAGGGAAACGTTGAGTGGGATGCTGATATCCGGGCAAAATAATTATCAGAGAGGGCAACTAAACTTAAAACACACGAATCATAAAACAAGGAAATAATTGGTTGACTGAGCAAGTTACGTAAAATTCAAACATAATACAACTGCTCTCAAGAAAATGTTATGATGATTGGCGGTTTTACAAAGGGATACATTTACTTAACAGATTAATATACGCTAGTAAATAACCAAAAACAATGACATTTTGTTTTCTTTTTTTTTTCTTCTTCGAATTTTTCTCCATTTGACTGCCATATATGTGTACGTATAATTAAAAGTTCATAAATATAACTATATCTGTAATATTCGAATTAAATTTGACAAATAAAATTTTGTAAAAGAAATAATTTGCAATTATTTTGTTATGAAAAATTAAAACGTGCTTTTAATATTAAATTCTAGCAAGATTACTTGGGAATTTCCGTATCGGTACTACCGCTCTCTTCTACAATATAGCATTCATCTATTCAAACAATAGTGGTTACTGACGTTATGGTTTAGTAACCTATAGTATACAAGCTGCGTTTTTTGTTAAACCAATTCCGGATCTTTTGTACTTTGTCATTTTTTGGTGAGTCGTAAAATCTAACAAAGCAAAAGGAACAAACTTTTTATAAAGGATGCAACTTCTCGTATAACTTACCTGATCCGTTCTTAATTTTCATATATTTACTATAGTTCCCGCCTGAACCACATTCTTACATTGCGGAAATACAATAAGCGAAACACATTTTACAACTTCAGTAGTTCTCATAGTTGCAAGCCAAATCATTACATGTACAATTTATTAGAATTAATAGTATGCGCTGGAAAATCTTTATACTGCAGGAGTTTACATGGGCCTACAACAGGAGCGTCAACCCGTAAAAAAATCTTGCCAGCGTGTTTATCCCACCCCCCCCCCCCAAACCGGGACGATACTCGCATGTATAAAAAAACTTTTATAGTTATCGGTACGTTTACCAGTGTAATTGGATTTTCATTCTTGTGACTGTGTTCAGAATAAAGGAAATATGCGGTATACACGAGGCCCCAGGTGTATATTAAGGATAACGCTCCCTAGATAATATAAATAAAATCATTCGTTTATTCTATCTCTAAAATGTTATAAGTTCGTGATGCATCGTTTCTCATCCGTATTTGTAACCTGCCCTGTTGCACGTCAAGTGTCTACCTTTTACAAATAAATGTATCTTTTCTGCCAAACAGGTTTTACCTGCATCTTTAATTGAGAGTTTTGTAATTAAATAATGTAGCATTTCCATCAATCCTATTCTTTATAAGATATTTTGCAGTAAAATACGCACCCACCATATGAAGCCCGACGACGTCACCAAAAAGCTCGTAACACATCCGTGTTGTATTACTGTCCGTGGACAAGGTACGGATTAATCCGGATGTGGTGTGGGGCGGCGATCTTATAGATCTGCAAAATTGCCACGAAAGCAACCGTAAACTGTCCTTTACATTTGTATACTTATTAGAGCTAGATTAGGCGGTTTAGACCAATGCCGGATTACCCAAACAGACAAAGTATGCAACGGCTTCGGGGCCCCGCGACAACGGATCAAAATAATACTGATAAAATGTATTAGGAGATAATTTGCGATGGGTGGGGGGGGAGAGAAAGATTTCGACTGCCTAAGGGCCTCCACAGGGTTTAATCCGGCACTGGTTTTGACATATACAAGGTTTATTTAAGCAAACCGGCGTCACTAGGGGTTGCTGACCGCACCAACTGACACCAGTAGACGGAGTGACACCAAAACGACTGTCTATACAAATTTTGATTTTTTTTTGTGCAAGAAGGAGGTCGATGGGGGTGACAACATGAGTTGTCGCACATTAGTGTCAATAAAAGTTTGAATTTTTGTGCAGGAAGGAGGTCCTTAGGGGGTGACACCATGAATTACCGCACTGGGTGACACCACTGTTTAAACACGTGCAATTGTAACGGGTGGGTGAGTGGGCTGTTCCCCACCCCCTTAATCCGGTCCTCTGGTGGACGAAAAATTATTGCAGCGGGCGGGCGCCGTTTGGAAATGTTCATATTTAATTAATACTAATCGAGTTTTAAAACATTATCATAGGTTTAAGTAACAGCAGTAACAGCAAAGCATTAAATACGTTACAGTATGTGTGTCTCGTAACCGACAAATTTCAGTTCTAGTGTCGACAGGTTATTGAAACAACGTATCATTGATATTATGAACACTGTAGACAGATTCCTAAGAAAGTGTAAACATACCGTTACGATGAACCATATTCGTGTGGGTTACTTGTTGCAAGTTCAGTTTTAAGGTTTTTATCCAGCCCAACTTGTTTTTCTCTCTCACTCCATATTTATATTGATGCATATGTAATCCCTTATTCACGATAGGAGAGGAACAGAAAAAAAAGAAAGGACTGCGACGATATTGTGTACCATGTTAAATTCATTTAGAAAACGGGGACTATTAATACTTTTTATCATTATTTTCATACGTCATTAATGATTAATGAGTGGAAATTCGTCATTGATCTATAGGCCTGCACCTTAAAGAAAATTTATATATTCGCATAATTGCACCATGCGCGGATCACAATGTGTTATACCAATATCATTGGTATATCAATTTGCTTTAAACCAACACTTCAAAAGCCATGTTATTTTCAATATATGTGGTATTTTATTAATATTTATTATTATGTATAATGTATTGTTTTTGATTTTTAATATATTATACCTTGATATAATATTGAAGATTGTTCAATATTCCATCAGAACTCAAATTATATAATATAAAGTTTGATCTGCATAATACTTACAATATTATAAGTAAATAAGTATTCCATAAATAATTATTATAATGTAGTAACAATTTATTTCGTAATGCCTCTTCTTTTTAAATTAATTAACTTATTTTTAATGATATAGTCTGACAATACAAACCCGTTTTTTGTTCCCCCTACCGATTTAAATAATGGAAACCTTTAATGTGATAAAAAGTGCAAGGAACTTAGTCAATTCATTCATTGATTTATAGTTTCTAACTGACTTTGAGCAGAGCGGCCATAACACCGTCATCTTTTGCGCGTTTCATGCTTAACGGAAGTTTTCAGTGTAATAGACGGACATGCTCGGATCCATTTCCAGTTTATGGACAAGTCCATTTTCAGCAAAGGGGTGTATTACGACTACATATGTACATACACAAGTCGTCTGCTTCCGATATTTACAATGTCGAATCAAGCAAAGGAAAATAATGACAACTACAAAAATTTGCTTTTCATGTGGATTTAACAAGCGGTTTAATTTATATGCTCATATAATCAGAGGGATATAATTCCAAACTCTCAACGTTATATAATTTACGGAATTACCCGGCAGTTGCTTAACAGGATGAACTACGTCATACTGTTGCCTGATGGAAATAAACTAGCTTATAGTTTACGCAATATGGCGCAGTGTTAGCATGGAAAGTCCGTTAAGCACGAAATGGTGAAGGGGATGCCAGCATTAGGGTCATTCTGGTGACAGTTTAGAAATTATAAGTCATTGATTTAATTGACTTAGTTCTGTGCACTTTTTATGACATTAAACATTCTCGTTTTTAAAATCGGTGGGGTGGGGTGTGGTACAAACAAACGGGGATGTAGAGTCTGACCATAGTTTATAACTTCCACTAAATAAGTTATTCTATAAATTATTAGTAAATAATTGTTAAAAGGGAGGCAATTCAAATGCCGATCCTTAACATAGTTTAAACAACATAACACATTATATTTATTTTAAAAAAATTAATGAATCCAGTATATAATTTCGGAATTTAGATATTTTGTTTATACCGTATTAAAACTGAATCCAATAGGTTTCCATTAACAGACGTTCCATCTCATAATCAGCTATATCAATAGGCACAAAAAAATGTTCCAACGTATGGGAACTGTCGTTAAAATGTGCGGCAACATGAGATGAAAAAGATTAATCGATATAATTTGTTATGTATGATCTATGTTGGTTCATAGGTTTAGATGTTTGTTGACTCGTTTGTCCAATTATTGGATGCTATATTTTTTGCACGTGATCAAATATAGAACATTTTATATTGCACAATTAGTATCACGATGCACATTAAATGTTTCTTTCGTATATATATATATATATATATATATATATATATATATATATATATATATATATATACACACACATAAAAACAGACACCATACCATTATAACCCAAGGTTATAATACGTTTTGAGTCAAAGAAAAGTTACGAGAAGACATTCTTAAATAAAATTTAGAATATGGTTAAGGTTTTAACATTGCAAAATAATACCTGTTGGAAAGATTTGTCCAAATATTTCAATATTATACAAGTATTATAAGCATATTATTAAGTACAATAAGTGAAACATATTTTACAACTACAGTAGTTCTCCTACTTCCAACCCAAATCAACAGATGTACAATTTACTAGAATTAATAGTATGCGCTGGAAAAGCGTTATGCTGCAGGAATGATGTCCATGTGGGTGTCACTAACAGTACCGGTGCTTGACTTTCCATGGTATATTTCCTTTATATTTGTATATTTGATATATGTAGATTCTGTCCTTGTTGAGATTTGGAATCAGTGCATCTATTTCACGTAGTGGACAGTAAAGATAGTCCTGTCGGGGGTCCCAGTACTTATAAACTGTTTGCTTTGTTCGCGCCATTGCTAAAACTGACTGTACTTCTCAAACAAGGAGTGTAAGAATTATTCGACTGCTTAAGGGCCTCCACAGGGTTTAATCCGCCAATGGATATCATGAGTTACCGCATATGACTGTCAATAAAAAAATAAATACACCAACCCTAGTGACGCCACTGTTTAAACATGTGCAACTTTCACGGGTGGGTGAGTGGGTTGTGCCACGTACCCTTAATCCGGTTCTCCGGTGGACAAATAATTATAGCCAGATATTGGCAGGTGTTGAACATCGATCGATCGATTGATCGAGAGAGAGAGAGAGAGAGAGAGCGGTATATTATTAAACGTATACTCACATTTTGTAGGAAAATATGTAAATTCATGACCTAGAGTCATCCTCAAAAGGGTAACCATTGAAAATAGTAACGAGGTTTATTGTTCCATTATTCTGTCCAATATTCTTTTGTTTGATATGTGCACAATAGTTCCTTCCGCTCAATTGTGTACCTTCTCTGCTATGCCAAGGTAACTTTAGCCGTTTGATCAAGTGGACTATATACAGGCCTCGTTTTCAGATATCCGTCAGCTAAATGAGCCATTAGTAGTTACGGGGGATGATATGGATTCAAATGGGACACTGGTGAGATGTTGATTTTTTCTAGGGTTTAACGCCATTTTTCAGCACAAGATAGGCTATACATGGCGGCCAGTATAACTGGTGGAGGAAGAACCCTGGAAAACCCAGGGAAGAACCACCGACACACGAGAAGCTACTGGCAGGCTTTCCCACGTACCCACGCTAGCCGAGGAGATGTTGATAGGGTGTATAAATATGTACTATCCGGTCATCTCGGACTGTAGGAGGACAAACGGGAATTTAACATGGTTGCGCAAATAGAGATACCCGTAGCGTCCCATAAAGATGTGTCATGAGGCGCCGCGCAAAATTTATATATGTTTAAAATAATCCTATTTATTTTTTTAAATTTCATAAAATTACTCGAAAATAGCTTTGAATTTTTTAATAGCAATTAAAAAATACAGAATTTAATAAATATTTTCTTTTTTTTATGGACAAATTTATTAGTACACGTACATGCAAAGAAATATCAATAGATTTGGGATGTGTAATATTGAGAAGCATTTGTATTTCTATAAAGTTATGAAGACTAGAAATGGGTGGGCCTTTGGTTAACCCTGAAAAGGAATTTTCTTAATTCAAAGCGGTTGAGTACCCTCACCTCCCAGTCCGGGCTACACATCCAGAACATCTCTGTCGGAAGTTGCATCCTATCGCCATGAATCTACAGAGAGGGAGCGTCGCTCTCCCAACACGACACCGTTTGTACTTATTTTTCTGGTTGTGATTGTTGCATTTCTTGCTACTGCTGCAACTGGTGCCGAAGAAGCTGCTGCTACTCCTTGGTGAGTTGTTGTTGATATCTATTTTGCTGTTCAAATAACTGCAGCAATTGAAGTTCTCTCAAAGTTTCCCACTCCCTTTTTCCATTTCCTTTTATTTATTGATGACTTCCATTACTAATTATTTGGCCATTCAAAAATGGAAGCCCGTGGTCTTCATTAATTTTCCTTTTCCTGGAAGTAGCTTCAGTACCTACGCACAGTCTAGGTGGTACTTGACATGTTCAAACTAGACCAATGCCACAGTTAATAGGCTTGTAATCTTGGAATTCGTCGAGAGAGTAGGCTGCCTATTTTTTTGGCGGCGTGTTGGCTAGTATATACAGATTTTTCTCCGGCTTGTAGTAGGTTGATTTTATGCAGCACAATCCAGCACGTGATTATAGCAGGTGATACTCTCCCCATCATCTACAACAGCAGCTCGAATATAGTGTTTCCTCTACGACTGCTGGCCGCTGACTATGAACAAATGAACAGGCAAGCCGTCTGACTGACCGAGTTTGAATTTGATTGTTATTTCATTCATTTAACCATGTGCGAGTATTAAAAGATGTACGTAGGGCATACTTTTTAATTATTTAAGGTGTTATTACAATGTTTGTAAGAGGCCAAGTTTGAAAAAGCTGTTCGGAGGCGCAAAGTGACAGCAAAATTATGAGTTAGAATGCCAGTGATGTATTTTAAATCAAACCCTGACCAGTTGTCTAAGTTGTGCTGTCTCTATCGGCCAGTTTGTGTTAGCTACGTATTTTTATTGTTAAGAAGATGCCCGTTATACTTTAATTTATTTATTATGATTTTAGAATGTAGTTTACTTAGGATTTTCAAAACAGTAGACCATTACATGCTGTAAGATGCCCATTAGAAGCTTTAGTAACTTTTTTTTTTTATGTGCGCGCGAACTAATAGAGATCTAGTTTAAGACGGTGGGCCAAAAGGATCGAATCTGTAAAGAGTTGTGGTGTTATCAATGGTTTTCTGAGTCCAAAAGCAAACCCGATGACACTTTGATTTTCTTTCTTTTAGCTAGTAAACTAACTGTTTGGCGTCCCTGACGGTTGGGTCAGGAATCTTCTCAGGTGGTCGAACCACGACTGATTTTATGCGGCTTCTGGTTATCTGAGATACGCGTATATGAGGCTGCTTATGGTGCCCAAATAGGAGAGTTTGTGGTGATGGTCTCTTAGACTGCATCTTGGTTTTGGCGCAGTGATGTCAGTTTCTAAAAATAGCCTTTCGGACAAGGCGAACCGGTGTAATGGCATTCAGTGTTCTTTTCCGTGATATTGTTCGTATTAATGTTCTTACTGAAAGCTGTGTATCAGACGTTAACTTTTTCAGTACACAATAGGCTATACATGGCGGCCAGTATTAGTGGTGGAGGAAGAATCCGGAAAACCCCGGAAAGAACCACCGACCCTCGAGAAGCTACTGGCAAGCTTTCTCACTTAGCCATTTGAATGACAGTTTAGAATATATAAGAATGGATTATGTTCATTAGAGTTATGTTGTTGAAGGGAACAGTACTGGTTGATTATATTTATACTATGTGAATAACACATTTCCTTAATTAAAGGATATATACAATTAAATTTTCCATAAAAACTGCCAGCCCCCAGGCCCCCCCCCCTAAATAATGTCAATGAAGTATTCTTATATGTGATTCATGTTTTAAATAGAGAGGGGTGTACATAGTAAGTGACCATTTCTTACATTTTGTTTGGCGCATAAAATCACACTCTGCTTATTTGATGTGATATGCTTGTATACTCTAGAAATGTTGCATAGATATTCCATATATTTAAAAACAATGCATCAATGTGTGTTTTGTGGTAATATTTGTTTGTTTGTTTGTTTTGCTGGTATTATGCATTAGTGATTTTATTAACCTTTTCTGATTCTGATGTGTTAATCTGTAATAAAGTTAAGAAAAGAAGAGAGTAAATTTAATTTAACTGTTTTACAAACAAATCGTAATTTTGAATGACAGTTTATAACAAATAAGAATGCATTATGTTCGTCAGAGTTATGGTGTAGAAAAGAGCAGGACTGGTTGATTATATTTATACTCTGTGGGTAATACATTTCTTAATTAAAGATATATACAAATCAATTTTGTAGGGAGGTATAATTTTCTGCATGTATTTATGGAAACAACAACACAAAAACTGCTGTCCTTAATGACAACAGCCAACCTTAAAATAATACACACAAACACTAATTGAAAAGAAAACAAAGTAGATATAAATAAATATTATTAGTTTCAACACATTCATTTGGGACACATACATACATACATACCGCTCAGGTGGCCTAGTGGTTAGAGCGTCCGTCTCGGATGCGGGAGGTCGTGGGTTCGAGTCCCCAGCCGAGTCATACAAAAGACTTATAAAATTGGTACTAACAGGCGCTCAGCATTAAGAGGTTAGTGTCAGGACTGGTCGGCCCCAGTGTAAGGATAATGTGACAGGGTGTGACATCATGTTACATGTCTGCGACATGATGCCCCAGTAAACTGCCACACTGCAGACATCGTAGCGATATGACTGAATTTTTTTGAAAGCTACGTTAAAACATCTAAGTCACATACATACATACATACATACATACATACATACATACATACATACATACATAATATGCGCATATGAGAGCTTTACTAAGCGAAGATTGGAAAACAATATTATAAACGGATGACAAAGAAATTAAATGTATAAAATTATTACTGTACACGCTCACATATTATAGTTTAATATATGAAAACATTACATAGTGAGGGAAGTCAATTTTTTTAAATACAAATTGCATATATGTTGTGATTTACTACGTGTTACTAAGCGTCTCTCGGTGCTTTGTCCGAAAACAGTATGGCGGCAGCCGGGCACAATGATGTTATGGTCTATTTTTAGCGCAAGGTAAATTTAAGTACAAGCGCCAATGGGGTCTAAGGCATACCTGTAAACTTTTCAAAATCCAAGTTGGGAGACTGAATATAAAAAAATAGGGGACTGGGACTTAAAATCGGTAGGATTTCCTTGGCATTTTTAAAACCTTGTTTTCACTAAATATTGACCGATCTTACGGGTCCAATATGCGTGAAATTCTCAAAGGACGCGCCGTTTTTCCCTGTGACGCCCCTTATTTTCCCCACGGTCATGCATCGTGGCATATTCAGATCAGCTGTGGCCAAACTGCACAATGCTAAAGGTTAGTCTGGAACAAACAAGCAACAAAGCCAGCGCGACTAATTACAAGTTAATCGTGCTTATGGATGCAACTATTACGTCATAACGACTGGCCCTCTGTCTTAATTCAAAGAAACCATGCTCTACACTGCTGTGGGTTATGCAAGCACCAACAATAGATTGGTAAATAAAGGATTCCCAACTTGGTGAACTAATTGAACCTAAATGGGCAGCGTAACGTTACCGTACATATGGCAACTATTTTCCCCTCGTTGTATATTTGACCTTATTTCCTTATTGTCAACTCGCAAGGCATTTCGAATTTTTTACTATAAACATATGTAGTCTGAATTAGTTTTTTTTTTATGCTGCGTGTTATGTATTTTCATTCCTTCTTTTAATTTAACGATGGTAATTAACATTCGTATATATGGTAGAAAAATGCCAGATGTTCACTCGTGTAAGTTTCTTTGGTGGAATGGAGTTACAGCATTCATAGCGATCATTCATGGGGTTGAAATAAATTGTCGACAGTTTTATTGTTGGGGCCGTCCACTTAGTACGTACGCATGGTGGGGGGAGGGGGTAACCCAAATGCATACTCTTGCGTATGGAGGGGGGATAGTCTACTGATAATGTACGTACGCATAGGAAACTGGGGGTGGGGTGGGTGGGTGAAACCTCGACAATAATTTGTGTAATACGTAACCAGAATTTTAGCGGACACTAGACAAACTGTTTAAAGTTACGTAGCTTATTTCTTTGACCCAGCCAGACTTTCAAGTCGGTGGACTATCTGTTTTATTTAACATGTTAATATTATTAATCCTTTATTGTTTCTGCGTGGATTAAATATAGTCCGTTCTATAGAATTTGGAGGGTGGGTGGGGTGGTCACATGAAGCGTACGTACACAGGTGGGGGGTGTAAACAAAAGTACGCATGTGTACAGTAAGGGTGGGTCAAGCTTTACCACATTTTTGCGTACCTACTAAATGGATTGCTCCTTGTGCTTTATTTTTTGTTCTGATCTATTTTTTAAATTATATTTGTATTCCTGTAGAGGTAAAAAAAATCGCAAATTTGCGTGAGTATTGTTTAAACTTAACATTCTATGTATTGAAGAAGCGAACTCTTTCTAGTTTAAGTAATTATTTCGTCACAACAATATCCACAGGTGATACAACCTAACATGGCTTCCATGGATTGCATACGATATATCTATTTATGTAAAATTTTTCTTTTTAAGGATAACTGAAAATCGAAGACATAGTGTAATACTCGAGAGTTCTTTGCATAAATCGGTGATATTATGAAATCGGGTGGTGGGCGTGGAACGACCCTAACAATCGGGAGGTTTTTGTTTCCTCCCCGCGTGAGAGTTGACAGATATGGTGCAAGGACGCTTACATCAAAGCAAATTACAACTCAGCTTTTACGGCATCAGCATAATTTTCGAAGCGTTATTTCTGAAACTTCTTATTGTATTTTGGAGATATCGTTAAAGTTTAGTGCAGTGGTGTCCACGATTCGACTCCAAGTGATGTATCTTATTCAGCGGAATGTACTTCATTCAGCGCATGTTTAAACACACAATGTACATGCCGTGGCGCCATATGTAACTACGTCATG
Source organism: Sinohyriopsis cumingii (assembly GCA_028554795.2). Taxonomy (NCBI): domain Eukaryota; kingdom Metazoa; phylum Mollusca; class Bivalvia; order Unionida; family Unionidae; genus Sinohyriopsis; species Sinohyriopsis cumingii. The sequence continues at coordinate 21,737,242 of CM068832.1, read as the reverse complement.
TTACCTAATTGCGAGCGTTGCACCAAACCGTATTGCTGTTCGTTGTGTTGTCATTCTGTGATCACATTTGAATAACTTAGGTATTTATAATTTCAAGGCATAATAAAAAAAACGTAATTACTGGTGCACTGATATAAAATGTTCAGTGCAATAATGCATAAGCAAACAGCAACTGAGTAAAAAAAGAGAGAGGTAGTGTTGCAGCAATTCGCGAATGCTCAATTCTTGTCATCATTCGATGAAGTTATACTCAATTCTAAATGAGGCAGAAACAATAAGAAAACAGAAAATTAAAGAAATTACTTTTCAAACAAGTTTATACCATTTCTTTTAATAATTTTTGTTACGATAAGTTTGCCTAAATAAATGGATTTAGAACTACCGCGTGATGTCAGTATTGTGGGTCGGTCTATACGCGGGCCATGCACTTTTTTAGCGTTTATAACCTATTCAGTTTGGGAGGTCGGCTTATACTCGAACGGGCTTATACGTTAGTAAATACAGTAGTCGAGGTGTCAAGGAGGAATGGTTAAGTTCTCTCTTCTGCCTCTTGTTTTTTTTTAAAAAAGAATCTTTTTGTTTGTTGTTTATTCGAGTCTCCTTTTCCTCGTCCTTTTTCACTCCTTTCTTTCCAGACATTCTGATTCCGATGACTGTTTTTTTTTCTTCTTCTTCCTTTTCTTTCTAGGCGTTGGTGTTTGGTATCTTATGGGTTGCTCAGTAGTGGTAATATGCTTAAAGTCTCACGGGATAGTTTCGCATTTTGACATCTCCCTAATTTTTAAGGTAGAAGGCATGAACCAAATTATCATAAACCTAGCATTTATAAAATCACACAGAAGCTAAATATGTAATGTACTTTAGATTTACTTTGAGTTAGGCTTGAACATGGGCTGGCTTATATGGTGACTGCCTGTCACAGTTAGACCAACACGGGAAATGCATCACTTGGGCTGCAGATGAACAGCCGACTTGGCTGACGTATTAACGTATGTCTGATACAGATCTAAATATCTAAAAATCGAGATGGTTGAGGGGTGATGAAAATTATGATATTTTGTTATAATACTAGTGAACTTTATTCATGCAAAAGGCACATTCTTATTCTTTTAGCTGCCTTGTCACACGAAAATATTCAAAATAGCTTTTTGCTATAAACAAAAAATGAATGTAAAATAGAGGGGTTGTTGGCAGTGTTGGTTCAATATAAAAGCCACCAGTTGTATAAGGAATTAACCTGACTGGCGCAGTCAAAATCTCACATGCATGCTTTCTACAAAAATCGTTAGTTTGTTTTTATTTGCATCTTCAGTACAAAAATATTTTAATTTTTCTGCAATAGGTCATTGTCGGATGAAAATTCACCAGATAAACTGTCCAGTGAGACCTAAGCTGTGTGTGCAGTGTCGGATTCATCAATGCCTGCACTATTCTCTCCTGTCTCCCACTAAGTCCTAATACTGTTGTTTCTTCCTAGTTTCTAACATGATAGGAAAAATGGCAAACCAGTCCAATGCATCACTTCAAGGAAAACAATCATTGGTTTAGTATACAGAGAAAACAGAACACAAAATAAGATGGGCCACGCGGGCGTGAAGGAAAGCATACCCCAAGAAAGTAATAATAAAAGAAATCCAAAGAGACAAATTTAAAGATGTTAAAAAATGTGATTAAATAATAAAAGAGGTTTTTTTCTTCTTCTTAAATCAACACTTTAAAAAAAAACACTTAGTTAACCAATCAAAAACAAATATAATAAGACATAAATAATGAAAAGACAAGATAAGATCTTTCTGATATCCTGTATCGAATATAGTCTTATAAATATTTGGCTGGAGTTGAGAACCGGAATCCACAAATACATGATGAGGAAAAAATAACACCACAAAACAAGGAACACTTTTTATTCTTTTAAGTTTCGCAAAATTTATTTACGATAGTTGAAAATGCTAATGTTGAACGAGTATATAGAACTGAACATTCTCTGGTACATATGAAAACAGTCTTTCAAAAGAAGAAAAAAAAAACAGCAACAGAAAATGGAAATTCAATAATCCTTTACAAAGACCTAGAATATATCAAGAAAGTGAAAGACTATAAATACCGGTACATCCTAGTAGAATATCCCGTTAATTTGGTAAATATACCATCGTCCCTTCTTCAACCCACTTCTCTCTATCCCTAACATTTGACCTGGATTCCTTCCATTTCCTTCTTCCTAATCTCTTAAATTGAAATACTCTTCTTTGTTCATCTCATTTTGAAAATTTAGTTCTTCCAAAAGCTTTGTCTCTTTAAGCTGTCGATTTTGCTGACAATCTTGAGGTACTTTTCTTATAGGAAGAAAATAATGTTGCAATTCTTCTAATATCTATCAAAAGCACATTGTCATCGTGTTAAATCTATTAGACCCATGTAATGTCTCTCTGACTGACCCATCATGTTAAACTTATGCATACTTTTAACGTGCCACCCTAATGTTAGATTCACCATTGGACCATATTGTCCCCCAGTTATAGTCCTATGAACGTTTTGAACATCGATTCCCGTATATTCCTCCCCATTCTCTCTCTCTCTCTCTCTCTCTCTCTCTCTCTCTCTCTCTCTCTCTCTCCAATCCTTATTTATTAGAATGTGAATTATACCTGACCCATGTCACTATTTCATTCTGATATCACCGCGCCTTCTGTAGGGCTATCCGTAAAAGACGTCAAGCAATTTTAGATGATTTCCCCACCCCGGTCACATCTCGTCACAAACACTCAGACCCGACCCTCCGTATATAACGTTACAAACCTAATGTTTAAAACATATCTTGATCACTCTGGGTTAAGTCGTCTGGAAACCTGAAAGCCTTAAAATACAAGGAATAAAGATGCAGACATCTTATCTCATTAATTTTTTGTCACTGTTTTTTTTTTCTTCTTCTTCTTCTTCTCTTTCTCCCATAGCGATAATGTGATGCTGCATAGCTTTTATTTTCTCTGGACGACGGCGTTGGTGTGTTTTTTTGACATCACATTACCCCCCCCCCACCTTCGTCACACAAGTCGGTTTCCCATTCCCCCTTCGGTGAGTGACGTCATATATGGACAGACCTTTTTGTAATAATAGAACCTTAATTTCTTGTATCTTGTTTTAGTAGTGTGATACTTAAATCCTCAGTACACATTTATGTGCAAAATGTCGTATATGAATAATAATGAATCTTGAAAGACAATGGTCCTAAACATCGTCGGGTTCCATTAAAACTAATATACCCTGCCATTTTTCACGTGTGTACGAATTATTTCCATGTTGTTTGGCGACATCTGTGGTTCAAATGAGTCTTATGTTTATCTAATGCACGCTTTTTCTTCTCAGATCCGCTTTAAAAAAAAAAGCGAGCTTGCCTCTCTTCATTCCCTTTCGAATCAATTCGTGCACCACGTGCGATTGTTGTTATTTCATTAGTCACTAACCGAATTTGTCGAATGTATCACATCACTACTTTTGGAGCACTTCCGAAAAAGATCGGGATTACGAGCAACTTCTTTGACTGAATTAAGGGGTGGCACCTCGAAAAGTAGGTCCAATGAGAAAGTAGCAAGTGAAATTTAAATCTCACGCGTTGAGAATTCTAATTCACATGCTGAATCAAATTGCTAGCGTTGTAAGTTTCATATGATATGTCGAATCTTTCATTTTTATCAGTGTAATGGAACAGCGGTATTTGTAATTTTCGTTTTCTTTATTACATATCTATTTAATTATCAGGCGCCGTAGCGGACAAAAGCTGATCCAATGAGAAAGTTGCAGTTGAAATTTTGGTGTCTTATGTCGAGAAATCCAATATCAAGTGTTAAATGAAATTGCGTGTCCTTAAAGTTACATTTTCTATATTGAAATGTTAGATTTTATATGTTGAATTATACAATGGTGGTTTAAAGTTCTATTTCCTATGTCGACGTTTTACGGTGTATATTTTTAACTACACAGCGGTTGTTGAAATTTCATTATCATATGTTGAGAATCCGTAATTCACAAGTAGTGAAAAGGGTCACCCTAGCGACAATGGGAATTAGCATTACAGACCCCCCTGGGTCACTCTAGCGACAATGGAAATTTAACATGGGGAAAAATCATGGGTCACTCTAGCGACAAGGGAAATTAACATGGGAATAAATCGTGGGTCTGTTGAGCGACAAGGGAAATTAAGATGGGGAAAATTGTTGGGTCACTCTAGCGACAAGGGAAATTGAACATGGGGAATTGATCGTGGGACTGTTTAGGGACTAGGGGAAATGGAACAGGGTCGGGACCCTATTTTAAAAAAAATAAAAAAAATATAAGAAGGGGTAGGCAATTGAAAGTCTATCTCTTTTCGAGAAATGTGGGTGGCCCTGAAAAGGGCCTTTGGGTTTATATATGCCCTTAACATAAAGGGCATCTGTGACTTCTTCTTGTCCTTAGGCTTCGTCTCACTGTAGGACCGTAAATCAGGACTCTTTTGAGGCATCCTTGCCTCTCCACGTAAATCCAACGTATCCATAGGTTGCTGGCAGTCCTATGGACAACTGTCCATTCGGATCGGACATACATCGGCATGTCCGTCCTGAACATCATTGTTGAAACAAGGGTGGAAGATTCAACGTCAGTCCACATGCTGAGGCGACGAGAACAGGTAAATCAATGCAGTGAACTGCGCTTACTTATAGGTAGAGGAAGGATTGAAACGGATTGAGTTCATTGACCAGTCCAAACACGCGTTACACAATTCAGTCAGCTCGCATCCAATCCGAAGAGAACAGTCTGTGACGTCACGTGGTCTATATAGATTCGCTAGCGCCTGTGCGCTGTCAATCCATGCGAAAGTTATTCAACATGACGGAAACTCAGAAAACGATCCAATGGGGGTGCACCAGCAGTGGAGACTACACAAGGGAACCCGGACTTACTTTTAGAAGAGGTGAATTGGGATTTTGTGGATTTTCTTACTTCGCAAGAATTTGTTCCGGAACCTTCGTCACCTTCATTACCACACGTGGAGAATTTTAGACAGAGACAGAAAGAAAAATTGGAGTAATTTATACAACGACAAAAGGAAGCGGAACAAGCTTTTCTTTTACAGCAACAAAAGCAAGAAGAGGTAAGAAAAAAAAACAACAACAAGAAGCAGCAGCAGCAAAGAAACAAGAGGGTGAAAATCAAACGGTCACGGTACTGTTAGACATTTTAGCGGAGTTAAGAAGTCTGAAACAAATGTATCAGACTTCTTTATCACGACCGAAGAGAATACGACCTTCCCGAGCTAAACACGCCAACCCTGTGACTAAGCCTACCGTACCACCCTTAGTGATTTCAACCAAATCATCATCATCAGAAGTAGGCCTCGGCCGTGGCAAAGGCTTAAGGCAGTTAAAGTTGATTGTTTAAACTCACCCCTACACCAAAAACCAAAGGCCCTTTTCAGGGCCACCCACTTCTCTCGAAAAGAGGTAGACTTTCAATTGCCAATAACTCAAAAAAACCCCCAAAAAACCTATTTTACCCCTATAGTACGTGTATATGAGTGCCTGAGTGTAGCTTCTTATTTAAAATCAAAACTCAAAGACACTTACCTTATATAATTAATGTATTCTTTTATAAATAGTTACAATCCAATTCACAATTCACAACAGAGCACTTTAAAAATTACATTCACTTCTTCTGTCTCACCGTTTAGTCTCTCTGTTTTTTAAATTTCTTCACCGTCACAGTCTTTTCCTCCTTTTCCTCCTCACTTTCTTCCCTTCTTTTCTTCTCCTGTTTCTTTTTCTTCACCTGTCTGCTATCTTCCTCCTCTTCTTCTTCCTCTGAAGAATCCCTCTCTTCTTCTGACTCCTCTTGTTTCTTTTTTGGGCAATCTGGAGACCAATGTCATTTTTCTTGACAATAATAACAGGTATCTTGACTTTTGTCTCTTTTAACCCCTGTTTTTCTTTTTTGACGGTCTGGACACTCTGAAGACCAATGCCCTTTCTTCGGACAGATATAGCAAGTATCTTCACTTTTATCTCGAAAAGAAGGAGAGTAGTCCGAAGGCTGGTCTGAAGAAAATTTTCTAATGACCCCTCGCAAAGCTCTGATGAAACGTTCGATTTGGCTACTCTCTTCCATCGTTGTGCTCGGTTAGAGAGTGAAATGAATAGTGAAAGGACAAGACACACACCCTTTTATATACGCTGGTCTGCCATGACTATAAATTAGTCCATGCTGTTTAAATTTTAGTCATTTGACGTTTTTCACTCAAGATGAAACGATCCAATTCATTTGAGAAGAAAGAAGAAAGTAAGAGGCAGAAACGTGATCTATCGCCTCGTACCAGAGCTGAAGTCTTGGCACAAATTCATGCCAGTGATTTTGAAGAGGACATGAGTGAACCAGAATCCGAACCCTCTAAACAAAGTTCACCACCCTTAGTTAACCCTGAAAAGTACTATTCCATTCGAGAGACAGAAAAGCGCTCCTCTAGAAAATTTAGAACCACGGCTTACAAATACACTGTGAAGTTTAAAGATTTCAAGGCCGAAGTACCGTTAGAGAAAGCAGAAGGGTTCATCACCGGGGTGTGGGATTCTTTACTCACCACACTCAAGCGACAATGTCAACCCAAAGAAGACGATCGCTTGAGACTTTCCATACAACACGACGGTTTGAAATCCCATGTTTGGATCGAGTTTAGCAGCCCTGCAGAATTGACCGCTTCCAAAGTCATGGACAAGATTCAACACGTGCAACAATCCAATGACCAGTTTGACATCACCGATGGAAAAGCCACATTGGACATAACCCACGTCTCTCCCCCTCAAGGGACTGGCCGCAGAAAGATCTTATTGGTAAACGACCTTCGCAGCACCAAAACAAGTCTCGTCCGAATTTACAACCCTCAAGACCAGATGTGTTTAGCACGTGCCATCGTGGTGGGACGAACCTATGCTAACAAGAATGACACGGCAGAATGGAAAAGAGCCTGGAAAACTATTCAACGATCCGACCGAGCCAAACAACGAAGTGAAGCAGAACTCCTGTTACAACAAGCCGGTCTGTCCAAAGACACACCCTGTGGCATTCCTGAAATGCAAACATTGCAAGATGTCCTAGCTCCACGCTACACCTTGAAAGTGCACCCTCAAGAAATGCGTGGGCCTCTGTTGTTTCGAGGGAAAGACTTTAAGGATGGAAAATACATTCATGTCTATCATCACGATGACCATTTCGATACCATTACCAGTATTACCGGATTCCTGGGATATGTTTGTTATTGTGAGAAATGTGACCATGGCTATAACAATCGAGAACAACACAAACATTGCGGATTGAAATGCTCAGGATGTTTGGCCTCTCAACCCTGTCAGAGCGAAGGACAAAAACCAGTGCATTGACCAGCTTGTCAGCGCACGTTTGTCAGTCCTACCTGTTACCAATAACATTTGAAAACGCAAGGTTCACAGCAGAAATGTGCTTGTCAGCTGCTGAGATTGTGCCCTACGTGTGGACAAGGCATATGTACCAACAGTGCCAAGGCACACGCATGTTCAGGAAAGAAAAAATGTCACATTTGTTATCACATCGTGGACTTGGAACACAAATGCTACGTGCAAAAATACCAACCCCAACCAGAGAAAGAGGACGGTCACAAGAAGAAAGGCAATTTCATCTTTTTCGATTTCGAATGCATGCAAGAGACCGGTATTCACATTCCTAATTTCTGCGTAGTTCATCGAGCGTGCGAGAAGTGCATTCAAGAACATATCTTCAGTCATTGCCCTCACTGCAGCAAGATTCCTGGAGGACGGGAAAAACTCTTTCGGGGACCGAACACGCTAGCCGATTTCGCCCGATGGGTCTTAGACCCCATCGACAAGACGTGGAGCCAAGAGGACATCGAACGTTACGGAGATTGTCATCGTCATGCCACGGTGATGGCTCACAATTTCTCCGGATACGATGGACAGTTTCTTTTGAGATACTATACGGAACAAGGCACCGAGCGTCCTAAAGTCACTTTGAACGGAGCCAAAATCATTTTCACGCAAGTGGGACAAGTACAGTTTAAAGATTCGATGAGTTACTTGTCCATGCCTTTGAGTCGAATGCCTAAAACATTTGGAATGACAGAAATGGCTAAAGGGTACTTTCCACACTTTTTCAATATGGAAGCCAATCAACACGTCATTCTACCCCATTTACCTGAGGCTCACTATTACGACCCTGACAAAATGCGTACCGAACGAGAAGCTTTCTACGCTTGGTACCAGGCTCACGCCTCGGACCCTTTCGACTTTCAGGAAGAAATGTTAAAGTATTGTCGTTCCGACGTGGACATTTTACGACGTTGCTGTGGAAAATTTCGAGAACTGTTCATGGAACACGGAGGGGTCGATCCTTTGAAAGAAGCTTGCACCATTGCCAAAGCGTGTTCCTTAGTGTACCGGCAACGATTCATGCCTGAAAACACCGTGGCTGTCATCAGTCCTCAAACGACCAACTATGTCAAACGTCAATACTGGGTCAAAGCCCTACGCTGGTTACATTACTTGTGCGACAAGGAAGACAAATGGATTCAGCATGCCCGCAACGGAGGGGGCGAAAAGACCATCGGAACGCATTCGGTCGATGGCTGGGACTTAGAAAACCCTAAGATCGTGAACGAGTTTAACGGTTGCTTATTTCACGGATGTCACGTCTGTTACCCTGACCGCGGCACTAAAAATCAGTTTTTACAACGAACCATGCAAGACTCGTACCAGGTCACTTGTCAGCGACGCCTAAAGTTAGAACAGGAAGGATACCAAGTGGTGGAAATGTGGGAACACGAATACGATCACCGTTTGAAAACTGATCCCGAATTTAAACGCCTCGTGGAAAGTTACCAGTTCATGGACCCCCTGAACCCAAGGGATAGTTTGTACGGAGCAAGGACCAATGCCACCTGTTTGCTGTACCAAGCCGACGAACAGAAAGGAGAAGAAATCAAATACTTGGACGTGTGTTCGCTGTATCCCTACGTGTGCAAATATTGTCGCTTTCCTGCAGGGCACCCACAATTGTTCACGAAACACATCGACGTGAAAAACATTCGACAATACGAAGGCTTGATCAAGTGCAAAGTTTTGCCTCCCACGGACTTGTACCATCCCGTCTTACCTCACCATTGCCAAGGCAAACTGATGTTTACTTTGTGCCGTACTTGTGCCGAAACGTGCAACCAAGATCAGCCTTGTCAGCACACCCAGGAAGAACGGGTTTTGACGGGAACCTGGGTCAGCGTGGAATTGTTCAAAGCTCTGGACATGGGATAACAACTGTTAGAAGTGTACGAAATTTGTCACTTTCCCAAGACACAACAATACCACAAGGGTGACCCCTCTCAGAAAGGCATTTTCGCCGACTACGTGGATGCCTTTTCGAAACTGAAGCAAGAAGCCAGTGGCTATCCTTCCTGGTGTCACACTCCCGAAGACCAAATACATTTCAAAGAGAAATACCGGGCACAAGAAGGCATTACTTTAGATCACATCGAGAAAAACGAAGGCAGGCGATCGTTTGCCAAAGTGATGTTAAATTGCTTGTGGGGTAAAATGGCACAACGTCTGTGTTTACCCAAGACGGAGTATTTGACAGAACCTTCCCGCTACTTTCAGATGATTCACGACAAAACCAAATTCATGAAACACGTGGACGTCGTCCGCGAGGATTTGATCTTGATCAATTACGAAGAAGATCTGGACTTTGTACAAGACGACCCTTTTGGAAATGTCATCATTGCGGCTTACGTCACAGCTCATGCTCGCTTAAAATTGTACGAAGCTTTAGAACTGTTAGGGGAACGCGTCCTGTACTTTGACACGGACAGTTGCATTTACATCGATCACCCGAGTCAACAGCACCCTGACATCGAAGGAGACCGTTTAGGAGCCTGGACAGACGAGCATCCCGACGACAAGATTCTAAGTTTCGTCAGTGGCGGTCCCAAAAATTACGGCTACGAATACCGGGACCCACAAGGAGAAGTGCACACGAAGTGTAAAGTGAAAGGATTGACTCTGAATTATCGTACCAGTCGTGTGGTCAACTTTGGGGTATTGAAAGAAGCCTTGCAATCTGGAGAGGATGAACACTTTAAAGTGACCACCTATCAACCCAACAAGATTATACGTTTACCCACTCACCACATCGTCAGTCGACCCTTGGAAAAAGTCTATCAAATCGTGTACCAGAAGCGAGTGCGACTTCCCAATCATTTCACCTTGCCGTATGGACACGCCGGTATTGGTCTGTATATAAAAAAGGAACCCTAGGCAAGATCGATAGTTCATTGTGACTACCAAGACCAAGTGAACAAGATGAATACTTTCAGAGAAACACAAAACAAGTTTAGAAAAACACAATTCAAGTTTGGGGCTTCTGAAGTGGAATGCGATTGTGAGCCTTGCGACTTTTCAACCTGTGTTAGTGACAGTACCAGAAGAACCCGTCAGCCAGGACAGGACTGTCGTGGACAGGCCTGAAAGACCCTTTCGGGAGGACACATGTGTGACCTTACCCTCTATAGAACTGGTCAGAACATTACCCAAAACATGTTGTACAGACACTTGTTTTTATTCCACGTTGATGGTTATCATGTGCCTTTTATCGTTGTACTTAAGCTTTTGGCTTTTATGTATTTTTGTCTTTCGTGTTCATGTTTAAAACATTCAATAAACGTGTCCTGAAAAAAGTATCTAAACTCTCGTCTTGTTTGTTTTCGTGTCACAAGTGACATTCCTCACACTATGGCTACCTCTGCTGTCTCTGATCCCTCTTCCTCCACTGTCAAAGTCATCGACGAACACTTAGATCGTGCCAGTTGGGAGGCTTTGTATCTTTGCCAACCCTTTAACATGCTCATTGCTGGACCTAGCGGTTCAGGCAAAACCGAATTCGTCAAACGCTTGATCGAACATAAACATCATTTGATCGATCGACTACCTCAGCGCATCGTGTGGTGTTACAAAGAGTGGCAATCGGCGTACAGCCTCTTGCGAGAAAGTCAGGGCGGTTCCATCGTGTTTGTGGAAGGCATTCCTAAAGAAGACGACGGCATCGTCTCTGACTCCCGTCAAACCCATTTGGTCATTTTCGACGACATGTTAGGAGAAGATGAGGAAGAAATTAAACTGTGGTTCACGCGCAAAGGGCATCATCGTAATGCCAGTGTCGTTTACATCACTCAAAATTTGTTTCAACAAAGTAAAGCCCATCGCACCATCAGTCTCAATGCGCATTACGTGGTCTTGTTTAAAAGCCCTCGAGATAAATCGCAAGTGCAAGTCTTAGCCAAACAGTTAGGAACGCCTTGGCTGACTCAGGCGTACGACGATGCCACTCAAACTCCACACGCCTATTTACTTGTCGATTTGAAACCTACGACCCCCGATGATTTGCGATTTCGTACCCACTTGTTTCACCACTGGTGCCAAGACGGAGGGCCTGTCCTGTACACCTCTCCGTCCTCGACTTAATTTCACTCCACATAAAAAAATCTATAAAAACCTCAGACCCTTTTCGTCTGTCTCACACAACGTCAACATGACGTCCCTTCAGTCGCATCTTCCCGTCAAATTGATTCGTGCCTTGTATGGCATCAGTCGAGAAAAAAATCCACAAACACGAGCTCGTGTCTTAGAAGCTAGTCTCAAAGAAGTCTTACGATGGTTCACGGTGACGGCACGTCAATTACTACAAGGGATCATTCAGATTCCTCATCAAACCAAACGCTTTTTTGATCGAAACAAAGTCGCTTTGACCCAACTGGCTGATCCCCGCATCGACACTCAAACCGAAAAACAAATCATTTTGAAACCTGGAGGGAGCGGTACTCTAGGAAGGGGTCATCATTCGCTCTCTCTTAAGATGGGATCCTAATGCCCCCAAACTTCTCCCCAAGAAAAAAGTCAAACGAAGCCCCAAGAAGAAGAAAAAGACCAGGTCCCCAAGGAGAACTTCTCCAGTGGCGGGACCCTCCTCCTACCAGACACCACCCCGGAAAAAGAAAAGAAGCCCCCAGAAAAAGAAACAGACAAAAAGTCCCCAGAAAAAGAAAAGTCCACAGAAGAAAACTAGTCGCAAGAGAGGCACTTCGGCCAGGACGCAACCTTACACTCGCAAACCACTACCTGCAAAGGCGGTGACCGCGTCTCCGGCAGCCTCAGGTTCATTCACTTCTCCGTTGATGTTACCAAGAACTGAACAGTACTTGGAGACGTTGATCACACCAAGAACTTCTCCGTTGATGACCCCAAGAAGAACTTCCCCAGTGGCAGGACCCTCCAATTTAGTGGCAGTGGCTGCTGCTCACAAAGTACCTTCTCCCAAAATCAAAGTTCAAGAAAGATAGGGCATGTTACAAAGGTTACTGGATTTGTCCAAGCAAGAACTGGCTCTATTTAGTCCGTTGCGTACCCCTGCACGACGTGTCATGCCTGTCCTGAAGTTGATGCGATGTAAAGACAATCAGTGGCGACGCGTTCCAGTATAAAAAAGGTGTGTGACCAAGTCGGGGTATCAGTGTTTTGGTGCTCCTGAAGATTCAAAGATGTCACCTTCCAAAAAACATCCCTCTTCTAAACAACCCGAAGGAAAGAAAAGGAAAGGACTGCCACCACGTTTAGTCAAACATGAGGACATGTTATCTGTCCTGTCCAAAGCTTCTCCACCCCTACGAAAAAAACTCATTCAATCAGCTTCCAAAGAGGTCATCGATACCGTGTGCGAATGTTGTTTGAACGTCTTGGAAGGTACGATCCCTTTGTCCAAACACCAGAAACAATGCTTAGGCAAACATCGTCACGTTCTTCGCCAAATGGTTGAAAAGAAAATCCCCCTTCGTCAAAAGAAGATGATGTTGGTCCAACGTGGAGGCATTTTACCCCTCTTGTTAGGCCCCTTGCTGAAAGGAGTCTTGGGGACCATGTTGGGAGGACTGATGGGAGCAAGATAAAAAGGCCCTTTGAAGTCCCAAGATCTCAGAATCGACCCTTGACAACCCCATGGAAGGACGAAAACTAGCTTTACAAACGATGGATGGAATACCATCGTTGGCAAGAACAACGCACCCCGCATTTACCTCCTAATCCCCATTTGAGCGAAATGTCCCAGTTACAACACGAATTGCAGTCCTTGATGGATCGCCAAGATTTGTCCGAAACAGAAAAATCGCAAAAGTACGGTCAACTCTTGCAACGACTACAACTCTTTCACCAGAAAGCTTTAGACGAAACAGCTCTACCCACTCTGAAAGATTTTAAGACCTTGATGAAAAGTCCATCACCATCACCAGACCACCACCACCACTACCAGTCACCAAGACAGAAAAGAAGAAGAAGAAGAAGGGTTTCAAATTCCACCAGAAAAAGTACGCAAGTTAACAACACCACCAACCTCCAGAATTGGATGGATTAAAAAGATGATGACCACCCCTTCTTCATCACAAGAGAAAAAGAAAGTAAAGGCAGAAGTGAAGACAGAAGTGAAACAAGAACCGATATCCCCTGTTCCGACATCCTCCTCTGCGACACCTATTGCTGGTCGCACACGCAAATCATTGCAATCCAAGAAAGTACCCCAAGAGAAAAAGAGTAGCATCTTCCAAGAGTGGGTGCCTTATTAACACACAAACACAAAATGGAAAAAGTGTTAGCCAGCATTTACTACGATCCCTCGCATCCTGCAGGTTACGCAGGAGTTCAAAAATTGTATCGTGTCTCCGTTTACCTCAAGTGCAACGATAGTTACAAGAACAAGCTACCTACACTTTACACAAACCCATTCGACGCAAGTTTGCCAGAAGTCGCACCCAAGTGGAAGGCATCGACCATCAATGGCAAGCCGATTTAGCCGATGTCTCTTGGCCAGCTACAATCGTGGCTACAAATATTTGGTTTGTGTCATCGACGTCTTTTCCAAATTTGCCTGGGTCGTACCCTTGACTTCCCAATCGAGCAGCGAGTTAGTGCGAGCCCTGCAACGAGTGTTGAAACAAAGCGGTCGTCACCCTCTTCGATGGCAAACGGACAAAGGCACCGAATTTCTGAACCAAGCTTTCGAAAAAGAATTAAAGAAACGTGACATTCATTTTTTTACCACCGAGAATCCCGAAACCAGCCAGCATCGTGGAACGTTTTCAACGCACTTTGAAAGAACGCATGTGGAAATATTTTACGCATCACCACACTCTGAAGTACATCGACATCTTACCGCACCTGGTGCAAGCGTACAACCAAACTTACCATCGATGCATCGGACGTTCCCCGCAAGAAGTGACTCCCGAGAACGAAGTGCTGGTGTTTGAGCGCCTGTTTGGTACGTCCCCGACGAGGGCTGCCCCCAAGAAAAGTGGAGTGTTGACCGTAGGAGATTGGGTACGCATTGGCAAAACCAAACGCACTTTCGACAAAGGTTACTTACATAACTGGACGACCGAATTGTTTCGTGTCACTGGACGAGTGCATGGCCGTCATCCTGCCTTCTATAAATTGGAAGACATGAACGGAGAAGTGCTCAAAGGAACGTTTTACTTACCCGAGTTACAACGTGTCACCGAAAAAGAAGACGACGTGTACGACATCGAAAGCATTCTCGAACGCAGAACCCGTAAAGTGGGCAAACGACGTGTCAAAGAAGTCAAAGTACGTTGGAAAGGATATCCACCCAGTTTTGATTCTTGGATCGACGCTTCGCAAGTCATCGACTATAAAAAGAAGTGACCATCATGCCCTTTCACACAGACCCAGCTACGTCGACCACTCCTTCACCTAGTTCTTCTCTGCAAGATTTCCAGAAACAACCCTTGTGGGTGTGGTGTGGAGAACGTGTGTCTAAAACGCAAATCGTCTTTTTCTGCCAAATCTTCGTGGTGTATTGTGTCATCGGGGCAGCCATCGCCAATTTGAGTTTGCAACAAGGAGACAAACAATTGTGGACCATTTTATTGAGCAGCTGCATCGGTTACCTGCTTCCCAATCCCTCCCTGAAATTCTCCTCGAACGGGAACCACGGGAACCTTGTGTCCAGTGCCAGTGCCAGTCACCACTCCAACAACAACAATAACCCCATTTTGAGCGGAGACACGCCTCTGACGTCCACTAACCCCTCGGACAGCCACAGAACTCTGGAATTATGAGTCACCAAAACCAATTTTACTTAACCTTACCCAGTGACAGTTCCATGGAGGTGTTTCCCAAGAACACGTTGTGCTGTTACACGGCCAAATTACATCAGACCATCCCATTAGATCACGAAGCCCATTGGGAAGTGGCTTTAGTAGAAATCATTCACCCGACCCAAGTCCTCAATGTCCTTCCCAATCAAAATTTTTGTCATGTGGAAGTTCATGACGAACAATTGCAACAGTACTTGGATACCTATGGCAAATATGACAAGAAAACCCCTGGCATAAAAAATGAAAAGTACACCACCTATCACTTGTTCGTTCCCCCAGGCTATTATTTTAGTGGTCAACATTTGGTGAGCACCATAGCCTCCAGGTTTAATGTCGTGTTTCTGAAAGCTTTGGAAAGTGTCAAAAAAAAGTGTCACCATGGAATACCACAAAGCAGCTCGTCGCTTCTTGATGAAATTTGACGGGAGTAAAATCGTGTCCATTTTATTTTGTTCTGAATTGTTTGACATGTTGGGCGGAGACATGGACATGAGAATGGCCATGCTCAAGAAAAACGAATTGCCAATCATTTACGACAACGAGTCTTTTAGCAAGTTATTTCGTGCCCAGGTAGAACTGAACCAAGGACTGAATTTGATGTTTGTGTACTCCGATGTGGTGGAGTATAACGTGGTGGGACACACCTCCGCGCCGTTACTGCGTGTCATTCCTTCCAAAGTGGATTCTGCCACGGTCACTGACGAAAAAGGTGGAAACACTTACCACGTTCACCGCGAATTTGTACATCCTCAATATTTGCCTGTCAGCAAGTCGTATTTGGACACGGTCAACATTGCTATAAAAGGAGATCTGGGACAAAATATTCCATTCACCAAAGGAAAAGTCACGGTGAAACTCCATTTTCGAAAACGGTTCTCTCACGATTCGTAAGTCATGTATCCAGTGTACCGAGGGGTTGCTCGACAGCGAGGACACGGTTTAGGAGATATGTTAAAATCGGCCTTTCAATCGGTTGAAACCGATGGTGACACGCGGATTGCACGCCTTGAAAGATGCGGCACTGACACAAGGCAAAGAATTTCTCCAAAATGTCATCATCGACAAACAAAATCCTAAAGAAGCCTTCATGAGGGCAGGCAAAAATGTCTTGCTGCAAACGGGCAAAGACCTTTTGGGCCGACGAGACACACCTATAAATGCCCTGCACGCTACCGAGTCAAGCATTCAGCAAGGACAAGGCAGAAAGAGACGACGAAGAAAACACCCTTTCACCAGACTTCACACGTCTAAAGCTAGAAAGGCAAAGAAAAGAAGAACCGTTCGAGACTTAGACGTTTTCGATTATTGAGAAAGAGAAGAAAATGATGCACCGAGAGTCTTGCGCCTGTTCCAAGTCGGAACTGGATCTGTTTGCCATGCCCCCCCCCCCTCCCCATGATGACCATGCAAGAATCCCAGTGGGTGGAATTTCATCTCGTCTCCTCTTTGACGGATTCCGCTCCCATCGAGTTTGAAATCAAAGGACAATCCGAAGATTACATCGATCTGAATAGCAGTTACCTGTATTTGAAGGTGAAAGTGATCAAAACGGACAACACCAATCCAGGAGGCGATGCTAGAGTAGCTCCTGTCAACAATTTCATGCATTCCTTGTTCAGCGAAGTGGACTTGTACTTGAATAAAAAAATGGTCAGCAGCAGCATGGATACTTACCCATATCGTGCCTACCTGGAAAATCTCTTGACGACCGGAAAAGAAGCCAAGAATACTCATCTGGATGCTTGCGTGGTATGGAAACCTGACACGGCAGGTGTAGGCACGTTTAGCGACACAGTCCTGACAGAAGATGACAATCCTCACAATGTGGGGTTTAACGACCGTCGTAAGAAAATTCTGCAAGGGCGAAGTTTAGAACTGATGGATCGTTTGCATTTGGACATGTGGTTACAAGAAAAGTATTTGCTCAACGGGGTGGATATCCGTCTGAGACTGAATCGTAGCAGTGCCGCTTTCCATTTGATGGCCCATGCCAATGAATACAAAACTATCATTCAAGAAGCCCGACTTTACGTGCGTCGTGTGGAAGTGTTACCTAAAGTGGGAAACGACGTCAGTTAGACGTTGAGCAGAACGACCGCCAAGTATCGGATACGACGCGTAGAAGTGAAAACGTTCACCATTCCCGCTGGACAGCGATCTATGATCGAAGATCATCTGTTCCAAGGACAGTTACCCAAACGTTTGATTGTTGGTATCGTCAGGAATTCAGCCTTCAACGGAACCCACGATCAAAATCCTTTTGAGTTTCAACATTACAATGTGTCCAAGATCGAAGTTAGTCGCGACGGCAAGACCTTGTGTACCCGACCCTTTGAGCCCAACTTTGGTGTCGCAAAGAATTATTTGAGATCGTACTTGTCCCTGTACGAAGCCACCGGACAGTTAGGAACCAACACCAGTCACGGTATGTCGTACGACGATTATGCAGGAGGCTATGCTTTGGGGGGTTTTGATTTCACTCCAGACCAAGGCAGCGACGAGGGACATTTCCACTCTATAAAATCGGGTCAGATTCGTGTGGAACTTCAGTTTGCAAATCCACCTCCAGATCACACAGTGAACGTCCTCCTGTATGCAGAATTTGACAATACTATAGAAATCAACAGTTTGAGAGAAGGCATTCTAGATTATTAGAAGCCATGGAAGACTGTTATCCCTCTTTGCCTAGTGAAGAAACTTTGAAGATGGAATGTGAGGAGACCGTGGAAGAAGAAGAAGAAGAAGAATCCCAAGACGAAGAAGTTATCATGATAAAGTCAAGATGGCCAGATCAAGAAGCCCATTTAGTCTCCTGTTTTGCTACATTCCTGACAGATGTAATGAAAGAATTGATCAAGGAAGAGTGCTATGGATGTCACAACGATCATCCCAGTCAAATTCAACACGACAAATGTCTGATGTTGAGCCAAGAAGAAAAATTGGACGAATATCTGGACAAAGCTTGGGGTGTCATCGAGATAGAATTCGTGTTGAAGGAGTGGTATAAAGGCTTGGAAAAACATTCTTCTCCTCCATTAACGTCTCTGGAGCGCCGTCGCATCAAATCTCTCTTGGACCAGAGTAAGAAGTCGGAGCTAAACGCCTTTTACTTGTTGATTGATCGAGAGAATGAACACCAGACAAGCAAAACTGCTTGAACTTCATGTACACCTGGAATATGCCAGGCGTATAGTGAATGAGCTGGCTGCAGAGGCCATAGTAGAAGAGGGAAGAATGAAAGAGGAGGAGAGAAGAAACAAAGAAGAGGAGGAGAGAAGAAAGAAAGAAGAGGAAGAAAAGGAGAGAGGAAATTTCAGAATCCCAGAGACAGAAAATTGGGATTCTGAAGCCACTTATCCCGCCTCTGCTCTCCCCACAAAAAGAGTGAAAGGAGACTGGGGAAGAAGATGTGTGTGTGGTGCCAGGCCTGGAAGGTGCCATCATTAACCAGGTGTCATGGAGTTCAGAAACAAACAGCCCTTTTCAGGGCTACCCAAACCTTTAGAAAAGAAATAGTAATCGATTTGCCAATGTGTGTGTATGTAGAGTAGTGTGAATATAAACACTGACTCTTTTTTAAGTGTGTGTGTGTGTGTGTGTGTGTGTGTGTGTGTTTGTAAGCGATCACGTAGGTTTGTGTGGATAGTAGATTATTGGGTTATGTAAGAGCTTAAGTTGGTTTGTGTGATAGTAGATTAGGATTTCATTTTAATGCTTTGCGTGTGTGGATAGTAGATTTGGGGTTAGTTTATTGCTCCTTCACGTATGTGGATAGTAGATCATATGAAATGAGAAAAGTAGGGGATGTTTTCCTTCACGTCCGCGCGTTTTAAGTAATGATCTAGGTAATATCAATTTTATGTCTTATGGGGATGTTTTCCTTCATGTCCGCACTTTAACTATAAGAACCCACACAGTTTGATGTTCCAACCATTCTAAGGAATAATCAAAACGAAGATGGAGGTGACAAAATTATTCAACAATTTGAGAGATAGCTATTTTTTGGATCATGGATGGGACTTATGTAGTAGAAAGATTGAATAAGGTAGGAAGATTTGAAGGTAGCCTGAACAATGTGAAGAGTCTTGGAGTAGCAAAAGATCAAATAGGGGGAATGATTGAGGAAGAAGTAGAAAGAATCAGAGGATTCATTGACCCACCTTACGTGAGAGTAGGTACTTTAAAGGAAGCCTTGGATCATGTCATAGAAGTTAGGAGCTTCCTAGAAAATAGCTTTCATTGGACTGACTGGTGGTACGTAAAGTGGGGTTGTAACCAGTTGATAAAAGCAGAAGAACTAATTAGAGAGGTAATGAAAGTAGAAGTGATGAAGATAAAAGAAAAATGGAGCAAAGAGAGAAAGGAAGAAAAGAATAAGAAGAAGAAATTAGAGTTTGAAAGATTGAATAACAACTGGATGAAGATCCAACAGAAATTCAGAGAGATGGGCCATCCTGACTGGATAACAGAGAAGAAGAAGAAGAAGAAGAAGAAGAAGAAGAAAGGAATAATGAAAAAAGTGAGAACTTGGTGGAACAAGTGGAGGAGTTAGAAGAAGAAACCCAAAGGCCCTTTTCAGGGCCACCCACATTTCTCGAAAAGAGATAGACTTTCAATTGCCTACCCCTTCTTATATTTTTTTAAATTTTTTTTAAAATAGGGTCCCGACCCTGTTCCATTTCCCCTAGTCCCTAAACAGTCCCACGATCAATTCCCCATGTTCAATTTCCCTTGTCGCTAGAGTGACCCAACAATTTTCCCCATCTTAATTTCCCTTGTCGCTCAACAGACCCACGATTTATTCCCATGTTAATTTCCCTTGTCGCTAGAGTGACCCATGATTTTTCCCCATGTTAAATTTCCATTGTCGCTAGAGTGACCCAGGGGGGTCTGTAATGCTAATTCCCATTGTCGCTAGGGTGACCCTATTCACTACTTTCACACGCGAGTATTTGTTTTTCGTCTGTTGAATTTCACAGCAACGAGAAGCAGACTCCTTGTTTAAAAATAACGCGGTCCGTTCACTAGAACGACCTCTAGCGAAGAAATTCATTGTAATTCTCGACCTGTGAATGGTCACTTTCAAACTGTAAATGCATGAAATGTAATGGTGCCTCATAACTGAATACACGAATGATGTATCTTAATACTCGATATTATTTTGAATTGTTAAAGTGGACATTGTGTAATGTTACTTTTAACACCAACACATCATTTCACCATATAAAAAATTATACTGCTGACAAGAACTATAAAATGTCAAATCACCGCTGTGTAATTCAGCAGATATAGTCTAAAAACTCAACATACGAAATGGAACTTTCATCACAATCAATGTGATTCAGCATGGTAAATTGAAACTCTCGACATATTACATTAAAATTTCTACAACCGCGGGGGGCCCCGAGTGGCCGAGTGGTCTAAAGCGCTCACCGTTCCGGATCACTGCCATCTCACCTCTGTCTGCGTGTGTTCGAGTCCAAGGCTCGGCTAACGTGGGTAAGTGGGAAAGCCTGCCAGTAGCTTCTCGTGGGTCGGTGGTTCTTCCCTGGGTTTTCCAGGGTTTTTCCTCCACCAGATATACTGGCCGCCATGTATAGCCTATCTTGTGCTGAAAATGGCGTTAAACCCTAGAACAACAACAACAACAACAAAATCTACAACCGCCGTGTAATTTAGAAGATACAATCTAAAAACTCGATATTGGACATCGAATTTTCAACCAGCGCTGTGAAATTCAACAGATGAAATTTAATACTCATATATGAAATGGAACTTGCAACATAAACTCTTTGAACCAATACGTAAATTAAGAATTCTCGACATATGACATTGAAATTTCAACCACCGCCGTGTAATTCAAACGAAACAATCTGAAACCTCGATATAGAAAATATAATGTTCAACCACTACTGTTTAATTAAACAGATGCAATCTAAAATCTCGACCTAGAAAATGGAAATTGAAGGACAAGTATTTTTGATACAACACGTGAAATTGGAATTCTGGACATATGACATTAAATCTTCAACGGCAACGTTCTGATTGGACCAGCTTATATTTAATCTTACATGGCAGATCTGACGTTTGATACAGATCATAGCGCACATTCCGTATCACATATCTAAAGTTTCAGTGTCGCACACCCATCCTTGAACTACTTTTACAAGTTAAAATATTAAAAAATAGTCCACTTACAACATATCGGGAATGATTTATTGCTGTGCATTTGATATTGGTTCAAAATGCCAACACACGTTTGTAATTTTAGGAAATGCAGCTATATTTCTTTACATAACTCTGCCGGGATATGATTAGTTTTCCAAATCCGGTGAATGGCGTTGATCTCTCGCCACTATGCGTTTCTGTCCTTTGTTCACAACTTAGAATTTGGTTAAAACAGACTGGTTCTCTATTATGGAGGGGGTTACCGCCATAATTATATGCGTTTATTTCCTAATCTTCCTTGATGCATTATTGAAAATGGCTGCTTGCAAGCGCTACTTTCATAAGTCTATCAATGTATATTGTATTTTCATTGATGCAAATTGTACGTGGCAGTTTGCAAGTGCTACTTTCCTTCTGCATTATTGTATTTGTAAGTGCTCCATTCATAATTCTAGTCATGAATTTTTCATTGATCCAAGCTGTAAATGGTTGCATACAAGTTATTCAATCTACTTTCCTTCTGCGTCATTGTATCTTGCGATTTTCCAACTACTGAATTGATTCTGTAGTTTGTCGTATGACAAACTCTGTCTGTTATTACAAGTTTATAAACTTTACAATTACATCATTCCAACTGATGTTTTCATACAGATTTGACCTTGCAACAATGTAAATACTAAGTTTTATCAGTATCGTCTTTGCTGTCCAACTCATGTCGCCATCTGTTGTCATAATGGCATACTTGGGATTAACATGACATTATGACAACAGACGGCGCTCTAAATTTCAAAAGTTTTTGCTTTACCAGAAACAATGAATGCTCCCCACTTAGATTTACGGCATTCATTTTGTGTCGATAACTCTTTCAGTCCTTTTTTTTAAGGTGT
Source organism: Sinohyriopsis cumingii (assembly GCA_028554795.2). Taxonomy (NCBI): domain Eukaryota; kingdom Metazoa; phylum Mollusca; class Bivalvia; order Unionida; family Unionidae; genus Sinohyriopsis; species Sinohyriopsis cumingii. The sequence continues at coordinate 21,714,964 of CM068832.1, read as the reverse complement.
ACGTTACCAACAGAGTTTTAATCGTCTCAAAAACTATATGCTTTCTCGAAGATCTAAGTGATGTATAGCACCTTACGCAAACAATAACGCATACAGTACAGCAGGGTGGTCCATCTTTTTCATCCCCAGTTTTGACGCACTGAAGTATTTACCTTCACCGTTTAAGAAATCTACTTCTTAGCGATATCTCTCATTACTTTGGAAACATTATTTATTTTAGCAAAGTAAGGATCAGAAATGACAATAATATATTCCCTCGTATTCTTCTTAACGAGCTTTCAATGATAGATACGAACACCCTCAAACAGATCAAAATCGACTTGGTCGTTCTCTTCCAAAACCATCAATGACACTGATTACAGGATCATCTCTCCTGAAAGGTATCAACACCAGAGGACTTCCACGTGAGGTACATGTGAAGTCATACCCTGGTGCCACCATTGACAGTCTCAAATGAGAACTGAACAAACTTGACCTAAATAATTACCATACGATTATTGTACAAGTAGGTGAAAATGACGCCGATAGAGATCTGGAAATAACCAATTTGAAGTCAAATACATGTCCCTCATTAACAGTTGCTAGCCCAGGTAGACAATGTCGTTATATCTGGTCTTATTCCAAGACGTAACGTCGATATGACGCAATATGATGACATCCTCATAAATATTGGCAGATCCTTCAACCTGCCATACCTATCAAACCATGACAACTTTTTGCTAGCGTCGGGTCAGCTACCATCTACTTTCTTTCACTCTGACCTGATCCACCTGAAAGATGCGGGCACAGCAAACCTATTGAAATATATACATAGTGTTACTCCTGTACTCAGAACAACACCTACCAACGTGAGTAAGCACTACCCAACTGCTCAATACCAACATAAGCAACAGAAAAGCCACAGACTTGCAATGCAAGCCCGAAATGGATGGGAACAGAATCATCAACATAATACACAGAATACATGGCATGGTTATCGAGGCAGACTCGAACGTTATACAAGGCCTTGGAAAAGTGACACTTCGATCATACAACAGTACACACATGACAGACGTGACGTACCAAACTATAATTATAACCATTAGGTATGTTCATCTAGATACAATGATTATTATACATACACCTCACCCATAATAAGTATCATGTTTTTGGAGATATTTGTTCCGACTGCATCTCTGTCCAAAGTACAAATTCTAATTGTACATGCCAAGGTTATGAGGTTTCTCCCACGGACTCGGGAATAACTAATAAATCTGTCTTCATTCCTATAAAGACTGAGAAAAATTTAAACTGTACATCCTTTGGTTTGAAAAAGAAAGGTTTGCAACTTATCAATATCAGTGTAAGACACATCTTACCAAAGATCGATGAACTAAGACTAACGATACAAAATGAATCCAACCTTGCAGTAATTGGACTATGCGAAACGTTTCTAGATTGTAATGTACTTGACAGTGCTATCTCTATTAGCGACTTTTCTTTGGAAAGACGAGATGGACCACAAGGCATAGGAGGAGGGATAGTCATGTATGTTTCAAATAACTTAACATACAAGAGAAGAACAGATTTTGAAAATTCTACTATCGAATCAATATGGATCGAGTTAAGTTTCCTCAATAGCAAATCACTCTGTATCTGCTCAGGATACCGACCCCCAAACTCCCTCTCCTCATGGACTGACCAATGTGAACACGAGTTAGAGGCTGCTTTATCTTCCAACAATGAAGTAATTATCATGGGAGACTTTAATATTGACCTCATCTCTGATACTAGCACTAAATGGCTACATATGATACAACTGCACGACCTTACACAGGTAATAGATGCTCCAACAAGAGTAACAGCCTGTACTTCTACTCTGATCGACCACATCTATTCTACCCATCCAACCAATCTCTACGAGAGAAACGTACCATGTTTCCCTATTAGTGATCACTATCCTATTTGTGCAACTCGTAAACAACAGAGCGCAAAGAAAAACAACTTACACTCCTACATGCAGTACAGATGTTTCAAAAACTTTTCTGACAATGAATTTCTCTCCGAACTATCACAAAACATTAACGCATATATATATATATATATATATATATATATATATATATATATATATATATATATATATATATATATATATATATATATCCCTAACATAGACCCAGATTATGACTTGTCTAACTGGAATCACTGTTTTCTTACTATCCTAAATAAACACGCCCCCATACGCATCAAGAGAATTAAACGATCAAAACAACCAGAATGGTATACTAATGAAATCGCAGAGGCACAACGCAAACGTAACTACTACCATAAACATAAAGACTTCACAAACTATCGTTTATGGCGAAACAAAGTCAAATCAATCATTGTAAAACACAAAAGCTCCTTTTTCAAAGAAGCCATCATATCAAACTCCGATAACAAATCCATCTGGAATCACTTATGAAATCTAACTTCAACGAAACCTACGCCTCTAGCTCCATGTGAAATTATAGTTGATGGCACTAAATATACTGAAGAGCTCGATATTGCAAACCAGCTGAACCATTTTGTTTTTACTGATATCTCCCAAACGCTTGACAGGTCTAAGAATACAGAGCCTAATTTAGACAAACTTATTAAATTCGTAAATGAAAGGGTACCCGATCATATTAGTTTCAACATTCCCTTAATAACAATAAATGACACTTTTGATATTATAAATAAACTTGACACAAACAAATCAGCTGGTCCAGATGGAATTTATCCCAAAACTCTGAAAATGTCGGCTTTATCAATCTCAGAGTCGTTGAAAGAAATAATTAACTGTAGTATCACTTCCAATAAATTCCCTGAGTCATTGAAGTTAGCAAAAGTATTCGCAATTGATAAGGGAAATGAAAAGAATGACCCATCCAACTATCGACCCATATCTGTTCTATCCGTACTTTAAAAAATTATGGAAAAACATGTCAGCAAGCATATTTTCAGATATCTTGACAAGTACCAATTCCTCCATAAATCACAATCAGAATCATTCATGTCAGACTGCAATGACAAAACTTATAGACCAATGGCTACTAGCAGTAGAATCAGGTGAACTTACTGGTGCAATCTTCATTGATTTTAAAAAGCATTCGATTTGGTTGACCATTCGGTGCTCATTAAAAAACTTTCAGCCTACAAGTTTTCTCCAAACCCAGTTGCCTGGTTCACGTCGTATCTCACAAACAGAAACCAGGTTTTTTGCACGGGTAAACATATATCCGAACCAAGTCATATCTTAAGTGGTGTTCCTCAAGGATCTATTTTAGGGTCTCTTCTTCTTCTACTATTTATCAATGACTTAGCCTTGTATCCAGCGCACGCTAACACAGATCTTTTCGCTGACAATTCGACATTGCATTTATCTGATAAATCTCTAGACTCTATTAAAAACAAACTTCAAACCGACCTCAACAATATATCAGTTTGGTGTCATCAAAACAAAATGCATATTAATATCTCTAAAACAAAATGTATGACAATTGGAACAAGGCAGCGTCTATCTACTAACATGGACTTACTTCTAATTCAAAATGGCTTAGACGTATTTATTGTCAAAAATCAAAAACTCCTTGGTATCTACATTGATCAACACCTCAGCTGGAATGCGCATATCGATCACTTATGTGCAGTGGTAGTCAAAAGAATAATTTTATTAAAATTGCTTTCAAAATTTCTACGTCCACATTCACTTGAAATTTATTTTTCGGGTTATATACTACCACTGATAGATTACGGCTGTACCATATGGGGAAACACATCAAATTATAATCTGTCCAGAATTGATAGACTCCAGAAAAGGGCAGCCCGAATAATACTGAAACTTCCTGTTATGACTCCCTCAAATATTTTGTTTTCACTTCTGAAATGGTTACCTATACAAAAACGTATTCTTTATTTTAAAAGAATCATGACATACATTTTTTAAGCGGTCTTTCTCCAGATTATATCTCTAACATAACTGAACTAAGATCATCGAATACTGAGCGTAATCTCCGATTGACGACAAACAACGATCTCCAGATTCCTTGGTCGAAAACCAATCATTACAAAAGCTCATTTTCTGTATCAACACCTACTGTATGGAATTCCTTACCAATGAGGATACGTAATTCAACTTCCCTTGCTTCTTTTAAAATATTATTAAAGAAATTCCTTCTTGACCAGCTGGAATGACATATTAAAAGCTCTGAATAGAAAACATTAAAATCATATCCATAATTGATATATATTTTTATGTTTCCCAGTATAGTCACACGTAGTCATTCATGTCAAATATGTACGAATGAGTGTGCGACGATACATGGTTATGTGCATGAACTTCTATTTTTATTTTTTTATTACAAAATCTGAGGACCACATGGCAGATAGGTCAGCCATGACCAAATGTGTTATCCTCGTTAAAGATAGTTTATTATTATAATTATTATTATTATTATTATCATCAGACGACCCCTGGCTATAAGGATTGAATTGTACGTCACCTATTTTGATCCACCTCACAGACTTCTCTTTTCCTGTGATACTCTTGTATATAAGCTCCGCGAAAATAAAATATTTCAGAACAACATCAATAGTACATACAAAGTTTATAGGTAAAATGACATTACAAAAATTAGGAATTCCTTAAAGGTGTTCTTATTCTTATCACGATCTTCATTTTGGAAAATATTTTGCCCAAAAACCAAAATAATCAAACTGGAAAATCATGTTTGAATCAAGAGAAAAATGTTTACTTGCGATTAGAAGTATTAGATTTAGTGTGCGATTGTTTTCCAATACTTAATTTGCATTGTTAATGTACAGAACCTCAACCTTTGAATGTATTTATATATAAAACAACCAAAAACCAGCTTTAAAACTGGCTTGCATCCTTTAAAACTTTTGTCTCTAAAAGTGGAAATATTCAGAGACAAAAGATGTTACAGGAGATTTTACTTTTATTTATTGTAATTCTTACCATTATCAAACCAATTAAAATGAAGAATTTGGTTCAAGAATTTTAAAAATATAAATATAGCACCTTAGGTTCTAATTATTCAGCTGCTCTTTGTCACATTAAAGATTTTTAAAAAAGCTTTAAAGAAATTTTGAAATATGAATGTAGTGACGCATGATTCTGACTTGTTAACTGTGCTGCTCTTTGCAATATGAAAGTAGTTTAGTGAGTTATATTTGATCAAAGAAAAAGAGAGAAAGAAAGAAAGAAAGAGAGAGAGAATGTACCAAAACTGCATATTTCATTAAGTTATTGTAATTGTATACATGTATCCTGGGTCGATGAGTGTGTTTTAGGACAGGCCTCAGCAAGTATCAACAAAAGAATAAACTCTACTGATCTTACTCGATAATTATGCAGGGTAGAATTTTACAGCTGACTGTCTTTTTATTTGGTTTTATTCTATTTAATTGCCTACATGTATCCTGGGTAGTTGAGGGTGTTTTGGGACAGTCTTTTGTTGTTTTAGGGTAGTCAAGGGGTCTTTCATTTGGTGATAAATACCAATATGGGGAAAAATAAACTCTCCTAATCTTACTTGATAATTATAAAATGCAGGATTTTACTAATCACTCTCTTTTTTTAAGGTTTGATTCAATATAATGGTATACATGTATCCTGGGTGGGTGAGAGTGTTTTCGGACAGTCTTGAGCTAGCCCCATTACTTTCAGGGTGACAGATAGAAAAATTAAACTGTTGGATGTCCAATTCATGCATAAGTTGTTGGAAATAATCAAAGATAAAATTTGCTGGACAGATTTGCGGAGGCAAACAAGTGTTAAAGACATTGCCTAAACATTTAGAACAGTTTTTGCTTTAATATTCTTCAAAGGAATAGACTATGGAAATCTTGAGGACGCACACATTATGGTCAACAAGTGTTGGTTGCTTGACTTGGTATTAGGTAAAGAACCAACAGTTTACCATTTTACTGTTAAATGGCTTGTCAAATGGTCAAATGAAGGAATAGGTCCCACATGTGCCTTAGATATATTCTGATTGGGATTTCCTACCATTTGGCAAGTGTGGGAAGATCTATGGTACTTATAAACATCACTTTTAATTTTCGGCAAATAAAAATGATTGAGGATCTTGTGATATGTCTTACTGACACCAAAATGACCCGCTTATGGGGTTTTATGGGCTAGGAACAACATTTTGATTGATCACTGACCACTCATCACCAGCAGGTACACCAGGTGTCTCCATTTTCTCATAATAACCCCATTTTTCACAAACTGGTACTTGTGTGGCTTTAATTTCTTGTGTCTTCTCTGAGGAATAGTACTTGGGGGCCTCTAACTCACATTAAAATGGCTTGCATGCTTATAAAGTAGCTGTTACTTTCTGCTCAGATATCTCACAACTGCAGTCAGAAATTGGCTAGTAGTTTCTATTATTCTGTGGAGAAACTAACTTACTTATGAATCTCTCTCTCTCTCTCTCTCTTTCGCTCTCTCTCTTTCTCTCTCTCTCTCTCTCTCTCTCTCTCTCTCTGCTGAGTGATTAAGACATTTAAATTATGGAATTTACCTTATCCATTGTTCCAAGGCAAATACATCAGGATAAAGGGCCAAATTTAAAATTTCATCTCAGGTTCTTAAATATAATAGTTTTGTGAAGGTCAAAGTGTCAGAAATAACGAATTAGCAAATAACATAGTCCTTTTCATGGTTGTTTGCTCATAACAAGTGCAAACAACTTTTTTTTTATTGCCCGCAAAATAAATTCTCCAAACAGTGAGAATTTTTGTACAGTGTATGTATTGAATACAGACCCAGTAATGGAATGTTTTTGGGAATTAATTCTTGAAACAGACTCTAGGGAATATAACCTGGCTGTTCTTGAGTCATTATTTACAAATGTATGTGGTATACAAAAGGTAATGTGTCTTGGCCAATCCAGAATTTGCAGTTTTAATTCCTCAGAATTTACAATGATGAGTGTATGTCCAATCCAAAAGCCAGATTGTGTGAAAAGCTTGTCTTCATTCATGTTTTATTCATGTGAAAGTGAAAAACAAAAGAGATTGGCAAATAAATATTTTAGAACAATGTAACAAGACAATCCAGGTATTTGTTCCTTATAATTGCCTACCTGTATGATAATTTTTGTTTCAGACTAACTCATCTAATAATATTGTTTTTATGAATGCCGGTTTAAATTAAACTTTTCTTTCTCTTATATTTTCTATGAAAAGTTAAATATAGGACTGTAATTTGTTTTTATTTATTTATTTTGCTTTATTGCATAGTTGCATTGTGTTGACATTTTTTGTGTCATGACAATATTAACTTATATTATAAACAGGACAAAATAATGATAAAATCACAGACAAATGAAGATGTTTATGTTGAGTGGCGGGGGTGGTGGATGCTACAACAGCCCGAGCTGTGAATAGCTTTAAAAACTGTACAAGATTTTTTAGAAAAGTATGTGTGTGTGTGGGGGCGGGTGTGTCTTAGTCTTCTAACAGAAAACAATCACATCTGTAGAAGATACATGTAAAAATTTGTATTAATCTTTTTAACTACTACATTCATTTCATATCCAAATGTATAAAGCACTTTTAGTACTGTACTGTAGCAGTAACAATACAAACAAATTGAGCTGGTTACTAGTAGCAGTAGCAACGTTATTTATATTCATTATATTATATGTTTATAATTTCAACCAAAGGAGTCTGATGTTTTATCAGCGAGGTACCAAACAGTCATTTTATCTGTACTATAAATATCGCTTCATATATGGATGAATACGGTTTTAAATATGTAAAAAAATGTAGTTTCCAGTTTGATATCTGTCGAAATAAAGCATCTCATACTTTTATGGAAGTGTTCTTTATGTTTACATATAGAAAATAGATTTCATACTCTTAGAATTTCTTTTCTTATATAATGAAATAAGTTCATATTTTTGTAGCATATATACTTTGTATGTGATGTCCTTGTTTCAAGTCATTTGCCTCTTGCTATTGTATTGGAATTGGAGATTTAAAATGAAATGGGAGATATGAAATACTTGTCACAGACAACTAGTGACAATACTTGATGGCTATTGCATACTCATCCATGCCATACATATATAGGAATTCTATATAATTAAACTGTCACTGTAAAATGCAGTCAAATTTAATTACATAGGGTTAAGAGAATAAACAGAATCCTCATCTCTGTAATGTACTCTCTCTCTCTCTCTCTCTCGTGAATAAAGAAGAAATGAAAGTATGGCCTCTAGGTGGATATGCAACTTCTAAAATCCGAAAGTGACTCTAATCGTTCGGCACACATTGATGATCTTCAGCCACACTGCTCATTCTCCAAACGCAAAGATATAAGACTTTATTTGACTGGCTAATACAATTAGCGATTATAGTATTAATAAATGTCACAAGAACATGACCCTGAAGCGGTCGATGTCAGATGCTCACGTAGGTCAGTAATACGAGTTTATTCCGAGTGCACAGAGAGCGACAGCTGTTTTGGCATCCGTTATATAGTGTTAGCAAGATCCGTTTCACCCGCTGAGGTACAATAAGGGAAATGTATGTTAACATTTTAAATTCTTGTGACTCTCCAAGTAGAGAATAATAATAAGAGAACAGATCAATATTGTTAAGAATCTTCTTGTTCAAATATATCCAAAGGAATATTACAAATTTTCTTGTTAAAATATATCTAAACGAATATTAAACATCTAGTCCGCCTGTCAGAAACTGAACGAATATTTGATTTCTTAATTTTAATCTGAAATTATACCTTTAAGTTCAATGCAGCAATAATGTCTTGTATTAACTGAAAACACGAGAACAGAGAAAATGAATGAGCTTCAAAGTTGATCTGGAATGTATTTAATTACCGTTAGTCTGTAAAATTTGTCCTGAAATTTGTTTCGATGTAGAGTGTCTCTTCAGTAGGTAGAGTGTAAGAAAAGGGGCCACTTACTGATCCGAACCTAAAGTAGAGTGTAAGAAAAGGGACCACTTACTGGTCCAAAACCTATGCTCCATTCAAGGAAAAATTTAAATACCCGTGACTACAGATTAAATCCATTTATATGTCCCACACAACATTTTTTAAAAATTTCAAATCTAATTAGTAAATAAATATCTCTAATACAGACAGACTTATTACGCAACGGTGTAATACATACAGAGACAGCCGCGGCTGCGTACATGTACATGTTGAGGGCTGTAAAATACCTTTAATAAAACACACAATGCCTAATTAATCTTTTAAAGTATATATTAAAATTGTTAAAAGAATGAGGGAATAAAAGAGGGATATATAATAAATACAAAACCCAAAAAAGTGTTTTGTTTATAGTCTGAGAAAGAACTCATTTGATACGGCGCAGGAACATACTCTCGTCCTGACGGCCTCGACATTCCTACACCGTATCAAACTTGTTCTTTCCGTGCGCTCGGAACAAAACACATAGAAGATATCAAAAGCTGGACATTATTCAACGAGTTTATGTTGAATTTATGAAACTCGTTGAATAATTAAAAAATTGAATATGAAATCATTACCCAGTTGAGATTCTTTTGATCACATATTTTTTATTTCAATGGAAATTATTTAGCTAGAAAGAAGAACGAATAATTTCGATCATTCTGACAGACGTTGTACCTTTCATTTTTTTTGTGCATAAGAAATAGTTCCAAACAAAGTTGAACTAGTATTAACGTTTAAAAGTTGATTATATTTTTCTTACAATCTATAAGTATAAGAACAAGCGTCCTTCCGAATAAACAGAACATTTTACACAGACAACATCATTTTTCAACACAGAATGTTCAGAACTCGTGATGTCACATTGATACACTACCGGTTAAAATGCAGCAGACGGTCCATCTTTAAGTAACCTAACATGTCACTTTCACAACTAAACAATTCCAGTGTTTCCCTTTACCCTCATTTGCGCTTCAGAGACCCCAAAATGTTTAATTTGACCCTCATTTTTGATACCAAAGTTGTTTTTTTTATATATAAATTTTACTGAGTCTGACCCCCAGTTTTTTCACCCAGGAGATTTTGTTTACTCTCAGCCTTGCACCCTTTTGGGATACACTAATTACGTTGTTGCAATATTCGTTTGAAATGTTACCTGGATGCTGAAATTTCCATATTTACTGTACTGTATTTGTGACCGGATATTTACAATATCTAACTTGGGACAACAGACTACATAATATGTAAGTTAAACAAATTTCATTCTGAGTCGGAATTGCATCCCATATTTACCGCGTAAATATGCAGTGGTTGCATACATTTCTGTCAATTTGGAGACCGGTTTATATCTTCGTTCTTCTTTGAACAGAGGTGAATTTATTTACTTTTGTAAGCTAACATTTAAACCACTCTTGTATATAGGGTTAATTCCGTGCTTCGTGTTTACCGCTCCCTCCAACCCCATCGTACAGATTCCCTATGAACCGAGCAATACCCTTAGTGTTACTTTTTTGTTGTTGTTCATGTCTCGGGGTTGTATCCATTAATCATGTTATGTTATGCATGACATAACAAGTCCCTGCACTGGTAAACTGGATATATTCGGACAGACGAGACCATTCCCCTCCACCTCCAATTACTTTTCTGGCTAGAATAAAAAAAAATGGCGGCCAAACTGTTCCGCTATCTGCTGAGTTACACAGCGGTAGTTTACAGTTCCATTTCCTACGTCGCGAATTCCATTTTCACACGCTGAAATGAATTGTTTGTGTTGATATTGGCTGTCTTCCATATATATATATATATATATATATATATATATATATATATATATATATATATATATATATATATATATATATATATATATATATATATATATATATATATATATATTGCTTCACGACTCATTATTATTTTGTCCAAAGTTGTGAAAATAAAACAAAAACTGCATATATTTTAGAAATAGCAAACCACAAGTAAATATTACAAGAGTAAGCACACTTAATTTTTAACATCGTCCTCCAGTGTTTCACCAAACAAAATTTCTTCCATTGGTTTCCATGATGTTCACACTTTCATCGTGCCGCAATTTTCAAGGTTCATTTTATGTCCTTGCATAGTTAAAATGCGCCACGAGGACTATATCTATTTGTATACATTCAAATCAAAGTGTTCTATTGATGTGTATTGATTGTAGCATAATGTTGTAAAAGTGCTCAAATTAATTTTCTGGCATGCGATTGGTCAAGATTTTTATTTTGTCGCACGCTTCTAGCAAGAAAAACAAACTCATGTGCCTCAAAAGTATTTCCCCCCGGACTTAATACGGGCAATGTAATTATCTTCCGAAAAAGGGCACTTTACAAGTGTATCTCTCGGTCAAAAGGGCATATCGTATTATCATGAATAGGAAGGGCAGATTGAGAAATACAGTTCAGATGAGCTTCTGATTTCTAAGCGTTTCCATGGCAACAATTTTAACCCTTTAATTGTAAAGAACACTTGCTGTAAGAACCATTCTGGTTGCTTCTCGCTCATAACTTTTTTTGTTGGGGGGGGGGGGCAGGATATGTTCCCCTCTCAACATCAGTGTTGCTGTCGTTTATTATTATTATTATTATTATTATTATTATTATTAACATTTACGGTCGTAAGAAATGAAATCGACATTTTGCAACGCAACAAAGGGCGCACATTGTGGGCGAAAAACAGAAACAACGTCTGGCACCATGTAAAAAAATTTGACACAGGAAAAAGGGCAAAGTAAAGCCTGCTTAGAAGCCGTTCTAAAATGGATTGGCCGTAGGCGGGGTGGGGGCGTTACTCAAGAAAGACAGAGGTGTGTCGCTCATGGCACGCTCATGTGCACTTTTCCAGTGCAATGGCTTATGTGTCGCATTGTTCCTAGATCCTTTCATTACGAGGTCATATTTGGTCTTTGTGTATTGTACTCACAACGACGTATCGCAGAACCAAGTAGGTTATACTTAGTGGTGATGTATTGTACTCACAAAGACGCATCGCAACACCAAGTAGGTTATACTTAGTGGTGATGTATTGTACTCACAAAGACGCATCGCAACACCAAGTAGGTTATATACTCACAAAGACGCATCGCAACACCAAGTAGGTTATACTTAGTGGTGATGTATTGTACTCACAAAGACGCATCGCAACACCAAGTAGGTTATACTTAGTGGTGATGTATTGTACTCACAAAGACGTATCGCAACACCAATTATAATGCGTGTAATCCTTGACAAACTAAACTAAACACAAGATGGTCAGGACATGCATGTCAAGACCACAATCAACACAATAATGAAAAACGTATGACCATTTCCCCAAATCCCACAAACTTCATATAGATATATATGCTCTTTATTTTCTCCTTTAACTCTACATTGACATGCCCTAGCGGACGAACACGACTTTAATCCAACTAAGTAAGTTGTCAAAATCGCACAGTATTTTTCCACGGGACTTCATATTGCACGACACGTGTCTAGTTCTGTTTGTGAAAAAGTTACGAGAAAATTTTATAATTTCCTAAATAGCTGTTTAAATGATCAGAATGATATTTTCATTACTACACATCTCGTGTTTCTTGTCGACATTGCGAATATCACGCTCGTTCATTCATTTGTTCGTTTTATAGTTTCATTTGAGACTCAGTAAACTCGTCCACGTTGTTAACTTTATCATCTCTGCTTTCAAATGGATGAAATATCTTGTGTAGTTCATCCATTCACTAATCTAATAAACGAAACGATAAAACATCCGCTAATTTGATCGTATATTGTTTCTTTTTTCTTTTACAAAGCAGTTCACCATACTATATTTAGGCACACGTCGTGTATTGTGTAGTCGAGGAGTATGTAAACGTACTACAACGATTTTAAAAAAGTTAATGGAGTAAAAAAGTTAATACAGAGTTAAAAATATACACCATTCAGAGTGGAAGTGCTATCCCTGGATTATACAGGAGGATGCCTGATAGTACGAAGTGAAATTTAATATGGAACCAGAATATACAGGTTAGGTAATTCCTCACATAATTATATATATATATATATATATATATATATATATATATATATATATATATATATATATATATATATATATATATATATATATATATATATATATATATATATATATATATATATATACTTTGCTACCCCTTTGTTGGCAAAAGATTTCAATTGTTCAACCTGTTATATAAATTTCCTCTGCTAGATTTTTAGTAGGACATGACGGAAAACATTTATTCAATAAAAAAAGCAAGAAATTATCAGCAAAACTGGTTTTCAACAAAAATGTTCATTTTTGGACGAATTATATATCATTCTTATTTTACTTGTGTACTCGCTTATAAGTCAACTCAAATTGCACACAACAAAGATCCTGATCTGCCATAGTATAACGCGCATGTAGACCAGGTATATGTTGTTTGTTCTACTGATTACCCCTAACAAACTGTACAGACCCAGATATGCCGGCGCATTAAGGATCTGTGAATTTTTTTTTCAGTTGGATTCGACTTTTATGTGAGCACATACAGTACATGTACCTTTCATGTTCCAATCGATCATAGTTATCGATTGATCAAATACACTTGGATAGTAATACTGCAGCAAAAAAAAAAAGAACCAAAAAAAGAAAGAAAAGACACTAATGTTTGCAAAGGACAGAATCTGGTTCTAATCAATAGTGTGGTTAAGGGCGTTACTAGCAATCGTTACCTACTATGTACAGCTTGTAATTATTCCAGTACCCGGCAGGAGAGCTGTGTGTCCATCTGACGTCACGCATGGAAACGTATAGCACTGAGAGAGAGATAATACAACGACAGTTTAGTTGAATCAATATTTGATTACATGAACAAATTTTCTCAACTGTACAAGTGAATACAAATGTCGGACGTCAGAATGTTTTTAATGGTTTTCAGTATTTAAAAAAAATAAAATTCTAACTTCAAACTTTATCATAATCTTGCTAGTAAGTCCGTAGAAAAAGAGAACATCTAAACTTAAGCTAAACTGACATTAAGATGCCTAACGTTTCTCAACAAGGACGTATATTTACAGTATGTATGTCATATACTTTAGCAGTTATAGAAATACATACCGAACCATTCCTCTCTTGTTTTTTTTTTTAAATGTAGATGAACATTAAGAAACTGTAAAACAACAATAAAAAAATAAAATAAAAAACAACGAAATTTCAGCACGGCTTGTTACTCCAATTTCCAAAGTGATTTCGTCAAACTTTGAGGATGTATGTAAGAAAATGGCTACTGGCAAGCTTTCTCACATTCCCACATTATCTGAGCCAAAACTCAAAGCCTCGCGGACAGAGATGAAATGTCAGCGATCTGTAAAGACAAGCGCCTTAGACGACTCGACCAATCGGCATCCCAGAAAAGAGCCTGAAGGAACATCAGCATACACTCGACCAATCGGTATCCCAGAAAAGAGCTTGTAGGCACAATAGCATACACTTGGCCAATCGATGACCCAGAAAAGAGCCTGTAGGCACAATAGCATACACTTGGCCAATCGATGACCCAGAAAAGAGCCTGTAGGCACAATAGCATACACTTGGCCAATCGATGACCAAGAAAAGGGCCTCAAGGAACATCAGCATACACCTGGCCATAAAGGGTCTAGTAAGTTTAGTTGTTACAATATATTTGCTGAAAATTACAATATATTTGCTGATGCAATAAAACCGTTCTCAAAGTGAATATCATTGCGGAACGCGTATCAGGGCAGTATTGAGTACAGTATACATATTCTACGGAAACGGGGGGGGGGGGGCTTGTTGTTGTTGTTCTTGTTGTTTAATGCCATTTTTCAGCACACGATAGGCTATACATGGCGACCAGTATTAATGGTGGAGGAAGAACCCGGGAATACCCCGGAAAGAACCACCGACCCACGAGAAGCTACTGGCAAGCTTTCTCATATACCCACATTGGCCGAATCCGAGACTGGAACTCACGCAGACAGAGGTGAGATGGCAGTGATCCGTAACGGAGAGCGCTTTAGACCACTCGGCCACTCAGAGACCCGGGGGAGGGGGGCGGCACTAAACATTAGGGAGCCTTTAGGGTTAAGGCTGAGGAGAATATCTTTTAAGCCCATTAATGCAAAGAAATAATTGTTGTAATGATGTAAATGATCATTGATGTAAGAGTTGCCCTTCATGATTTTACATCGGTTAGGTCATTATTCAGTATGCCTATATGGAAGGTGGGTGGGTCACCGGAAACAGCACATGTTTTCCACATGATTGAGACTCCAGCATGTAATAATTATAGGTTACTGCATTTGTAGGGACAAATATGAACGAGTTTCTTGGATGGATATAATGCACGACCTTGGGAGTGCAGTATATCCATCCGACAAAACGAGTTCTTATTTTCCCATACAAATTCAGTAACCTTTTGATTATATGCTCATTTTCTAATTCTACCTAAGGCTTAATTATATAAATAAAAATACACTACAAGAAACAAAGTAACCGAATTTATGCTGTATTCCAAACTAAATACACAAGCGCAGATTCATCAGTACAAAACAACACCATTATTAATGCGTACATAACTCCGTCGAGATAAATTTGAACTTAGTCGCGCGCTAGAAATCACTTTCGAAAGAAAATGGCCTTTTGGTCTACTTAAAATTGAAATTTATAGTCATATTGTGATTGAATGAATGCGCATTGCAACAACTTTTCCATTTGGTCTGGAATGAATAGATTTTGGTATTTGGTATTTTAGTCGATTCTTCGAAATTTCGTGATTATTGACTGGATTTATCTTTGCCAATTCTGCATGAAGTACATCTGATTTCAGCAGTAGCGAGGGTGCAGCGTGTCGACATCTGCAATTGTTTATCTTCTGTCATTGAATGTTTGTAATCATAATGTGGGAAAAAATATGAGGTCTTTCAATTGTAAATATCAAAAAGACGCTATGGAATATAATGTTCATTTGATTTTGAGTGTGGTAAGGCGGATGTAATTGCACTTGGTTTGTAGTCGAAATCAAAGGGGTTCGTTACAAAGAAAATTAGGAGTATCCGTCAATGAATCAAGGGATGGGAGGTCTAACCTGTGTTATATTGTGACAGGTTAGATCTCCCATCCCTTGATTCATTGACGGATACTCCTAATTTTCTTTGTAACGAACCCTTTGGCGAAATTACTTTACAATTTTGAAATGTGTAATAAAGCTTTGGAACCTGTGATATGGTTCATGCAATTCGGATTTGCAGAACTTGGAAATTACATTTTGAGAAAATGCAGGATGTGAAACTGTAAGTATATTTTTGCCATTCTTATTTCCAGCTAAAGAAGACAGTTTGTGCCTTGTAATTTGCATGTTATTTATAGGGACCAAGCAATTTTATGACCTGTCTGGCGTCTACCGCTAGCCTAAATCTGAAACATTGTATCAAAAAAGTTAACGCGGAACATTGCACAGCAGCTGGTATGTGGCAGTCCACGAAACATCTGCTTTAGTTCATTCAGAAACAAAATTTAATCAACCAAAACGTAAAGCGTCTACTGCATGAGTGTACATGATTTGCTAAAAAAAAGTAGTTCCTAATACACTATTAGGCACACGTGTCATGCACGTGAGTGCAATATGAATGTGTGCAATATCGTATAATATTGCACGATTCTGATAATGTAAAGTTACGGAGACAAAACATCAAGATATAGTTTTGCAAACTGAGGGTTGATGATGGTAAACTAGAGATTCTAGCGGCAGGTCTTTTACCTCTGATAGCACTGTCATGCAACATTAGATCATATTTAATTACAGCACATCACATTAAATCACGTCACATCACATCACATATTTTAACACGTCGAAATAATCTTGGTTTTTTTACGATTTGGCAATAAAGTGACCCATTCGTCTGTGTTGAAGTATCTGGAAAGATTTACTTTTTAGATTAAAACAAAGCACACTAGCTATCTAAAGTAAACTAATACTGGTGAAATGGTACAAAATTTTGTAGCGATAAATTCACAGTACATTCTGTCGTGGTCAGCGTGACCTATAAACATTACGTTTTGACGTATGGGCTAAACTCGCAATAAATTGCTGACCGCGATGGATGGAACCCGCTCTGTAGCATGAACCGAATTTTAGTTAGAATCCGTTCGATAACGGTCCGACAGATATGTAAGTGTAAGGTTTTATAGCGGAAAATTGCAGAGTTGAGACAAACCAGAGTAAAAGTTTTGGGAAATCTCGGGCCATTTGAAACAGGTGTCAAGGAATTATATTTTTCAAAATAGTTATTAATAAAGGCGGACTAGACAGCATTATTCTGACTTTGGTGGGAGTGTTAAAGGCTTTTGGCGGTTAGAAAATGTAATCCCGATTTGCTAATCTAAAGGTTTTAAGAAATTCCCCTCACGAAATTAGACAGTCTAAGTTTCTATAGCAAGCCAGAATTTAGCTCCGAGAAATATCAAGTATTTTCGTTGGATTGTTCGAGGGACGTATGTCGGAAAGTTGAGGTCACGAAATCAAGAGATTCAGCTGCATAATAAAAGCGAGTCTCAGTAAAGTACAAGGTTAGTTTCAGCTGCATACACCATGTTCATTAATGTAAAATTGTAATTATTTGTTGAATGTTTTCGTTTTAAATTCATACTTAAATTTTCCTTGACTTCAGAAGTTAGTTGTTTGCATGCATTTTGTCTCAGATGTTATATGACTCGTGTATTATATGATTTTTTTTCGAATTACATCGTTCAGATGTAATGGACATTATGTAGTGTGGGACTTTCATGCATTACTCTCATATGCATTGTGAAAATTTATTTATTTGTTCCGAATGTTACAGAAATCATGCACTTTTTTTGATACGAAGTGTGAGAAATAAATTATTCGTCTTAAATGATTTGTATCATGTACGTTGAGAACTGATTTTTCTGTACATGGAAATGTATGTTAATGAATCACTAATTAGCAAGGTAACGTAGACGTAGACAAGGAGTGAAGTCCATCAGTTCGTTTGTGTAATGAGGGTTCTTAGCTAGTTATTTTTTCAATAGGTGGTGACACAGAAAAACTCGGCCCCGATATTTGGTCACCCTCTGAGTTGATCCTTAGCCAGAACAGTCTATTTCTTGAGCAGTCCAGCGATAAACTGCAAAAACTACAATAATGCACTTACCAGTCAGAAGGAATCATTTATCCGTCCACACGTTATTCCACAAGCAGATTTCCCTGTAGCATATCATTCCACTACTAATAGCAACACTTGCCATAATTCTAAGACAGAAAATATAAATTTTCCAAGAAACAATAAACTTAATAAGATCCGCACATTGTTATCCGATAGGGTCTGTAATTGGATGGTGTTTCATACACAATTTTGCAATCAATATTAATTGCAACACCAGTATATCACAGTTTCACCTCCTCCAAAGAAAAGGAGAGTTATATACAGTAGTGACACATATATCTAATTACCCATGAATTATCCAATCATGGTCACTCAGTCTACATGTAACTCTTCGTTATGGTATATACAGAGCTGTGTACCCATCATAGTTTCATTATTTACAATGTAACTTTTCTAAATTGAAACTGATGAAATGGAAACATTTTATTGTTATAAATATTAATTATTTATTGTTAATTTCATACAACAGCCATATATTAAATAGTATACTACCTCACGTTTTATGTTGATATTTTTTTATTTTTTGGTCACGCGTAAAAATTGTGTAATTCGGATGGAACAATCACGCAACAGCCCTCATTAACGCATCTGTATTAATGCGCCGCATGTACATATTTGCGCGTAAACTATATTGAAAAAGTGAAGAATTCTTTTCACTTATGAGGAAATTATTGGGTGAGAAAAACAATCTACTTTAGGGTTTGCACCGAGACAAGGAAATCCCAGTCGCGTGGTTACATTATATTGTAACGTATATCTGATTTAATCATGTTTATTTTTAATTTAATTGTTTGTCAGTTTTAATTTTTTTATTCTATTATAATGTAAATTTTTTCACTAGAGATGATACTTTTTCTGAAAATCGTTTGACTTTGACTGTCAGTTTACAAACACCTGGTGTTGATCTAAATTCTGACCTGGATTCAAAATTCTTAAATATAGTTCTATTTTATTTTAAAATGATTGGTTGTTGTCAAGGCCATGATGGGACTACGTGGGTTAAGAAGTAAACACTTTTTTTATTCTGGGAATGAAATCATTGGTCTAATCGAGATCATATTCTGTGTACGTGATATAAACATGATCATGTGACCCCCCTCTGATTTCGCAACTTGGGGGAATTTCGAAAATGCGTCTTATGATACAACGTAATCTTTGTTTTGAGAGAGATTTCTCAGTTTTGGGGCTTTTAATACTGATGTCAAGTTCATTTGTTGTAGCCAGATTTGAGCAATAATAATTCTTCAGATCAGTTGGATTTCACAAGGATTAATTCTGTATTCTCTGGAAATATTTTGAGGAGTGTTCACAGAAATTTTGGAAAGACATTGCTTACATCAGGATTCGAACTTGAAATTATTAGAACATTTATTACTAGGACTTTTGCAATTTAATTCGTGGATTATTCTTAGATTATTTTTGGATTTGATTCTTGAAACTGTAAGTTCTTGTTTTTTTCTTCTTCATTTTTACATAATTTTCCAGAAAAATAAAGTATTTGTTAAATTTGAAAAGCTTGTTGTTTTCACTCTTTCTGTGTTACTGTTTATTCGAGCCTAAACACGTAACAGTATGTCTTCCCAGGAGGCATGCCTCGTCCATGTCTCGTGGTGAGACTAATGTAACCCCTTGACTGTAATTACCTCGTCTCGGTGCAAACCCCAGGCATAGATTCTATTAATCTGAGCGAGAGTAACTGTGAGGTGAAAATTAAACCGGGTTGTCATCTAACAGACGGAGCTCTCTATCCCGTTCGTAAAAATCGTTTGTAGTTGTATAAGACCTAAAATATTCTGGACTATATGGGATAGGTTTTGTTGCATCGCGTAAACTATAGTCAGTAACGGCCTAAACAAACGCGGGGCCCGATTGAAATCATTTCAGTGAGGCCCCCCCCCCCCCGGATTTATGTGCGGGCCCAGCTGTGAGCACGTCATTTTGAAATAAACGTTTAAACAAGTTTTATATGATATTGAACAACGCGCTGAATGGAATACTACCTTCTCACTGGCTTTCTTTTAACCAGTGAGAGGAGAGTCTTCCATTCAGCGGGATTTCACTTGTATATTAAGCGGGTCCTATCACAGCCATATCGAGCAGTAGCGTGGGAAAATGGTCTGGCATTCCTTACAGGTATGATAGTAAGCCAAACTTTGGATGTGCAGAAAAAGTCGAATGCCCGAGCTAAACATCGGTACCAAATTTATTGCGCAACGCGAAATGTAGCTTGAAAAAAAAAACAACAGCGTTTATTCTTAAATGGGTCGCGCGAGAAAGGAGCGATATGTTCTGCCTTGTAATTATTATATAGCAAATGTATGACAGGTCAATTGTAAGCAACGATATGAGCCCGTGTGCTAATACCCTCAGCACCCAAACACGGCCATTTTCATAGAAGATAACCGCGAAAGTCCGTTAAAAAAACGAGCATGGCGGATTTTCACCCATCATGCGACGAAGTCTTTGGACCTATTAATGATGGAAAAATCTAGTCACACAAAGCAATGGAAAAGCGAAACTTAGAAACGGAGGATAGAAAGAATGATATCGTTGGTAGCAATGTTATTCAGATCAAAATAATTACTTAAATTAACTGCAAAAACGATGAATTGTAAATGTATTTTAATGTTTAAATTACCTTTTTGAGGTTCATCACTTTGTTTAGTTTATATTTCCAACTTCTTTCAATATGCAAGCCTCATTTGATTTTAATGAAAAATTTGTACATGTGGTATATATATATATATATATATATATATATATATATATATATATATATATATATATATATATATATATATATATATATATATATATATATATATATATACGTGTGTTTGTGTCTGTGTCTGTGTGACTCTTTATTTAGAATGATGACCACGGTAGCCATAGAGTCTAAAACATTGAAACGACCTTATCATGCAGTGCATAAAAGACAGAATTTTTACTACGATATCATAAAATGGGATCAATAACCTTATCAGCCTTATAACATTTTATAATAAAGGGGCTCAGAGTGAGGGAGTACTTTACCTACCCATATCAAAAGGTGAACGTGTAAAATTATTTCAATATATTTTGGCTAACACTGCAAATGTCAAAACGTTTTTACACGAATTCGATTCGTTCAATTTCAAATGTTTTTATTGATTACATGTAAGTTTCTCTTGCGTATCTTCTTTCATCATTCTCATGCTCCGAGGGGTGCTGTGGGTGTAATAATGTGTAGCCTTGATCTTTTCGGTAGATATCCTGGTCCTCCTCAACAGCAAAAATTATAAGTACAACAACGAAAATGATAAGTACTGTAAAACACCACATGTACAAAGATCGTTTTCCTTGTATGGTGTTATCAAGACCTCTTTGCAGTAGTTCTGAAGAGAGAGAGAGAGAGAGAGAAGTGGGGTGTGCGAATGTTTAGCTGCTCTCTTGTCAGTAAACATCATATGCCGACAATTTAGTCAATTTTAATTATTCAACCTAATTATGAGTAGATAGATTGACAGCTAAATAGATGCATTACTCAAAATAATAGAATACTCACTATTTGGTTCCTAGTCTCATCCGTCTGTGTCGCACATTATGATTCGTACGTGGTTTGCGCGTGAGTGGTGCATTGCATATGATCCTTTATCAAATACTTTGATAACCTTATAGTGTGAGATTCAGAATGGCCCTCAAATGTATTTTTCCCCATGAATATTGTACGATAAGAATTTAGCCCATCAACACTAATATTCGGCCACATCATTGCATTGTTTTATGCAGTAAATTGATAAGAAGGTTTCGTTTCAATCAGATTACTGTGTGGATGGTTCATGTCATTATTTATTGACATATGTGCGGCCACTGTTGACTCGTGTGCATGCAAATATCTGGTCTGAACTACTTGGTTGACCTTTGTCACTGTAGTATTGTATATCCGACCTTGACACAGTTGATTCGTTCATTTGTTTTTAGATTACTACCTGCACGTTATGCAAAATAATTTTTTCTTCTTCTTCAAATCAACACACACACACACACACACACACACACACACACATTACACTGGCTTGTGATCGCCAAGTGTAGTATGGCAGAGAATTTGTTTTACAAATTTTTTTAATTTTTTATTGACACGCGTTCATGCAGATGTGTGGGAACGAAATGTTCTTCTTCCTCTTCCTATTGGCTGGGAACTCTTTTTTTTAAAAGTGGTCTAAAGCACTCACCATTACAGATCACTGGTATCTTACCTCTGTCCGCGTAGGTTCGAGTCTCGGTCTCGGTCAATGTAGGTATGTAAGAGAGCTTGCCAGTAGTTTCCCGTGGGTTGGTGGTTCTCCCCAAGGTTTTCCCTGGTTATTTCTAAACCAAATATATCGGCCTCCATGTCTAGCATATCCTGTGCTGAAAAATGGCGTAAAACATGTACAACAACAACAACAATAACAACAACAACAATAACAATCTTTTCAAAATAATATGCTATAATCCGTCCCTGTATACCACAAGGACAAAGACGTGTGCAGAACGTGCAGAGAACAATCCGTGGTCTTAAGGACTATTGGTAATGCACAATTCAGTACGGGGGGGGGGGAAGGGCATCATGCCCTCATTATGGAGAAATGACTTAAAGGTATAGTAATGGTGATGACCCGTTTCTTTCAAGTATCCTGCAACATCAAGCAAATACAGAGAAATGTCACTAAATCTCAACTAATATGTACGTAACTAACTGTACAAAATAAGCGTCAACTCTTTCCATATACGTGGCCTATTCGACATACCGTACTGACAGTCGTAACAGCCAACAGAACTGAACGACGTACATTCTTTTAATGTATGCAACTGCTCCTATATCTTACCTGATCAGTTTGTAATTTTGTTAAAATATGTCCTTTACCAACACGGATGCGGGAAGTCGTGGGTTAGATCACCGGCCGAGTCATACCAACGACTTACAAAACTGGTACTAACAGCTGCCTCGCTTGGCGCTCATTATTAAGAGGTTAGTGTTAGGACTGGTCGGCCTGGTGTCAGGATAATGTGACTGGGTGGGGAATCGTGCTACTGTTACAAAATACCTGATATGGCTTGTTTAGACCACCATAAATTCTAGTATTTGACGTGTTTCGCGCGCCATAGTTTCTTGTAAATATACTTTTTCTTTGCATCGCGTGACGCCTTCATTGCTTGCGCGGCACGTGCGTAATATATGTTAACGCGCGCGACTATATATATTACTTAGGGATATCGACTAACACAGCCATTACAGGGAAGCTCTTTATGTATTTAGCTGTCGGGGCGGGATCGCCAATATATCTTAGTTTGAGCCAACGAGTTGGGTGAGTTATATTTTTAATCAACGTTCTTTATAATGAATGTTCAGTTTCGCAAAACACGTTCAATGTTGTATTTATACGTTTGCGTTGTTTTATCGTACTTGTAGTTTAATTCATCAAGAGTGTATGGCTTGTGTAATTTGGTAGCGAGAGATGGTACGATTCGGATTATTAACAGGGATTTGAACATATATGCAATACTCCTGTTGGTAGGTCATCTTATAACTAATATTGAAGACGTATTACATATGTATTAGAGTTTTAGTATATCATATTTGTATGCCATTCGTACGTCATAGTCGTACATAAGGAATATTTCAGGTGTTAGTGTTAATCCATTTGAAATGCACAGATATTTTAATCTAGATACACACAAAGCAGACTATTTGGAAAGTTATTTCTTTTCATATTCAGCCAACTAGGTGTGGATAACTAGGTGCGGATCACTAGTTGTGGATAACTAGGTATGAGTATCTAGGTGTGGATAACAGTGTGCGGACTGACTAGGTGTAGCCAGAGGCCGCAGCAATAGTGATGCAAAACCGCCATGAAAGTGCCAACGTACATGTGCATGAGAAGTCTGGATGATTGAAGTGACCGAGCCCGGGAGCGGGTCAAAGGGCATGTGAAATGTCAAGTAAACATTGGACATATAAGAGGAATTTCATTATAGTGTTTGACTATAAGAATTTCATTAGTGTTTGACTATAAGAATGCCATTAGTGTTCAATTATCTGAGACAATTTTATAATTATTGAATATTTCAAATAAGTATCTGTCCTTATCATAGTTTTCCATTGGATCCATATTATATACCTTTGTATTTATTTTGATGTCGTGTTACTTCATCATTAGTGTGAGAGAATAATACATCTTTTTATTGTCACTTGCATACGTGTTTGTTATTTCTTAAATACCAATTCCGCCTCAAAGGGTGTTAGCTCGATTACGTTACAGCTACATGACTGCGGCTAGTCCGATAAATGAACCGCACAAATCTGTGTTGATACTGATGGACGATGTTGTGGGTATGTCACCTGTTCATTAAAATATGCAATTTTGCTGCATGCAGATCATTTCGGAACAAAACCGTGAACACTTTAGACACATACCGGTAATTGGTAACAGCCATATCAAACGCGAAATTCAAAATGGCCACAGGACATATGGTTGTGCTATTCCAGGTGTATTTACAAGTCACCAAACACATGATTTGCTCAGGAAATATAATCTACATATCACCAAAAGAACCCTTCAGCCGATGGTAGCTGCACAGCCACGATACATACCAGTAAGTGTATAAAATATACACCGAGGTGTGCAGCCAAATTTGCATGCAGGTAATTGCAGCTTGTAATGAATAGGTGATATCAACCCCTCACCCGAAAATCAATATCATCACGGGTGAAGGACTGATTTATCGTCCTAATCTGCGGCATGATGACCCAGTGCTATAAATCACGATAAACTGCCACACTGCAGACATCGTAGTGATACGAGTGAAAAATTGTTAAAGCTTCGTTCAAAATCCAAATCTCACATCTCTCTCCTTTACCTACA
Source organism: Sinohyriopsis cumingii (assembly GCA_028554795.2). NCBI lineage: Eukaryota > Metazoa > Mollusca > Bivalvia > Unionida > Unionidae > Sinohyriopsis > Sinohyriopsis cumingii. The sequence goes on along the minus strand of CM068832.1, from coordinate 21,689,876 downwards.
TGGCCTCGTGATGATTATTAGGTGCACTGTGCGCAAGGCCCAGTATATATGAAAAATGTCACGCTCGTGGTATCTTGCTTGATCTTCATGCAGTAAGATAAGTATAGCGCAATAGCTCAGTATGTATCAACACGGTGATCTATTGCGCGTGAAATGCAATATCAAGTTGCCGAGTACATCTCGTATAAATACAATTTCCGCTAAATGCAATAGTATCTGAACATTTTATGACTTTTCACTTATTACTTACTGTGCGTGATATTTGGCTGCCCTACACCCACCCACCTTCTTCGTATTACCAATAGCCCTTACTGCGAGAACAGTGGTTTCATTTTCTATTTATTTTAAACAAATGGAAGAACGCACCGTATGATGCCACCCTCCACCGTTTCTGCTTTAAAGTCAAGCAATCGGGGGGAGATTAGGTATTGCCAATTGTAGATTTGTTCCCCATTTAAATAGTTATCTAATTTTCTATACGTAACAGGAAAAACACAATGACGTAGCGTCTGCACAAAAATATTGTTAATCGTGAAACTTTAACACAAACTGAATGAGTATCTAAAATGGGCACGCACTGCCCACGGTTGTATTGATACATTCCAACCAGCTACAGAGGGCATTATAAATACGTTTAATTTCATCACACGAAGAGTACTGATTGCCTTGACAGCAGAGATGGTGTATTTTACCGGAAGAAAATAAAAGGAATGAGCTACACCTGTCGGTAGCAATCAATTGTGCAAACCTTAAGTTGGCATAAATCTGCTGGCGTCACGCGAGAGTCCCATTGAATGAGACTCGAGTCAAGGAAGCCTTCATGCTATACATAACAGGAAAGGGCAATCAAAGTAAATTTGTGGCGACGACCAGGATTCACATTCTGATCTTCACGACTGTCAGTTGCCTGTCATTGGATTGAAAGGTTCGGGCCCAAACGAGTTTAGATATGAGAACATGATTGCGATGTAGATGTACAAGGTTCGATTATTCTTGATGTAAACAGTGGATTCGTCCGTTCGAGTTACATTTGGTGACGTCATCTGTACTTCATGGTTTGTGGTGATGAAGAAATCCTTATAAAGTAGTAGATGGGAGGCCATAATGTTTACAAGCTTGCAATAAACTTTTAATTTAGGTAATGTGATAGGGAGTCTTTATGCATTTTTTTGACATTGTACATATAGAAAGAATTTACAGCGTACGTTTTTTTTTTCGTTTTTTTTTTTAATTACGCTTGCAGTTGCACTTCAACACTCGTATGATATGAATAGTTCGACTTATTTCTGTCTTGCCAGTAGCTTCTCGTGGGCCGGTGTTTTTTTTCCAGGGTTTTTTCCGGGTCTTCCTCCACCATTAATACTGGCCGCCATGTATAGCTATCGTGTGCTGAAAAATGGCGTTAAACCCAACAACAATTTCTGTCAGGACATAATGTTCGGGCGTTTGTTGTTGCCATGGGTTACGAGAAAATTAAACAAACTAGCATATAACCGTGCATACAAACGATATTAACTTGTTCAACGAGAAACTAAAGAATAAGTAACTTCAACAGATTGAATTACTTGGAAAAAAGTATGTAGATTACGTTTTTGGCCCGAAGTAACCATTTTCTCCACACAAAAGTTTTGCTTGATGCAGTTTACAATTGTATAATTAACAGAAAGTTTATATCTTTATAGGATTTAGTTCAAAATAACATTTTACCATCAATCTTTCTGTCAGATTTATTTAAATACGTGAACAATACCATGAACAATTTTCTGAAATAACTTGCCCTTTCAAGATACGGATATTTTGTTTTCCTTAGATACGAGAGATCACTGATAAACCTTAGATGGAGGACGTATACTTCTTCTGTAGCTCCCTTCGGTTCTTACTGGAGACTTGAGGAAATGTCGCTTGGCTTTTAACCGTTAGATGAACACTACCATAACTGTATCTATTGATTTACAATTTCTAACGAATGTTTAAAGTAACAAATGGCACCCGAAAGGTAGATCTAAACTTCTATTTGCCATTGATACGTAGCATTTAAGCACAAATATGCAGTTACTATTTTTCCCGTCATTTTGTCTTTTCATCCACAAATTCATAAGAAACCAATGCTTTTTCAGCCTATGTTTATCGGCTTAAGTAATCCCTAAGCAGGGGTCAAATTCATCGTTCAAGGCTATTCAATAAAGAATCGCTTTTATCGTTGTTTCAAAACCTTAAAAATTTTCTAACAACTCTCAAGGCATGCCGATAGCAGTAGTATAAGAACTAATAAAAACGTACTAGATATCAAGTTGATTTTAGTACCATGCTCTGAAAAATGAGGAACTATTGACTTTAGGTTAGCAACCTACACCAGTAAAAAGCTCGACTTATGGAAACGGAAGCGAGAGAAAACCCCGCAACAACAGGAAAGAGATGGATCAGGAAACTTGATCTATGACGAAAAGAAACCAAATGCTCTACCCTAATAGCAGATCCTCTAGTGCCCCAAACTACCATCCACGTACGGTGCTAGAACGCGAGCACTTTGTATCAGACTGGACAATTAGCACACGTTCTCCAGGAAATGCACCAGTACGAGTTCAGTGCATAATGCATCACATAAACAATGCAGTCAGTAGTAGCGAAAATAACATTGGTCGCAGGAGACACCATACTATGGTCAAGCAGTCAAGACGACCAACACAGAGAAGGTGTAACCGTAGTCAAGAAGACGAAAAAAAACGAGCGCAATTCTAAAATGAAAACGCATCCACGAATTAATGATGCATGTCAGATTCAACTCAAAACTCGTCAAGATGTCAACAATCGACTGCAGTGCCCCCACAGAAGACTCTGGTGAAAGGGACAAAAAAAACAACACATTGTTACGCCCTCATGTACTCAACTGTTAGGCTGCACTAAACTGCTACTCGTATTTCACGATTTTAACGGACAAATATGCTCAGACAACACTGACAGGGAACGGTTCATGGAGACACATAGTAGGACCAATGACATAGGTGAAAGACTTTGTAACGTCTGCGAAGACAATGACCATGTTAAAGTATGTACTCTTTTTCAGCATAGCAAATCCACAAAATGACATGGAAGTCTCCGTGCCGCAAGAAAGAAAGCTGGATATACCGTGTGCTGATCATCAGCAAGTGGGGACATTCCTTGCAAGATGTAGGAGTCAAGAGACATGCTGATGTAGACAGCGATCATAGTTTGCTGATAGCCAAACTTACCCTGAAGCTGAGAAAAGACCAATTGGAGAGAAGAAAAAAATGAGAAGAAAAAAAAAACGTTTAAACGTTGCCTAACCAGAAGATCCCAAGGTTCGGCAAGAGTTCAACATTTCCCTCATGAACATGTTCAGCAAACACCGCGATGAGGCAGAAACGACTATTAATTCTTTCGACACTCTCGTGAAAGAAATTGGACAGAATGTTCATGGCTGCACAAAAGCAGAACGGATCTTATAGTCGGCCTAAAATGCGAGTGAAGATGAAAAACAGATTAAGAAACGCCAACTAGAGGCAAATGTACAAAGGCCGAAAGACAGGTCTTCATGTCAGTACTCTGACAAGGACAGAGAAGTGAAAAACGGGGAAAGAAGCGAGAGGTGGCGCTACACTGAAAAGCTCAATGCAAAAGTGGAAGAAACAGTAGAAGGACAGGACATGAAGAGGCAAGGTCAAAATTAAGCTTAAAAGTCACAACTTACTCTGAAGGTGCAGTTGGGGATATCCTATCCGATGAAACGAGTATATAAAAAAAGGCAAAATGTATGAAACACTTTCAAAAGGTACAGAGCAGACAGAACGCCTTGTTACAGCCTTGATTCAAAAAGCAGTAGAGGACCTTGACGTCCGTCTGGATGACATCACTGAGACCAAAGTCAGAGAGGTCATCAAACCCGGATGGATGCAGAATACAGAAACCCCAACTAGCTGCAGATAAATATTCCAACAAGATATGGGGTAGTGCAGAAAATCCCAATTAATGGAAATTGAAATCATCGTCAAGTTACCAAACGTAACCTTGAGAACTGTAACAAATGGAGGGGCATTACCCTGCTTTACCAACGGGGTCTTCAGCAGCAGCATCCTCAAAAGGACCATAACCTCAATTGACGACCCTGTTCGAAAGAAATAAGCTGATTTCAGGAAAATAAACTTATGCATTGACCCGAATTTACCCCTCGACAGGTATTAGAGCAGACAAATGGAACAATACATCAGTTTCTAGTACGTTGAAAAGTCATTTGACAGTCTTTACCGTGGCTCACTCTGGAAAATACTCCGATTCTATGGTATTCCAATGAAGATTGTAAACATCATCAAATATCTCCAACAAAAAGTCCAGTGTAAAGACATCTGCAAAAACCATTTCACTGACCTTTTCATCGTAAACACAGGCGTAAAAGCAAGAAGCATCCTTGCAGCCGGGGAAATGATTGTGTAGAAAGCGACGACGGTCATAGTACACCATCATCCCAAGGACTGCAGACCGTTGGTCGTATTGCTGTCTCGTAGTATCCTTATGTGTCACATGAAGCACAACGAAGGATGACCGCTCCGGTGGCCAAGTACTTAGAGCGTTCGCCTCGAATGTGGGAGGTCGCGGGTTCGAACCCCGGCCGAGTCATACCAAAGACTTATAAAAATGGTACTAACAGATGCCTCTCTAGGCATTAAGAGGTTAGTGTTAGGACTGGTTGGCCTGGTGTCAGGATAATGTGACTGGGTGGGACATCGCGCTACATATCTGCGGCATGATGACCCAATCCTAGGCATCACTATTAACTGTCACACTGCAGACATCGTAGCGATATGACTGAAATTTTTGTAAAGCATCGTTAAAAATCCAAATTACACACACACACACACGCACGCACGTACACACACACACGACGAAGGATAAGTGAGTAAGTGAGGTATCAAGTTGAGCAAAAATTGTGTTGATGAAGAGAAATGTTCTTCAAAATACAAAACTTAGATGAAAGAAAACTTGTATAAAAACTTTGGTATCGTCGCGTAAATACAATCGAACAGTGTCTGATATTTATTTCCTCCTGACTTGCAAATGACACTATATCCGTCTTTCTTAGCAAGCAATATAGTTTACCCTTGTTACGTCTGCAGACATTTTCTTAACCATTCGGGACAGAAATAAAAATATCGTTGGCAAAACAGTTCTTATTTTAAGTGGTGCTGTACTTGAAGACAGTGCGTGTTTCTCTGCTCCTTTGACTGCAATAGATAAAACTAAATTCTTAAAAGTTGTGAAAATCACAGAATTCAAAGATATCTATGTATATAGTTTATTATTGCCATCTTGATACAATTACAGAATTATCCAAGCACGAATCTATAGTCCCAGATAAGTCACCTGAGTTGCACTGACAGCCCCACAAAAGCTCAAGATGGCTGCAGCTATCACTACGGTAACAGTACTTCCGGCAAGATGGACGATGCTTCCCATGACTGAAGAGAGAACGAACTGTGCCAGAAACACCATGCTGCTTACTACAGCGACATCTGTACCAAGTCCCCGGATGAGCGCTTTGTCATCTTGATTTTGACTAAACTGAAATGAATGTAAACCATAGAAAGGATAGACGATTTTTTCATAGTTTATTTTTCTCTAAAAATATTTAGGGCTGCATAATGTTCATACTCTGTAGTGGACATATATAGCTCACGACAATGTAATGAGTACAGTGGGTTATGCTCTCTTTAGTATGTGTGCATAAAATCACGGAACCTTTCCAACAATGACATGAGAGCATGCAAAAGCATCGATTCTGACCATTAATTTTGCTAACATGTTATCAGTTAACATGTATCCATCACACAACTTAACGATCGATTTAATTTTAATTTAATTTAATCGTGCATATGGATTATCAGATTATTGCGTATTGCATTCCTTGAAATACGCGTAAGTGCTACTCAGCTACTAAAATTATACTAATTATTTTAGCCTAAATTATTACATTTTTATAAAAACTAACAGTTTCTTGATGCTGAGAGTTATATTTCATTTTTATCTTCCGTCAGCATCAGCGACGGCGGTTTTGGCGTCATCAGTGTCAGGGTCCTGTCTAAAGGTTTTTGGATGTAAAATATCTTCTTCACCAGTTGTTTTAACCAAGCAAAACGTTGATCCGATAACATGACTAAAGTTTACACCCGGTAATTCAAGGGTCTCCTGTCTTCCACGAGTGAGCTCAAGACTGCGTTACCATAATAACGTTCACATGAGAAACACCGCGACGGAAGACATATTTAGAAGATGAACTCTGATTCAGTTGGAAGCCCACCCAAAACATCATAATAAAAAGGTATAGCTGTCAGTTAACGAACTTTATTTAAGTGCTGTATTACATCACGTATTGTTTAATATTTTAGCAACATATCACCTTCTCTATATATCCAGTGAGCAGAAAATAAAATTAACATGGTAAACAACCTAGTCTGATAAATCACCCACCCACCCCAATCTGTGTTGAAAGTAATTGACGATCTGAAGGTCTGACGTCACCTGTTCATTAAAATGTGCAATTTTGCTGCATGCAGATCTTTCCGGAACAAACCTGCGTACACTTTGGACACATAACGGTAATTGGTAACATCCATATCTAGCGCGAAATTGAAAGTGGCCACAGTACAGATGGTTGCGCTATTCTACGTGGATTTACAAGTCATCACACATAGAATTTGCTCCGAACATATAATGTACATGTCACCAAAAGAACCCTTCTGCCGACGGTAGCTCCACAGCCGCGAGAAATACCAGTATATGTTTAAATTCACACAACAGTGCAGCCAAAATTTTCTGCAGATTTTTGCAGCTTTTAATGAATAGGTGATATCAGCCCCTAAACCGAAAATTAATATCATCACAGCCCTTGGTATGACATTTTTTAAAAACATTTTGCTTCTTAGAAATGTGAAGTAGTGTGCAGAGGATTTGAAGGCAGGAAATATGCGTGTAAAATAAAAATAGGTGAAGAGTCAGATAATACATGAACAGTTTCATTATAAACGTGTCAAACTAAACCAAGCACTCAAGGTAAGTGATACTAAAATTTGGAAGTTGTTTACATATACCATTTATTCTGGACATTAGTTGAAATAGGTAGAAAATTACGCAACACATTAAAAGCACAGATACAACGGTATTTTCCCGCTGAAACTTAATGTGCCTGAGTACTCTCTCTCTCTCTCTGCATGTTATGTATATTTGTACGCACGATGTGTGTTTGTGTATGTCTACTTCTGCATTCATAGACTGACATCTTACATCAAGCCCTATAAAGTCAACTTCAGCCACGATCTTATTTACATAAATCAAGTGTGTTTTTCCCATCTAATCTCTCAAGAGGCACATTGTACATCAACGTAGTATTTCGAATGGACATGTATGACCTTGGAAGTGATTCTGGTTCCCAAGTTAATACTGAGAGATTACAAATTACGGTGAAACACGTGAGTAGAGTAAAAACACCTGCTGGATTTCTACAAAGACAGGCGGATGCTTAACAAAGATTTATGCCCATAATAAAGTGTTTTATGGTTTCTGATTAAGACTGGTGGTAGTTTCTCCTAATACTCTCTCTCTCTCTCTCTCTCTCTCTCTCTCTCTCAGAGGACGATATACCAGAGCAATTTGCTCGGGGCCCCGCCCCCCAGATGGGCCCCACACGCAGTCAAACACGGCAAATTCTGCCGGCCGAAAGCTTGCGGTTTTTTTAATTTTTATTTTTATTTTTTAAAAGAGAACCAGTCATAACATGCACTACAGCACGAAGTAACTAATGACAATGCGAGACAGGAAACAAAGGAAGTGGGATGACGGGTTGAGTCATCCTGCTATATAGTTTCTACGGGTAATGCGACTCACTTGACTGATGTGAGTTGTATATGACTTCGTCAGTTCGTCGCTTTCTCTTGGTCTGAAACGTCAGTCGTCAGGCATATGTTTTGCATGAAAAGGATCTGTGAGCGGTGATCTGCCGATGTCTTCTAATTTAAAATAAATCACGTGTACCGTATTTAAAGACGGAAATATGGAAATAATGCTGAGAAATGAGTGCTTTGGTTGAAGATTCAGCACTACTACAGTAGTACTCACCAAGCACTGCATTTCAGTACGTTACTTTTATCGTTGGAATATATATCTCTGAAGTCGTCAAAGCATTGCATAGTACGTGGAAAGAATTGAAATGAAACGCACATATCCATCAGGTGCGTCAAAGCTAAAAAATCAGCAAAGCAAAAAAGCAGCTCTGCAAAAAGGGAGGCAACCCTTATTTGATGTTGGAATTACGACGACTCCCAAGACCTCAGAAGCCCCTTCCAATAGTTCAACTCAGAAAGAAGATGATCCTGACATCCAACCTTTTGTTCCAGCAGCTATAGAGAGTTTAGAAGCTGCTACCACTGGTCATGACTTTGTAAGTTCAGCAAAAAGCCAAAGTGCAGGTGCATCTGTTACTGATAACACTGCTGACAGTGACAGTACAAGTGCACCAGCCATTTTTGAGGACAGTCAAATCACTGAAATTGGTGAGAGTGATAATACTTCTGCAAGGCCAACTGGAGCACTTGACATTAGGGAAATTGAAACTGAAACATTCTTACCCACTCAGCTGGAAAATGTTGTCAAGGCTGGTCACATTTCCTTTCCACTGGAGCTGCCAAAAGATATTGGAAATCACATATTTCCAATGTCTGTTTTGAAAGGTAAATTGCCAAAATGGAGAAAGATTTTCGCGAGATTGGCTTGTATTTAGCCGAGCAAATATGGCACTATTTTGTTTGTCATGTCGATTATTTTCACCTGAAAGTCAGGTTCAACGCTTGACTCCATCACTTGCAATGACGGAAGGATGGGACCTGGAAAGGAATGGAAGAATCTTATCAATCGTATTCCTGAGCAAGAGCATTCAAAAGCCCATAAACAGTATTGCATTCAAGAAAGGCAACTATTGATGTTGAGGTGAAAAATATTGAGGCATTGATCAGTCACCTCAAATCTGTTCGGGATGACTGGCCAACAATTTTGAAAGAAGCCAAAACAGTGGCAGTGTCTGCAAAAATCAGTTCTGAATTTCCAATCCATCGGAAAGTGAAGCGTAAACATTTTGCTGGAGAACAAGTTGAAGACGATGAACATATCACAGATTCAATGGAAAAGGAATCAGAAGAAGAGGCAACTTTTATGAGAACTGCTTTTTTTATCACATTATTGATTCAATTATTGTTGGACTTACAGTTCGTTTCACAGCCATTCAAAAAATCTTGGCTACATTCTCGTTCCTGTGGGAGTATCAAAAACAGTCTGCAGATGAAATTAAGAGTGCCTGTTCTGAATTTGCACAGAAATATCCATGTGACGTAACTGAAACTGAACTGTCTGAAGAATTGCTTCATATGAAGCAAATTCATGCAGCAAATTTTGGTGAGAAACCTCTTTCTCCATTTGACTTGTTGAACATGATTTCAGAACTGAAGCTTGGTGAACTCTTCAGAAATGTAGTGATAGCGCTGCGTATTTTCTCTTCAATACCAGTAACAGTTGCCTCAGGTGAGCGTTCTTTCAGTAAATTGAAACTCATCAAGAATTTCTTGCGCTCAGCTATGGGACAAGAACGAACTAGTGATCTTGCCATTTTGAGTATTGAGTGTGAATTAGCGCGAAAACTTGATTTCCATGATATCATTGAGGAATTTGCACACAAAAAAAAAAACAAGTGCAAGAAAAATGACCTTGTAACAAAAGAAAGCTGGACTTCTTATAATCAGCTATTATTTTTTTTGCGGGGGGGGGGGGGGCAAAATCTGAATGATGCATGATGCTCGGGGCCCCCAAATCCTCTGCGCGGCCCTGTATATATATATATATATATATATATATATATATATATATATATATATATATATATATATATATATATATATATATATATATATATATTGTGCTACATGACATGTCACATCATAACCCTGGCAACTATGGACTTTTATCCAATCGAAAATAAAAAGATGCCTCCATATAATTTTTTCTTTGAAATTAAAAGCAACAAAATCTTTTTATTGCGAACACTCTTGTATTCGAATATTTACTCCTAAATCTTGTTGATTGGATTTAGACAGAAATTACTTATTACCAATGTTGCCTCACAAAATAGGGAAAAGACGGATCGTTTGAGGGACATAGAGCTTTTGAAAAATTTTCAACATGTGTGTCCGTGCGTGTAATGAGGTCGTAATGTCTAATTAGTAGAACTTGTCTCGCTTTCTCTTGAGAGGTAAAAATTTACTGAACTTTCTGCAACTATTTCAAGTATTATATTATACAATACAATAATTTATGAGACAGAGTTTACCACATGGGAAATAATAAATTGAATTGAATTCGAAAATTGCTCTGCAGTGTCAAATGTTTGGTAAGGACAAAGCGGCCAGTACTTAATCGGCGCCAGTACTTAATCGGCCTTTAACTTTTACTCACAAACGCGTCATCCTTCAGAGAACTAGCATTTTCCATATTAGTCAACGTACGGAATCGTCCCCATGATTCCTCGAGCTCAAAAGTCTGGTTTCCTGCTGCGCACTTCGCCAAACGAAGTAACTAATCGGGAGACACATTGTACTAGCTACTCTTCTATGATACTGGCTTGCCAGTTTAGGCTGGGTCTCGGCGAACTTGACACCACGATTATGTGTGTTGACTTTGACGTGACCATGAACATGTTTCACTTTGAACATTTGTTGGCCGTCTTGGCAGCTTGGTTTTGGTCGTGTGACATCGTTTTTCCGACCAAAGTGTAACTAATGTATCTAGAGGTTATGAAAACGTGAAAAGGTGGGTGGTGCACGTCTCTATATTTAAGATCAATGTGTGTCCCGAAATAGAAATTAAAACAAAACATTACCATTAATGAATAAATATAATAGAATATACGCTTTATCTTGGAAGTTAAATAGATTTATTTTCAAGTAAACTTTTGAACATTTTATTCATGGCCGTTTGGACCAAGGCTGTTTTCGCGTGTAAAGAGCACAATAGTTTTGGTTACGAAATCTGGGTCTAAAGAGACACGCTTGGTCAGATGGTCTACAAGGGACCCATATTATTATTATAACTCTATTTTAATGTGTGTTTTTTATAAGGCCAATCTTTTCCTAATCATGTCTTAAAAAAAGGTACAGTCATCATGAACCTTTCTACTCCACTCCACTGTTTATTCCGGTATATTCAATGACTCCTATATTATTTAGGTTAGATAAGTTTCGCTGTATACGTTTGTGAAGGTCCCAGTTTCACTATCATATGCCTTAAAGGTAAATGTAGACGTAAGCAGACTGAGTGGTAAATTTGAGGTCAGATTAAAATTTCATCCAATCAGATCGCTTTATTCCAGACATGATCTTAGTCCGGATTTTTGTTTTGTTGGTGAAATCCAGGCCAGATTGATATTCCATCAATAATTATATAATTTGTTATTTAAAGATGAATATTGTTAAAACGATCGAGTATTTAAATTTCCTTTTAAATTATATTTTTGCGTATCTAAAGGTCCAATCAATCCAAATATTACTTAATTATGAATATATTGGTTTGATTTTTCTTGCGTTGCTCTCGGTTGATAATATATCCACAAGTAAACGTCAACATATAAAATGTATAGGAAACGGTAGCCAGTCCCTGATAGTCTATACAGACTATAAAGTAATTGCTGCAATGTCATTTTTGTTCAAACTACTGCTATTGCGAAAAATGCAATTATATAAGGATTTTTTATATTAAAAAGAGACAGATATAACAAATGCGTCATTTACGTCCAGTCTCTCTGTGTCCATAACGCTACGATGCAAGAAGGCAAAAGATGATGTCATATGCATGACGTCATAATGTAATGAAGACGTCATTTAGAGCAACACAATAACACGCTCCTCACAGCTCACACTCTTTATAGGTTACTAAATTTGTATGGGAAAATATGAACGAGTTTTTTGGATGGAATACTGCACGACCTTGGGAGTGCAATATATCCATCCGACACAACGAGTTCATATTTTCCCATACAAATACAGTAACCTTTGTATTATATGCTCATTTTTTTAAAAATTCTACCTAAGGATTAATTATATAAACAAAATACACTACAAGAAACAACAAGAATGACTGTATGCCGTATTCCAAACTAAATATACAAGCGCATATGCATCATTGCACAGCACCAACATTATTACTGCGCACATAACTCCGCCCAGATAAATTTGAACTTAGTCGCGCGCTCGACATAACTTTCGAAAGAAAATGGCGTGTCTAGTTAAAATTGAAATTTGGAGTCATACTGTGAATGAATGTGCATTGCAACAACATTTCCATTTGATCTGGAATGAATAGATTTTGGTATTTTTTTCGATTCTACGAAATTTCGTGATTATGGACTGGATTTGTATGTGGCAATTCCGCATGAAATACATGGATTGAATAAGCTAGTGAGAAGCGTGTTGACATCTGCAAATGTGTTTCTGTTTCTGTCATTGAATGTTTGAAATCATAATATGGGAAAAATATGAAGTCTTTCAATTGCAATTATCAAAAAGACGCTATTGAATTTAATGCTTATTTCATTTTGAGTGCAGTAAGGAGGATGTAATTGCACTTGTCATCGAAATTACAGTACAATTTCGAAATGTGTAATCAAGATTGAGAACCTATGACATGGCTCATGTAATTCGGATTTGCAGAACTAAGAAAGTACATTTTGAGGAAATTCAGGATGTTAAACTGTAAGTATATTTTTTCCCCATTATTATCACCAGCTAAAGAAGACAGTATATGACTTGTCACTTGTATGTTATTTGTAAGGACATTTTCTTGCGTCTGTTGTATACTGTAGCTAGCCTAAATCCGAAACACTGTATCAACGCGGAATGTGCCAAAGCAGTTGGTATGTGGCAGTCCATGAAACATCTGTTTTAGTTCATTCAGAAATAAATTTAACCAACCACAACGTAAGACGCCTCTTACGCGAGTGTATATGATTTGTTTACAAATCAAAAGTGCTGGCGTCTGCGTCCATTGTTTGTTTACAATAGAAAGTAGTTCCTTTATGCACGTGAATGATATATGTGTATTGGCGCGCGGGTTCAGTATCGGGTAATACTGCCCGATTCTGACAATGTAAAGTGAACGGTGAAAAAAAAAAATGAGCATATAATAATTCAGAATATATTGCTGACTGAAGGCTGTTTTGACCCCAGGTCATCAGAACTTGTGTATTTTTAGATCAATGCATTTGTATGGAAAAATATGAACGAAGTTTTCGGCTGGATGCAGTATATAATAATAATAATAATAATAATAATAATAATAATAATGTCTTTGTATAGCGCCTAATCTTTAGAAGCTCTAAGCGCTTTACAACACTTGACAACACCCGTAAGATAAAAAACGTATAATGATATGATTGCAAAAACAAACACCATGAAATTATAAAACATAAAAAAACATGCTGAGAATATTTAAGGTAGGTAACATTATTAGGTCTTTAAGTTTGTTCTTGCAGTCGAAACAAGTGAGTTTTGAGAGCACTCTTAAATGTGACCACTGTGTCTTTGCGTCTATGGTCAGTGAGCAATTCATTCCACGTTGTTGGGCCCTGGTATGCAAAAGAACGCTGTCCATATGACATTGTTTTCATAGTGGGAATACTGAGTATACGATTGTCAGAAGAGGAGCGTAAGTATCTTGCTGGTATTTACACATGGGTGAGGTCGGATAGGTATGTTGGACTGGAGTCAGTCAGTGAAGCGTAGCACAGAGAACAAATTTTGTGTTTGATTCTGGATCGAATGGATAGCCAGTGTAGGGTACAGAGCAAAAGGGAGGTGTGCTCTGATCGTGGTACTCTAAGTATGATCCGAGCAGCTTTGTTGTGAACATTTTGAAGTTTCTGGAGCAGATATTGAGATGAACCAGACAGAATTGAGATACAATAGTCCAGTCTTAAAGTACTAATGAACACACACGTGTTTTAGTGGCATCAGCTGAAAGATATCTGAGAATGGAGCTGATGCGTCTCAGCTCAAGATATGCAGCCTTGCATATGTTCATGACATGTTGGTACAATGTGAGAGTACTGTCAAGAGTAACACCTAGGTTTCGTACTGAATGTGTGAATTTAATGTTGGCGTTGCTGATATTTATTGTTTGAGGTAAAGGATATGAATGAAAAAGTCTTTGTGTTGTGATCAGAATGGTCTCAGTTTTATCATCATTCATCTGCAGCTTGTTACATGTCATCCATGATTTCACATCAGAAAAGCACCTCTCTACACCTTGGAAGGTAGCTTCAGCTTTAGTTGGGTGGCTAGATTTGTATATTTGGGTGTCATCAGCATACAACTGGTGAGACACTGGTTGATGATCCATCCGACAAAATGATTTCATAGTTTCCCAAACAAATCCAGTAACTTTTTTTATTATAAACTCAATTTCTTATTCTACCTAGGACTTAACCATATAAACAAAAGTACACTACAAGAAACAAAGTAACTGAATTTATGCTGTAATCCAAACTATATACACAAGCGCAGATTCATCAGTACACAACAACAATATTCATGCGTACAAAACTCCGCCCAGCAAAATCTGAACTTTGTCACGCGCTCGACATTACTTTCGAAAGAAATCGTCGTTTTGGTCTACTTAAAATTTAAATTTAGAGTTATACTATGAATGAATGCGCATTGCATCAACTTTTGGATTTTGATATTTCTGTCGATTCTACTAAATTTCGTGATTATGGACTGGATTTATCTATGTCGATTCTGCATGAAGTACATCTGATTTGAGCAGCGAGGAAGAGACTTGACTCATCTGCATGCATGTTATTGTTCTGGGACAAATATGAAGACTATCAATTGTAATCATCAAAAAGACGCTATGGAATATATGATTTTGAGTGCAGTAAGGAGTATGTAATTGTACTTGGAATGTAGTCGAAATTACAGTACAATTTCGAAATTTGTAGTCAAGCTTTAGAAGCTATGACATAGCTCATGTCATTCGGATTTACAGAACTAAGAGAGTACATTTTGAGGAAATTCAGGATGAAAAAATGTATATTTTTTGTTGCTATTATTATTACCAGCTAAAGAAGACATTTATACATGCTCTTTGCAGGGACCCCAGCAATTTTACGACCTGTCTGGCGTCTATCGCTAGCCTAAATCCGAAACAGTGTATGCCTAAATCCGAAACAGTGTATCAAAAATTTTAATCAACCAAAACGTAAAGCGTCTACTATATAAATGTACAAGATTTGTTTACAAAGCAGATTCTAATACACTATGCTACTACTTGGCACGTGTCGTGCAATATGATGTTGTTGTTCTAGGGTTTAACGCCAGTTTTTAGCACAAGATAGGCTATACATGGCGGCCAGTATAACCGGTGGAGGAAGAACCCTGGAAAAACCAGGGAAGAACCACCGACCCACGAGAAGCTACTGACAGGCTTTCCCACGTACCCACGCTACGTGCAATATGAAGGTGTTCAATATCGCAATATATGATACGATGTATTGCACGATTCTGACAATGTAAAGTTAACGGAGACTAAAATGAATCACCTTTACGTTGCCTGAATCCTATCGTATATCCACGATCTCAGATTGAATTGAAATCTACTAAAAGAACTAAGCATAAGTAACCAGACTATGTAAAGCGATTCAGATGCACTCATTGTGGTATCATTGGTTTATATTGTGAGGTCTGCCCCATACTACCCTGTAAAGTCGTGTGCCAGGTGCTCCATCTTTGCAAGAAAAGAATTCCCGACTTTTTTCTCCTTTGTATTAGGTAAAATTACATTCTTCACTACAGCCATTGTAGAGAAAAGATCGCTGAAATGCAGTAGGAGCTGAGTGTGGTGATGCAATAATCAAAGCGTACGGTTTTCTACAGGTGTAGAAATTTGATGTTACCGTCATCCTTGTTGAAGCGGCAGTATCCTTCGAAAGGGAGGTAATCCACTGTAAGTGGTATGGGTCAGTAAGCGTTGATTCGTAAAAGCTGACATCTTTAAGTAAACGCAAACGTATTTTTTTTATGTTCGTGTCATGGTCGATTTGAATTTTGTTGCTGCGGAACTTTGAGGAAAATAAAATTTTACCGGTTGCCACCATATTTCAGTTACTTTGGGCTCTCACATTTGGTTTGTTATTCTTTAAGCGTGGTGAAATATTTGATAACTCCAGTTCAAGACTGAAATTATTTCTATGACTCTTTTTCACCTAATCTTCATTTTTATTCCAAATTAAAATGCTTGACCCAAGCATGAATTGGTATCAGTAATTCCTTTAATGACCCCCCCCCCAAAAAAATAATAAAATATTTCAAATCTGTATACTTTGTACAATTTCCTTTAGCTATTGTTGTTCATTTTTATTTTATTTATTCCCCTTATTGTTAGAAAAAGTTGAGATTTATTTCATGACTCTATGTTCAGGTTTCCTATGGCAAGGGCCGCATTTTATGTCTGTCTTCTTACCTGTCCACTAGAATGATAGTGTGCAATGAGCACGTACGGCATCGTGAAGAGAGTGGCATACATTATCCCGGCCGTTGTGGATAAAATTAGGACGGCTGCTTTGTTTCGTGTCACTGCCATGATAACCATTCCTAGACTATACACCAACTGTCCACCAACATACACATTTCTCGCCTCTGGAACGAAAGGTTACATTAAACATTTGGTTTAGGAGCAAAAATATTGATAAACTTTGTATTTTATTAAAGCAGCCATTGGAAATAAAAAGGTCTCTTGATAAAATGATAAATATACCTTGATTTAAAGCACACGTGGTTGACGCGAGTTTAATGTTGACAAAAGTGGTTTTGGTACAACACAGAAAAGTCATCCTTGGCTCGATGAATAGAAAAACACATTAGAAGTAAAACAAGCTATAGATTATAGCCGAGTACATTCATGGACGGGAATAACGACATGAGATCGGAGGTCAGGTGTGAAACGAAGTATTTGGAAGTTACTTACCTTCTCATTTATAGTATGATAGGCAGGGTCAGGTGTCAGAAGGGGTCAAAGGAGTAATTTTGTTTCTCGGTATGGTTTATTTTCCTTCAGGTTATTATTATTATTTTTTTCGAAATGAATCGAGCGCCCCCCCCCCCCCCCCACCTCCACCAGTGATCGAAGCAATAAGTAGCAATGCTCAAGCGGGGGAAATAATTCTAAATAGCATTTAAAAAATGACCTTCGTTCCGGAATCCAAAACAGGTCTTTTTTCTAACCATACGTTGTACTCAAGTGATCGTATCTTGAATGAAAACATGGGTGTTTATGCAAAGTATATATATAAAAAACCACAAAAAAACCCAACTCAGATCTTACATATCTTACCTTATTATGATTGTAGCTCGTGTTCATAATGTGAGTAAACGAACGACGTAATGAACAAATTGCACTTTATCCTTTTAATCTGCCAAATATGTGTTCAACACATACATCTCTAGAAAGAGCAACATCTAAAACCTTTTTTAAAGATATTTTTATTTTAAGTTTAACTGATACAGTTTGTCTGGCGTTCAGTTTTTAATAAGACTTGTCATCCATACCGGAGACACATTACACACAGGGCGAAAGTAGGCAGCGCCGTAATTTTTTTAAACAGGCTCGAAAATATATTACACTGCAAAAAAAATGTCAACTTTTGGATACAAATCTGCAAACATTATAACTATTTCGTAACTTTTAAATCACCAGATATATGTTTTAATGAAAGTGATAGCCAGCTTAAACTTCTGGGCTACTGCTTTGGCGCAATGCCGGATTACCAAATAGGCAGAGTAGGCACCGGTCTAAGGGCCCCACGCCTTTTATGGGCCCCGCGACAACGGATCGAAATAATATTGATTTGATCCTGAAAGAAAATTACAATCAAGCTTTCTTAAATTGTTTCCAAAAGATTGAAAAAAAATAAAATAGTGTTTAATAATATTTAATATGTATTGTTTAATAACGTAAAATCTTAATTTGTTTAATAAAATTAATAATTGTTAATATTTGTTTTGTGTAATAAAATTGGTTTATTAAAATTGTTGGTTGGTAAAATTAAAAATGTATTAGGAGATAATTTGCGGGAGTGGCCCCAAGATTTCGACTGCCTAAGGGCCTCCACAGGGTTTAATCCGGCACTGCTTGGGCGATTGCTAGCGCCAACCTATAGAGTTTTGAAGACGCGTTTGCCCCTTCGCCGTCTTGTTCTTAAGTTTCCTTATTAAATATCTTCTCAAGTTTTCCGGTGCAGTAACGTGTGAAATTGTAAATAAAAAAATGAAGTGTAACACTCATTTAGATTCTTTGATTCCCCTTGTGTATGCTTTCATCTGGAGTAAATCAAAGCGAGGTGAATCCTAATGAATGGTCAGGGACGATTTATACCAAATTACCTTACGTAGGAAAAACATGGGGATTCATGTTTTCAGCGTTTTTTATTCACTTTTACAAATATACAAATATGACAGCATTTAGTTAGTTTAAGGAATTATAAGAAATGTTGTGACATGTTTGGAATTTTCCATTTGTTGACGAGAAAACAGCTGATTTCCAAATGTCTGCAAAAGTTTTCTGTGGCTATGGTATTTGTATTAACTTTTTGGGGGGTGTGTGTGTGATTAGGATTTTTAACGTAGCTTTAACAATTTTTCAGTCATATCGCTACGATGTCTGCAGTGTGACAGTTTATAGTGATGTCTAGCACTGGGACATCATGCCGCAGACAAGTAGCATCATGTCCCACCCAGTCACAATATCCTGACACCAGGCCGACCAGTCCTAACACTAACCTCTTAATGCTGAGCGCCTAGCGAGGCAGCTGTTAGTACCATTTTTGTATGTCTTTGGTATGACTCGGCCGGGGATCGAACCCATTACCTCCCGCATCCGAGGCGGACGCTCTAACCACTAGACCACCGGATCGGTTTTAACTTTTTGGTAGATCATGGCGTAATATCTTTGGTGTTATGGGGTAAACTACGTAGATATGTAACAATGAGACCCCGGTAAATGCCAAAAGTACATATTACTCCTGGAAAATGCATGTTTCAAAATACCTCGAGCATAGCTGCAATGAGTATTCTTCGCCTCCAGCTTGAGAGTCTGGATTTAAAAAGTGAATGCCAGCAACTTTGTGCCTAATAGTCAGATAGGCAGACGCCTTTTCAAAATGCTGAATTTATTCAATGCTTTCACTGGATCGCATTAGATTAAGCTACTTGTTTATAATCAAGAATATTATAAAGTTCCCATGCAAAACGTGTTGTATCACTTGCAGCCCGCCAAAATCGATTGTTTCTTCCGGGCGGTTTCCTCCACCTCTGAAAGAACCTCATACCAGTAGACCAAGGGTTTGTAATAAGTATACATGGTAAGAAGGTACTCCTTTAAAACCATGCTTGAGTAAAATAAAAATATCTTGAAAATTTAGAGTATTTTAATACTTTAAATTAAATGCAAACACAAATAAATACTTACTGAATTTCTCAATCAGCTTTTCCACCATAAGAGAGTATATTGCGCAGGAAAACGAATATAATGACATTGCAAAGGAGCCCATGCGTACTCCATCGTCATAGAGATTATGTTCTTCACTTCCTAAAGGTGCTTTGGGGTCTCCTCGAAATACAGCCTGCCCTACAAAGTCTGTGAAATACAGAGAATAACATACAAGCGACATCCAGCAAAACAGATTTGTAAGGCATAACACCACCATAGATCTGGGCATCTTTATTATGGAGATCAAGTAATCCTTAAGGCTGGCGTCAAGCAAAATATTGACAGCTATACTTGTATGCCGATCTTTCAAATTTTCATTGTTCTCAGAAGAAGCGTCCTGTTCACGTTTATTTAGACCTTCCTCTTCATCCTGTTGACTTTTGCTAGTCGTCTCTGATGACAGCACAATGCTGTTTTTACCATTCTCAATCACATCGAGTTTCGTTTTTGAAGTAGGTTCAGCGACTGTTCCATACAATGTCGTAGATGTTACTTTAATATCAGTTTTCTCTGCTTCGCTTTCTTCCTCGGAGCTTTCATTTACAAACTTTTTATATTTCTTTCTCTTAACTCTTTTCGCACTCCGCTGCATGTGTTCTTTTGTGATTCCTAGTTCCTCCAAAGGTATTTCTTTGAAACTGGTAACCGTGCAAATGACACAGATTACAAAACATATTAGCACCATGGTAAAAACAACCCTTATGTGTCCACCTAAAGCTTCCCCAAATCTTGTTGCATTCCAATCGATTCCTCCCAAACAGTACCCCACACTACCACCTAACCCCGCCATGACAGTGAAAGAGGTCAATCCTCTAGGATGGTCCTCGCGAACACAAACTTCCAGAAGGTAGGTTCGACAAGGGGACTGGCAAGCGTCGCAATTCAGGTCCAGAAGGGCTACACCAATAATTGTAAGCATAATTCCTGCCACATGATTGGGAGGCAACTTCACTACTAGCCATGAAGTGCTATTGCTGGTTGTAGCTGAGTCGTCCTCTGGATATTTAGAGGAATTAGTTAGGATATTGTAGAATACATTGATTGGAGGGGTTGTTACGTTTTCTGTTAAATGAATCTCCTCCTCTGGGCCAGCGTCACCCATGACCAAGCCCAACGACTCACCATTAGGGACAAGAATCAAACCCAAGACTATTCCAGTAGACATGGCGAGTATGAAAGGTCTTCTGCGTCCCAATCCCGACCGGCAACGATCGCTTAGAGAACCCAGAATGGGATTCAAGAAAAAACCAAGGAATGGACTAACGCACCAGACCAAGGTCATAAAAACCACGGGCACACCAAGCTTGAGCAATATCGGACTCACAAAAGCAGTCTCCGCAGCATAGCAAAGTTCGATTCCGCAGACCGCAGCGCTGATGCGTATCAGTTGCAGACGAGATTTTTTTACGGTCACGTGACTGTAATCTCGGCCCTCCTCTACAAGCAAGGCGATACGGTCGCCAAGGTTCTGTAACTGTTGTGCATAAGGATGGTCCTTTATTTTTTGTACTAGCTGTAGTGGAGAGGAAAGGATTCCCAGAGACATATCGATCAGTCTACCTAAAAGAAGAGAAGAATGAAAATAGCAGATGGTGTGACCGAAATGATAGCAATACATCGTTGTTTACAGTAAAAGTCACACGGATCATGTACGCGCGTTTACTCATTTTAAATTAAATATAAATTATTCTTTTATTATTTAACACCCATTTTCTTTAACAAAAGTCTATCCTGTCCTTATTATTGAATGCTCTGCACATTAACTGTCATCGAGAAACTTCCAGACGAAAATTATCGATCTTTTTGGTCTTTCACAATGATGGCCATGTACCTAACTTGGATGAAGAAAAGAGCACGTCGAGTGGAACTGTCACAGGGTAGTACGAATTTGTTTATCAATATGCGTAGCTTTCATTGTAACATCATAGCGCGACATTCAGTACGGATTGTACTGGATCACACCTTAAGGTTCATTTCATCCAAAAATGTCTACGTCCTTTAACATTGATTTTGCCATATGTACTTCTCGGGGCGTCTGAATAGTTACATTCCAAAGGAATGTGGATGATTAAGAATCCATTATGAAGTGATTACTCGCCACTTAAAAGTGTGTAGACTCAAATTCTAAAAAATGACACCCATTACTGAAATAGTCGGTGTTGAATGCGTACATGACCTGTGTGACTTTTATTATAGTACATTTCAGTGTAAACGTTACGAATGAATTTTCGTCTGATGTTTTGGAACAGTGTTGTAAGTGTAGAAGAATATTCAAAACTCTCACGCATTACAATGATGCTGACTTTACTTAAATTCATTTGAATTTTTTATTATTATAACAAATCATGTTAGGCATGCTCAAGATCATTTCTTGTCGAGAGTTATTGAATACATAAGCTATATATGTACAAATATTGAAATTATGTGTCCGTTTATAAAACCTTTTCATCATCATCATCATCGTCATCATCGTCATCATCAATATCATAATCATTGTTATCATCAATATAATCATCATGTTCATCGCCAATATCATCATCGTCAATATCATCGTCGTCGTCGTCGTCGTCGTCAATATCATCGTCATCATCACCAATAAGTTATGATTCATAATATACATATACCCATAGGATATTTACTTGAATCAAGTGAATTAGGGATATAGTTCATTTAGTGGGTAACAAACCAGCATTTTTGCGAGTGGCTAAGCCTCGAGTGAAATTGTTTTTTTGGTTTTTTTTGTTTCTCCCACGAGATGAAATAGATTCGTTATTCACTCGGAACAAGTAAATTTTCATTATATTTTATGCTCAGACGTTTTGACTAGCAATAGTTATAACAGATTGAAGTAGCCGATTTCTTACTGTATTACGTAAGTTATACACCATTTACGTTCTGATGCGTTTTGTGTATATTCATACGGAAAATATCAATTCAAGGTAAAACACGCACACACAAAAGACACACACACACACACACAGAATGTATGTTTGTGGGATTTGACCTGGGTGTTCCTGCGTGATAGGTGATGATAAAATATGACAACTCGTCATTCTTAACGATAATGTCATCGACGTCTGTTAATCGCAGCAAAGAAAATTTGTAATTCACTCCAGTGAATTAACCAAATAGATTTTTCTGTTAGAAAATTTACTTATTAAATTAAATAGTCATTAAGAAATCGCAAGATAGCAGGTTTTTAAAAAAAATGAACAATAACCTTATTCACTATTTCTCTTCTGCGAGATATTTTTTTTGGTAAGATTCCAGATTGATTATTAATTTCTGTCCAAATATGTGTTTGAACAAGTTTTACGGCGATAACATTTTTATTTTTAATTGGATCCAAGGACATAATTTGTTTAGAAAGCTAACTTCTCAGAAAGGTCCAGTCTTCACTGACGTCAAGTTACGTCACTGATCAGATAAGGAAGAATTTTCATCAGTGCTCATCTCAAATGAAATTTATGAAACGAATTATAAATACTTTCTTTCTTTGCGATCTACATACAGTTCATTTGAAATACAAAGATGAGATTATTTCCTCGCCCAGCCTCCTGGAAACAGTTTATTTAACTATTGCTGTATACAGTTTCGTGGTCGTCTTTCCACTCGATAGCCGAATGGATATTGGGGAAAAATATGGTTGATTATTATGTAAACGCACATTAGTGCTTACGTAGATTGGAATATAGCCCATCAATCCTACATAGAATTCTTAGAATGCCAAATTAAAATTGGAACGTAATTAAACGTTCGCATGGTTAATCCGAAAATGTTGGTTAAGCGAGAAAATCCCCCCCATCCCCCTACCCCCCACCCCCCACCCTACCCCCCACCCCACCCGAGTATATTCATCTGGATCTTATACACCATCACAGGACACTCATGTTTTAAATGCCAACGTATATGAGTAATTAAATTCATCACTCTTACAAAGAACGAGCCGACAAATTCTTGTCTCCCAAATGACACGAAGTTATTCAGTCATAGCATTCTTTCAAATCAAACAATGCAAATACCCGGTCACAAAACATTAAATATGGAAATCGCCATAGCACCACCATATTTAGCACGACTACTGCATCCATTTAGCATTCATTCCAACCAATATTCAACAAATGGAACGATGTTTTCTTCTGTCATATCCAATACTGCATCTGTAGTGAGTCTGTGATGGAATTGAAACACATTTTCGGTGGAAATGTTGTAAACACTCTTATTGAAATCGGCGTATATTGCTCCTCAATTACGCGGTTTGACCTGACTAGAATGAAGTATGTGACATCGAACAAGAATTTCCCTCGGAATTCCAGTGTTGAAAAATGACGTTGTCTGTATCAAATATTCTATTGCTTTTGGAAAGGCGGTTAATCTTTATAATTTTGCATTAAAAAAACAACAAATCTAATTATAAACCTTAATGTTCATCGGATTGTGCAATCCACTCGCGTCTGGGACTATTTTTAACGCGCAAATAGTGAAAGTTGCAGTGTCCGAAGCAGAATTAAATGAAATGCCTAAATCATTTGTTTTACTTTCTCTCTAGACTTATTTCCACTAAAATGAAAACTATGTGATAAACAGACTCTCAAATAAATTAGGAGCTAAAAATAAAAGTATTAAACACGTTGAATAATTTCAAGCTTTTGCTGTCCAGGGCTCGCAAAACATGGAAAGTATTCAACTCATTTTATAAATTCGGTATTAAATCATTACCAATTTAAATGCCTGTATTTATTATATTTGTACGGGTTAAAATTGTTCGTAACATTAGTTTAATTCACAATTCACAATTTATGTAACGGTAATTACAAGACTGATTTTTTTTTTTTTCTTTGGTAATATATTTCGAATAAATTTTCATTTATCTAACAGAACTTTCAACTGGAAATCGGCCGCGAATACAAAACAGCGCGTGACAGTCAAGCCGATTAAACATTGCCTCGTGCTTTCTTCGATAACATAATATCCCCAATAGAAAAAAGGTCAGTTTATAATAATTTATTAAAGAAAAAAACAAGTTTTGATGCATGCAAAGAATTAATTTTTTTTAGTAGCATATGTTTTAAGCGTCATGCCCACCATATATGACTGTGCTTTTGTGTATCCCTGGGAGTGAGGATTACAGATGTCAGTTAGCAGTAGTCGACACAATTTCAGTTACATTGTTAAACGTTCTCTTATTTTAATTGACAAGCCTCCACCTATCGAAATTTAACCGCTATTGATGGAGGTTGAGAGGTTGCAGCATGCGTGCCTAGCGACTTCGTCCTCGTTTTAAAACAGAGAGGCCCTTTGTTCCCCAATCGTAGAGCACGGTCGAGAAATGGAATGTTTGAAATACGAATCGTTCTTTCAGAGAAATTTTAAAGAAAGGAACTTAGGGTGCTTAGGTCACCTTGCGATTTGACCAAAGGACGTACCAAACTCAGTTTTCGTTAATCTATGGTCAGTCCACGCGTTTCATTCACCTCGAAATCAGAGAGAGAGAGAGAGAGAGAGAGAGACAGACAGACAGACAGACAGACAGACAGAGAAAGGCTATAAATATGAGTGCAGACAGTGTAAAGTATGAGCAACTAAGTAGAAACGAATTTCGGTCGTATACTCTAAATCCAATCGAAAACCAGCAATTATATTTTTTTTTACATAACCCATATTAACATTAATATTACATATTAACTTTGACACTATAAAATCATAAAACCAAATCAAATTGTCATGAGAAAGTTTAAGTAAATTTATTACACGATTGCTATCGAATTGAAATGTCTTATAATTATTATATAGTAGTTCTTTATAAAGTCGCTGCTATCTCCCACCACACTGCTCAAGTACACTAGCACTAAAATTATTTTTTTCCATTGAGATCACGCTATTATGTCAGAATGTGTTACAGTCAATCGAATAAATTTAGCTGTTGATATACACAAGAATTTAATAGTAATATAATTATTTTCACTATAATATGGTGTATTATAACGTTGTCTTTTGGCATTTAGACACACACGTCTGCTCTATAGTATCAGAAATTGATAGTATTCTCACAAACACTGTGTTCACGTAAAGTCACTATGCAACATTGAAAAGTATTTTATGTCTCACCTTTATTATTTATAAAAATAATGTTTAAAGTCCTGAACTCTGGTATTTTCGATATAAAACACGCGGGGTGTTACAACATAGACGTTTTTATTCATGAAAAACTGAAACCCAAAATGCATCTATATTCGTATTAGTTTTAAACTGTATGTAATTTTTGCTTACACTAGAGGTTTTTTGTGCTGTGTGGATAATATATCCTGACATGACAAATAGCTATCGTACTCAATGGTTCCAATGATTTCTTCATATTAGTCTGATTGCAAAGTCCGCCGAATGGTGTAACGCTATCAATAGGCAGATGTGCAGAATATAGAGCCGATTAAATGGCTGATATAAACAGCCCTTTGCATAATTAGCTAACCATTCTGTCACTATCCTATGCATTTTATATCTAACTTTGGTTCATTCTTGGTTGTTTCAATTGTCTTTTCAATTTTATCTTTCTTAGAGCCCTCATCTTTTTTTGTCGGTTTGAATTTGAATTCAGGCTTCTCCGAGGTGATCTAAATTGTCCTTTAGTAATCATCGCACAGTAAAACTTCAATGTTATCGAAACTGTTAAGCGCCGTTCTTGATTTCAGATTCTGAAGCAATCAGTTATTTCTTGAGTTTCTCTTAGGCACTTGGCCTTTCTACAAATTAGAGCCGATATTCAAGATGACAAGGATGGAATTCTAAGATTGATTAATAGAATTCTAAGATGAGCCTACTTCTCAATGTTTGGCTCACAGTGATAAGGTGAGAGCCCAGTAATTCAATTTTCTAAATAAATAGCCTGGGAATATGCATTGTGTATCTTGTGAAACCAGCATTCTCTACCCCTTTCCAAATGTATACGTTGAATATATATATATATATATATATATATATATATATATATATATATATATATATATATATATATATATATATATATATATATATATATATATATATATATATATATATATATATATATATATATATATATATATATATATATATAATTTTGGATTTATTTACTTTTCAGTATCAGCAAATAGTTATAAAGATATATATATATAAAAGACTCTTATAAAAGGAAATTAGAATTTGAAACAACAAATGTCAGAGTTTAATAAAGGCTAGAAGAAATGTGTACTTTATACGTTGTTTGCTATTTCTTCAATATTTTTTTTGGGGGGGGGGGTAAATCACAGTAAAGCAAAGATCATAAAAGTCTCAAGTTTGCCTAAAATAATTGATGAATTGAATGTCCAGAAAATAAGCAAATAACTGCATTTGAAAGTATTTGAACTTGGTTTTCATCTTGAAACACATCAAAAACGAATATAGATTATAGAACGTTTATAGTCTTTATAACTATTTGCTGATACTGAAAAGTAAAGAAATCCAAAATTGTTATTTGTTGCATGGCTGAAGAAAAAGGTATTTCCTTTGACAGTTTAGCACTGGGTAATTCATAACCTATTTTAACGAACATGAATTTCAAGAACGTTCCTTGACTGGTACCCATACTTAAATGAATAATTTTAGCTCTCTCTAATTAAAGAAATTTTCGAAAGGGTATTACCATCGCAAGCTATAATGTGTCACAACCTTACTGTTAAGTAATGTTCAGTTGCATGGACATTTATTCGTGATGGGAATTAACACCCATATATATATATATATATATATATATATATATATATATATATATATATATATATATATATATATATATATATATATATATATATATATATATATATATATATATATATATATATATATATATATATATATATATATATATATATAAGATTCACATTTACCTAAATCATTACGTATCATTTTTTTGAAATGGTTTTGTATACATCAATATTATATTTTTAATACTGCACATGCTGGATTCCGTCACATAAAGTCACACGAGGTATGATGAGCGTATTGTCCAATGCAATCGAATATTAATAAAGTTCATCTAAGTCATTATTCTGCTTTAATTAATATTTCTAAAGGCTATACAAATCTCTATGCATCCCCACCCCCATTGGACGGTTTTACTAACTTTTACCATCATTCATAGGTCTAAAGACATCGTCGTATGTCGCAAGCAAAAATCGTATTTTATCATGAATTTTGGCCTGCCCGTATCTAGTTACGATAATCGAGGGGGGGGGGGAGGGTGGAACGGGGGCGACCATGTGGTCATATTTATATTTATTAATTAATAATCGATTTTAAGAACATTAAAATAGGCTGAAGAAACAACAACAACAAAACATTAAATACGCTATAGTATATGTGCCTTGTAAATGGCAAGTTTAACATATACGACCATGTCGGCCAATTCTGCGCGTCGGGTAATTCTGCGCAACGATATGTCATTTCTCTAAACATTGGATCACGTGTTATGTTGGGTATACAAAAAATCCATTTTGTATCAAGAAAGAACGATCGTACTTTAATTAAGAAAAAGTGATATTCATAAAGTGTACAAAAACATCCCACATTTCGACTCGAAATGCATATGAAAGTGTGATTTCTAAATGTCAACATGAAGGCCCACTCCAGGACCTTCTTGAACCTGTAACCCAGAAAATCCTATTTACTATGTATCTTTTAGAATCATACAAATAAATACATTATATAAAAGATGGAAATGTATACCTTAAAAAAAATTATGCGTCTTAATCCAAGTTTCCAATTTTGCAAGAAGTTGTCCCACACGTACAAAATCGTCTGCTACCCAACGTGTCAACTTGCCGCTAAAACGTGATTCTCAAGAAATTCCCCGGCGTATAGTCTCTTTCTAGATTCTGTAGTAATTTTTCCCTATAAACAAGACCTTGTAAACACATTGTATGATGAACTTTACTAAAAAATTTTACAAGATTGGTTTAGTTTGCTTAATATCTCTTGCCATTTATTGGTATTGTTACGTCGAATTTTGTAAAACTAGCTATAAACCTGACCTAATTACTCGACCGAAATGCTGACAAAAAAGTCCAAAGTAATGTATTTCATTTATATGTTCCGATGGATAAAGGTTACATCTTTTCAAAGCTGTGCGCAGAATAAGCCGACGTATGGCGAGTCATGAAAACACGTGGGTGGTATCCCGTGTTTCCAAAATTAATATTATTTTTAGCAGAATATTCTGGTGACAATTGCTTCTTTTCAAATGGTAAGCATTGCAGTATTTGTTTTTTTTCCGTCAGTTGGTCGAATTTGGCATGCGTTTTGCTTCAGTATTGGAGACGTGCGCAGAAATGCCGGACAGTTGTAATAACTTGCTGAATGAAGTCAGTCCAATCTCTGCTTTCATTGTAATTTAAACGAAGCTAAATTAATAGTATGAATCTGTTAACATGTTTTTACTGTGGTTGTTTTTGCAGAACGTAAAATCGTCCATGTTCCTTGCCGCATATCTGGAATCAAATCTCTATTTTCGGAAGTGTGAGGTTCTTGTACGTTGTCGAGCTCTTCGGCTTTTGAAGGTAAGTAGTTATTGCATGTAGTCCGCAATCCCAAAATGCCTAAACGGAAGTGATCGCTATTGCAAACAGCGTAAGTTTGTAAGTTTAGCTGAATTATTGTTGGCAGTTTACTGCAAGAAATCGATTTTTATTTTGCATATTTTCCAAGGTTAATAATATAATATTACATACTCCTCATTTTATTTCACATTTGTTAAGCTCATAGCATTAATTCAGTATTTTGCTTGGCGTCATTCTAAAAACTCACTGAATTCATCTCTTTTAATTTTCAGATGAAACCACGGAGCACTTGTGCAAATAGCCTGGATACAAACAAATAAAGACGACTGTAAAGATGGAATCTTTATAATATTCTAACTCTGACAATTTATTATTATTTTATTATTATTATTATTATTATTATTATTATTATTATTATTATTATTATTATTATTATTATTATTATTAAATTAATATTATTATTATTTATTATCATCATTATTATTATTATTATTATTATTATTATTATTATTATTATTATATTCACATTTCTAAGTTAGAACTGATCAAATCAATGTCTGCGTGAGGAGACTGGCATAAAAATGTCAAGCCAAATATTCCCCCGGTACTTAACAGCTGGTTTCCGAGCAAGAGGATGGGGCAGACTGGTGAGTGATGGAGTGCCCATCAATATTCCATATAGCTAAAATCCTATTACCGGCTATACGCTAGCTAATAGACCGGCGGAAACTCTGTCTTCACTGCGTCATTTAATTCTTATCTGATAACGCGAATGAGCTAAAGAAATCAATACCGTAAATACTATTTTAATTAGAAAGGGCGTTGTGATGTGCTGCAAGTTAAGGGAGGGAATTCGTTTAAAAACAAGAAATACCGCTCGTTCTTTTAAAATGATATTAGCGACGAAGTTATCAGTTGATGAGATCAGTGCTTAAAATAATCCTATCGATAGTGTGTCACTTGTGCTAGCTATATGTACAGTTTGTATGTTTGCCAATAGGATTGCCACTCGGCCATTTCCGTCGAAGCGGAAAATAACGTCGAGTAGTGTATGTAGAGTTTTTAAAAATAAAATAAAAATATAATCAAACAGTTTGATCACCACAAATTTCTCCTCAAGAAAAGAATCCGCAATATACTCGGATCACTTCGGCAATTTTTACAGTCTGATTGACCATTGGATTGACCGAGAAGTTGCTTATGATTAAATAGTTTGATGTATTGACAGCATATCGGTCAATCCTATTTTCATAAGT
This sequence comes from Sinohyriopsis cumingii, assembly GCA_028554795.2. Lineage (NCBI taxonomy): Eukaryota > Metazoa > Mollusca > Bivalvia > Unionida > Unionidae > Sinohyriopsis > Sinohyriopsis cumingii. The sequence goes on along the minus strand of CM068832.1, from coordinate 21,659,461 downwards.
AGCCGAGATAGTCCGAATGGCAGCTGTTGGAATACATTTGGGGGGTAGGATTGATGAGTAGGTTTACCTCGAAATTTCGAAAGGGCATATTCATAACTATTTCTTGGAAAGATAACCCAATCATACCTGCTCTTCATCCGCGTCTCTTTGCGATGAGAGTCGAATATCTTCGATTGTTTGCAAGAGACTCCGATATGATCGTGTAATACTTCCAAAATTATTAAGTTTTTGTGGAACGTATATCAGCCTATATGAACGAAAAAAGGTCTTTATAAATAGAAAGGCGTTGACAATAACATTCTGCTACCTTCCAACCATCAGCAAAATACCTGCACTTTTAATTTTTAAAAACAAAACTTATCTTAATTTGCTTTTTCTGATCCTTGAGTCCAAATCTCTATTATTGGCTTAAATTCCCATCAGCAAACATAATTTTTTATATATAAAGAAACCCCTAGAGGCAATTGTTTGAAGCTAAAACTGACAGATTTGCTAGTTTTTGTCTAAATTCTAAAATTACAGGAAAACATTAAAATTAAAAGTCTAGATTTGTCACTGATGGAAGCTTGTTATTTTCTGTGCTTATCATTTATTATCAGGTTCTTTTCTTTGAAGACGTAGCTTACCTGACCAATTTGGGAAGTATCACCTCGATTACTTCAGAAACTTTGTCAGAGAGAGACAGTGTTCGACTCGCATGGGAGAGACATGAGCATGTTCCGATTGATGATCACACCTTTAATGCTAAACAGTCATACTTCCGGTAAACATGTGACATTAGTTTCATGTATCACTGCGCAGGTACCTTTTTAGGACGAGCTATGTTCCGATCGCGCGCTCGCACGTGTGTGTGTGTGTGTGTGTGTGGTGAAGCCATCTTGTTGTTAGAGCCACAATATTGACTTATCTTATTCAGTACTATTACAAGTTTCTCAACTCTTTTGAGAAATCAGTTAAAGGTTTTCACGTGGTTGCTATTGTAATTACTTCCAAAACAATTATACTATGACGTTAGAGCAGCAAAATCATATAATGTGCATTAAACGCTGGAGACATGGTTTTGTCGTGTGTGTGCGTTTTTGTTTTTGCCACTGAAAGTTCACCAACCTCATAACGTCAGAGCTCCAACAAATATAATCTACCAGCATAGTAATGACGAGCGTGCCATGATTTACCGTTGTTGTATAATATAATTTCTTGTTTAAAAAAGAGCACTGTCTTTTTTCAACAAGGGGTATGAAGCTTAAAGTTACATAACTTTGTTCTGGAAGTAAGAAAGTTGCCAAACATCATATAAGTAAACATAATGAAAAGTAATTATACACAATTGGTAATGGTTACAGTTTTAAGAAGCACGAGCATTGTAAAGACTGTATTAACTACTGTAAAGTATATGTTCTATAAAAGATGAAGAAGAATGAATAGAGTCAGTGCTTTCGTAACAGAAAAATATAATGAATTTTGTCTGGGATTTATATTAGAATTTCGTGTTAAAATTTCTATTTTAAGGGATCACGGGTCGCCGGGTAATCGAATGCGCTTTCCTTTCCGGATCAGTTACACCTCGGTCCGTTTGGTTCAAGTCTCAGTGCGGCCAACGTGGAAATATGAGTAAACTTGCCAGTAACTTACCGTAAGCCAGTGATTTTCCAGGCGTCTTCCCTGACTCTTCCTCCACCAAATATACTGGCCGCCATGTATAGCCTAGCATACCGTTACTGACATTTCTGTTTTATCCCATACATACACAGAAGAAAAAATGATGACGATAATGATGATGATGGCGATGATGAGGGAGAGAAGTTGATTTATTATCATCATCACTATCGTAATTTTAAACTCCCAATACAACTACTACTGAAACGACACAATTGTTGTTATGATAGCTGCTGTTGGTGGTGCTATACTGATGTTGATGTTGTTCTTAGATCTTTAGGTAATTTAAGTTTATTATTTAAAAAATCCTGTTTACGAGCAGCATGGAACTCACCCATATATGTTTAGAATAAATTGGTACATATAACAGATTACCTGGTTTAAGAGGGAACAAAACTGATGACGTCACAATAGTTTACCAGCTCGAGATGCTACTAAAGTCTCTCTGTTGTAACCAATGGTGCGGTGCTGTTGTATTGTCACAAAGAGAGACAGAAACCCTGCGTATTACGTAGATAGAACAGTTATTAATAGGTATATATTATTCTTGGATCAAATAAAATGATTTACAATCACCGGCAGTAGAAAATTAAATCTGACTCCGTTTCAGTTGAGTTGAGGAAATCCCTATGACCCAAATTTTCTTTTCCAGTAAAATCATATTTTCCTCGTCATTTCTGAGCTTGCCTTCCTGGTAAAGCATGTCACGAACTAGATCAAAAACGAAAATATACGTAGAACTCTTCTTGACATTTGGAAGCCTCGGGTGCAGGCTTTGGGACTTGACACCAACCAGTTTGGTCGTGATTCTTACAGCCACGGGAACATGCTTTTGGACTTGTCACCAACCAGTTTGGTCGTGATTGTTATAGCCACGGGAACATGATTTAGGACTTGAGACCCCTCAGTTTGGCCATGATTGTTATAGCCACGGGAACACGCTTTAGTACTTGACACCCACCAGTGTTACCGTGATTGTTATAGCCACGGGAACATGCTTTTGGACTTGGCACCCGTCAGTTTGGCCGTGATTGTTATAGCCACGGGAATACGCTTTAAGACTTGACACCCACAAGTTTGGCCGTGATCGTTAGAGCTACGGGAACATGCTTTAGGACTTGACACCCAAACGTTTGGCCGTGATTCTTATAGCCACGAGAACATAATTTTAGGAGTTGACACCCACCAGTTTGGCCGTGATTGCTATAGCCACGGGAACATGTTTTAGGACTTGACACCCACCAGTTTGGCCGTGATTGCTATATCCACGGAAACACGCTTTAGGACTTGACACCCACCGGTTTGGCCGTGATTCTTAAAGCCCTACAATGATCTTTAGACAGGTATTTACGTTTTAAGATAAACCACTCTCAGAATAAGGGGATGGAATGCATCCCATATAAATTGAAATGACAATGACAGGGTAGCGGGTTGATAATTTTTATAAGATATTTACACCACTGCAAAGAAAGGAAAGTATGTTTTATTGAATTGGAAAGCGTGTATTTAAATTTCTTCAGACAGTGATATTTATGCTCCTAATCGATTGAACGAAAACATTCCATTTCAAAATAATGCCCACAAATATTTTGTTTTGAAAATATCTTTTGGGTACGATCATAACCATGGAGGAAACTAGTTTTTCGACAAAGGACAAAATAAAGTAAAAAATACAGTAGATTTGAGCTATGAAAAAAACCTCTCTCCAGTGACGCTGGTAAATAATGCTGCTTCTTGCACAGCATCGTTTCAAGATGTCATTTCGGTCCTCTTTTGCCTTGATTTTCGACGAGAAAAAGATTTTAAAAAATTGGAAGCAACAGTACAAGAGATGTTGGCTAAAGGCTTTGAAGCTGTACATTTTCCGTTGTTTTTTGAGAATCCCTTGAAGAATGAGGTAAGAACCAGATAAGCTGTTTCCGCACGAAAGTCATAAATTTGTGGTGGCAGTGTCGTTTTAGGAAAGGCTAGGGGCTGCATCCGGGAATCACTTTGCAGCAAATAATTAGATGTCAACACTTGAAAAGGCCATGCCCTACATTACGCGCTGAAGCCTTTCATGAAAAATGTGCAGATTTACTATTATATTATTATTTAAAAAATATTACAGGAAACGAGGTTCCTGCTAGAATCACTTGTATATTCACCAGTCGAAAACGAGTGAACAAAGCTCTTATCTTTAATTTTATTAAACGTTTTATATGTGTAAATCTACTGAAGTTATGGGTTATTGTGTTACGATCGCGGTTGTTCAAGAAATAAAAACAAAATCATGTATCAGACCAACAATAGCAGAATCACAGAATCATTATCTTTTTAGTTTATACATTGCTGTTTTTACGTTTTTTAATAGCCTTTAAAATGTGTGAAACAGGAACAAATGACTCGTAATGGAAACCATACAACACATTTCGGCATCAACAAAGAGGTCGCATTCAGGCACATACGGCACTGAAATATGAACCAGATGGGGGAGGATTTAAACTATTTATAGGTTACTGCATTTATAAGGGAAACTATGGAGTATTTTTTTTCGAAGTGATAGTGCACGACCTTTGGGAATGAAGCATTATTCCGAGAAAACGAATTCATATTTTCCCATACAAATGCAGTAACCTCTTTATTATAAACTCATTTTCTTATTCTACCTAAGTCTTAATCATACAAAATACACTACAAGAAACAAAGTAATTGAATTTATGCTGTATTCAAAAATAAATACACAACCATAGGGTCATCAATACACAATAACAATATTAATGTGCACATAGCACCGCACAGCGACCTTTAAACTTCATCGCACGCTCGATAGTAGTTTTCAAAAACAATTGTCGTTTTGGTGTACTTAAAAAAAAATGAAATTTAGAGTCATATTGTGAATGAATGCGAATTGCAACAAATTTTCCATTGTTCTCGAATATACGGATTTTGTTTCCATGTTGATCCAACTCAATTCTGATTTTCTGATTATGATGGACTGGATTGATGTGTCAATTTAGTGCAGATTTCAGTTGAAAATGTTGTCAAAATTCCAGTATAGTTCGGTGTGTATAAGGTTTTGCAAGACATGTCATATTGATTTTCAGAACTAAGAAACTACATTTTGAGGAAATTCAAGAATATATTTATTGTCATTCTTATTACCAGCTAAAGAAGACATGTTATTGCCCTGTAACTTGCATCTCTCTGTTGGAGGGACCCCAGCTATGACATGTATCATACAATGTGTGTATTCTGACTCTTGCCTAGTATTGTATCAGAACAGTTAAACGGGGAAAATCGCAGAGAACTGTTGAGTGACTGCCCGTTTAGCCAGCGGAAATAACACTTGTTCGTATTCTTGGCTTATTGGCTCTGAGACTTTTAGTTTCCTATCAAAGCCTTCATTTGCATTTGTTCTCAAACCTGGTTTTTTGACAGACTTGTAAAATGGTTCGTCTGAGATATATATACCATAGCCTTTTGCTTCAATATGCATTTCTATGCTGTATTTTTATAGACCCTAGAGAGCACTGGCCATAGTATGAACCCTTCTGTTTGCGATAAGATACGAATATTTGTCCTAAATAATTTTTTGAATGATCAGAACGGTATTTTAATTGCTGTGTCTCTCACTTTTGTTGTTGACATTGCGAATACCACGCTAATTCGTGTGCTTGTTTGAAAGTTTCGCCTCTGACTCCGTGAACTAGTCCACATAGTTAATTTTATCATCTATACTTTCAAATGGACGAAACAGCTTGCTTAGTTAATTTACAAACAAATTGAATCAAACGAAACTTTATTGTCTACTACATGAGTGTAAGTAGTTTGTTTACAAAGTAGTTCCTAATACACTATAATATACGTGCGTGCAATATCAAGGTGTTCAGTATCGTAAAATATTGCACGATTCTGACACTGTAAAGTTAATGCAGGCAAAAATGAGCATATAATAATCAGCGTCTACGTCATACCGCGCGGGCGTACGTCATAGACGGAACACATTTCGTAGTGATAGCACAGATCACGAAGAGTGCATACCAGTACCACGCGATGTTAACAACCAGATATCGATTATTGGTAGACTGGTCCAAATATGGTTACACCTAACGTAACAGTAGTCGTCCAAACCTTCATAAAGATTCACGCATTTATTTTGTGTAGGTTAGTAGTCTTTATTTTTCAGCATTTGATCAGGAACGTAATATTCACTAGAAACACCGAATAATTATCTTGTGACACATTTTTGCGTGTTTGCTTTCTTATTTCCGGTAGCGAATAACCATGGCTGTCCTTGAAAAGACACGAGAAGGGTCTTGACCCGAGTTCAATGTTCTTGTGGTTCTTCTGGCCCTGGTGCCAAGAACCTTGTTCGAGAAACGAAAGAACCACTTTCTCGGGTTGAGAACCCACACCACCTCTATAGCGAGAGCAGACAAGAACAAAACAGGCGGAACGAGCCGAGCATTGATCCGCATTTGTTTTGTTTAAGACCAACTTGTCGTTAGAGTACGCACACTTAAGAACAATCGAGAACCAACGAGACCGTGTTCTTAGTGTTTCGGCGAAATCTCAGAAATGGTTGCCCAGGGATGGCCCATATTTAGATACGGTTAGCACTTCACGTACCGGAACCTTGGCTTGTGAAGATGCTAGCTACTGACCAAGTTGATCAACAGCCGTGAAAAAGGAGGAGAAGCGATAAATGTAATATGATTAATGGATTGGAATAGTATATTTTGAGACAATTTACCAAATGCGTTTGACAGAAGTGTCTTAAAACTGATTTGTATGATTTAAGGTTTTGTGATTTAGCTAACATTTAAAATAACATCAAATATAGTGGATGATAAAACGATCCAGTACGCGCCTATTCCAGCAACAACTATGTTTACAAACTGTTTTTGTAATAAATTTATCTGAATAAGGTCAGCTATGCAATCTCTTCACACAGTAATAGCATGGTAAGGTTAGGTCTCACTGGACAGTTTATCTGAGAATAATTTTACACTGAAAATACAAATGAAAACAAACTAATGATTTTTGTAGAAAGCATACATGTGAGACTTTGACTGCAGTAATCAGGTTAATTCCTGATGTAACTGTCGTTTTTTATACTGAACCAACACTGCCACCGACCCCTAAATTTTACATTCATTTTTGACAAGAAATAGCTATTTTGAATATTTTTCTGTGACAAGGCAGCTAAAAGAATCAGTATGTGCCTTATGCATGAATAAAGTTCCCTAGTACTATAACAAATTAGCATACTTTTCATCACCCCTCAACCATCTAGATTTTTAGATATTTACCTCTGTAGCAGACACACATAAATACGTAAGCCAAGTCGGCAGCTCATTTGCAGCCCAAGTTACGCATCTGATCTCCAATGCTCATCTAACTCTGACAGGCAGTCACCAAAAAGCCAACCTATTTCCAAGCCTAACTCAAAGTAAATGTAAACCACATTATAGATTTAGCTTATGTATGAATTTATAAATGCTAGGCTTGTAATAATTAGGTTTATGCCTTCTACCTTAAAAATTGGGGGAGGGGGTCAAAATACGAAACTATCCAGTGAGACCTTAGGCTGGAAGGAATACATCACATTCTGATAGTCTACAACAGGCATGTGACAAAAACTACCTCTCTGATTTTATCCGCTTATGTGTATTACAGAGGGTGGCTTTAAAACTTGTGTATACGGTCCGTCACCCTGGAGGAAGCTGCACATGAATGCTCTACAAGAAAGATAATATTGATGGATCGCACCCGTGTTGGAAAAGTCGATAAGTGAGAGGGTGCTCAAGTTAAATCGAACTCTTCCTACATAAACAAATCACTACAATTGTAAGGCACACTCCTAACTGACCATACTTTTGTGTATGCCTGAATCCATCAAAATTCTTCGTTCGCCCCAATCATTGGGCAGACTGGAGAGTGGAATTATTCCAGTAATGGACATGCTGTCTTATACCAGCCATGATACTGTAAATATTATAAATAAATAAATAAATAAATAAATAAATAAATAATAATAATAATAATAATAATAATAATAATAATAATATATGCAATAATAATACAAAATAATAATAATAATAATAATAGTAATAATAATAATAATAATAATAATAATAATAATTGTTTTAAACTTCGAATTTTGATACAAATAGAGAAAAGCCGGTATAAGCTCAATTTAGTCGTATTAGAGCTAACCTTGATGCACTTTCAGGCAGCAAACCATTTTCTGTCTTTATATCGTCAATCCAAATTATAAAAAAGACGGAAATCAAGTGAGGGTAAAACATTTTTCGATATAGGGACTGAATACAGGCTCATGACCATCGTCCAGCAAAAAAAGAACAAAAAAGACCACCTGACTGTTGTGCGACACAATAGGGAATAAATAACATAGTACAGTTACGGACAAAAAGAACTAAATACGCGGCATCTGGCTACGAGTTCCACCATCAAATTTAGATGTGCTTTTCAATTTAGAATACTGCATTACGACTAATGTGGGAGATTAAGTGTCCAGAAGAGAAAAAAGATATGAAAGGACAGCGTTGATTCTTAGTCAAATCGTGATATAAGGACAATTTCAGAAATTGTTTTCCAGAAGAATAAAAAAAAAGCTTTATTTCAATAATATAGACCTTGCTCAAGACAGATGAGAACATTAAGTTGCGCATGAGAAATGTCTGCTGGTTTATAAAAAGCAAAGTTTCAAGGTTTCGTGAGCATTATATGATTACCAACTAAAAGTTTAACAAGGCCCAAGCTGGACTACACGCATTTTTTAATATATATGGTTGAAAAAATGCACGAACATTTTACGTAAACGGTTTTCTGAAATCCCATAACTCTTCACTGTGCTGACAGTGAAAAAAAGACATCGGTGCATGGCCTGTACATATTGTACTGTAATTTCTCAGAATGTTCAGACATAGTACAGTTGGATGTGTTAATAAAATATTGGATGGAACAGAACTACTGTGCCAACTCTGCAACACAGATGGAAAGGAATATTGTTTTCAAATATTACGTCGTATAATACCGGTATTACAACCTGGTAATTATCTAATGCCACAGATACTATAAAGGAAAATAAGCGCAAACCATGATGGGGACAGTTTGCTTAATCAACATGCTTGCAGCAATCCACAAATGTTATATAGCTAATAACATACAGATATAGACATGTATTGTTTGCTAAAACTGTTATCATTTGGAACCAGGACCGACTTTCCATTATCTTTAAAATCACTTAATTCTTTGACTAGTATTATCCATTCCTAGGACAGAGCGCGAGCACGTAAATCACGTGCATTGAAAAACGAATATAGTCGTTTTAAATGCCAGGTAGTTTCAGGGTTTACTTTCATTTTGGCGTCACTACACCAAGTTAACTATGTAATTCCTTCGTTCTCTGATATTTTTGAAGAAAACCAGTGCATCAGTTAAAATCAGTACAATCTTCGTTATGTTAGACTCTATCGTGGTCACATGATATAAATTATCCAGATTATTTTGCATTGTCTGGAAATAATTGCAACGGAATGAAATTACAGAAGTTTTAGTGCACGTGACTTCCGAAACCATGGAATTAGATTTGTTTGCTTTCCTCATTCTATGCAGAAAAACAACAGCCCGAACTCAGTAATTGTGTTTTTTTCCCCTCCCATCCCTGTTTAAACTTAATGCTGTTTTCTGTTGAATACTAGGAATATTTGTCAATGGACAGCTAATTTCCAGAAAAGTGCAGTGACTAACCAAAAGACTTATCTAAATACTCAGTGAATCCTCTTTAAATCGATCTTAATTATCCAAAATACTTGTTATTAACTTTTTCATGTCTTATACAAGCCATGCTAATAGCTCTTCTGATCTGCTGTTTGTCATCAGACACGTATCTCAATACCGTATTGTCTCTGTTTCAGTCTTGTGCAAACAGGTATCATAAGCGTAGCTAGTGACAGTATAATAACAGAATGGGTCTATAAATTTTATAATGAGCTGCAAAGGATAGTAGATGGAGGGTCAGAGCAATGAAACAGTAAACCAGTTTAAACATTCTCTTACCACTAGATAGGAATATATTTAGAACATTAATAAAACTATGAAACAGTAAACCCGTTTAAACAGACTCGTACCTGTAGTGAGTGCTGGCTCATGCTAGGGGAAAAAAGCATACGAAAACAGACAAAATCCTTTCATAACATGAAAGAGGGAAACCACTAATAAGCGGCATTACAGATCTTAAACTTTGTTTTAATACTGATTTTATTGTACGGTTTTGGTTTGGTAGGCAAGGTAACTGTTAAACGATCAACACACTGCAACGCATTTAGAAATGACGTGCCAAGACACTTTGTACGTCATGAATAAAAGCAAGGGTCTCTCTATGATGTCTAGAAGTGTTAAAATAATGCAACCTGCTGAATGTGTATGGTTTGCGTTGGAAAAATGTCCGTATCATAAGATGATCTTTTGAATATGTATATTTTATATTGCAATGGTGTCCATATTATAAAACAAACTCTGGAATATGTATATGTTGCCATAGTGTTTATATCATATAAAACTCTGGTGAATAAGCATATGATATGTTTTCGATAGTGTCCATAACATCCAAAACTCTTTTGGATATATATGCCCAATGGGGGGGGGGGGGGTTCATGGATACCCGATGGGCTCTCCATCATCTCACACGATGGGACTAACAGAGGTGAGTTTGTGTCTGATGCATTCTGGGATACTGTTCTAGCTGGGAAGGTCTTGGACTTTTTAAGACTGTAGTGCATGCAGAAGCGAGGTTGTACTTGAATTTTAAAACTTTGACTCTTCTTTGTTTTTACCTTTTATTGCTTGTCACAAAGTATATATTTACTCTAGGTTGGAATAGGGTGACCTCCTGGGACGTTCCCCAATGTGTCAGATTTGTTAAATGTTTGCTAACTAGCTTTTGCTGGGCACTTTATAGCCAGTATTGTACTGATGTGCTATTGTAGCCTATGCATGTGCACAAACAAGAGTATCACTTACAGAAAATTACATATATGTTTCGTTCGGAAAGAAGGAATAGGAATGTGTTCGTTTGGAAATGCGGATTTGTATTGTTTTTGGTTACATATCCTGTTTATACACATTCCACAGTTTTAGTTATAATGTTAGATTGGAAATCAAATCACCGTGCGATTTCAAATTCACAATTATGTTCATCCAAGAATATTCGGATGCGGACGTCATTGAAAACATCGTCCAAAATAAATTGGTCAAGGTTGTATGTGCGATGTGGAAAAGCAGATTTAATATTCGTATCGATCACCACATCAAAAATTGTAAATTAAATGGATCTTAGCACAATGATATTGTGTGAGTTCTGAAATTCTATTTTACGTTAGGTTTTATAATAGAATGCTCGCGCTGGTGACGATCAATTGCTTGCATGAAAAATCTTAGTAAATAACCGAGTTCGCATATTATGTCAGCTATCCTGTTGTTGCAGCTAGTGTATTAATCATTATAATCGTACCTTCTTAATAGTTAATTGGGGTTTTTAAAAAATATATGTTGTCCATCTCTTAAACACTGTTATTGATGGATTTGTGTCACACGATGTACTGGTTTAAAGAATCCTGGGTTTCAAGGTAATATAATATGTGCAATGATAATTGTTGATACCGGTTCAGTAGAAAAATCCAATGAGATTCGATTTGGAAATCCAACTTTCTTATTTATTTTGCGGCCAAATTAGATATCGATATTCGCACAAATATGCACCATTGAAACGATATTCTTCGTGACTCGCAAATTGGGTAAATGGAAATGACACTTCAGTTGTTACGTGATTAGTACTGCTTATTAAATGCAGATGGAATTATAGTATAATGCTGACTATGAGGACGCATTATAGTATAATGCTGACTATGAGGACGCATCCGAAACTATGGAAACTGCCCCAACACGTGCCAGTTGTTTCCATACAATTTATAGATTCAAGAAGAAGCACTGAATTCCGGTTTCGTGCTGCACATTCCAGACACAATCTTGAGACAAGATGTGACTAAACACTAATTAGAATTGTGGAGAGTCGTCTACTGTTTCGAGACTGACATGTCCTTATTTATAACGTATGTATCAGATAGGGAAATCTGTATCGATTACTTTTTATGTCACTCTAGAAAAGAAAGTCTTTATATTTCATACAGAGTGTTTTTGTAACACTTCATTTTCTAATTTACTCGTAAATTGATTGTGCCTCGTTTGTGATTGATTGAGATCATCATTTAACTATGCACTGTCTGGAATCGTAAACTCGTCATTTATCGATCCGGGGGAAAATTAGAAGCGCCGAGTCTGGGCTTTTAGGACAATACATTTAGTTTTGCAGATGTAATATTTTTTAGTTTCAAATTTCTTAGGAGTATCTGATATGTTTTCTACGTGTAAATGTGATGTATTTAATTTATATTTATCCACCAGAAACTGAAACAATATCTTTTCAGGCGCTGGAGACAATTACACATTAAGCTAGGTGATATACTTTAGTTCGAACCCCGGTCGAGTCATACCAAAGACTTGTATGGTACTAACAGATGCCTCGCAGACGCTCAGCATTAAGAGGTTAGTGTTAGGACTGGTCGGTCTGGTGTCAAGATAATGCGACTGGATGGGACATCATGCTCCATGTCAGCGGCATGATGCCCCAGTGCGAGCCATCATTATAAAATGCCACACTGCAGACATCGTAACGATATGACTGAATATTCGTTAAAGCGACGTTAAAAATCAAAATCGCACACAAACACACACACACACACATTTTGGCGATAAATATATACAAATTAAATACATTCTTATAAAGGTTGAAGTTCAGGATAGTCTTCATCAATAATATTATTGTAATCTGTTTGGATGAGAAGAATTCCTTGTGATCACTTTATAATAGAGGCAAGGGCAAATTTCAACCGGCCATGATGTAAAGACAAATTTCTATCAGGTCCACGATGCAAGGGAAAATATCAAACAGAGCCTTGATGCAAGGGCAAATTTCTAAAATGGCCATGATGAAAGGGCAAATTCTAACAAGGCCTTGATGCAGTTGCAAATTTCAAGCAGGTCCTTGATGCAAGGGCACATTTCAAACAGTACCATGATATAAGGGCAAATTTCTATCAGGTTCACGATGCAAGGGCAAATTTATAACAAGGTCTTGATGCAACGGCAAATTTCAAACAGGGCCATGATAGAAAGGCAATTTTCTAACAAGACCTTGATGTAAGGGCAAATTTAAAACAAGGACATGATGTAATGGAAAATTTCTAACAAGGCCTTTATGCGAGGGCAAATTTCAAAAAGGGCCATAATACAAGGGCAAATTTCTATGTAAACTAAATCACCTGTTTTCTTTATTATAGGGTAACATTGATGACTGGCGAAATGATGCAAGGTGAGGAGCTGAATTGTGTTGAATATTCTTAGAGGAAAAGGGTGTACTGAATGCTAGACTTTGTCATACAAAATATTGCTCCTCTATGTTTCTAAAATTGGACTGACCATAACATTGACCATGGAGCTGCGAATGAAAAATAATTCCATGCATTCGCTACTTCTCTGTCAATTCTTGTTTAGTAAATCGCTGAGGTGGTCCGAATGACAGCTATCGGCACACATTTGAGGCATGATATCGTAGGATTAGCCTCGAACTTGCGAATACATCTGACAGAGACTCCCACCGCTGTGCTGAACCCGAAAAGAAGGTATATAACAAATCACATATACATGGGTTGGATATCTATAACGAACGTCTAAGCAAAGAAAAGATATATAATTCGTATGTAATAAAACAATGACATTCGTGATAAACAAATCTCGTATGGCTTCCCTTTCAAATGATTCGGACAGCAAATATTATCATTAGTTCATAGTTTGTATTTCGGTGCAAAATGCCGATACTTTTGCATACTGATTGGGGTCTAACCATGAAAGACCAAACTAAACTCTTATCATTAAAAAGTAAAGCAACAAGAGTTGAGAAAGAACGGTTAGATAAAAAGAAAAGAAAAAACAGTCCAAGATTTTCAGAGAAAAAAATGTGAAGGGCACATAGTGTCTAGAAGCGGTATATTGGAAAACTTCGTGTTTATTAACGATGGTGAGAGATGGTGTATTTAAAGCTGTCAATTACGTAGGGCGAAAAAGAAATCTATGCTTGTAATTATAGTTTGCTTGGCTCTGTCACTTTTCAAGACTGTATCTCTGTATCGATCTGATAAGACCTTTTTATGATATGGTGAAACCCGCGTTTAATCAAGAAAAATGCTTCGAAAGCAATTTTTATTTTAGGACAATTTATATTGTTTTACAGATCATCTGCTCCTGGGAATGAAGCACGCATTTGGCGAGCTCTTTTGAAGTTTACACAGATAAAACCATGCTTTGCACATGTTTGTTTTACAGTAATAATATCTGAAACATATATCCTCATATTTGTTTGCTGGTTTAATCTCTTCCAGTGGTCCTGAAACTCTAAGGACAAGAACTGAACCCCACACTAAGCAATATTTGGAAACGACGCGTTAGGTACTCCGACAGCTGTGCAATTTCTCATTGATGTACAACCAGCAATATTCAACAAGTAATTTTACAATTTTGATATTAGATTAAAAGGAAAATTCCAGCGGTGGAGAAACTTCGGTAATTTAGCTGTCACAGAGTGAGATCGCGAAATATCTCGTCAAAATTCGTTACATTTAACTCTGTAAATTCTTGAGATTTGCAAGGACTCAAATAAAATTAGTCAACGTTAAAGTCAACTTTCTGTTGAACAAATGTCGCAGAGAATTTACTGATAGTCCTTGAAAAATTCTTGTAAATTCTACAACTATCTAGAGCAGGGGTCTTATTTTTATGTTTTTACATCCATATAGGGATACGCTGACATTAAAGATCAACTTGAAATTTTAGACCAATAATGCTTGAGGACGTTATTATTTCACAAAATACCAATATAAATATTTATTTCTCCATATAAAACTACTAGACCATTGTAAAATGGTACAATTACATTTACATTAAATAAAGATGATAGCATGTAACAACAGTGACACAGAAAAGTCGTACAATGAAATGGAGCAAAAGAGCATAAAAAACCAGAGTCACGTCCGTTGTCGAGTTTCAAGCTAATTCTCGGTTTTTACTCTGCATAATAAGTTAAAGGAAACACAAGTCTAAATTGTAATTGTTCTGGAATGAGCTTGATATCGCATTGCGTAAGATAGATACAATTATAACGGCTGTCAACTTACAATAGACCAAAAAAAAAAACAATCAAGTTATACATATTTGTCTACTAAATGGGATCTGTTCTTTAAAAGTTTATGCAGCCTAAGCGTAGAATTTCTTAATCAATGGCCTGTATTTGCATTAACTTTTTTGTTTGTTGCCAAAAAAAACAAGAGCTTATATAAATGTGTTGATTGGTCATAAATAGATGAAGAAGAAAAAAAAGAACTAAACGGGCTTAATATGCTAAAAAGCAATTAAAAGTTATAAAAAAATCACAATGGCATTAGAGTATTTAATATTTTATTGCTCCATAGAAACAGGTTAGTGACGTTCACATGACAAAACCGGTGTTATCGCAATAATCTTCTTCAAATGTTAAACAAAGCAAAAGTACACGCTAAAGGTATGTAATTCTGTTTAAACACACAGTACGCCTGCATGCAATAAAACTTTGGTCGGTTTTTCGTTTGGCAATAAAGAATTAAGAAAAATTAGAGAAAGGACATTATAAAATTCAAGGTGCCAGCGAAAGACCAATATTGTATTTTGCCGGAGTCATCGTGCTCTTAAACCATGCCTACTGTGAGATCTAATCTTACCAGACACTTCTTGAGAGTAAACACCTGCCCATGCCCATAATTGACACATGTTCGATATTAAGCATACAAAATATTCGACAGGAAATATTAAGCGATAGTACAAGACGGACGTTTGACAGGATTGAATAATTAATACCTCACATAGATATCAACCGCTAAAATGAACCTCGTACTTCGATATGGCTGAATGGGTTCTGAAAAAAAGGAATCTTTCATCAATGTGTAAAAGATGATAACTGTTTCTTTCCTGCTATGAAATTTCTGAAAATGTAAATTCCATTTTAAAATGTTCGCACTTTATTGTTTAATATATATTAACTTTTTTTAAGAAAACCTGCTTATAGATTTATGTAACTTCAAACTTTTTAACATTTAGTGTATTTACCCTTGTTAGGTACGGTGATATTGCAAAGGTAGCATTTGTGAAATATATGTAAGCATCTAAGGATGTCTCAAATGTTCGTTGAATCACGAGGTCGGTTTGTGATCACTGCAGTACTATATACACTATATCTAGATGTTCGTTGACTAAAATACTTTCAGAGAATACAAATAAACAATTAACCCGATTAAACCGTGGATTGTGTTTGCTTGCAAATAAAAATTAAAAATTTGCGATGATTTCCTACATAAAGAAGTGGTTACAGCTACCGCCTAGAATTCGGGAGGTCGCCGGTTCGAACCCCGGCCGAGTCATATAACACTTATTTAAAAAATGGTACTAGCAGTTACCTCGCTTGGCGTTCAGCATTAAGAGCTTAGTGTTAGGACCGTTCGGCCTGGTGTCAGGATAATGTGACTGGGTGGGACATCGTGCTACATGTTTGCGGCATTATGCCCCAGTGCTAGACATCTCTGTAAACTGCCACACTACATACATCGTAGCGATATGACTGGAAAATTGTTCATAATACTTTAAAAATCCCCCAGAAAGCTCACACAACCACATTCGTACATAAATAAAAGTAAAGGATGATCTCTGGAACTTTCACTAGAAAACAAATATATCATGCATTATGTAGTCTCAAAACTAAAACCATCGGTTCCAAGTAATAAATGTCTGACTAGTAAGTAACTAGGGTATGCTTTGGATGGATGCACTGTAATCACGAGTTTGAACAGGATAGTAAACGTAATCATTGTAAACAAGCCGACTTTGTGCCATCATGGACAGTTTTCATGGCGACAGACAGTGATAGCACTAATACTGCATTATCAGGCAATTTGTTTCGTAGAAACACAATATAACTTCCGTTCTGCCGTGAGAGTATTTAAAACATGCCTTCTGCGTATACCAATGTACAAAAAATAATATGCAAAATAGACTTTCTCTTTAAAAAACACTAAGCTATCTGAGACCAAACAAATGCAGTTTGGTTGGATATCATCCTTGGTTTGATATAAAACCCTGTAATAGTAGAGGACATTAGAAACTTGAACAGGAATCTGATATGTTTATGAATTAGCTGAATCATCTTTCATAAAACCGGTCAGAATAACTGGAGAGAGAGAGAGAGAGAGAGAGAGAGAGAGAGAGAGATGTTATTTATATTTCAGTGTGGTCTATCTATAGATTACAAAACTGGAGGGTATGATTATGCTAGAATTAAAAATCTTTCAAACATATAGTCATCACTGGTAAGCAGTAATGACGGACGGAAACATGTCTAACAAACTCTAGAGATGTTTCAGCATAACGCACAGACTGTATCAGATTACAAAGAATCACGTGAATATCACCTGAGTTCAGTTATAATTTTTTAAACAAAATCAACAGCAGTTGAGTTTTCTGTATATTTCTATGCCCAGAAGTGCAACGCATCAAAATGGTGTTCCTTTCTTACTATACCTGCAAAACTTTTGGACGGACAACTAATGAGCAAATCAAATGCACAGAACAAACGTCTGTAAAAAAAATATTCGGCATCATGAAGGATACCTTCGAGTGTCTCATACCCTAAACACTACAGAATAAAAGAGAAAAGAAACACACAAATCAATAATAAAGTTCCTGGAATGTTCAAAGTTGAAATGAATAGTGATCCCGATGGAGAGCATTGTGGGTTAACTGTATTTATTCGGGATTGAATGTTTGCAAATGAATAATGAAAAGTGTGGTACAAAAGAACTTGAAATTCTAAATATCCAAATATTTTTTCTTAATAACAAGGAAAATTGCCAAGACATTAATTTACTCGTGTCTTTCCAAAATGACATTTACAGCATAAAGATTAACAAAACAGGATTGCTTCTGTATTGTGATAAGCTGATCTGTGTTGATTGAATAAAACATTACACAGCGCACACCAAAGCATCTTGCACAATGAGGAAAACCTAAACTCGTTCAAATTTGTTTATTTGTGCCTGTTCGCGAACATGTGCAGTTACACATTATTGCACATCACGACTTCTTTTACATCCGTTGTGGTGAAATACGTTAAAGTTGTATTGATCGATAATTCTCCCTCCCTCCCCCTCTCTCTCTCTCTCTCTCTCTCTCTCTTTTGTTATAAAGGAAAGCCATTCCATTTACGTGTTTGTCATTGACTGATTGTGCAGTTGATTCTTAAGTAAGTGTATCATATTCCAGGCAAATGTTTTCAGGTTCATAGCCTGGATTCCTATCTTTATCAATTCTGAGGTTTGTATCAGTCTTATATGAAGTCTGAAATCCTATGTAAGAAAACATAAAAAGCGAACAAATGATTGGATAATGAATGAATGTTTAGTCGAATCGTGAACATTTTTTTAATGTAACCCTACACTGTATAGCTATAACATCATCAAGGTTTTCATTACATGCCCATGGTTTCAACTTTCAGTTTTTCATTCCCGATAACTTATTTGGTCTTATATTTTCCTACCGATTCAGTTAGCCACATATCTTTCTTATGCCGTAAAGATGAAGTGTTTCAACTTGAAACGATCACTCCATTCTATTGGACCGATGTCTTTCACAAGCAATTTATGTTGTTTACCTTTGTATTGTTACCGTCTCTATTGATATTCATATCAAACAGCACAAAACGCTGGTTGGTGTCATCAACAAGATTTAGACCTCGTTTTGACTCTGCCTTCTGTATAGTTTGATCGGGATCTTATGTTGCTTGGTCTATATATGAAACAAGTATATGTTGCATTGGGGTATCCTTGTCATGTGCTTTTCTGCTTTGATGAGTTCCATATTTACCGTACCGTAGCAGAGAAAGCACACATGACTACTTATAAGAACGACTTTTATGGACACTTTTTGTTTGTGCTTCATACGTGAGGTCTTTTTATTTAAACAAATTCTGAAAGTTTTCTACAAGAAACTTGTGCGCAATAACAACACACACAAACGAACACCCATCACAAGCGCCACGAATATGTGCTTGTATTGAACCTGTTCATCTGTAGACAGAGTTTAGGCGATCGTGATTTTTCAACTTTTCTCTTATCGCCAGGATCGCTTAAATTATGTCCACCATTCTCACTAAGAATCGATTTGCAAGTGACCTGACCTCCTCATTATCTAGCGTTGCTTTTAGTGAGATTTAAAGATTTCTTTTACCGTCAAAATCGTTTAAATTATGTTTACCACGAACACTTTAGTAAGCATAATCTTAGTTATTCAAAGTACTGAGTAACCGAACTTTGTTCTCTTCATCTTTCATTCACATTGTCAAGTGTATTAGAACCTTTGAACTTCTCAGTTTATTTCTGAAACTCTTCTGGAACATTCTTATGTTTTGTTCTTGCTTTGTATTTTCTTTTGTTTCCTTTCTCAGCTCCACCAATCAGATTAAATGATTCCAGCAGATAATTCTAGCCAATTCTGGACCGTTAGTTACGGGTCCTCTGATAATTTACCAAATTGCAGACATTTATGAAACGACCACTAAGAAAAACATTGCCGCGTTCAACGGTTTGCCTTCATTGCTGCATATAAGAGTTAAAAGATTTTATACTTCTACCAGTTTTATTAAAGAGCAAATCGCTACTTCTTTGTGTTTCGATGTAATTTTTACAAAATTGCATTTACGTGAATCTTTAACACCGTTAAAGTATGTCATATCCGAACCTACGTAACTTGATTTCAGGAAAACGGGATGCTTAAATCCACAACGGATAAATATTGTCTAGAATGTAATTTCAGATTTAAAAAGTTTAACAACTTTAAAATTATTGTGTTTTCGAGGAAAGCTTTACTTTCTGATGATGCTTCTTTACTTACTGTCTCTACATATTTTACATTCATACTTAAATACTATCTGGATACGCTCGATTTGGTATAATGCAAAAATGGTAAGCAATAAAAATCCGTCAATTGGTATACTTTTTCATCAAACTCATTTATGTTATTACTAATGTCAATTTTCATTCGTCCATTCTACCACCCGATGTAACACACTTTGTTCCCATTTCCGTCCTCAATTGGGTTTTGAATGTCTATATTTTTCATTATTTCGTTTTTAGTGGCATTGTTTCTACCACTTAATGCAACATTCCTTTACAAACGCAATTTGATATTCGCAAAATTACTAAATACAGCATATCTACATTTCTTTATTTGTTTAATATTTCAGCAAAAAGGTCGGCCTCAGATAACAGACAATGTCTCCAAGTACCTTTTCATTTTACTTCATATGTATTTATTGTCAGTTATGCAACAGCTTCATTCAAGTATTCGTAATCGCTCAGATACAGTATACACAAAGTGGATTGACCATGCTACACTCGTGTCAGTGTAGCTGCTTCTAAGATACATCCAACTGCACTGTGTAATATCCAGGTGTTAAATATAAGACTGAGCTCTACTCTGTGTTGCGGGGTGTTAGACTTTAGTGACTCAAGACCCATGGAACTACAACCTGCAGTGAATCTGTTTCTTTATGTGTAACAATTAAGATATAGAGTAATCAACCTATTTTTTTAGTCAAATAGCGTCTGTGCTTTCGAGTGTAATTTACACCTGATCAGTGAAATACAAATGCAATAATTCCGCTGGCGTGTGTCGGATTCAAGTACATTCGACATCTCCCTACACCAGCAGAAGTGTTACCAGGTCAGTCCACTTTGTGCAATACCGTTACTTCACTAAATTTTTTAATTCAAGTTGAACTCCTTACCAAAATGTGCCTAATATAAACACTTAAAAGATGGTCATAAATTCAGTACTATTTGAGAGAAAATAGCTCCTTCGAAAGACTGACGATTGGTTGGTCAAAATGGTACATCCTCCATGAAGTATAGCTATTGAACAAGGACGCCATTTGCAAATTAATTCAATGAACAGAATATGTTGTATTTGTAATTCCATTGTTCTTTAGAACGAGTTTTATTTCTTCCTTGTTTATGCAGAATTTAAAAACTGAGATGGGCATGTATTAAGTGATATTACTGGAAGTATGCCAATGTTAAAAATCTTATTGACCTTTATATAAAATGTCGATAAAAAGGGGTATATCCCCCCCCCCAACAAATTGCGAAAGGATCGTTTAATTAAGATATTTTGTCCAGTAAATTCTTTGTAACACCAGAAGTGAATTCGCTTATTATTATGATTTTGTAAAGCAAAATTCCCTGGATTATTTCACAAATAATATATGACGACAGTCGTGTAGGGGTCTAATACCAGCAATGTCGAGACACTCGTTTCGCACATCTGTCATCTTTGTTAAATGTTGTGAAAATGCATAGTTCTCGCTATTCAAAGTCGACGGTAGTTTTTTCTTTAGTGTTATGTAAAAGACTAAAGTGCGACAATAACTGATCCATCGATAGTATTTTTTAACTAAATTACGATATCTTGTCGCCAATTTGGTTTGCAAAAAGTACTGGATGCAAAACAATGTAATCTAATAACCTTACCTTACACTGAAAAAATATCAACATCGGCAACAGTTCTTTTCAAGATTCGTCTCTTCAGGATTCCAGACTCTATCTTTGCTGTTAGTGATGGTCCTCGACTGGGTCCGCTCTGACACTTCTCCTTCCGATTTAAAGGCGAATCGATTCAAGCGATTCTCTCATTTATACCAAGCACATTGATCGCTTTAATACAACGAATTAGTTTATGTGACAGTGATTCGATTAGAATTGGCTTCCGTGATTGTATTGCTATATTTAGAGGCGTGTTGATAAAATAGCATTGGTTTCAATCAGCTTCTCTCTTTAATTGATATCCTGTTTTCGTAGAAATGCCAAAGCTCCGGAACTGCTGTTTAAATATTTTCACCAGCCAGGATTTAGTGTTTCGCACAATGTGTTTGAGACTGATACTGATCCTTTTCAAGTAAGATTACCAGCAGGTGCTATTTAGACCCAGTGGTCATAAATTTACCTATGTGGAGTGCAAGCTGGCGGCTGGTTCTATTTAAATCAACCAAATTATGCATATTTCATCACTCAGATAAAAATCAACGCACAGATTGCTGAATGAAAACTCTGACAGAATTTATTCTCTGCCCTTCAAGTGATGTTTATTTTTCAAGGTTTTCCTGATATTCAGTTTATCTATTTCATGTGTCATCTTCTGTGGCATCTATTGCAAAATCAATGAGTTGAAGTCGACTGTGGCCGTCGATGACGTTATCCTGAATGGGTGTATATCCATTGTCTCTTTGGGGTCTACGTCCTCATTGGCTAGTTGGCAGTTTACCGATCCCTCATTTTCCAATAATAAGTTTTCTTTTGGTGTTGTTACGTCTTCTTAGATAATAATTGCTGAAATTCCGTCAGTGTTTTCAGCAATTCGTCTAAATGTAACAATGACTTAAATGCAAAAAATTAACATATTTTATGTCACATTGGCCTTCTTTTGTTGTAAGGGTGCGGTACTAATTGGGCTACATACAATCACCTTGTTTGCTTCTTCTGGAACGAAGTCCTTGAGGCTGAATCCAAGGCAGTGAAGCATGCAGTATGCATCGCAATTACCATTTTTGCGACCAGGGTTTAGTGCAGCCTCTAGTCATAACAATATATGTATACAGAGTATAAAAACCTATATGGTCATAATCTAAATTAAAAAACGTAACATAAGCCAGTAAAATATGAAATTTAGGTCACAGTAACAATCTTTAGTTGCAAGCGTATCACCAATATCATACGTGAAGATCTGACAGCGACCGCTTAAGGGTCATGTTTTGGTGACCCATGCTATTACCATAATAGAAATTGTATCAGCCAGTCAGATGAAGTCTTATATACTGGCGCTTAGGAGGCTGGGCAGTATGAATGAAGAGAAGCAATGCGTGCCGAACGATTTAATTCACTTTTGAATTTCTGAAAGTTGAATTTCTATTGGCTAATTCAAAGGTCACCAGAACACAACTCCTGAGCGGTCTCAGATCGTCATGTAGTACAGCGGAGATCTGATTTTAATCAGACTGGCGTTTGATACTTATAGAAATGTATACACTTATCTAGTTTGATGAGTCTATCCTTAACTTAGTTTGAGAAATAAACTGGAACCACAAAATATAACCAGGGTATGCAAATTATAACATATAGGACGCATGGACCTAAATTTGTAAAGAGGATGTAATACTCCTCAAGATGCATCTCCTCAAAAATTATTCCAGAGATAACAATATTTATACAGTGTATATAAATAAACTGAACTAACCTAAATATATAACCTTAACAATAGCTTGCGTCTACTTGATATAGATGAGCTAAAAATGACCAATATTTGTGTCTGTTTATTTCTTTTTAATTCCTACCTTTTCAACTAGTAAAATGAGCTTTATTGGTCGTACATTATCCAACTAAAGTAACATTCCGCTTTAGATGTATCATATAGCTTTGTAAATCAATTACATTCAGTGTTTTAACATTGAACATTGAACATGCAAATGCAATTAATAAATACATTTTTGATGTGTCCATGGCTAGATGTAGTTTGGTATGAATATAGTTTTTAAATAATTGTCTAATTTCTTTTACAATCATCATCTTCCTCATCTCCCTGGCAGCATAAAAATAACGTATACAGCAATTTGATATACCATAAAGTACCGTTGTTTTTTCAAAGTGTGATCCACCCACAGCGCATTAATACGCATATATAAACATTGTTCCAACGGTAGGCTTTCGAGTCTATTTATCAGTTATGAATTTCCACTGATTATGTATCATGTAGTTAGCAAAAAAAAAACAAGGAAAAAATATTAATAACCCCCGTTTTCTAAATGAATTCAACATGGTACAAACTTTCACTGCATCTTTTCTGCTTTCTGTTTTGTCCTCTATCTCTCGTTATGATACGTTTTTTTTTTTTATCATAACCTTCTTCTCGTCTCTTGCTATGAGAAGTAATTACTCATAAGTTATTAAATGTCTGTGCCCATGGTCTGAGAGAGATAACGCAAGTAAACATGTTTTAAACAAAAATGACATTAGTCTTGTAGGCCCAAACACGACAAAAACAGTAATTTCTTTCTAAACATTTTAAAGCTATGAAAAGCAATAGTCTTCATCAACAATGTGCGAAAAACTAGTAACATGTCACAAATCTGTCATTCTGCTTCGTAAATAGTTTTTATTTATTTTTCTAATATTAAACATTGCCCAAGCCTGCTTGAATAATGGCTGGGATGTCTATGACTCGCAGTGGTTCCGCATGAATAGTTTCGAAAGAGTAATATAAAATTCGTAAAGGTCAAAATACTAGCAGCAAAGAAATAGGTAAATGTCTGGAAACGTTCTACTGTTTTATAGTAGTTATTTTAAGTTATTACAAGATATAAAAATAATGGTTCAGAAAAGAAAGAAAAACCTCATTCGTTTAGGCACCTTCTTTACATACACAGAATGGAGTGTCACTTAAACCTTTTTTGTAGAATGCTGGCGTAGTGATCTGCGATTTCAAAAAGTACATGATTCATTTCATCCACAATCAATCCAGCTGAGTATAGAAACTTATTACATGCTAAGCCTGGTCTCAAGAATACTCTACAAGATCATTAATTTTATTAACTGAGAAAATGTAAGTTTTCTTAGAGTTATGATTTATATTTTATATCACACATTCTTGAAGAGTGAGTGCATCAGAGATTGCTCCAGCCTCCTTATGAAATCCAAACTGATAAGGATGTGTAAAATTTATTTTCTTTAAAGACCGTTGTGCATATTCAATGTACCTTTGACCCCTATCTGGGATCCCCTTTTACGTCTTAGTTTAAAATATAAATCTTGTTTATTTGAATCTCTGTCATTCGTGCTTTAAGATCTTAGCAAAATCAATTGTATTATGTTGTGTCCAGTAATTCATTTGGGCTGGAATTTATTTCTTCGAAATATTTAATTCGAGTGATTCGTCTCCGGAAATACAAAGTATTCTTCAGAAAAAGAACATTCTTTGAAACAGAGACGTTAGTTTATAGTGAATTTTCAGATAAGGAATGATTTTTCGATTATATTATTGTCATCCAATATAAAAAAAACTGTTGGTACATCAGCATTATACGGACCACCACAGGCACACCAACACCTTCAGCGCTGCATTTAATTTGGATTTTCACTAAGTTTATTCAGAACTTTAATTATTATGACTTGTGTCTGTAATTCTAGGATTAGTTTAGATTTAATTCTCAATACCGTAAGTTCTTTTTTACATTTTCACTTTGTACTGTAAGGAACTAAAATATTTGTTGAATTTTCAAAACTTGTAGCTTCTTACTCTTTTCTGTTACATATTTTAAGACCATAAAGTAGGAATAATACGCTTTAATTCTGTCATCAATATTTTTAAAACAATTTTCACAGATGCCAATGTTATACCGAGAGAATTCAACGAATTCATTTAATCTTTTTGTTTGAATATCGGTAGTAGAATTAACCCACATTTGTATTCATTAGGCAAATATTCAGACTGGACTATATAATTAAGAACTGCAGTTAAATGTCTGATTATATATTTAAAAAAAAATATTTAGAGACTTGATATGCTGCAATACCGCCTCTGCTTTAACAGTTTTAGGTTTTGTGTTTGTCGCTGTGCTGAAAGCCTTAAATTTTAAATCCACTGGTAAAATTCAAAATAGCCATTTGGGATGTGTGTGTGTGTGTGTGTGAGAATAGCAGCCAACTCTATCGATGTAAATACGGCTGTTTCCTAGAGGTTCCAGTTTACCATAAAGTTTGCAGGCTTTGTTTATTCATCACGAATTTAGGATGTGCATGATCTGGATATTTGTATACACTGACTTGCTTCAGTTTACGATGGGTGTGGAGTAAAATTTCTCCTGTATCCGACTACCGCTTTATTTCACCTCTATCATACAGATTTCAAATTTTGTCATTAATTCCTATCTTACGATAGGTCAGTAGCATGATAGCAAGACATAAGCTTATAGAGGGATGTAAGATAGTAGCCGTCATTGTTGGATCCGCCACCGTCAAAACTCAAAAGAGCAAGTAAAATATTCAGTGTTACGTCAGGTACTTTTTAACAGACTTTTGCGACAAACAGATATATTTCTTTATATTTACTAATATATTTATGGGTAGAAAGAAAGACGAATACATTATTATTTACATAAAAGTACACGGGAATACTACCTAAACAGAACGCTACCTATGGGAGAAAATGTAAATTACAGTAGTTTTTCAGAGCATCAGCGTACTGCTGTAATGGTTTGGGAAAAATAATAATTTCGTGTCTTAAAGTTTTGGATCTTACGATTGCGTAGTCTACATGTATTCAAAACATCTAAGGGGAAAAGATAAATTTATTGGTACAAATCCGAGATCACTATCTTTTCTCTATTATTTAACTATTTACTGTCAATTTGCAAGGCAGTTGAAGTTAGATATATTAATAAACTGGCTAGTGCTCTAAACATTGAGGGACTGCAGGTGGATTAAAAATATAAAGATGGAATATGCGAAGAGTCTAATTCACGAAAATTGGAATAAAAAAATCCTAATTCCAGACTGAAGGTAATGTATGAAAATTCTTGACCACTACATACTTTAAAATCATTTCTTTACTCAAGCAATTTACTTTAATTTACTCATTAATCGAACAAAATTGATTTGTGTTCGATCACACGCTTGACAAATTCGGTTTTGCCTGAACTACTAGGACCAGCAATAAAAATGTTCTGTTGAATGTGAAGATACAGGACCGCCCATCCTTGACGGTCTGATCTTTCGTTAAATAAGGACTTTGAGAACGGAGGGACGAAGCCATAACTCGCAACTTGTGTTTAGAATTCTGTCATTTCACAAATGACACAAGACATTTTATAAATTGTATACATTTAATCTGTTCATAGTTAACAGCAACAAAATATAATTCACATTTTAAAAGCACAAAGGTCATAATTTTTATCACTAGTCACATGTGCTGCCTTTGGCAAAATCAGCAATCTCGTGTGTATAATCATCGAATCCATGGCTTTTCCAGTGGCATACATCTTTCCAGTCATAAATCTGGTGGTGTGGTCAACATGATATACACACTTCTTGATAAGTATGAAGAATAGATAGAGTACGATGAATGTGTTCTTCACACGGAGATACAAAACTCGTATACGTTACAGTTCGGATCATATTTAACACAAGAATTCTACGGCAAAAATAAAATGGTGTTGCTCATGTCTTTGCATGTACTGTTTATAAATATGCAACAAAAAATCAGACAGTAAAGGAAATACTTAATAACTACGGTATGGGGTTGTATTTCTTTTGTGGAAAACATGTATACACAAACACAAAACACATAGATTGGCAAAGAATTAATAGATTCTTTGTTTTAAAGAGAGTTGAGGGGGTCTGAAAAGGGCCGTTGGGTTTTGAAGAAAAAAAGTGTTGTACTTGACACTATCAACTGCAACTGCCTCATATCTTTACCAAGACCAAGTTCTACTCTTGTTGTGGTAGTAGTAGTGTTAGTGGCTTCCGTGGCTGCTGACATCTGTGTAGTATAGAGTTTAAATGTGACTATCTTTCTCTTAGGTTTCTCAAACAAAAGTTGCATACATTTTTTTTTGCAAGTGTTTAAAATCTGTCAGAATGTCTCGCAACACACTATCAGTTTTATTTTCACTCTCTTTCCTCTTTTCGACGTTCAAAGTTTTCCTCTTCTCCTCTTCATGATTTCTCTTTTTCTCTTCTTGTTATAGAACAAATGTATGGGGGTTTTTTTGAGTAGCAAAATGTTTTTAACATTTCCTTCTGTTTGCTTGGGAAATCATTTGGTATTAGTAACGACGGAGGAGCTGAAGAGGTTACTATCAGCAAACATTCTTGCCAAAAAGAAAAAGAATCGCACAAAGTCAGGTTGAAGTCATCCACATCTGGAAGAATACGCGCTACAACAGCTGTAGTCAGGCTATCACTCTGAGTATAAGAGTAATGCTAACACTCTGAGTATAAGAGTCATGCTATCACTCTGAGCATACGAGTCATGCTATCACTCTGAGTATAAGAGTCATGCTATCACTGAGTATAAGAGTCATGCTAACACTCTGAATATAAGAGTCATGGTATCACTCTGAGTATAAGAGTCATGCTCTCACTGAGTATAAGTGTATGATAGTCATGCTATCTCTGAGTATAAGAGTCATGCTATCACTCTTAATATAAGAGTCATGCTAACACTGAGTATAAGAGTCATGCTATCACTCTGAGCATAAGAGTCATGCTATCAATAAGTACAAGTGTCATGCTAACACTCTGAATATAAGAGTCATGCTATCACTCTGAATATGAGTCATGCTAACACTGAGTATAAGAGTCATGCTATCACTCTGAGTATAAGAGTCATGCTATCAATAAGTATAAGTGTCATGCTAACACTCTGAATAAAAGAGTCATGCTATCACTCTGAGTATAAGAGTCATGCTATCACTCTGACTATAAGAGTCATGGTATCACTCTGAGTATAAGAGCCATGCTGTCACTCTGAGTATAAGAGTCATGCTAACACTCTGAATATAAGAGTCATGGTATCACTCTGAGTATAAGAGTCATGCTAACACTCTGAGCATGCTAGTCATGCTAACACTGAGCATAAGAGTCATGCTATCACTCTGAATATAAGAGTCATGCTAACACTGAGTATAAGAGTCATGCTATCACTCTGAGTATAAGAGTCATCGTATCACTCTGAGTATAAGAGTCATGCTATCACTCAGAGTATAAGAGTCATGCTATCATTCTGAGTATGATAGTCATGATATCACTGAGTATAAGAGTCATGCTATCATTCTTAATATTAGAGTCATGCTATCACTCTGAGTATAAGAGTCATGCTATCACTGAGTATAAGAGTCATGCTAACACTCTGAATATAAGAATCATGCTAATACTCTAAGTATAAGAGTCATGCTATCACTCAGTATAAGAGTCATGCTAACACTCTGAATATAAGAGTCATGCTAACACTCTGAGTATAAGAGTCATACTATCCCTCTGAGTATGAGTCATGCTATCATTGAGTATAAGTGTCATGCTAACACTCTGAGTATAAGAGTCATGCTATCACTCAGAGTATAAGAGTCATGCTATCATTCTGAGTATGATAGTCATGATATCACTGAGTATAAGAGTCATGCTATCACTCTGAATATAAGAGTCATGCTATCACTCTGAGTATAAGAGTCATGCTATCACTGAGTATAAGAGTCATGCTAACAATCTGAATATAAGAGTCATGCTATCACACTGAGTATAAGAGTCATTCTATCACTCTGAGTATATTGTTGTTCTAGGGTTTAACGCCATTTTTCAGCACAAGATAGGCTATACATGGCGGCCAGTATAACTAGTGGAGGAAGAACCCTGGAAAACCCAGGGAAAAACCATCGACCCACGAGAAGCTACTGGCAGGCTTTCCCACTTACCCACGCTCGCCGAGCCTTGGACTCGAACCCACGCAGACAGAGGTGAGATGGCGGTGATCCGTAACGGTGAGCGCTTTAGACCACTCGGCCACTCGGGGCCCCCACTCTGAGTATAAGAGTCATGCTATCACTGAGTATAAGTGTCATGCTAACACTCTGAATATAAGAGTCATGGTATCACTCTGAGTATAAGAGTCATGCTATCACTCTGAGTATAAGAGTCAAGTCATGCTATCACTCTGAGTATAAGAGTCATGCTATCACTGAGTATAAGAGTCATGCTATCACTCTGAGCATACGAGTCATGCTATCACTCTGAGTATAAGAGTCATGCTATCACTGAGTATAAGTGTCATGCTAACACTCTGAATATAAGAGTCATGCTATCACTCTGAGTATAAGAGTCAAGTCATGCTATCACTCTGAGTATAAGAGTCATGCTATCACTCTGAATATGAGAGTCATGCTATCACTCTGAGTATAAGAGTCATGCTAACACTCTGAATATGAGAGTCATGCTATCACTCTAGCATAAATGTCATGCTAACGCTCTGAGTATAAGAAGTATTCACGACAGGGGCACTCCAACAAAATGTCTTCATTCCAGACATGTTTTTGGCGAACTCTACAGCAAGCATACATCATAGAAATCCCCGTGGTTCTTCCTTAATCCTATAAAAGAAATACGCGCCTTCTTGGAAATGAAAAGTAACCACATAAAAAGTACAAAATTTATTTCATGCCGGGTTATGGATGAAATTAGAAATCGTTTGATAATTGTACGGCAGATATTTAGTAGCTAGGATAAACTTGGGTTTTGGATGCAGAATATTATAGCCTCAGTCTTTTAAACAAAATTCACATCTCAGAAAAGAAGAAAAAACAATCAAAGTTCGTGTTTTGTTTTGAAATCAGATTTAAGGCTACCAGAACAACGATAAACAAAGAGAACTTTCTTAAAACAAAAATATATTGGTTATGCCATGAACGAAAATTAAACATGTATACTTCTCCGTCTATTTAAATTTGAGTGATCATGCTTTATCAAAAACGGTTGATTTTGAAGAAAGAAAAATAATAACATTACCTAGATTTTGTGCATCTCTCTGTCTCAAAACACCGCGTCTTATTAGAGTACCGTACCCTTCGTTCGTCACCCTTTGCTGAAGTTAATGTCTAAGTGAATAATATTTCCTGCACTGTAATCGTAAAAAACCACTTCATAAACATAATTTTGCAACATTCAAGTCCTGAATCTTGAACAAAGCACATTATTACACATTAAGAGTGATTTCATTTGCTATCAGTATTTTACTACCTTAACTTCGAAATGGTGGCATTTGTTATTCACACAGCTAGAAAATTAAATGAGTTTTTCTGCACCTATCCGTTAGTCACTTTTCAAGTTACGAGTGCACGATTTATCGTACGATTTATGGTGAATAAAAAACACTAAAAGAACAACAGAAAAAAAAAACAAAAAAAGAACCAAACAAAAGAGAAAAAACAACAAAAAACAAAACAACAAGGAGTAATTTTTGATGTGATTTGACAGTCTTCCTTTGGTCAGTCCGACATATTATAATCATGTCGGATATATTAAAAGTTTCCATCAAAAGACATTCTCGTTAAATGAAAGTTTATAACGGCCCCATTCAGAATCCACTATCGGTACTGCGCAAGCTCATTTACCTCTACATTCTACGGATTCAAGTGATGCAGATAGAATTATTTACTCTATGGCATAATTATGAAAGAAAAAATGGACTTCGCTGGGATGAATGAAAATATGACTTATTTTTTAAAAATTCATTTAAATTGAATGTATACCAAGAAACATAAGTGCTTTGGATTGTTATTTAAGTATTGTTAAGAAATTACAACATACACGCAACCCCTTCTCTCAAAATGCTCTACGCCAGACTTGAGTTCCGTTCCCTTCGCCCGTCTTTCTTTGATGAAGTCAAAATGTCTCGATGAAAAATAGCGACTTGAAAAAAATAAACGGTAAAACCAAATATTTAGTGTAGCGAGAGAAAAAATCTTACAGAACATGCATTCTTTTGCGTAATACTGAATTCGTTACTTTGTTTGCACTGGAAATGCAATCTAGGAAATCTTTAGCTTGATTCCAAAATTCGTTAATTTGTTGTTGTTGTTGTTGTTGTTGTTGTAGGGTTTAACGCCATTTTTCAGCACACGATAGGCTATACATGGCGGCCAGTATTAATGGTGGAGGAAGAACCCGGGAAATCCTCAGAAAGAACCACCGACCCCCGCCAAGCTACTGGCAAGCTTTCTCACATACCCACATTGGCCGAATCCGAGACTCGAACCCACGCAGACAGAGGTGGGATGGCAGTGATCCGTAACGGAGAGCTCTTTAGACCACTCGGCCACTCGGGGCCCCTCGTTAATTTTTATGCGCTGGACATGCAGTCTGAAAAAGCTCAATAACGCCAGCCTGTAAGATGTGTGTTCTTCTTGTGCTGGGTCATAACTCAAGTGCCACTCACATTTCCACCAAAACAGAACCAACATGTTACAGAGTCCGGTTAGTTGTTGTTGTAGAGTTTAACGCAATTTTTTTTTTCAGTACAAGATAGGCTATACATGGCGGCCAGTATAAATTCGTGCAGGAAGAACCCTGGAAAACCCAGAAAGAACCACCGACCCATGAGAAGCTACTGGCAAGCCCTCTCACATACCCACATTGGCCGATTGCGAGATTCGAACCCACGCAGACAGATGTGAGATGACAGTGATCCGTAACGGTGAGCGCTTTAGACCACTCGGCCACGCGGGGCCCCTAGTGTCCGGTTAAATTGACAGTGTAAGATTTTTTGTAAGCTTACTATCAGATACAAATTAATTTGTGTGTGAATTCCTTTAATACGTACATCTTCCTTACACATCAGACTGTCTTTCCCATGTTCATAAATGATGATAAAATAGAAACGTGGTTTTTTTTAATTTATTTATAGAACGTACTATTTGCTTGTAATGGTTGGCTGAGTAAGATCCTTTATAAAGCTGGATATTCAATAAACTGGCTACTGAATAGTAGATAACTGGGTACTTGACAGAAGATAACTGGGTACTTGACATTAGACAACTGGGTTTTAACTATCTTTACTCTCTGTTTCACACACACAGACACACACACACACACACACACACACACACACACACACATACACACACTTACCTCTGCTGGTTTTCAACAACAGTAAACCAAAATTAACTTTAGCACATAACATTTTGCTAAAACACGTGGTCTCTAGATAATAAAAATAAATTTCCAACTGTCACAAGTATACTGAGCCTAGGGGTAAAACAAAGTCAGTCTGGGTATTTAGTAATTTACCATAGCTAGTGAAGACGCCGAATTGTAGCTTTCTATCAAAGCTGATGCACGAAACTTTGGCCTCACATTACGCTAGCAGAATTGTAAAATATTTTAAGATTTCGAAAACATCAAAGGTGACTCTACCAGGATATTGTAACGTATGTTTAAGAATCCCATTTCACAGATCCAGACCAAACTCATCACTAGCATAACTGTTGTATAATACAGAGTGCAAATAAGCTCAGATTTTTCCAATCAAAATAAAACAAATACCTATATACTCGCTTATAAGTCGAGTCAAACTGCAAAAACAAAGATCATGATCTACCGTAACATAATGCGTCTGAATATCAACCTCTTTGTTGTTTATTCTACTGATTACGCCTAACAAACTGCACAGACCTAGAGCTACCGGCGCAATATGCAACGGCAGATCTGGGTCTGTGCAGTTTGCAGTTGTACTTGACTTATAAGCGAATATATTCGGTAGAAAGACGCGAATAGGGTGGTAGTTTTATTTAAAATAGGTTGGTAGAGACGTTATAACTGGGAACGGAAGTGCTTTGCTTTATTCATAAGAGGGATTATAAGGGTTAGCGTTCCTTTGTTAGTTGTATTTTTAGGGGATTTATATGGCCTGTAGCCTGTTGAGTAAGGTTTATTCTATCGGGTTGTTGTTGTTGTTGTTGTTATAGGGTTTAACGCCATTTTTCAGCACGAGGTAGGCTATACATGGCGGCCAGAAAACTGGTGGAGGAAGAACCCTGGAAAACCCCGTGAAGAACCACCGACCCACGAGAAGCTACTGGCAAGCTTTCTCACGTACCCACGTTAGCCGAGCCTGAGGCTCGAACTCAAACAGACAGAGGTGAGATGGCAGTGATCCGGAACGGTGAGTGCTTTAGACCACTCGGCCACTCGGGGCTCCTTCTATGGGACAGAGTACTAAAGGAAGGTAACTAAGGGGCCTTATAGAAGAGGCAATAGGTTTTGTACTTAATTTATGACAAAGATGATAGCGTGGCATTGGGGTTAGGGACGTTAGTTTAATTTAGAAGGGACAGACAAATTGCTGGTGGATAGCAGATAACTGGTGTTGATAGCAGATAACTGATTGGTGTTAACAGTAAAAAAAAGTGGGTGTTGTTATTACATGATTGGTTATTGAATGTTAGATTATTGGTTGGTGGATAATGCACCACTTTGTGTTGGATTGTAGATAAGTGGGTCTTGATAGCAAGTGACCTGGTGTTGATAGCAGATGATTGGTTAGTATATAATAGATCACTGGATACTGGATAGTTGACAGCCAGGTGATGGACAGTATGTAACTGGATGCTGGATAGTAGATAATTTGTTTGTGGATGGATGGTCGGTTATTGGGTTCTGATGGTAATCGGTGTTTGATAGCGGCTGTCAGGGCTCTAGATAGCAGATATCTGGGTACTGTTAGTAGATAAGTAGCTGGTGGATAGTAGATACTTTGGTGTTAATAGTAGATAATTGATTGGTTTATAGTAGACAACTGGGTTATAGCTAGTAGATACATGTGTGGTAGATAGTCGATAATTAGGTGTTGGATATTAAATAAATGGTTGGTAGATAGTACATAACATGTTGTTGAATAGTAGATATAATTTTGGTCTTAATAGTTGATGATTAGTTGGCGTATAGGATATAAATGGGTGCTTGATATTAGCCAGCTAGGCCGTTCTTAGTAAATAATCAGGTAATGATATGTACAGATTACGAAGATTGTCGTTTTGTTTAGGTGACGGTAGTAGATAATTGGTTGTTGGATAGCAAATAACTAGGACCTGGATAGTAGATATTTTGTTGGTGAATAGTAGGAAACAGAGTGCTAGATAATAAATAACTAGGTGATTAATATTATTTATGTGGGTGATGTACAGTAAGTAATTGTGCGTTGATAGTAGATTACTAGTTGGTGGACGGTATGTATGTCGACGCTCGATATTAGACAGCTAGGTGTTGGCATAGTAGATAACTGGGAATTGTTATGTAATGGTTATGCAGATGGTAGTTTTGTGATTTTTAAAAAAGGAGAGTAGGTGACTGTGTGGATATTACAGAAT
This sequence comes from Sinohyriopsis cumingii, assembly GCA_028554795.2. NCBI lineage: Eukaryota > Metazoa > Mollusca > Bivalvia > Unionida > Unionidae > Sinohyriopsis > Sinohyriopsis cumingii. The sequence goes on along the minus strand of CM068832.1, from coordinate 21,624,648 downwards.
AGATGAAGATTTTAACTTTAATATAGCGCTAATTGAATGGTAAGGGGAGATAACTAAATTTGTTAACAAGCAAAACAAATTACGGATCTTTATTTAATTTAAGTTGCAGACATACAAAACTCCCAATTTCCATATCGACAAACTCTGACCCATTACATATCCCTCCAAAATCGAACAAACATTTAAAAAAGACTCCTCATGTGCAAAGTATGTCGTAATACCGAATATCAGTTCGAGAGTAGACTGTCGCCTCATTTTATACCTCATACGGCTAAAAAACAAAACAACTCATGCTAATTTAACGTTTGTCACTATAAACATTTGACCCTTTGTACTTATAAACTTTTGACCATTCATTTTCCCATGTTCATTTCCTGTTTGTCCCTTTATACTTTCGACTCTATTTAACACAGGGCTCCTTTACATTTCATTTAGAACACCCCTGTTAAGATACACAACTTCGATGTCCTTATATTTATCAAAAATACAGCCTTTCATTTAGAAAGCAGACATTTTCAGATTTCTCTCCAAACACATCTCACAAGCTACACCTTTAAAAATACTCACCACACTTTCAGCACCGAATTAATTACCAATTAAGCACAGTTAGCACATGATTAGGGCACCAGCCCAACAGGGGTACCAGACAAAAAAATCGAAATAATTGTTGATGATAAAATTGAATGAATTATATACTACTATTTTGGTCTGCATGTATGAGTATTTTGATTTGGAATGATGGCAACACTGGTTATTTCCCACCTTTTTAGCTTTTAATGTTGTTTCTTTTTTCTTTTTTTTATTTTCACATTTTGTCGGAAGAGGATGGGAGCACCATAATATTTTCAGTGCTTAGGGCCCTGGAAGGCCTTAATCGGACACTGCACACCAATGATGTCATAAAGCATTTCCGTCCAAGTTTAGACCGTCAACTCGTGTTACAGTGTTACAAAACATATGAACCATTAGGGCGCCTATGTAAAATTACCGTTTGTCCCCCGAATCGTGTTACACTATTTAACATGGGACCCCCTTTGGGTCTCCAGTGCACACTTTACTACCGGGGACTTACCTAAAGAGGAGACTAAAAGCGGATTTTACTGCAACTGTTTCTCCAAATTGGAAATTACAATAGTTAATTTCCTTTCTCGCCTTCTGTAAAAGAATTTTATATTTTACAAAATGGCAACTTATTTTCTTTTTAATTATAATATTAACAACAACAACAACAGAAACACCTAGTTAATCTATACATTATGTAACAAATGTCTTGAAATCTATACATTATGTAACAAATGTCTTGAAATGGACAACCCATATATCAAGTGTCTATAAATATACTGTACAGTATATTACACAATGAGTAAAAATCATTGGTTTTAGTCGAGGTCATACTGGTAGTACATGATGTTAGGCATGTAAAAAGCTTCTATGTTGCTCTAGAAATATGATCATGTGACTCTCATACGGGAATCTGTTTTGCGTCTTAAATTTGTGTACAACTATTTTCTATAGAGAATTTAATCAGTTGGGCCATAAACCACTTAAACTTGAAGGTGTTTTGTTGTGACCAGTTTGAGGTTTGAGTTGAAATTCTATTTTATGGAATTATTTTTAAAAAATCCTGGAAATATTAAGGTGCTCATACAGAATTCTTGGACAAAGACATTTATTGAAATTTTATTTGGAATTCAAAACTGGAATATTATTTTCTGTGATTCAAAAAGGAACTGTTGACACATCAGGACAACACTAAACACAACATACGTCATCGTCGTTCATCTTGGACTTTTTTATCTGGACTCCACCTCAGACTCATTTAGGACTTTTTATTTGCAAGACTTTTATTTTTTAATTCTTGGATTATTCTTAGATTATTTTTGGATTTGACTCGTAAAACCGTAAATTCTTTTTCTCATTTTTACCTTTTTTTTCTAGGGAAAAAATTATGTGTCAAATTTTACAAAGATTGTTGTCTTCACTCTTTTCTTGTTGCGTTTTTTTAAGAGCCTAAATGTAACAACGGTATGTTGAACTACTCAGGTATCAAGTGTATATAAATGATTGTACAGTATGTTAAAGAACCATGTATCAAGTGTATATAAATGATTGTACAGTATGTTTAAGAACCATGTATCAAGTGTATAAAAGTATGTTGGACAAACGCAACAATTAGAATGAATTTAAGTATGCACAAAGACAACAACAATAATAAGTTCAAAGTATGCACAAACACATACATATATTCATGACAAAACTAAATATATGGCTGTTTGTCTTTATGTTGTGAGTGATTCTTTTTTTTTTTCTTCTGAGTTACTCATCGAGTAAAAACTGATAGAATTAAGGAATCAGCAAGTCAAGCAATCAGCCAATTTATAAAAATGAAAGTTGCATGTTTACATGTAGCCTGGTACAGTGGCCTCCCATGATGCTCCGCACACTAGTCCAGTCATGTACCGTTGAATGGCCGATACCCCCGGAGAAATTCAAGATGTCGGAAGTAATTAAGAAATATTATGGCAATAAGGAAATATCATCATCAAATCATTGTGTCGCCACCGGCTTTTCTGTTGCATTAGTCGCAACCAGGAAGTGCTGAGTGTGTTTTTAAAGTGTCGTTATACTTCCAACCATTGTAAGTGAGGGGTATGGTAAGAGATTGCGAAATCGTATGGTAATGCTTTTCACCCACGCGCGTTTATGTATGTGTGTCAGAGATGCTTTATTTGAATGCAAATTTTATCAGTTGTGTTTTTAAAAAAAATACATTAAGTTTCAAATTTTATTATAACCAAGTTTTATGTTATTGAGCATACTTGTATTTTGGAATGCATTAATGGAACTGTTAACTTGGTCTGGTTGGTGCAATTAAGTTAGTAATACAATAGATACCTCAGGTTGATAAAACAATAAATGCCTTGGGTTGGTAATACAATACATACCTTAGGTTGGTAATGCAATAGATACCTTAGGTTGGTAATACAATAGATACCTTAGGCTGGTAATAAAATCGATACTTATTTATGCAATGCAATTTTTAGAGAAGAATACTTAGCAAAAATATTTGCTGGCAAGAATTATGCAAGTATATACGCAAGAAAAATGGAATAATAATGATTCAAAACATCAAGCACCTCTTTTATTTCAAAAACATTTATTTCCAATATGACACACACCGAAGAGAAAAGATCATTAAAAGAATTCAGATATAACTTGGCAGTAGCAATGTTTATCTGAGTTATACGCTGACCATATACGGGTAAAAAGGATTGTGCATTTCGCATAATATTTGCGTCGGTATATGTAAATTGTCGCACCTACAAAATTGTGCAACTGATTCATGTAATTTGATTTTGATAACCTTGAACTAGAAAATTCAATATCACATTTGAGGATAAAATACTCTATTTTCCCAAATGATGCAGTGATAGCCATTAGATATTTTATTTTCACATATATTTAGCAGTTGTTTCATAAAGATAAGCAACATGCTTCAACAACAACCAATATTCAAGCCAGCGACTAGATCAAGAGATCTATCCAGATTTACGTGTAGTACTAATGCCAGTAATAGACCTATCCTGATTTACGTGTAGCACTAATGTCAATACTAGACTTATCCAGATATACCTGTAGTACTAATGTCAATACTAGACCTATCCAGATTTACGTGTATTACTAATGTCAGTACTTGACCTATCCAGATTTACGCGTAGAACTAATGCCAATACTTGACGTATCCAGATTTAAGTGTAGTACTAATGTCAATACTTGACCTATCCAGATTTACCTGTAATACTAATGTCAATACTTGACCTGTCCAGATTTACACGTAGTACTAATGTCAATACTGGACCTATCCAGATTTACGCATAGCACTAATGCCAATACTTGACGTATCCAGATTTACCTGTAGTACTAATGTCAATACGAGACTTTTCCAGATTTACGTGCAGTACTAATGTCAATACTTGACCTATCCAGATTTACCTGTAGTACTAATGTCAATACTAGACCTATCCAGATTTACCTGTAGTACTAATGTCAATACTTGACCTATCCAGATTTACGTGCAGTACTAATGTCAATACTTGACCTATCCAGATTTACCTGTAGTACTAATGTCAATACTTGACCTATCCAGATTTACCTGTAGTACTAATGTCAATACTTGACCTATCCAGATTTACCTGTAATACTAATGTCAATACTTGACCTGTCCAGATTTACACGTAGTACTAATGTCAATACTGGACCTATCCAGATTTACGCATAGCACTAATGCCAATACTTGACGTATCCAGATTTACCTGTAGTACTAATGTCAATACGAGACTTTTCCAGATTTACGTGCAGTACTAATGTCAATACTTGACCTATCCAGATTTACCTGTAGTACTAATGTCAATACTAGACCTATCCAGATTTACCTGTAGTACTAATGTCAATACTTGACCTATCCAGATTTACGTGCAGTACTAATGTCAATACTTGACCTATCCAGATTTACCTGTAGTACTAATATTAATACGTGACTTATCCAGATTTACACGTAGTACTAATGTCAATACTTGACCTGTCCAGATTTACGTGTGTTACTAATGTCAATACATGACATATCAAGATTTACGTGTAGTACTAATGTCAATACTTGACCTATCCAGATTTACCTGTTGTACTAATATCAATACGTGACCTATCCAGATTTACCTGTAGTACTAATGTCAATACTAGGCCTATCCAGATTTACGTGTAGCACTAATGTCAATACTTGACCTATCCAGATTTACGTGTGTTACTAATGTCAATACATGACATATCAAGATTTACGTGCAGTACTAATGTCGATACTGACCTATCCAGATTTACGTGTAGTACTAATGTCAATACTAGACCTATCCATATTTACCTGTAGTACTAATGTCAATACTAGACCTATCCAGATTTACGTGTAGTCCTAATGTCACTACTTGACCTATTCAGATTTACGTGCAGTACTAATGTCGATACTGACCTATCCAGATTTACGTGTAGTACTAATGTCAATACTAGACCTATCCATATTTACCTGTAGTACTAATGTCAATACTAGACCTATCCAGATTTACGTGTAGTTCTAATGTCACTACTTGACCTATTCAGATTTACGTGCAGTACTAATGTCGATACTGACCTATCCAGATTTACGTGTAGTACTAATGTCAATACTAGACCTATCCATATTTACACGTAGCACTAATGTCAATACTTGACGTATCCAGATTTACCTGTAGTACTAATGTCAATACTTGACCTATCCAGATTTACACGAAGTACTAATGTCAAGACTAGATCTATCCAGATTTACGTGTAGTACTAATGTCAATACTAGACCTATCCAGATTTACATGTAGCACTAATGTCAATACTAGACCAATCCAGATTTAAGTGTAGCACTAATGTCAATACTTGACCTATCCAGAATTACGTGTAGTACTAATGTCAATACATGACCTATCCAGATATAAGCGTAGTACTAATGTCAATACTTGACCTATCCAGATTTACGTGTAGTACTATTGTCAATACTTGATCTATCCAGATTTACGTGCAGTACTAATGTCAATACTAGACCTATCCAGATTTACGTGTAGTACTAATGTCAATACTAGACCTATCCATATTTACCTGTAGTACTAATGTCAATACTAGACCTATCCAGATTTACGTGTAGTACTAATGTCACTACTTGACCTATTCAGATTTACGTGCAGTACTAATGCCAATACTGACCTATCCAGATTTACCTGTAATACTAATATCAATACTAGACCTATCCATATTTACACGTAGCACTAATGTCAATACTTGACGTATCCAGATTTACCTGTAGTACTAATATCAGTACTTGACCTATCCAGATTTACACGAAGTACTAATGTCAATACTAGATCAATCCAGATTTACGTGTAGTACTAATGTCAATACTAGTCCTATCCAGATTTACATGTAGCACTAATGTCCATACTAGACCAATCCAGATTTAAGTGTAGTACTAATGTCAATACACGATCTATCCAGATATAAGCGTAGTACTAATGTCAATACTTGACCTATCCAGATTTACGTGTATTACTAATGTCAATACTTGACCTATCCAGATTTACGTGTTGTACTAATGTCAATACTTGACGTATCCAGATTTACGTGTAGTACTAATGTCGATACTAGACCTATCCATATTTACTCGTAGCACTAATGTCAATACTTGACCTATCCAGATTTACCTGTAGTACTAATGTCAGTACTTGACCTATCCAGATTTACACGAAGTACTAATGTCAATACTTGACCTATCCAGACTTACCTGTAGTACTAATTTCAATAATTAACCTATCCAGATTTACGTGTAGTACTAATGATAGTACTTGACCTATCAAGATTTACTTGTTGTACTAATTTCAATACTTGACCTATCCAGATTTACGTGCAGTACTAATGTCAATACTAGACCTATCCAGATTTACGTGTAGTACTAATGTCAATACTAGACCTATACAGATTTACGTGTAGTACTAATGTCAGTACTTGACCTATCCAGATTTACACGTAGTACTAATGTCACTACTTGACCTATTCAGATTTACGTGCAGTACTAATGTCAATACTTGATCTGTCCAGATTTACGTGTAGTACTAATGTCAATACTTGACCTATCCAGATTTACGTGTAGTACTAATGTCAATACTTGACCTGTCCAGATTTACGTGTAGTACTAATGTCAATACTAGACCTATCCATATTTACACGTAGCACTAATGTCAATACTTGACGTATCCAGATTTACCTGTAGTACTAATGTCAGTATTTGACGTATCCAGATTACCTGCAGTACTAATGTCAATACTAGACCGATTGAGATTTACATTCATATCAAGATACTGTATAAGTTTCGTAAACAAGACAGTTACAAATGGCAAAATGTAATGATCCAAGAAATGTACCGAATAAATATGAATCTGTTACATTACTTACCTAACCCCACACATCCCAAATGCATTATCTGTTTCGCTAAACCATTTTAAAATGTAGGTATGCTTCATCATATGATAGTGGAAAATGTTGAAACTTAATGTAAAATAATGGTGAAAACAATCGATAAACTTTCGTTTAAACCAAGCATCTTTGACACAATTAAAGCACAACCAGGCCATTTTTCACCTTACCCGTCCCAAGTTATACTTAATGGTTGAAAATGACAGTATTTCATAGTTACATAGTTACACTTTGGAAGAAAACAAACAAATAAACAAACAAAAACACCCCACCCCCCAAATAATAAATAAAATAAATAAATAAACACTTAGCCCTTCTTTAATTTACATAGTTGTGGCTAATATAAATGAAAAAGTCGGTGGCGGCACAACTAATTTAACGCTATTTCTTTATTGACAACGTATTTTTGTATTACATCAGCTATCTTACAAATCTCCCCTGATATTTGACATTCAACTTCGAGTACCTGGCGTCATCGGATGCCAGGTACCAGGCTAGTTTGTATGATACTCATGTGAAAGGTGTTCTTTTAAGAGAGTTTGCTCGTGTGAGAATATTTGTTTATTTATTTATTTACTTATTTATTTATTTATTTATTTATTTTTTGTGCTAGGAACTTCATAGACCTGGAACCATGATTTATATTTGCTTTAACCAGCGGGTTTTGTATATTAAGGGAAATAACTATTTCAAGCTTCGTAAGCGTAATTTCTTGAGTAGTCACTCTTAGTACTTTTCAACCGTAAGTGTGTATTTTTCCTTAACCAGTATCGAAGCGATGGTCAAGAGAGCCCAACTCAGGTGGACAGGTCATGTCATTCGTATTGAGGAGTCTCAAATGCCAAGTCAGATTTTGTATGGAGCTCTGTCTAGTGGACACAGAAAAATTGGTCGCCCGAATAAAAATATCAAAGACTCCATCAAGGATAGCTTGAGATGCTGCTCGATATCTGTGACAGATCTTGAGTCCTGCGCCAGGGATAGATCTGGCTGGCGTGCATCTGTTTGTAATGGGTGCAAAACTTTCGAGGATGCCCGCAGAACGAAAGTCGCCGATGCCAGGGAATGCAGGAAAGCCTCAACGTCACGAACCAACTAATGCCTCCAGTGCACACTGCTCCAGGACATGAGCATCTCGCATCGGACTCATCAGCCACATGAGAAACCATCAGCGAAGAACATCGCAGGATTGACTTCATCAAGTCGACGGTCAACCGATGATGATATAAGCTATACATCAGTGCGCGAATGAAAGATTAACACTGCCTATTTCATAGTGAAAAAGTATGATATATTTGTCAAAATCTATAGCAGAACTAAAGATATTATTCTGATGCTATCTTAAAAAACACGATGGCTTTTTTTCTAAAATATAAATAAGTTTAGAAAACAAACAAACAGTGGATATTGGCGAGTTTCCGCCCGGTGCAGGAGTGTTAACACCAGAGTCTTCCAAATGGCGCCAGAGTGTTACTACTGGAGTCTTAGAGTAGAGTACAATATATATATATATATATATATATATATATATATATATATATATATATATATATATATATATATATATATATATATATATATATATATATATATATATATATATATATATATAGTTTTAGATTACGAAGATGACTTAGAAGATTTTCGGTGTATCCCTATTTAATGCAGCATTTTATGTAGTGTATATAAATTTTTCAGTTCGTGTTGTTATTTGTTGTTGTTTGTAAATAGTAAATTTTATTCAAAATATTGGTCCATTGTGAACTCATAAATTTGGTATCTTTACTTCCATCTGCTTCAACATTGTCAAGCTATTTGATGTGAAAAGAGGAAATCCAGCATTTCTAAACCTCATCTGCTGCAAAATGTTTTAGTTGCTTTATAAATGAATGGTCAAGAGGACATTTTTTGGCAGGGTTGATTCTATGTGATATTTCCCACAAAAGGATAAAATCATGGAGGAAACTTTGTGCAAATAAATAATTTTCGATGCAAATAAAATAAATTTTTTGACGCCAGTTATATTATATTTTCTGCTAATAATACTTTTCACAAATGAAAAAATGTCGATACAGAGAAAAATAAAGTTTTGTCTTATATAAGATAATTTTCTTCACAGCCCCCCCACCCCGCATTTCCGTTGCAAATTGTGCGAATTGAAAGTATTTTCCATGTTTTTTTTTTTTCTACTACACACTCACACTCATATAACTTCCGTCGCGAAAAAAATTGATATGTCAGCTAATTAGATTATAATATAATTTTCACCACGTATAAAATACTTTTTGACGCAAGCAGCAGAGGGGGCGAACAGACCGACTTTGGAAGCGTCCAGAAACTGAAATAAGGCTTCTAACTAAAAATATTTCGAGCTGAATATTTGCTTCAGCACTCCGGTTAATTAGAAAACTCGCGAGATTACAAAAAAAAAAAAAAAAAATGAACCAACTTGAGGTCATGCGCCCCTCTGCTGCTATTAATTTATCCAAATATTTTATCAAGTCCAATACGATATCTTGTTCTAGGATCGTGTAAATTTATTGTTATAAACCCGTGCGGAGTAGTTTGCGCTCGTGAAAAGAAATTTCTGAATTTAATTATATCCATGTCACCGCTGCACCAGGTTTGACGAATATTTCGCAACGTGTGTGTATCAACTCCATTAAACACAACTAAAATATTACAGTTATCTCTGATCACTTTTGGTATTTGTGTGTATCGTTGAGTAACATAAATAACATCGGCGTTTTTATGTCTACCTCGAGAAAAAATCCTAGCTGGATTTGATTGTTTGTCCAACATCACATCATCGTATACAACTAAATTATTAATAAATCCGTCTATGGAATCAACTGATGGTGCTTCATCAATATCGGTTATAAACTCGATAACATCGTTATCCGCGTTTTCATTAAAATCCTTAAGCACATCATAACATCGTTGATCATCAACTGACGGGGCTACCAAATACAATTTATCCCACATTAACCATCTCATTATAAGACTGAGTAACAACTGTGTCTTTCCACTTCCAGATGGTCCTATTATTATCATTCTAATTGAATTTGGTAACGCAGGATGGTGCTTGACAGGTTCTCGTGTTCTTGTCGCCGAGAAATCAATTATATCCATGCTGTATAAAATATCTATGGATTTATATTGTGTGAAGTGTAGGATGCGTACCCATACGGATACACTAACAACTATTACCACAAAAAATAACAGATCAGCGGTTACGGATAAGTGTACGCGGTGTGGTACAAGGAAGTTTAAATTTATTCCCGGTGATAATTCAGCGTTAAAAAAAGCAACACGGGGGTGATATTGCAGCAAAATTAACAAAATTACCCGGGACTCCGTGGGCTAAATACGCAGGAGAAAAACACCTACCAGGATATAATTATTGCGGTCCTGGTACTCGACTCGATATCAGGCATGATAATCAGGATCAACCAAAACCAGGGGAGGAACCAATAAACGCTATTGATCGAGCTTGTCATGAGCATGATGTTGCGTATAAAAGCAATGATCTACAACATAGGCATATTGCAGATGTGAAATTAATTCATGCGTTAAATGCATAAAAAATAAAAATATCAAAGAAAAATTAGCTAATTGGTTAGTAAGATCCGCGATGAAAAGGTAAATTAGCACTAGGGGCTGGTAATTAATAATATGGAATCAATTTATTATTCACCAGTTGGATAATGGAAGGGTAAAGCAGCCATTAGTAAACTCGCTGATGCAGCAGCGGTTAAATATTCTACTGCTAAAGGGTGGTTATCCAAACAAGCAATATGGCAAATTTATCTACCGCGTCCTAAGCAAATTCGATTTGCACATTTCAGTGTCAGTGTTCCTAATGAAGTTCATCAAGCTGATATTCTGTTTTTACCACATGATACTGTACGTAGAAAAATGTACAAATACGCGTTAACTGTTGTTGATGTTGCAAGTAGATATAAAGATGCAGAACCGCTATCAACGAAAACAGCATCTGAGGTAGCTGATGCTTTTAAACGAATTTATCAACGAGGTGGTCTACGATGGCCACAGCTGCTACAGGTTGATCCTAGCAAGGAATTTCTTGGTCTAGTATCATCGTTGATGAAACAACATAATACTAAAATACAACTAGGACATACTGCAATTCATCGTGATCAGGCAATTGTTGAACGATTTAATCGAACACTTGCTGAGCGGTTATTTGGATATCAATACGCGAAGGAATTGATTCAGGATAAAAGATCTCGTGAATGGGTGGCAAGATTACCAAATGTGATAGCAGCGTTAAATAATGAGATTACTCGAACGACCAACATGAAACCTATTAATGCAACTGCAAGCGCGCACACACCTACACAACGACGTGATCTTTCAGCGCAACCGTTATTAGGTAACATCACTGTCAGGTATTTATATGAGCCCGGTGAACTTGAAGGCGGTAAAAAAAGAGCGACTGATCCTATTTGGAGTGTTACCACATATAATATATCCACCGTGACAAGCAGGTAGACCCGTAATCTACAGACTGGATTCGGCTGCTCCTCAACGTGGATTTGTACGTGAACAATTACAGATAATTCCCGATAACATACAATTACCACCCAAATCACTTAACTAGCACTGGCGATAGCACCCTGACGTCGATTACATTCAAGACAGGTCAACATGATATTTTCTCGTGTATGACCAAGATTGTTATTTTTTCTATCTACGGTAAATTGTCTTGGATCATTTTTCAGATACCGCCATAACATTATACAACTACAACTTGCGCAATGATTATTCTGTTGTTGTTTCAGCGCATTAATAAAATCAACATCAAGATCAAAATCGCGTTCTTTTTTATCACACTGCTTATAACCAGATAATGTTTTTCTTATTATATCACTTTGACATTCGTCAAGGCCTCGACAATCGAGGTCATCACTAATCACTGACGAGTCCATGACGATTCGTCTTAACTGAGATATTTTTCTAACTCGAGACACTGCAAGATAAACCAAGTTCGACCATTCGATACGATCATCAACGATCCAAACAACTGTATCAGTAATAGTTAATCCCTGAGATGAATGAATCGTCATCGCGTATCCAAGCGTCCACGGGGATTTATCAGCACGTAGAGCATCTTCAACAACATCAACATCAACTGTGATAATATCATTCAATACAAGATTCCGTTTCCTCCTTGACAGAGTCAAGGGTCCTGGTATATCAACGTCAATATTTTGCCGTCGCGTATCTGCTGCTCGATAACATAACGGAACTGGCAACGTTGGAAACTTTTCTCGTTGTAACTGAAACAACTCCCGCTGAAGTGTATCACGAACTATCTTTCTACTTGCAACTATCAAATCGTTTGGTCTCCACGCGCGCTAAAAGTCTTTCATGGGTGTTTCGGAAATTATCTCGCGCATTACTTCACACTGAATTTTATTCGGTTGTAGTCTGATTAATTTTTTAAATTCCTTCAACGTTGCATCAAGTGCTCTATGATCATTAGATACTTCTTCGAAGTGGTCAACGATATTTTTCAGCCATCCATGTGGAGATGGTCCAGCTACGGGTGGTGGTTGACCGTGATCGCCGCACATTATCACAGCAGAATTTCTTGTTAATAACCAATCAAGAAATGTTTTTAGTGTTTCTAGCGGTACAGTACATATTTCATCCCATATTATAATCATTGGAATGTATTTCTCGCCCATATTTAAAGATGTCCATGTATCACCCTTCCATCGAAAAAAAGCTCTGATAAGTACAGGAATTAACACCGCGTTGTTTCATCTCTCGCGCTAGTCTATGTGTAGGTGTTAGTACAATCATATCTGAATTCTGAAATAGTTCGATAGCTCGAGTGGTTTTACCAGAACCGTCAGGTCCATTTTGATAAACCGTTTTGTGTCTGGTTATTGGATCGTATACCGATGGTAACAACGAAGTTGTCAACGTTTGGTATTTTTTACAGTAAATATCTTTAACCGCAACATCAGCGGATTCGGAATAATCGAGCATATATTCCTTTTTTATTCTCCACGAACCCCACGATGCATAAGTGCCTATGTTTAATCCTTCTAACAGTATTGAATGTTTTTTACTTATATAAAACGAATCAGTAGCAGCTCTGACAGCGAGTGTAGAAACCTTATTTATCATCGATAATAGATTTATTGAAACGTACGCGAGCATCGATGATCTTAAATGAGTATGCTGAGGTGACTCACCGTCCATGTAGCTCACAATTGTACCTAATTTATTTCCATTTGACAAGAAAACTGTTTCTCGACTTATAAACGCGTTTTTATTTGTTGTATCAGCGATTATGAAATCTAACTCAGCATCGTCCATGATCAATCTTGTACAATGTCGTCTGTGATCATATGCTCCTCCTTGGGTAAATTTGCCGATTATTTTTCTACCAAGATCCTTTGAATCGGTTTCATCCGAATGTGGTAACCAAACCTCGGTTTGTTTTCGGCATGATATAATTGCTTCGCTAATCGTCAGCGATATTAATATCGCACAATCAAGCATATATCGTAATAACACTATTGGTGTCCACATTATTTCTGTAAAATGTTTTCCAAACCAAATATAACAAATTGGATGAAGTCCTTTAGACATTTCGAATGACTCGATACGAGCGAATCCAGTTAGGTCAAAATACGGTAATGGTCCATTTATCGATACTCGCGTCATTTCGTGCGTCGGATGACCGAATCGCTCAAAATACACAAAACAATCTCCGTATCCAAGAAAACTTCCAGGATAACATGCAACCATATCAACTGAAATAACATCTCTGTGATTGTATTTAGTATTCCATAGTCCGCCGTGTCCATATTCGACACAACTCAGTATTATGTCATTGAGAAAATCAAACCTAGTTGGTTTCCACGAATTTTTCTTTTTAGCAAAATGAGCCGCAACTGACGGAACAGTAAAACAGTTGCTCAATAATTCGTCAGTGTCATCAGTATATTGCAGTGCAAGATTTTTCATTTTCTTCTTGAAGAAGATCTGTTCGATAAATAACACCATTTGGTCTCACAAACTGATCAAATTGATTTTTTTCCTCCACGCAAGACTGAAATAACCATACTGACACAGGATCGTTTTTACTTATTTCGTTAATAAAATCAACCATACCTCCATCAGAATTATCTCCGGGATAACATTTAACAGTTCTATCTCGTGGAAATATTGTTACTGCGTTAGTCCACGCGTGTGCGTTATGATCAATAATTTCGATCGAAGCTCCTTTTGATCTATATTTTGATTCATACAAAATCTCCCCTGTTATCGTCGCTACGGTTATTGGAAATTTTAATTTTTTTCCTAACTCAGCGACATCTTTAATAGACGCACCGGTATCTTTAACCATTTCTCCCCACGTGTTTATTATTTTACATCTTTTATCCGTTAGACCGTTTCCACGAGTCGAAACGGTAAAATGTTCTGTTACTCGTTCAGCTACACAATTTATTTTTGAAAATTTCATCGGCACTAGTTTATCAACGCTGGGTTTTTCATTTATCACATAGATTCCATAAATAACCGCGGTCACAGGATATGCTCGTTCATAATACGGTTTGTCAATACCTGTCAATAGACCTGGTTTGGAATCTCTACTTAGTAAGACAGTTTTTTTATTACCGTGGACAGGATCATATTTGTCACTGATAATCCAATCATCTGTTTCTGTCAACACGATAAATTTTATTCTGAAAAGATATTTGCGATTATCAAGATGGTTAATGATAATTGCTGCTCGTTTGTCGTTCATCATAGCGTTAATGATATTTTTGTTGCGTATAATCTTGAACGTTGACCAGAAATGAGATGCACCATCTGTGTGAAATTCTTTCTTGGCGTCGTGAATTTTATTAATCAAACCCTTGTTTTTCGGATCAACTAGATCTTGCATCGATAGGTTAGGAGATATTCTGTCGAGATTAAATCTACTTGTTTTCCAAGGCTTTATTCGGGATAATCTATCGAATTCGTTCATATTATATTTCAAACAAATATTTAAATTAAAATATTATGTATACAATGTCTCAATGCAAATGGCTCATGATCGGTTCATTGACTCGTTGTAATAAATCCTGTAAAAAGGAATTCTGCGGACAACACATGCAGTGCGTTAACCGTGGAAGCTTAGGACCAATACCATGTCTGTGATGTGGTGCTGGAGTGCGAGAAAAAACACAGTTGTGTGCGTGTTGTGGTGGTAAAAGATACAGAGAGCTTAAAAGATATTATGACCAAAAAAACTAACGTCAGTGACGGAGCTATAAAATCCGTGGAGGATTATCTAACTAAGTTTTCAGACAAATTATGATTTAAACAAATAATATTATTGTATATATATGGAGCAAAATGAATTTGTCCCACATCCTACAATAACAAACTACGAATCAAATATAGATGGCATGATCAGAAATTGCAGGTTGAAAAAACCAGTTGGTTGTATTAATAATCATGGTTATCTCATATTTTCTGTTGGGAAGAAACTTTATCGCTGTCATAGATTTATTTTCGAGTGTTTGAACGGATTGATCAAAGACGGTCTTGTGATCGATCATATTGACGCAAACCCTCAAAATAATGTTTATCCAATCTTCGAGCTCTTACACAGAGCGAGAACTTAACACGTGGCAATACTGGGAGATGTAAAACAATTGCAAGGAGGTCGGTAAAATCTACAAATACAGAAACCGGTTAAGAAATAATATTTCAATCGATGAACGCGGCTGCGAAATATTTTGATATTAATCCGCCTTCAGTACAGTTTGTCGCGGAAAATATATACAAATCCACTTTCTCAAAAAAATATAAGCAGAAAATCACCTTTCAATATTGTAATGAGATAAACTATCATCATCACCTCGAATTATATATATTTTTTGGGGGGACCCAGTATTGTATAATCGTATACTACTGAATTTTTAATTATGTAAAAGGGAGATTACTTTGTAATATATAGTTTTCTTCGTAGATTTCCGATTTTATATGGTCGTAATTGGTCTACGTCGTAATTAATTAATACCAAAGAAAGATATTCATGGTTTCTAACTTACAAAATAGAAAAATAAACGTATTTCACATCGTACAATATAGCGAGTTAGTTTTAGATCTGTTACGAGAAATCGAGGCAAAACACTCTGTTTTTAATGCAGATATTTACAATCTGTTCAGAAATAAACGGATCTGTAGGTGGTAATGGTGCCGTGGTAGTACAGAACATTCTGTTAGTGCAAGATCTTGGCAGAACACGCTGTTTATAATACACAATCTATTCATAACCACTGTTTATAATGCAGAAATTTACAATCTATTCATAACCACTGTTTATAATGCAGAAATTTACAATCTATTCATAACCACTGTATATAATGCAGAAATTTACAATCTATTTCAGAACACGCTGTTTTAATACAGAAATTTACAATCTATTCAGAAATACAGAAATTTACAATCTATTCAGAAATGCTGTAGCTATATATCATCTTCTAAAACATGTAGTGTTAGATGAATTCAATAGCTCAATTGATAACGTATCTGACTCTGATACTCACGGCCGCAGGATCGAATCCCATGACTGACAACCGTCGGTGGTTACGCATATTAGCGATTTTTATAATGAATTGGGGCGCCGCCAGCCCCGCTCCGCTCAACAGAACTGCTCCAACCACATATCACTGGTGGTTGATACATGTTTTGTGTCACCCACGGGCTGATTATTGGGTGGGTGGGGTTCTGTTGAGCGGAGAAAATGGCCTCATTTCATTTCATTCATTCATTACATATATTTCTTTTCATTCATTACATGTATTTCATTTCATACTTAATGAAGTGGCTAAAACACTCGAATATAAGTTCATTTCATAATATATGTTTGTACCGTCCTTAATTCATTGCATACTTAATGAATCTGCTAAAAGACTCGAATATAGTTTCATTCATAATATGTTTGTACCGTCCTTAATTCATTGTATACTTAAACCTGCTAAAAGACTCGAATAGAGGTTCATTCATAATATATGTTTGTGCCGTCCTTAATTCATTGCATACTTAAACCTGCTAAAAGACTCAAATAGAGGTTCCATTCATTGAATATGTGTTTGTGCCGTCCTCCCTCTTGGGCCTCTAGACCGTTGTTTGACCGGTTAGGGGCTCTCATAGGGGGTAGTATTTCGTGTGCCCTTTGAACTTGGTAGACTGCGATGGCAAGCTACGAGTTCTTGGGTTGTACTGTCCTTAATTAAGATTTCATTCATTGCATACTTAATGAACCTGCTAAAAGACTCGAATAGAGGTTCATTCATTCATTGTGTGCCCCTTCCTGAACTTACTAAAAGACTCTAATAGATCTTCATAGGGGAAATATTTTTTTTAATTTTAAATATATATATACTAAATAATGAACTACGAAAATATTAATGATGTAATTGTTGCTATTAAAAAATTGGAAAAAGATGAAATTAATATATCCGATGAACTAAATCCTGAAAAAATAGTTTCTGATTTTGAAATTTTACAAGAACGTAAAAACCAAGGAATACACACACTATCATCTGAATACAAGTTCATGAAACGGATTCAGGCGGCGATGTTTCAGTCGCTAGCTACTGTAGAATATAATCAGGTGAAGGAATTCGTTCCTCTCTCTGCCGCAGTAGAAAAAATTAGATTGGAGTTATCCCACGAGTACGAGGAAAAGAAAACAATTAGTACTCGCATAAGACTATTAAGAAAAATTATGTTAGCGAGTAACCTCGTTACTGGTGAAACGATCCAAAGTAATGAAGTAGTACAAAATAATTCTGGTGAAAATGAAAATGAAAGTTTCGGTAACTGGGGCCCCTGTCAACGCTGACCACGTGTAGATCTTTGACCAGAAATATTATTCTGAGATTATATTTACTCTGAGATTATATTTATTCTGAAATATTTTATTTTTTCTGAAATATTTTATTTTTTTTTCTGAAATATTTTATTTATTCTGAAATATATATTTATTCTGAAATTGATGGGTTAGTTGGTACTCAGAATCATGCAAACCAATCAATTTCGTAATTTTGATGGGTTAGTTGGTACTCAGAATCATGCAAACCAATCAATTTCGTAATTTTGATGGGCTATTTGTCAAGGAAAATTTGTCAAATTACAGTTTTTCGTCAGGTCAAACCTCGAGCGGTTCTCTAATTGATTTATCGATAAATCGTTAAAAATCAGTAAAATTAGCTCAAAAAATGAGATTTTTCATATGATTTTTTTTAACTTTTCTGGTAATTTTCTAAAAAAAATGAGGATTTTAACGATTTATCGAAAAATCAATTAGAGAACCGCTCGAGGTTTGACCTTACGAAAAACTGTAATTTGACAAATTTTCCTTGAGAAATCGACTAAAATAGCTGAAAAAAATAGCAAATTTGACTAAAAATATTGAAATATTTCTGATAAAATAAAATAAAAAGAAATATTTCTGATAAAATAAAATAAAATAAAATATTAAGATCAAAGATCGATGATAAAATAAAATAAAATAAAATATTTCAGAATAATAATAAAATATTTCTTTTCTGAATGAATTATTTCAGATTATAATTTACCCCATCAGAATCAACAATCTGATTAGTTTACACAATTGTACCAATCACCATATCAGTAATAAATTTATTCTGAAATATTTTATTTATTCTGAAATATTATTTTTTTTAAGTTGATCGAATTTAATACAGGAGTGTGCATAATTTAGAATCTGATCTCCGTTACAAATGATCTCGATAATATGTTCTCGACGGAGCTCATCTAACTGTTCTTGTGTTAACAAGAAATCCTCGTTTCCGTATTCATCAATAAGTAAATTAACGTTTATGTTTAGAGGTTGTAAAAACGCTGTTCTTATGGCGTTTTCAAGTACTTCTTTGTCATGTATAAAAACCCTCACGTGCTGGTACATTAAATAATATTTACCTGATTAATTAAGACTTTACATGTAGATTGACAATCAATTCCTCCCCACGCAGGTCAATTAATCGTCCTATGTGGTCTGTGAGCTTGAAATTTATTCGTGACAAATACTGATTATGTTTGCGTAGATAAACAGGATTGGTTGGTACTTGCACGATCAAATCCCCAGGGGGAACTTGTGGTGTGAACGTGTATAGGATATATCCTTGTTGAGCCTGATTTGATTTTCCAAGATCTGTTTGATAACTACCTTCGATTACGTCACAAACTAGATTAACCGCGATTGTCGATGTTATATCAACGATTCCCGGAGATACGTGTCTGCCGCCGCCGTGTGGATCATTATTATATCTAAGAACAGTTGCTGGTGGGGCTATTTTTTTCCACGCTTCGAGTATTTTAGGAAAAAACTCATCAATGACATCATTGACAGATTTTCTTAATCTATCTGGATTATAATCACGGAACTTAAACGTTACAATGTCAGCTTCGGGTATTTTGTATTTGATTGCGAAAAACCTTCTATAATCGCCCGATGATTCAAAAACCAGGTTTATGATTCTATTATGAAAATATTCAATGGTATCAGCTATATGATTTAAAATTTCTATTCGTTTAATAATTTCTTCACGCGAAAATGTCAAATCAGACAAATATTCATAACAAAGAACACGTAAATTAGCTAGTTGTTCTTCGTGATCTGAATTTATGATATCAATGGCATTATTGATATTTATATCGTAAAATGAATTATACAGGTTATTACCATCATCAGCGTTGTGTAAAAGCCAATAATGTTCACCAATATTATTGACACGAAATTGATACCGTTTATCCCATACCCGTTTTTCTATGTTCACCAAAAGCTCGTATAATCATTTTAATATTATAATGAAAACTTTTCGTCGATGTAAAATCAGCCCGAGTTGGCTCTGGTATCTGTGCATGTATTGGTGGTGATATTTCAGGCCAACCTAGCAAGGATATGATTGAAGACTGACAAATATCAACGACATGATCAGGAGAGTTTATTTCGATTGCAGAAGATAGCGTCGGCTCATGAACATTAATTGATATTTTTGATTCTTTTCCTGTTATTGATTTTATTCTACGAGCAAATTCATCATTGATTTGTTCGATCTCATAACTGCCAGTTGGTATTCCAACAACAACCCATTCAGGTGTTCCATCTGGTTTGTTTTTATTAGCAAATACAAGTGAATTATTTGCTGGTGTACCATTAAATGATCTCGATCTGATATTTGGCCAACTATGGTATACTCGTAATTGCGCTAGTGCAATTTCATTTGCGCGAATTGCAGTTGGGAAGTTGATGTTAAATTCAGGATTAATGAAGCTTAGCGAGATCATCGTGGTCTTGTGCGGGGTTGTGTTCGTCACGATCTGCTGTAGTAATTCCGTCATTATTAATACTCGTACCTTTAATACCAGCGCAGTTGTATACGCTAATCATCGTTGAAAACTCAAAATCGGATTAATTCCATCACTGAGACTCGCTGATAACAACGAGGATAACCTCGTGTATGCGACAGTTGCTATATGTAATTTTATCTTGTAATCGGATAATTTTTCATTCGTGCAAGTACATATTTTTTTTTGCAATGATATTAAGCACACCTGCAATCGTTGTTGCTGCTGAAATACAAATAGTCACAGCTACTGGTGCCATCATTGTTATCGCGGATAATATTATTCCAGCTCCAGCAACAACAGTGGATACCGAATAAACAACAACGTCGATGATAACTAATCGTCGTTGATACTTTTTTTATTTTTATTGTATATTGTTCGACTCTATCTTTCAACGCTGCCTGCCATTCACGCGCTTGATTGTACCTGTATGCAACGTCGATTGAGGTACTCATTATATTTTATGCAGTAACCAATTGAGGTGTTTCAGCTACAATTTCCAAACACCACCAGAAAGATGTTGCGGTTAATTTCTTATCAGCTGCTTCCAGAATAAATATTTCCTCGTTTCCGTTATTTAATATAACGGATACAACCCCGGAAAACTTATCAGTTGAATGACGCCATGGATACGTTGTAAATATTTCAAATTTTGCAGCACTAAACACAGACAGCCTGTACACGCCAGTGACTGTTGCGGTATATTTGATAGTTTTATTTTGCTGTGACCATGTTGCGAATCCCGATGATACCGTGTATACGATGTTGGTAATATGCCCGGGAGTTATTGCGGCTGGGATTTTAATCAGACTGGTTTTATTAACGATCTCAGGAATGCCCGCTACGATGTTTTGCTGTGTTTGTTTGATTGTGTCGATGTTCGTCTTGATATCAGCGAGTTTTATGTCAACGACCAACGGAGTGCCGAAGAATTCCTCTGCGCTTTCATTAATTTTTCTAAAGTTTCTACGGAGATTTGTAAACGCGTTTGTGTGAACGTCATACTCGGCCCGCAACGTGGATAATTTACCGTCAACGGTGCCATAGTTGACGTCGACGTATTTTTTTGTTGCTGTGTCTTCGTCGGATGTTGGATCTCTTAAAACTACTATCTTATTTCCGTTCATGCTAAGTTCACCAGTCATTGTGTCGTCGGTGTTTTTCACGCGATTAGCAACACTTGCTGTAATTTGATTTCTGATGGTTGTAAACGATATACATGAATCCCTAATTCTGCCGCTATCAGTAAACACGGGTATATTATCCGTAACTGCACCAAGTATTCGTCGAACTATATCATTCCATTTGATATTGCTCGTTTTTAGTTACCATGTCGATCCTGAAAAATAACAACCTCATCTGGGTCAACTCCAGCCAGGTTCATAATATCAGCAAGGTCATCCCTGGTCGCGTACTTCGACAGATCAACGTCGCCGGACTTTTTCTTAACGCGTGAAGAAGATCTTCCGTAAATATCAACCATTATATAAGATCCTTCAGAAATAAGATCGGTTTAAAACGCTTTACGCGCAACGAATCGGTTGCTTGTATAATCATGCACGACTTTATGTGGCGGTTTGGATGATTTTGATATAGCGCTAAGTACATTAATTACTTCACGGCCGCATATTGGCGGATCTATCATTGTTTGTGTGGGTAGCATTGAATACCAAACTCTGGAACCAGAGGTTCTTGCGTGAAGTGGCGCGACATACTTGATAAATTCAACAGGTGGAGCTAACCCGTATGAATCAAAATAAACGATTCCACGTGGATCAACCGCGTATGATACCCAATGAGTACCGGGTCCTGAATTCGAGTCGAGATTAACAATACCTGTTTCGAGTTTGTTTGGTTGTTTTGGTAATTGATCTCGCATGAAAACACCTCTGAAGTTTTTTTATTTTTAATCGTTTAACAGCATCAAGTGAATCAAAATTTTATGCTGAAGCGTCTAACGTGGAAGCCTCAGACCTCTCCCCCAACGAGATCCTGGCAATCTTACGCCGCGTCCCTTTTTTTGTATCCCTTTCCTGTTGCTTTCTTTAGAGCCATTCCAGCTGCTGTTCCAACAGCACCTAACGCGGCTGCTTTTGCTACGGCTGGAGCGGCAGCAGCTATTAACGCTGGAATAGCCGCGAGAAGTGGAAAAATAGCGCCTGTTTTAATTGAGTCTTTAACCGCACCCGCAGAAAGATTGAGTTTGACGCCTGTTTTTGATTGTTTAGCGCCGTTGAAATGTTTAAGCTGGCGTTCTGATAATGATAGTTTATTTTGACCACCCGTGATTTGATCTCGCTTTAGTGATATTTTCATTCCGCAGTTTTTTGCTGAATTTGAAGGTTTTTAATCTGACCAGGAGTCAGACTGACGCTAACGTGATCATATGGCATTTTATGATAAATACTTGCCACGCTCCAAATGGTGATTAAAGATTTTCCACTGGTGCATCAACGACCCTCGTTCGACCACTACCACCTTCAAGTAACGGCTTTATCGCTGAGCATAACCGCGATTGCTCTGTAGGTGCCGCGAATAAGTGGTGGACCAGCTATATCAGGAGGAGGGTTAGTAACACGAGCTCGAAAGTGTATATCAACGACAGATTGTTTGGATAAATCAAGATGTTCCAACGAAAAGTAATAAATCTGATGCAGTTTTGTAAAATCTAACTGTGATATTTGCAAACCGGTATCCACGTTTTGATCAGCAATAAAAATATGTCGTGGCGCAGAAACACCTTGCTGTGATGCTATATTCCATGTGAATAAACCATTAACAGAACTTGGAGCAGCATCTGTAGTTACTGTTAACTATGATAGCAATGATTTACCGCCTTGATCCATAAAAGAGAGTAATTTTTGTTCTTCAACAATAGATGGAATCATTACTGGCATCCACAATGAAAGTTTTGATGTATTAACTTTACCATCAGTAACACCAGAATCTCGCAAGATTGCATCATTATCATCACCTTTTCTTACGAGCACAACTGTGTGTTTAGCTCCAAAGATGACCTTTCTAACATTTCTGCAAAATCCAAAGATGTGAGACAATGGAATTGCACATGAGAAATTTCTATTATCTCCTGACAACGCTGCTTGGCGTGTTGCAAATCCTAGGTTGTAAGTCGCGCTATCACCTCGTACAATATCAAAAGCAGCACCTGGTCTGGTTGCGTATTCAGGACCATCAGCAACTGGCTGTGGATCAACTGCAGTATCTTGTGGTGTTCGTATTTTACCGGATATGATCAGCGTTGTCAGCAATATCCTTGGCAAACATCATTGTTGGACCGGCTGATCTTGTGTAATCAGCAGAATATCTCGCTAGACCAGTTATTGTTGTAGCAACATCAACATCCTTCTGAATTGATTCAATATTTTTTCCATCGATCATGTATGTGGCGCTATCAAACAGTGCCATAATTCCGTTGTTGACAAAACCAACACGCAAATTGGCACCATATGGCGTGTTAGCTACAACATTCGTTACAAGTCTACCTTCTACTTCAATAAACGCCTCAGCGGGTAAAAAATATCTACTTGTATCCTGAACATGTAATTCGATTCTCCCCCGCTGATTTGGTTGTCTTGCGTCATAGGAATAAAATGGATAACCACGTACCGATTCATCTTTGAGGACCGGTGCATCCATGTCAAATGCTGGGTCGGACATACGTTTAAACATTTTATTGTAATGATCATTTTTCCAAATGGTGATCTAAATTATCATCGTTGACGAAGACCGCTTCCTGCTATTAAATTTGCTGTTATATTTCTTTCTGCTTCTTCAGATAATTCCGCTAGTTTTTGATTTGCGGCTTGATTTATTATTTTACTGACATTTGCTGGCATAACCTCAGTACTTGCCAGTTTCACTGGTGATTGTTGTTTTCGTCTTATTAATCGTGCTAGTCTATCTTTGATCGCCGAGAACGCCTTACCAGCAACATTGACAATTGCACCAGGAGCTTTTTCACGAACAGCCTCAATAGCCTTCATCCCTAATTGTTTTGCAATCGGTATTGCTTTTGGAGCCATCCTTCTAAATAGACTCTGAACAACATCACCAAGTCCATCTCCGTAAATTACTTTGTAAGTTGGCAGTCGCGAGTTTATTACCCTGACCATGATCGGTCCACGTTGAGCAGTATGTATAATCATTTTTATATACTGATTAATTAATTGTTTAGTCGCTGTGATAATCATCAGCAATTTCATCAATAAGGGAACGATAAATGCTGCGATCCATAATACCGCCTTGAAATAATCTTCGACAAATATCAGATATTTCATTAACAATTTCTGTTGAGTTATTTCCGGCACGTTTTCCCCCTATGAGAACTTCTAACCGTGACACGTCATTGAGGATATTATTAGGACACAAACCAGAACCGGTTTTAGGTTCATCTTGAGGTGTTTTAAATACTGGTGGTTGCATTACCGGATAAAATGATTCAGTGGTGACCGGGTATGTGCCAGGTGAATCACTTCGAAATCCACGTGGTGAATCTGTCGGTGTAAATGTCATCACCGGCGCAGAAATTATTTTACGTTGCAAGGGTGGAGCAAGCTGATATGAAGGTTCCTGCTGCGGTGGAGAAAATTGATATGAAAATTCCTGCTGCGGTGGAGGAAGTTCCTGCTGGGAGAGTTGTTCCAGTCTCTCTCTATAAAGTCTTTTTACTTCTTTATCAAGATTTTTGTATTCTGGACCTTTAGCCTGTTTTTTGTTTCTATATATGCGATACATCCATCTAATAAGATCATCATTACTCACCTTTTTACGATTGGGTTTTAAAATATCAGCAGCAGAGGGGCTGTACAGACCGAAACTTTTTGCACAATAAACCCCTCCAGGAAACTATTCCTCGATAGAGGGCTTATTTCGACGAAATAAACCCTTCTATTCAGAATACAGGACAAAAAAAAATGTCCCCCGAAAACTCGAAGAGTTTCCAGGGACAAACTCGTTGAGTTTGCACTGACAACTTGGGTTACTTCAATAAATCTGAAACAGTTTCCGTGGCGGGGTCGTTATTGAAAAATCCATGGGTCGGGTCCATCCCCTCTGCTGCTCTGGGAAATGAGTTTCCAAGGAAAAACATTTTTATGTTAGCGGAATTAAATCATTGACAAATAAATAATGGCAAATATTGGAGAAGCACATACGACTAGATTAGCTCGAGAACGTCTCGAAGCAATTCAGAAATTTCTTCCTGTCCGTGATAGTGTCAGACAAAAATTACAACTAAGACAGCAAGCACGGGAAGGCTTTGCAGAGACTACGGAGGAATTATTTAAACCCGTGACCAAAGCTACTGAAAAATCCGCAGCTGTTACCAAAGAGGCTTTAATAGAGCAAAGGAAAATTTTACAGGATATTTCAGCTGGACTTAAACCCCCGCCTCCACCCGATGAAGTTGTTGTGTCAGTACCTGCTGGTAAGCGAGTAACAGGGAGAATTACTGACCCCGCCAAAAGATTTACGCCGGATTATATTGAACTTCTTAAAAATGTACCAGAAGAGAAATTACCTGAGACAATACTGTTAGGATTGATTAGAAGAGATGTGTCTTTAAACCCAGAACACGGTTCTATGACAGATGATAATTTTATCAAATATTCGTATCGTATACGTGAAAATAAAAAACAAATCAGCAGGGACGATACAAAATACGATAGACTTGTAGATGCTATACGTAAACTTGAAATTCCACCATCGCAACCTCAAGAAGAAAAATCACCGTTGCAACACACAGAACGACAACAATATCCTTCACGGCGAAGAGCAATAGATCCTGACCTAACTCCGTTAAGTGAATACGAGGCTGCATCTGAAGGAAGTCCGCGGGGCCAAAAATTCAAACAAACTAGGTCGCCGATAATTAGCTTAACAACATCTTCTGAAAGTTTGCCTCAAGACATTTTATCCCCAAGAATTGTACCATCAACAGGGGAGGGTTTAGGATCCGGTTTTATTGCCTGCCCTAATAATATCATCGATGATGTATCACGGTTGGAAGTTCTCATCGGAGGAAGACGTGCCGGAAACAATTCTCCGGAAATTATAAATGAAGCCGCAGATATCTGTCAGAGACTATTTCAGCGTGGCATCATGGATATCAGCATCTACCGGGGGCTCATTGATGAACTCGCAGACGGTTACCACAGCGACTAATAATTAAATTTGCTAGCAAATTCAGTTAGATAAACAATAATTAAATAAAATGATACTACACGATTCTTTTCGCAGACCAAGAAGTGTCAGAGTAGTAAACTCACGATTACCAGTATACGAGGTTGTTTACGGAGATGGAGTCGGTGATGTTGTTAGGGATTTAGTCACAAGAATCGCTCCGAAAGCTGGACCGTTAGCAAAACAATTCGCGATGAAAGCCGCTGATGTTGTCAAGGATAAAGCCATTGGCACTGTTGGTAGTCTTGCCGGGAAAGCATTTCAATCAATCAAGGATCGACTAGCACAGCTGATACGAAAAAAAAACCCAGTCGAGAGGTTGGTGCCAGTAAAACTACCATCCACTGAAGCTATGCCGGCAAATGTTAGTAGCGTAGTAAATAAGGCCGTAAATCAGAAATTAGCTGAGATCGCAACAGCAGGAATTACCTCCAAAGCGTTGCAAGATAGTGTAACTGCTAATTTGATAGCTGGTAGTGGTTTCCGGTGACGATAACATTTTAATTAGATCATCACAAATAATAATAATGTTTGCACGAAAATCCAATGACGCGTTTGATATGTCCAAACCAGTACTTAAAGATGATTCTGTACGTGATTTTCAATATTATTCTTATGAAGCACGTGATCCTAACCAACGCGGAAGAATTGAACTACAGGTCCAGGATACAAGTAGATACTTCTTGCCCGCTGAGGCCTTCATCGAAGTTGAAGGTAGGCTTTTAAAGAATGATAACACTAACTACGGAATCGGCGACCGAGTTGGATTTGTTAACAACGGCATCATGGCGTTATTTAAATCCGCTATTTACATGATAGATGGAAAAGAAATTGAAACAATTCATGATAACGTCGACGTTGCCACAACAATTCTCGGGTTGGCGAGATACTCGGATGATTACACCAGATCAGCCGGACCATCAATGATGTTTGCAAAGGATATAACCGACAGCCCCGAGAACAGGAATGTAACAATGAATAATGCCGGTGACGCAGTTGCATCGATGAACGAAAATTTTAATTTGGGTTTTGCAACACGTAGATCGATGTTAAGTGGAGATGAAGAGTTCTCAGGTGTGATTCCATTGTCTCACATCTTTGGATTCTGCAGAGATGTCCACAAGGTCATATTCGGTGCCAAACACACAGTTGTACTTGTGCGAAAACCTGATGATAATGACGCTATCTGGCGAGATGCTGCTGTTGCCCCTGGTCAGGTAATACTAACTAAACTGTGGTTGTGGATGCCAGTGTTGTCTCCGTCAATCACCGAAGAACAACGACTGTTGTCTTTCATGGACACGGGCGGTAAATCACTGCTATCCTGGAAAACAACAACCACAGACGTTATTCAGGGTGATAATGGTGGGTTGTTTACATGGCATATATCATCGCAACAAGGAGTATCAGCACCACGACATATTTTCATTGCATTTCAATACCGTGCTAGAACAGATAGCCAGGAAAGAAATCCAATGGTATTTGATACACTTGGAGTTTCTGAAGTTTCGTTGAGAATAAATGGGCATCAGGAGCCATCTGAGGATATATTAATAGATTTCGAACATCATCGTGTCGCACGCGCGTATCATCGTCTGATGTCATTTATGGGGCGCGACCTTAATGTAGACACTGGCCTGCAAATATCACAGCGAGACTTTATGAGTTTATATCCGATTTATTACTTTTCGCTGGAACATCTTGATCTGGTTAAACAATCTGTTGTCGACCTACATTTCCGAGCTCGTGTAGGTGTTCCTGCTGGTGGTTACAGAGCGATTGCTGTCATACTCTCCGATAAAGCAATGCTGCTTGAAGGTGTTGGCGGACGAATGAGGGTCATCGACGCTCCAATCGAGAATATGTAACGCAATTAAAATCAAACTTAGGATATAATGTCATACAGTCATGTTAATGTCACCTTGACTTCCGGTCAAACGAAGAAATTGCAATCAAAGAACGCAAGCACGTGCGGGACATCAATAACACTAAAACGAGATCAGATTACTGGTGGTCCAAACAAATTGTCGTTGACTAATACTCAGCTTAAACATTTTAATAAGGCACTAACAGCAAAAACCGGTGTCCGACTTGATTTCTCTGCTGCAGCTATCAAGGACATGACTAAAACCGGTGGAATATTTCCTCTTCTCGCAGCAATACCGGCGTTGATTGCCGCGGCAGCACCAGCCGTAGCAAAAGCCGCAGCACTCGGTGCAGTTGGAACTGCAGCTGGAATGGCACTAAAAAAGGCAACGGGAAAAGGATACAAGAAAAAAAAGGGACGCGGTCTAAGACTACCAGGAACTCCACCATCATGGTATCCAAAAAAATTCTAACGCCGTTGAGCAATTTTGATTTACTCGATGCTGTTAAAAAATTGCGTGTAAAACATTTCAGAGGCGTATTTATGCGAGATCAATTACCGCAACGACCGAATAATCCAGAAACTGGCATTATCAATCTCGACAACAAAGATGGTCCGGGAACTCACTGGGTTGCTTACGCGATCGATCCACGTGGAATTATCTATTTTGATTCGTACGGTTTAGCACCGCCAGTTGAGTTTCTCAAGTATGTCAGCAGATTTTCTAATGTTCCAGTGTGGCAGTCGACGTTACCAACACAAACATTAATTGATCCGCCCATTTGTGGGAGGGAGGTTTTAAATGTTCTTGATGCAATCTCAAGAAATCCAGCAACTCCTCCTCATAAAGTAGTGTATGAATATACCGCATCGAGAAATGCTAGCATTTGAAAAACAGCAATAAGAATAATGGTGGATATTTACGGAAGACCTTTCACACGAGGAGGTAAACCAAGCACAGATGCTGATCTCTCAAAATATGCGACCAAAGATGAAGTCGATAATCTTTTGAATATAGCTGGAGTTGACCCAGATGAAGTTGCTATTTTCCAAGACAGGCAAGGAAAACTAAGAACGAGCAACATTAAGTGGAATGATATAATTCGCAGAGTTCTTGGAGCTACCAAGGATAACTTCGTTGCATTTAGTGATGGCGGCCGGATCAAGGACTCGAATATATCAATCGCAAGCATCAAAGACAGTATTGATAAAGGTGTTGATAAATGTGTGAAAAAAGCCGGTGACACGATGACAGGCGAACTCAGCATGAGCGGCAACAAAATAACCGCGTTAGCGAATCCCGAATCCGACCAGGATGCGTCAAACAAACAATACGTGGACATCGTCAACGGTAAACTAAATACGCTGCGTGCAGAGCATGATGTTCACGTGGGCGCGTTTACAAGATTTCGAAGAAACTTCGTAAAAACTGATGAGGTCGTGGATAAGTTCTTTGGGACTCCTCCAGTCGTCGATGTAAAACTCGCTGATGTAAAGACCGACATTAACACGATCAAACAAACACAGCAGGATATCGTATCGGGTATTCCTGATATCGTTAACAAAACCAGTTTGATTAAAGTTCCCACTGGAGTTACTCCGGGGCATATCACCAACATCGTATTCACGGTATCATCGGGATTCGCAACATGGTCACGACAAAATAACACTATCAAATATACAGCAACAGCCACCGGTGTTTACAGGTTGTCTGTGTTTTCAGCCGCTAAATTTGAAATCTTCACAACATATCCTTGGAGACATTCCACCGATAAGTATTCCGGGGTTTGCACTGTAATACTAAACAGCGGAACCGAGGAAACATTTATGCTTGAAGCCGAGGACGATAGTTTAACAGCAACATCTTACTGGTTTTGTTTGGAATTCGTCGCTGCAACGCCTCAATTGGTTACCGCGTAATTGAATAATGTCAACGACGCCAGATGCTCAACAATATCGATACAATCAAGTCCGTGAGTGGCAATCTGAGTTAAAAACTGTCATCGAAGTAACTAGTCAAAAAGTAAAAAAATACAAGCGCCGCATAACAGTGCTGGATATTATGGTTTATTCAGTATCTGCCGTTGTTGCATCTGCCGGAGCAATACTATCAGCGGTCACTCCGGTAACTGCAGCAGTCGCCGCCACGATCTGTGTTTCCGCGGCCACAACAACAGCTGAAGTTTTCGGCATCATAGCAAAAAAAATATCATCATGTGCTAACACAAAATTACACGATTACACGACAAAATTAAATACAGCCACGACCGCATATCAGAAATTATCATCGCTGATATCATCATCGTTAGACGTGCAAAGTAGCGACGCTACGATATCAGATTCTGAATTCAAACTAATGTCAGATGCGTACAATGACTATTTGAAAACTAAACAAATAAATAATGTCAATAGAACTGCTTCAACAAATAGTCACAAACACAACACCGGTAAGGACCACAATGATCTCAGTGTCCTCGACGACACCAGAATTCGGTATTAATTTTCGAACTCCAATTCCAGTGAGTGAAATCGCGTTAGCAAAGCTCAGTGTGTATCACAGCTGGCCCAATGTTAGGTCGGCATCATTTGGTGGTCTGCAGCCAAATAATTCATTCGTGTTCGGGAAAAGCAAAGCCGACTCCGGCGAACAGGGTGAACTTGACTGGAATACAATTACACTTCCCACTGGGAGTTATCAGATCGAAGAAATCAATAATGAGATACAACGCCAAATAAAACGAATCACCGGCAAGGAAGCCAAAATATCTATAACAGCTCATGAACCAACGCTGTCTGCGGTCATTGAAATCTCAACGCCAGGATACGCCGTGGATATTTATAACAGCTCAATCCGAACATTATTAGGATGGCCAAAGGCCCCCGAGGTTAAACCTCGTCCACCAAAACCTGAAAAATCGGATTTTATGACCTATAAAGAAGCACTACACGACCTCGAGTACAATTATTATTTACTCCTTGCAGATCAATTACTAGCAAGAAAAAGTACTTTAATGCCCGATACTTGGAGTATAGAAGCTCCACGTGTTAAGGGGGGGCAGGAGCTCCGTGTTTACCGTCTAGATGATATAGAATCTGAATTATTTATTCCGATCAATCTAGTACATAAACAACAGCTACAACTCCTGCGAGTATATTTCCAAGATTATATTTCTGATTTAACAAGTCCGCGTGATAATATTATCACAACCATAGAAAAACTAAACAAACTCGCATCGGCCATGGAAACTATAAATCTAAGAATAATTCAGGCTTTACTGGATCTTAAAGACTATATCGATGATAATTATAGACAGATAGCCAGAGCAGATTTTGCAATTAAATATGGTATTCAAGTGAATGATATTTCAGATTTTAAATTTCCTGGATATAACGTGCCCGAGCTGAGAAAATCAGTCTCTGATCTCATCGATCAATCTTTCGAAGATATTCTTGCCGCGTACGAACGAATAAAACCACAACCTGTTATTCTCAAGCACGACAACAGTACAGCATCCGATGGCAGACACATCTCACCCGGGATCGTAAATATCACAGATGTTATTGCGGTCAATCTTGTATGTGACGTCATCGATGGCAGTTACAGCGCATCAGATACTACGACGGCACAACAGGGGTTTATCCTGTATACGTTCACACCAAGAGACCCCCCTGGTTTTCTGATTGTGCAAGAACCAATCAATCCGGTCTATCTACGGTGTCATAACCCGTGGTTGTCAACGATAAATTTCAAACTCACCGACCAGAGGGGGAATTTGTTGGACCTGCGTGACGAGACTGTTAGTATAAACTTACTGGTGAAGTCCTAAGTCAAGGGATCCATAATATTTATAATAGTTTTTTTTTCTGCACTGATCCATTTTCGTCATTTTATCGTGCAAATACCCTATCAAAACCAGCATAAGTTATCGTTGAAAGTGCTAGCACGCATTTAAAAAAAAACGGTTGTGTATAATGTATCAACCCGAGTACATTCATGCACGAGTTCATATTCATGATAAGCAAATTCTTTACGAGGCAATAAAAACCGCATTTCAAATACAGACATTCCCAGAACAGTATTTCCCCGTTAAAATAGTTATTGACGTGTATGGTGACGAAGACTTCTTGTTAACTCCGTCACAATTAACAGAGCTACAGCAAAATCATATGATCATAGTTTGGTGTCAACGAGAACAGATTATGAACTATTCTCATTCCTGTATTGATGTTGAAACGCTTAAGCAAATCCTGAAAATCTGAAAGCGCCCTTCACTTGAGAAACTCTTTGAGTTTCCAAGGGCAAAAAAAATAATACACTTTTTTTTTTACCCGTGGAAATGTGCTTTACACTCCAAGCGGGGGGGGGGGGGGCGCTAGCGTTCTCAGGTTCTACTTTCACTTTGTGCTGTGAGTCACACGCTATGCGGTTTATACTTCCTTGTCGGCCTCGTAGTCAGAAACACTAGTATTTTTGTCAGAAATGCAAGGCATTTCCGTGTCTAGATTCTTTATATAACCTTTTAACCGTCTCACCCTGGTGCTAATTAATTTTCGAGTCTCATACTCTTGTGACAATCCAAGACGAATCTTCTCAACTGCACGGCACAGTGGAATAAATTCAGATACCTGATTTTCAGTTATCCCGGCAAGTGATCTGTAAACACGATCTTGCAAACCCTTAATGAACCTATAACGAGCAGGGAGATTGTTCTTCCCCAAGCGTGATAGCTCATTCAAGGATTCAAAATCTGACATAATTGTTTCAGTGTCTAGTAAAATATTAAAACCTCGCTGTTGTAATTCTTTAATTTCAACAAGTATGGTATTTATATTTTCGTGATTCATATTATTATATATTTTTATATTTTTAATAGAAACACTTTGCATGAGAAACGCTAGCTTTCCAAAACAAAACGAGACAGTCGGAAACATTTATCCCCTGCAAGGGCCTAGATCGTCAAATAACGTTCTAGAACCCCACGAGGACTGCTTCCGACATGACAATACAACATGTAACACGAAACACTTTATCCCCTGCAAGAGCCTCTAGATCGTCAAATAACGTTCTATAGGCTCAAGAGGACGTGTTTAGTGAATTGACAAGGACAAACATATAACACGTAACTTATCCTAAGGACGGACCCCTCTGACTGCCAAGTGACTCAGAGGCACATTTATTTACAAGACGAGACAGCCCTGGCTTCTAGGATCGAGTTCTCTAGCAGGCCCGGCAAACATTTATTTGACAACACAAACAACCTTTACCTCTGATTCGAGTATCACAGCAAGCAAAGGTACAATGAACATGTAATCTTATCCTAAGAGACGGTACAGAACAGACAACCTTTAACCTCTGATTCGAGTATGACAGCAAGTAAAGGCACAATGAACATGTAATCTTATCCTAACTTATCCTAAGACCTTATCCTATGACGACACAAACATACACAGGTGGGTCATTTTCTACGGTCAGCAGCAGAGCAAAACCATCCATTGAATCGACCATTGGATGGTGCACAAAAGACACCCGCCATTGGCGGATTAAATTTATGGTTTTGCTTGCGCGTGCTGACTTTCGATCGACCCAAAGGTCTTAGGGAGCGATTTCGTATATAACCCAACTGTTACTTGCGAGTTGGAAATTCGCTCTAGCAGTGGGCGGGACTTGTTTAAAATATTTTAATTGTATGTTTTCTTAAGCGCGGTCATATAACAAGCACAGAAGAGCAAAACAGTCGGATATATTCAGTAAAACGAGGATATTGTTTGTAAAAAAAATATATATTCTACGGTAAATAAATGATTACATGTTATGAACTCGATAAAATATTTTATCAAGGTGGCTTTCTTAGGGGGAGCAAATCCTCTGACCAGCAACGACAACTCTGCAAAGCGTTACACACTCTCGGAGGAGTTATCGTCGTTTGTGTCAACGATAAGAGTTATATAACAGAATGAAATCTTCTGTTTGAGCTTCTTTGAAAATGCTGTTTTGTAGATCCCATCTGCGACATGCTGTACAGAAGGTGGACAAATACCGAAATACCTACCGGCTGCGCTCATTGATTGAAATATTATTTCTTCACGAGTCTCAACATTCACAGATTTCACTGCTCTTCTTATAGCTGTTTTACATTTAACTCTTCCTCGTATGGTATTCTTGCTCTGAGTGATCGCTTGAAGGTTTTCAATAC
Organism: Sinohyriopsis cumingii; assembly: GCA_028554795.2. Lineage (NCBI taxonomy): Eukaryota > Metazoa > Mollusca > Bivalvia > Unionida > Unionidae > Sinohyriopsis > Sinohyriopsis cumingii. The sequence continues at coordinate 21,589,932 of CM068832.1, read as the reverse complement.
TGTTATCAAGTCTGTTCCCGTTAATATGATCAATGACAAGGCCTTTAGGGATCTCTCCGTTAAAAACCTCATAGACGAAACGATGACATAAATACCTCCCTTTCCTAACAGTAAATCTTAAATAACCAGCATTATCAACTGTACCAACTTGTTTCCTCAGCCTGTAGTTTCTCACTATGCCATCTCGGTTTGCCTCATAATTTGGAATAGTTGGATGTCGGACGAATTCTTGATTCATTATACTATAAGCAAATCATTGTCTAATTCATAATTTGTCTGAAAACTTATTTATGTAATCACGCTCGCATTTGAGAGCGTTATCACAGTCTGGATTTTTTTTATCATAATACCGTTTTAGTTCTCGATAGCGTTTTCCACCACACGCTGAACATAATTGCGTTTTTCCTCGTACTCCAATGCCGCATCTGATACACGGTATCGGTCCTAGACTCCCACCGCGGACCTGTTGAGCATGTTGTCCACAGTATTCGCCTCTGCAGGGTTTGCTACACGGCGCTGATGAATTTAGTTTGATCCACTTGCATTGGTTCATCATATAATATATTTGTCTATTTAAATATTTGTCTTAATTATAATAATGGGTTTTGAAAGACTATCCAGAATAAAACCCATATCAGGTTCTAGATTCGATCTTGACCGGTTAACCGCTGATCCACGACGAAGAGAGTTAGCAGAGGTAATTGGTGTTATCAAGAATGCCAAAGAAGAGTTTCGTCGTGATGGTGCCGCACACACGTGGTCTTCGTATAAAATTATCCTCGGAAACGCGAGCGTTTCTCGGGAAATGCAAAGCATTTCTCGTGACCGTATCATTGATGCTACCATGAACGATACAATCGCGCGTAACATAATTGGGTATCTCGACGATAGAAGATATTTCGTACAGATAAAATTTATTGTTGGAGTCGGCGAGGGAACGTGGATTATCAGAGACAAACTAGACCCTGTTCTTGATGCCAGAGGCGTTCGTGGAAAAACCGTTCTGTTAAGTAAAGACTCAAAACCGGGAGTACTTGTTGGGATTGATATACCATATTATGCCAGAGCGTATCCTGTGACCGCAGTTGTTTATGGAATTTATCCGATGAAGAAACCACGCGTTGATAAACTCAAACCGATGAAGGTGTCGGTGTTGAATTGTGTAGCTGAGCGAGTAATGGAACATTTTAAAAATGCAATGCGAGGAAACGGCCTAACACCGCTAAGACAAACTAAAATAACAGCGTGGGCGACACGAGTAGCGGATAAAGGAGCGTCAATAAATGATGTTGCTGAGCTAGAGCGATTACTAAAATTTCCTATAACGGTTTCATCGTTAACCGGTGAGGTATTGTATGAGTGTAAATACAATTCCCGTGGAACACCAATAACTATTATCGATCATAACAGTCACGCCTGGACTGACTCGGTTAGGATATTTCCGCAAGACCGTGTTGTGAAGTATTATCCGGAATTGCAAAGCAATTCTGGGAGCATGTTTGATTTTATTTATCAGATAAGTAAAACCGATCCAGTGTCTGTGTGGTTATTCAGAAGTAGCGAAGATGGAGAATATGATCAGTTTGTGAGACCCAACGGGGAAATATACAGAACAATGGCGTTACAGCAGGAAATGAAAAAACTCGCAGAAAAATATCATGCTGGCAACACTGATACGTTACTGACACACTGTTTTACTGTCCCGGGTGTTGTCGCGCATGTAGCCCGGGAACGAAATTCATGGAGACCAACTCCGAAAAGTTTTCTTGCTGATATCCAGCAGAGCTGTGTCGAATACGGACACGGCGGTTTGTGGAATACTCAGTATGATCACCGCGGTATGATATCCGTGGACATGACGGCGTGTTATCCAGGAAGTTTCCTTGGGCGTGGAGAATGCAGCGAATATTTTAAACGGTTTGGCCACGCTGGCAATACCATGACAAGAGTAGCTGTCAACGGTGTTTTACCCGATTTTGACTTGACCGGATTTGCTTGTGTGTCGTCGTTTAAATTCGCTAAGGATTTACATCCTGTGTGTTATGTTTGGTTTGGCAGACATTTCGTTGAGAAGCGATGGGCACCGATAGTGTTATTGCGATACATGCTTGACAGTCGAATACTGTTGTCGCTGACGGTCAGCGAAGCGATTATATGTTATTGTCGTCAAACCGAAGTTTGGTTGCCAACTCCAACGCCGGTTACGTTAGAAGAAGTCATCGAAGATTGGTCACGAGAATATCCAGAAACTTCTATCGACGCTATCATCAAGAAAGCTCCTGAAGTACTTAAAAGCAAACTCAGAAATGATGAAAGCACAGCAAAAGATCTAGGACGAAGAATAATAGGGAAATTCACTCAAGGTGGAGCGTATGATCATAAACAACATCACAGTCGATTAATCATGGACAAGACTGAATTGGATCTTATTGTCGCTGATGCAGCCACGAACAACATGTTCTGTAACCGCAAAGATGTGTTTCTGTCAAACGGGGAAAAACTAGGGACTGTTTTTAGTTATATTGACGGAGAATCATCTCAGTACATACATTTGAGATCTTCGATGCTGGCTTATGTATCCATAAATTTGTTGTCGATGATCAATAGATTCCCTGTTGCCGCAGTGAGAGTTGCAACGGATTCATTTTATATTGATAAAAAACACTCAGCGCTGTTGGATAATGTTATATCGGATGATCCATCGTGGGGCTCGTGGAGAATAAAGAATGAAATGTTACACGGATATTGTAAATCGGCTGATGTTGAAATCGAGGATGAGTATCGCAGCGCAGAAATATCTTCGATGGTTTCGTCGGGGGCAACTTCGTTGTTGCCGCCGGTGCACGATCCTGTTACAAGACACAAAACAGTTTATCTGAACGGTCCTGGTGGTTCTGGTAAAACAACTCGAGCGATTGAATTATTTAGAAACTCTGACATGATTGTGCTAACACCCACACACAGACTTGCCAGGGAGATGAGACAACGGGATGTTAACGCGTGCACGTATCACAGTTTTTTCAAATACAGCGGCGGCACGTGGACACCTGAACGAATGGGAACGAAATATATTCCCGAGAAAATCATCTGGGATGAGATAGACACTGTGCCGTTGGATACATTAAAACAGTTTCTGGATTGGCTGCTAAAGAAAAATACCGCAGTGGTGATGTGCGGCGATCATGGTCAACCACCCCCATTTACAGGTGAATCTCCACACGAGTGGCTGAAAACTTTTGTAGATTATTATGAGGAAATAACTAACGATGTTAGAGCACTCGATGAAACGCTGAAAGAGTTTAAGGCACTGATCAGGCTACAAACCAATAAAGTCCAGTGTGAGATAATGCGTGAAATAATTCCAGAGACTTCGCTGAGCGACTTTTGGGAAACGTGGAAACCAGGTGATTTAATTGTGGCAAGTAGAAAGATAGTCAGGGACACACTTCAGCAGCGGTTATTTCAGTTACATCAGAAGAAATTTCCCATGTTGCCAGTGCCGTTGTGTTATAGACCAGCTGATACGCGATTGCAGAATATTGATGTTGATATTCCAGGGCGCCTGACTGCGTCGGGTCCGGAGAAACAGAATTTAGTATTAAATGATATTGTCACAGTTGATGTTGATGCTGTTGAACAGGCACTGAAAATGAGCAAATCCCCGTGGACGCTAGGATTCGCTATGACCATCCACAGTTCGCAGGGACTAACTATTTCAGATACAACAGTTTGGATTGTTGATGATCGCATCGAGTGGTCAAATTTAGTTTATTTAGCCGTGTCAAGAGTAAGAAGGATAGGTCAGTTACGAAGAATTGTATTAGATGATGTTGTCAACGACAGCTCAATCGCTGATGACACAATAAGAAAGAAATTAGCCGGTTACAAACAGAGCGACAAAAAAAATGGTAGAGAGTTTGATCCCAAACAAAGTTTGGATGTTGAATTTGTAATACAATTACAACAACAGCAGAATAATCACTGTGCGAGTTGTAATTGTTTATTGCTGTGGCAGTATTCGAAAAACGACCCAAGGCAATTCACCGTAGATAGAATAGATAGCAGTCGCGGTCATACACGTGAAAATGTGATGTTGACCTGTCTTGAGTGTAACCGACGCAGAGGTGTTGCTGCAGTTATTTAAATGATTGAATCACTTCAGTGCGGATCACTTTAGTGATCGGGGTGGTAATTGTGTATCCTCGGGAATCACCTGAAGTTGCTCGCGTTTAAATCCGCGTTGAGGAGCAGTCGAATCTAATCTGTAGATTGCGTTTCTCCCAGTTGATCTGGTTATGCTGGATATCTTATGTGTAGTAACACTCCATGTGGGATCGGTTGCTCTTTTTTTTCCTCCTTCTAGTTCGCCTGGTTCGTATAAATACCTAACGGTGACATTACCCAGCAGTGGGGACGCTAGCGTCCCTGGCTGCGTTGAAACATTTTGTTGCTGTTGTCCGCGTTCACTGACGCGGGGTATATATTTTTTTGTGATTGCATTTACAGGTCTCATGTTTGTTGTTCTGGTAATTTCATTATTCAGTGCGGCTATCACGTTTGGCAGTCTTGCAACCCATTCACGAGATCTCGTATCGTAAATGAATTCCCTCGCGTACTGGTATCCGAATAATCTCTCAGCGAGTGTTCTATTAAATCGCTCAACAATTGCCTGATCCCGATGAATTTCAGTATGTCCTCGTCGTATGGTAACGTTATGCTGCTTTGTCAGTGATGACACCGCGCCCTGAAATTCCTTGCCAGGATCAACTTGTAATAATCGTGGCCAGTTTAGAGGTCCTCGTTGATAAATTCGTTTAAACGCAGAGGCGACTTCGGACGCTGTTTTAGTCGCTAACGGTTCTGCTTCTTTGTATCTACTGGCAACATCAACTACTGTTAGCGCGTATTTGTATATTTTTCTACGGACAGTATCATGAGGCAGGAATAGTATGTCAGCCTGATGAACTTCATTGGGCACACTAACATCAAAATGTGCAAAGTTGATTTGTCGAGGTGGTGGTAAGTAGATTTGCCATATTGCTTGTTTTGATAGCCAATTTTTGGCAACCTCGCGTGTTACTGATGCCGCGTTGGCGAGTTTATTAATTGCTGAGTTACCTCTCCAGTATCCGATTGGGGAATAATAAATCGCTTGCATTTTTATTTAATTATCCAGCGCCTAATACTAATTTAGATTTCATCGCTGATCTTACTAACCAATTAGCGAGTGACTCCTTAAATGATTTATTTTTTATGGCGCTTAGTGCATGAATTAATTTCACATCCGCGATATGCCTGTCTTGTAGATCTTTACTTCGATAAGCAACATCATGTATGTGACACGCTGCGTCGATAGCGTTTATCGGATACTCTCCCGGTTTTGGTTTAGATTGTTCATCAAGTCTGATATCTAGTCGGGTCCCTGGACCGCAGTAATTGTATCCTGGGAGATGTTTTTCTCCGGGATACTTTGCCCAGGGAGTTCCGGGGAGCTTTCCAAGTTTGGCTGCAATGTCACCTCCGCTAAATTCTCGCTTTTTTTTTGAAATCTAAATTTTTTTGTGCCACATCGCGTACACTTACCAGAAAGTGCTTGTCTGTTATTTTTTGTTGTAATGGTTGTTAGATCATTCGTAGGGGTTCGTGCCTTACACTTCACACAATATAGATCCATAATTATTATTCTTTATATACAAATGGAAATTACAGATTTTTCTGCGACAAAAAAGAAAGAGCCAGTTAAGCATAATTCAGTGCTACCAAACTCTATCCGCGCGATTATAATTGGGCCATCCGGTTCAGGTAAAACACAGCTGTTGCTGAACTTGATAATGAAGTGGATGAAATGGGATAAACTGTATTTGATAGCTCCATCTGTAGATGATCAACGATGCTATAACGTTATAAAAGATTTTAATGAGAGTGCAAGCGCGCTGAGTAAAGACGGTGAGGATGTTGTTGAATTTATCACTGATATCGAAGAAGCCCCCAGCGTCGAGGATCTTGATGAATCAATTAACAACCTAGTAGTGTATGATGATGTTATGTTGGACAAGCAAAAAAATCCCGCAAGAATATTTTCCCGGGGACGTCACAAAAACACTGATGTGATTTATGTTACTCAGCGTTATACACAAATTCCTAAAGTAATCAGGGATAATTGTAATCTTCTTGCGATATTCAATGGAGTTGATACACATACACTGAGAAATATTCATCAAACCTGGTGTGGTGGCGATATGGATTTAAATAAATTTAAAAATTTCTTCAGTCATGCTCAAAGAAAACCTCACGGATTTGTGACAATAAATTTACACGATCCCAGAACAAGATACCGTATTGGACTTGATACACTATTTGCAACATAAAAATGTTTTTCCTTGGAAACTCATTTCCCAGAGCAGCAGAGGGGATGGACCCGACCCATGGATTTTTCAATAACGACCCCGCCACGGAAACTGTTTCAGATTTATTGAAGTAACCCAAGTTGTCAGTGCAAACTCAACGAGTTTGTCCCTGGAAACTCTTCGAGTTTTCGGGGGACATTTTTTTTTGTCCTGTATTCTGAATAGAAGGGTTTATTTCGTCGAAATAAGCCCTCTATTGAGGAATAGTTTCCTGGAGGGGTTTATTGTGCAAAAAGTTTCGGTCTGTACAGCCCCTCTGCTGCTATATCAGATTTATTAAATATACCAAATAACATTATTTCGGGCAATTTTTCTCTTTTACTATTTCTAATATCTTCAACAAACCCTTCATTAAATCTTGCAATCAATTCTGCGTTTTCTCCACCTGTTGGTTCAGATGCAAATTCTTTTCTCACGTCGGCGACTTCAGTACAAAGCTTTCCAATATCTTCACCAACGGGTGGAGGTTGAGCTGCAGCTATGTCAGTTGGAAGGTCTCGTAAAATCCTTTTTGTTTTCTTGGTTCTCGCTGCTATTTTTTCAGTCTGCGCTGCAGTTTGTTCTAATACTGGAAAAATACCCTTTTTCCTCCTCTCATATTCCTCCGCAATATCTCCCCATATAGTTTTTTCAACAGCCGCTGCATCTTTCTTAGTAGCTGTAGTGACGGGTTTAAATAGTTTTTCAGTGTCTTTTTCGTACTCAACTTGTGCTTCCTGCTGCGCTTGTAGTTTTTTTCTGAATGAATCTCTAACAGGAAGAAATTTTTTGATTGCTTCTAATCGTTCTCGAGCTATCCTTGCAGTATGAGATTCCGGATGTACCATTTTATTATAACATAATGATTTAATTATAGCAGCAGAGGGGCGCATGACCTCAAGTTGGTTCATTTTTTTTTTTGTAATCTCGCGAGTTTTCTAATTAACCGGAGTGCTCAAGCAAATATTCAGCTCGAAATATTTTAAGTTAGAAGCCTTATTTTAGTTTTTGGACGCTTCCAAAGTCGGTCTGTTCGCCCCCACTGCTGCTACGCAAATACAGTTACAGTGATTTTAGTATTGTTTGTATTCTTTCATACAGGATTCATTAGGTTAATGACCTAGATACCATAGGCATAGCTTCAATATTATGTCTACACGTCTGATTGTACTATACTCCAACTGCCGTTGCACTAAATAACCTACTTGGGTTATGTGCCATAAATCACCAAACCAAACCAAAACTTGTCTGATTGATTTTGATAGATTACTTGTGCCGGATAGACTGACAACATGCGCTTTTGGCCACGTAACACCGATTAATGTTCGGATAGCCTCAGATCTATTCCCAAAGTGTCTAAGACTCGTGCACGGCTTGGAGACAAATTGTATACGTCGCTACGATAGAGGGAGGTCGGTAGTCGACAGTATTGCTTTATTTGCGTTCAAGTGCACTGATTTCTAGTAATTAGAAAGTTACTGTTGTTTGAGGACAATGGCACTTACAAGACTTAATCCGCTCCGAAGTGTCCAGGCAAGTAAATTTTATGTCCATATTGAACACACTAGCGACTGACACAAGCGTGATATTGAATACTATTAGGTAAGACACCATCAATTTGTTCTCCGCCTTTTTTTCCGGACCTGACTGGCCATTTGAGGGCAAAAAAAGATGGAGAAACAATTATTGCTCTTGTTGTTGTAAAAAAAGCAATAGTGTGAACGAAAAAATAAAAACAACAAAAACATCCTGAATGACAAAGGTGTCCTAGCTTATAATTGATAGGTCAAGTCTCAGAACAGGTCAACAGGGGCTCGTATCGTTGCTTACAATTTGCCTGTCAGTCATACATGTATTCTATTGTGTTTTAGTTTTATAATACATGTAGGACTCATAGGTAAATTGTACACAAGGATACGAGTCCCTGTCAACAGGTCATAAGTTTTCTAACTCAGTATGATTTTTTTTTTTTAATTCACCTTCAGTCTCTGTGACTTTTTCTGTATCCAGTTACACACAGTCACGCTCAGTTTTACTTTAATAGTACATTTTAAACTTTTAAATATAGTTTTATATTCAGTGAACAGTTTAAGAAATATATCACAAACAAGACTCCTTTTGAGATTAATGGTAATCCAAGTTTCCTCTGACCGTCACACCCATTTTTGATATTTGGACATTTTTGAAGGGTTGTAAATGGGGGATCTCCCTAAACACTGTAATGTAGAGTAATGGAGAGTAATGGGGACAAAAATAAAATATTGCAAAAGAAATCACAGTAATGTACATTAAATATTTATAAATTTTATTTTATGGACTTAAATACATCAATCATAAATAACAAATGTGGTTGTTATATTGCTTTGTTCGTGTTCAGAATACGTTCTAATGAAAATAATACAAAATAAACTCAGCTCTCATCCTTTTTCTCTGGTGAGGTTCTTTTCCTCCTGAGGGTGTCTTTGGTATAGTGATTTTACAATTTGTTGATGTTAATGTATGTGGTGCATATAATAGGATGCCAGCTTCAAATTGCCTCTTCCAATCAATGATCTCTCTGCATCTTTATACTGGAAACTGATGATTGTAGTACGTCTATAAGATCTGATATATTGTTTTGCTTCCAATTGGTTCCAATCTTCAAGATATTATTGGCAGACTCTGCATTAGTATTTGTCCATTGATTGTCCACATTTTGTATTGATGCAGGAAAGTTAACAATAATTTTTTAAAATATTTATTTCAAAGGATGGGGGTAGTGGAAAGAATGTGTTGTTTTTAAATTGTAAAGTTTAAAGAAATGCTTGTTCTATTTCAAGTTACCAAATTGTACATTTAGATACAATGTTTAATTGATATGTGATAGTATGGTAGATAACCTAATTCAAATCCCTATTAAATCATCAACCTTTGTGTCAACTATCCAAGAGATACCTCTGCATATTGCATTATTCAGTGCCCAATCAGTAGGACCACCAGAGAAGCGCACAGAAATAGTTAATTTTATCAACAATCAGAATATTGATGTCTTTTTCCTGACAGAAACATGGCTAAAAACATAAGGCGATGAGCCCAAGTGTGCTGATCTAACACCCACTGGTTACTCCATCAAGTCATTCCCCCGCCACTCTCGCAGAGGTGGAATTGCTGTCATCACAAAGAACTCCATGATCAAATGTCTTAACCACACCACAACGTTCAGTTTCTACCACACATCGTTTGAACTAGTCCAAACCACACTTACACTGAAACAAAGGTCAGTCCATTTTTTCTGCCTATACTGCCCTCCTCATAGTAGAGAAAACAAGCTGATGGAATCTCTCTATTTGGAGCAGTTTCCGAATCTCCTGGAATATGGAAATTCGATAAGTGGCAACCTGAATATTCTTGGAGATTTAAACTTTCACTTTGACTGTCCCGGAAACGCAAACACATCAAAACTCCTAGATAACATTAATGTTTTCAACCTCAAACAGTCAGTTAACCAACCCACCCATAAACATGGTCACATTTTAGACTGGATTCTTCATAAACCTGATGATAATATTCTATGTTCCTTCCCTGGTATCCCACAAACTTGCATCAGATCACCTCTGCATTATATGCCATCTTGATGTATCAGTCCCTAAGCCTCCACCTTTATCTGCTACTAAGAGAAACCTTCATATGATAAATAGAACCAAACTAGTGCATGACATCCAAGCCAACCTAACAAAAGAAAAGCCAAATTAATGTACAGAATATCTCATAATAGTGCTCCTGAATATTTACAATCACTGTTCCAGTATAGGCTACCTGGTAATACTCCCCACCTGCGATCCATGTCTACCAAACAGTATAAAATTCCCAAACCAAATAAGGAGTTATTTAAAAAAAGTTTCCAATACTCTGGAACTCTGCTCTGGAATAGTATTCCAGTTGAGATTAGAAATGCCCACTCTGTTTCCTTCTTCCAAACCCAATATATCCAGTGGCTTCAGAGATGCAGCTTAAATAAATAAATTCCTTTGTATGAGGGCCTCAAGGTAGATTACTTTTTAGCTAATTGTGTTACCCTCTTTAAATAAGGTCATTATTATTATTATTATAACAAATTGCCTACCTCCTACAGCAGAACAACTCGATAACTGCCAGCATTCAACGCTCAACAAATATGCTCCAGCCACCAAGTGCAGAGTATCAATTCAAAAGTGTTCTCCATGGTATAGCAGTGTTAAGGATCAGCTTTTCACTGCTAAAAGAGATCGCCGTAAAGCTGAGAGGCTTTGTCTTTCCACCAGATTCACTATTCATAAGCAAATCTATGAAGCCGCAAAGAAGAACATCACAAACATAGTCCATACAGGGAAATCAGCCCACCATAGTACTAAGATCATGGAAAGTTCCAGCTGTAAAGAGCTCTTTGAGATCACGAACAAGCAGTCAAGGAACAAATGTACACCACTTCCAAATACCTTCTCTCTAGTTGACCTTCCAGACCTGTTTACAAATTTCTTCTGTGACAAAGTACAAACCATTAGAGATAAGCTTGACAACACAATTTCAATTGACTCATTGTCACCCTACAGTTGGGAAGCAGAATTTCAGCGGCAACCATTAGCAGCATTTGAACCTGTCTCTATGGATTTAGTATGTACATTCGTGATGAAGAGTGCACCAAAGTCATGAAAACTTGATCCAGTTCCACCATCACTGCTGCATGAGTGCTTAGATCCAGTATTGCCTTCACTAACTGATGTTATTAATACCTCTCACTCATCCAGGGAATTCCCATCATTTTTCAAAACTGCCATTGTAAAACCTCTGCTGAAGAAACCATCACTCGACCATAATGATTTAAAAAACTACCGTCCAGTTTCTAATCTCCCATTCATGTCAAAAACCTTAGAAAAGGTTGTTCTATCCCAGCTTGTATCTCATCTTAATTAAAGTCTTTTTAGCCATGTACAATCTGCATATTGCCCTTGCCACAGTACTGAAACTACTCTTCTAAAAGTAGTTAATGACATTCTCTCTGCTTTGGATAGCGGAAAGATTACGGTCTTAACCCTCCTTGATTTGTCTGCAGCATATGACACAATAGCCCATGATATATTACTTCACCATCTCCAGCATGTATTTGGCATTCATGATACAGCCTTACTGTGGTTCAAGTCCTACTTTGTCAACAGGACACAAATTGTGTCTGCAAATGGAATACACTCCAGCCCAGTTAATCTATGTTGTGGTGTTCCACAGGGGTCTGTTCTTGGACCTGTTCTCTTCATTCTATACACTCAGCTGCTCTCAAGTGTCATAGATCATCATCCAGTGTCTCACCAGTTGTACGCTGATGACACAAATATACAAATCTAGTCACCCAGCTGAAGCTGATACTACCATCCAAGGTGTGGAGAGGTGCATTTCTGATGTGAAATCATGGATGACATGTAACAAGCTGCAGATGAATGATAATAAAACTGAGGCCAATCTGATCACAACACAAAGACTTTCTGTCGCATCCTTTACCTCAAACAATAAATATCAGCAACACCAACATTAAATTCACACAGTCAGTACGAAACCTTGGTGTCATTATGGACAGTACTCTCATGTTACACCAACATGTCATGAACATATGCAAGGCTGCATATCTTGAGGTGAGATGCATCAGCTCCATTATCAAATATCTTTCAGTTGATGCCACCAAAACACTTGTATGTTCATTAGTACTTTCAAGACTGGACTATTGTAACTCAATTCTGTCTGGTTCATCTCAATATCTACTCCAGAAACTTCAAGAAGTTCAAAACACAGCTGCTCGGATCATACTTAGAGTACCATGATCAGAGCACACCTCCCTGCTGCTCTGTACCCTACACTGTCTATTCATTCGATCCAGAATCAAACACAAGATTGTTCTCTGTGCTACGTTTTACTGACAGACTCCAGTCCAACAAACCTATTTGACCTCACCCATGTGTACACACCAGCAAGATATTTACGCTACTCTTCTAACCATTGTATACTCATTATTCCCACTATGGAAACAAAGTCATATGGACAACTTTCTTCTGCATGCCAGGGCCCAGCAACGTGGAATGAATTGCCCACTGAACTTAGACACAAAGACACCGTGATCACATTCAAGAGTACTCTTAAAACTCACTTATTTCAACTGCAAGAACAAACTTAAAGACCTAATAATGTTCCCTACCTTAAATATTTTCAGCATGTTTTTATGTTTTTTAATTTCATGGTGTTTGTTTTTTGTAATAATATCATTATATATGGTTTTTTTTTATGTTATAGGTGTTGTCTAATGTTGTAAAGCACTTAGAGCTTTTAAAGATTAGGCACTATACAAAGTCCTCATTATTATTATTATTATATACATAAACTAATTAATAAATCCCTAATAGCTCTGTAATATACATATACTGATTGATAAATTCCTAATTGCTTTGTAATACCGATAAATTGATTAATAAATCCTAATTATTCTGATACACATAAGCTGATTAATAAATCCCTAATAATTATTATTATTAGTAGTAGTATTATTAGACAGAAAGGGATGGGTGAATCAGTACATTAAAAAAAAAGGTTTATATTTTTCATATTGCATATCATTATTTCTGTGAAGACATATAGACCATTATTCAATGAATTTTGTAAGCTGTTTTATAAATGTTACTTGAGGATATAAATACATTTTAAAGAAATTTATAAGAATGGTTAAAACAATTTGTTCTGTCAACAAATGTAGAAAAGCATTTATTTACAATCTATTTACTGGCATGTGTAAGTCAAACCCTAAAACATGCAGATACATATGGACTACTGATCATACTGTTGCTGGGAAAGATGTGAAGCATCATGAGGTTTACAGGCAAACCCTAAAACATGCAGATACATATGGATTACTGATCATACTGTTGCTGGGAAAGATGTGAAGCATCATGAGGTTTACAGTCAAACCCTAAAACATGCAGATACATATGGACTACTGATCATACTGTTGCTGGGAAAGATGTGAAGCATCATGAGGTTTACAGTCAAACCCTAAAACATGCAGATACATATGGACTACTGATCATACTGTTGCTGGGAAAGATGTGAAGCATCATGAGGTTTACATTCAAACCCTAAAACATGCAGATACATATGGACTACTGATCATACTGTTGCTGGGAAAGATGTGAAGCATCATGAGGTTTACAGTCAAACCCTAAAACATACAGATACATATGGACTACTGATCATACTGTTGCTGGGAAAGATGTGAAGCATCATGAGGTTTACAGGCAAACCCTAAAACATGCAGATACATATGGACTACTGATCATACTGTTGCTGGGAAAGATGTGAAGCATCATGAGGTTTACAGGCAAATTGTTGAACATTCAGACCAAATGTCTGTCACTAATTCAGTTGTCACTATACATATAAAAATTCACATCATCACAATTTCAGTGTTTCTCAACCATCTTTGATTACATTATGCAATAAAATAGTATTATTAATTCGCTTGGGAAAAATGCCAGCATATGATTTTCAGAAGATTTAAGATATTGTGCTGTGTAATATGTCTTACTTTGTAATATGTCGTACTGTTTAATATGTTGTACTGTGTAATATGTTGTGCTGTGTAATATGTTGTACTGTGTAATATGTTGTACTGTGTAATATGTTGTGCTGTGTAATATGACATACTGTGTAATATGTCATACTGTGTAATATGTCGTTCTATACTAATGAGTATGTGTGGTTATTTCTACTCTATTGATTGGTCAGTTCCTATAGTAGTATTTATTATCATTATTTTCTCTTTCTCAGTTCTTTGTACGTCCAGTATGGTGCTCCAGTAGACGTTGTCGCTGGACAGGGAATGAAGCACTGAGTGATGATGATCCAGAAATCTTTAACATTATTCAGAAAGAAAAAAACCGGCAAGTCACAGGAATAGAGCTGATAGCTTCAGAGGTAATGCGGCTTTTTGTACACAGGAATATTACACTTGAAAATAACTCATAATTAACTTTGGGTTTTTTGTTGTGTTTTTCACTTATCAAATTCTGTTGTAACTTTCAGTTGTTGCAAGTTTTTGTATTGTTAATGAAACTAATTACTGTTAGTGAAGTGGACTTTTGTACAATGTTCACTTCCACGCAGATTTTAGACTGTTAGCTGTATGAATTCCAATCATAAAACTTGAATTTTGATATAGCTTCATGTAGAAAATATCATTTGCCTATTTGGGTTTGATTTTTTTTATATGAATAATTGTCATAGTAAGAAAATGACACCATTTTTGCGCATCAGTAAGGATTTAATTTCAACAGTTTATTGACTTATGTAGAATTTGTTTGTTCTTTAATAGTATCAGTAAGCTCTATAAAATAGTTTTATCCATATCATGACAAATGTTATATTTATATTCCCAGAATTTTGCAAGTAGGGCTGTGCAAGAAGCCCTAGGATCATGTCTGACAAACAAATATTCTGAGGGCTACCCAGGTGCCAGGTAATTGAACCTTATTATGTTCATCCTTTCCACCTATTAAACACACCAGCTTAGCTTCATCCATTGTGAATCAGATTTGACACTTTTTAAAAATATCTGAAACAGAACTCAAGGGAAGTCATAGTTCTTGCTTCTCAAAAAATTGGTGTCTTAAACAGAAAACTGTTGATTTAATTTTGTTGTTGTTTTTATAGGGTTTAACGCCATTTTTCAGCACAAGATAGGCCTTACATGGTGGCCAATATAAATGGGTAAACCCCTAAAAAAAATACTACGACCTATGGCAAGCAACTGGCAGGCTTTCTCATGTATGATTTAATTTTGTAATTGACAGTGCAGTACCAGAAACTGTATGTCTTGGAAGAGTGGACTCTTATTATCATCATTTGGCAAGAAATTTGATATGGAGATTCAGTTTGTCCTCATTCATGAGTGTACATGTATTTGCAGGACATATTGCAATAATTATGTTGTGCAAGTGTATTTGGGGCCTGATTGCAAAGAAGTGTCAGTTTTGGATTGATATCCGTCAGTCCATGTGGCATGAACTTGGAAGTTATGTTTCACAGACCTATTGCTTGTAGTCCTGTGACTTGATTTTTTACATGTTTCATGAGGAGTGCTAGAACCATCAGTGTAACATGGGTCACTGTGACCTATTTATTTCATGGTTTGCAATATGACCATACTGTCAGTGATGTGTGTGTTTTTCCTAATTGTGACCACATAAAGCTATAATGCATTGTTACACATTTCTAGTTGTTCCCACACAGAGACATGTTGCATGGTTACACATTCCTAGTTGTACCCACATAGGGGCATCTTGCATGGGTACACATTCCTAGTTGTATCCACAGAAGGGCATGATGTATGGTTACATATTCAGTTGTAGACAAATGTGAAATATCCATGGTTATCCCAGGGCAAAGTTGCCCCGCTGATAAATATAGTTTGTCTTAATTGCATACAATACATGTAACTCATCATCAGTCCTGCTAATGGAAAAGTGTTGTACAAGTTGACACACTTTCACAATTTAATCTCTTTAGATCAGCAAATAAAAGATTATCAAACAATTTTCTTTTTTGATGCTGTCATCTTGTCTGTCAGCTAAATGTGTGTCACCTCCTGACATATTTTTATCCATGTTTTATCTTTGAGTTTACATCATTATGGATAAGGTTATCTGATGTTACTCTTAATCCCATGTATGACCTGTAAACAATCTCTGTGTTATTTTGCACAATAAGCTAACCTAATATGCAGCAACAAATGTCATTGGTTTAATTATTAACATTTATGGTATTCCTTTACTAAAGTCAGCCAACAGGAGGAACTGTCAATGTTCTACAGCAAGTTCTCATTTCTTCAACAGACCAATCAGGAATAGAAATACTGTATCATTAAGTGTGTCAGAGCTGAAGAAGGAAGACACCTCTGTCATATGTTGGTGTGCCGATAGAAGGCAAACAGTGAAGAGTCTTGCTTTTGTAAGGGTTTACTCCAAGGGACTGGGAGTATAGACTGTGATTACTTAATCAGATAACAAGTTGCCATCACATGTGAATTAGTGTGGCCTATTATAGATAGTAAACACCCAGAACTCGGATATGAAAATGTATAGAGATAATTCAGGCACCTAGCTGGAAAATTTATTGATTTTATTTATAACTGGAAAAGATGTAATTCTATGATAATTTTGAATGTGTTCATTTTTTAATAATACCTTCAATTGCCTGACTAGAATTTTGCATTGGGAAAATAGTTGCCCAGCATTAGTTTTTGGTTGTCATGGGTTCCTGGGCAGTGGTTGTACCCATATAGGAGTATGATGCATGGATACACATTCCCAGTTATATCCACATTTTTACTGAGTCTGCCTTGGCACAATTTGGACATACTGATTGCTTTGCATTTCTGGATATTCATTCATACCCTAGGTTACCGTATATACTTGCTTATAAGTCAAGTCCAATAGCAAAATGCAGACCAGATCTGCCGTTGCATAATGCGCCAGCAGATCTGGGTCTGTGCATTTTTTAGGGGTACTCATTAGAACAAACAACACAGACCCTCATCTGTAGGCGTACTATGCTATGCCCAATCAGGATCTTTGTTGTTTGCAGTTAGACTTGACTTATAAGCAAGTATATATGGGAACCTCAGTTTTAAATATTTTACTTCCCTTTTTATTTCAGTACCTTCTGATCCCATTTTAAAATATCTTTGGGAACAAGCTTGACATACAGGCCATGACTAGTTTCGTGTTTATTTAGTTTAAAATAAAAACCTATTTGAGACCCAATCCATGTGTGCAGTAAGTATATCTTAGTGTATGGTGTTGTTAATTTGATGTTTGGTGCAGATACATGTATAGGGCTGTAAACAGAGTTTTAGGATGAGGAGTCTTGGACTCTTAATTCATGGAATTTAGGAGTCCCCAGTCTATTTCTTAGAGTCCCTGGCATAAACTTGTGAATCCCACACTTCCTTACGGATATAACAGAGAAATAAAAATGTACATGATCATTATTTTATTACATATTGGATTAGAACTTTCAGCCTCATAAGGTAAAATTATCTTGAAAAAATATTTGTCTGTGATTGTCCAAAAAACCTTTATATCATCAGGATCGTCAGTTACATATCAACATCCTGTATATGAAAGCCATTTCAAGGCATTTCATTGGTCAGAGGAGGATCCAGTTGAAAAGGAAGTTCTCATTCTGTCGCATAACTCTACTATTGTGAGTTATCTCAAACAAGGTGGAATGATGTCCCCAGATCTTTGCATTCTTTTTTTGGGGATTTACTAAAGTGGCAAGAACAAATCCATGTTTTAGTTGACTAAATGTATTAGCAGACTTGTCCCAGAAGAATCAGCTAGTATAAGTGGAATGATCTTCACATTCCTCGGTTTTCACTCAAATATGTACTTGATGGAATTGTTGAAGGCTGGACCTAATTGTGACAAGGTGGAATTCCATACTGACAATTGGTCTTACCAGTCCTAGACTGGATCCAATGGACTGGGCAGTTGTTGGTCGTGATATAGATTGGAACGGCCTGGAGACATATACTTACCCTTCAATACCTCTTGTTTTGATGGTGATACAGAAAGCAGGAGAATGAGTGTTCCCTCATTGTGATTGATCCACTGAAATGAGACGATCATGGATCAATGACCTCATCAAAAGAAATCTCCAGGAATTGAGATTGTCCCTCATTTACTCAAGTAACCATGATGGCTGGTGTTTAAACCCAACACAGAGTTGCTGAACCTGCTCATCTAGACAAGCCCTTAGGAACAAACTGTTCTCTGAACCAGTGGAATAGAGATCATTCAAATGAGATAGCCCTCCACTGTAGAGGCATATGAGGGCAAATGAAAATCTTCACACAGTGGTGTGTCCAAGAACACATTATTACCACTGCAGGCATCAATACCTCGATATAGCAACTTCCTGCTATGGCTCTTTGGTGAGAAACAGCACGTCACAATTAAAGGTTACTGTTCAACAAACATAGACACCCTGCATCATCATAGAAGAGAAGTTATCATACACAGACATGATTTTTTTTTTCATTTTAAAGCAGAATTCTGCTTTTCTCCTGACTTGAATCAGATTTTTCTTGATATAGTCCATTTTTTATATCATTTCCGATCCAGTTTTTAAAAAAACAGTCTGTCTGGTCCCATTCCACAACAACCCTTGTAAATTATTTGTTCCATATATTAGTTAGCACACAACTCTCGTAAAGAGTATTCTGATTGATCAAAGGTTTAAAATTCATCCAATGAATCATCGTGTAATGGAAACTGATGGTAATGGAAAGAAGAAGCATGCTTACAAAACATGGCATCCCGAGTTGTTGAGAGAGACCATGACATGAAAAGTTTAGGTAAAGGTTTAAAAAATTGTTTGGAAATGGGAATGGCTGGAGCAAAAAGTTGATGGAAATTTAGTTGGTCAGTTTATAAGAAAACTGAACGCTAGAGGACTGGCATTTTGTGACCACTGCAAGAAAGATCTGAATTATGGTAATCGCTGTTGGAAGAGTTTGGAACAGCACCTACAACAGAAGCTGCGTACGGAAAAATTGAGCTTGAAAACATCTGGTAAAAGTGCAATTAATTACTATAAGAAGAAAGATTTTTCTTGCATGAGAGAACAGATGTAGCCCCTTGACCGCTCCAATGGCCTAGTGGTTAGAGCGTCCGCCTCAGAAGCGGGAGGTTGTGGGTTCGAACCCTGGCAAAGTCATGCTAAAGACTTTAAAAAATAGTACTAACAGCTGCCTCGCTTGGCATTCAGCATTTAGAGGTTAGTGTTTGGACTGGTCGGCCTGGTGTCAGGATAATGTGACTGGGTGGGACATCATGCTACATGTCTGCGGCATGATGCCCTATTGCTAGACATCACTATAAACTGCCACAGTGCAGACATCATAGCAATATGACTGAAAAATTGTGAAAGCTACAATAAAAAGCCTAATCACACACACAGATGTAGCCCTCTGTCAGAATATGCGCACTGCATATCGCCAATACAAGCACCAGCTTGAAAAAGGCTCTCATTGAGAAGGAAAAGAAATGATTGCAAATTAAGCCAAAAAAAGTCATTGGTGATGAAAAGGAAAGCTAAAGAAATCTTTGCCAAAGCCACAAAAAGAGCTCGACTGGCTCAACAGGTTGTGTCCTTTGGAGAAAAAGACAAGTAAATGTATGGGATTATTTGTATATAGTTGATGTACTTGGGTGTTTATTTTACAGATTTGTTATTAAAAGAGAGAAGTATAATATATTTGCTGCAAAAATTGACAAATTATTGTGACATAATTACGATGTGCACACTGACATGCACATGAAATAACTTCAGCATCATAAGTATTCGAGAACAAATTCATGTGACAATAAATATTGTGAAAATATTGAAGAGAAGTTGAACATCTTTGGTAAGTTTATTAATTTTTCAAATGATTATTTTTTTTTTATGTTCATAAGTTGCACCAGGAGCAGTTTTTTTTTGAGTGTAAAATGCGATTTTGGCTGGGGGCCTTTGGCCCAGCAAGAACACATTGGGGGAGGACCCCCATACCCCCCTTAAAATTTGTTCAGCTTTTTTTATGAAAGACCAAAATCATGTCTGTATAAAAGAAAGACCTATCCTGTTATCAAGGGAACATCACTCTATCTAACTGCCACGTAGTTGGGCAAATAACTTTTCAGCATTTTAGCTCAAAGGTTTTAGCCTGGGAGGGGTGGAGTTGCGAGGTAGTAGTACTCCTAAGGTGTAATGATTGGGTAAGTATTATTGAAGAAACATTATAATTGAAAAAAATTGGTAACAGTATACTTTGACATGGTAATTAGTACCGTCTCAAGCAATAAAGCTTAGACTGATACTTATTATTGTCTCATCTAAGCACATGAAAGCCTACCAATTACAGAAAAACCCCAAACCAACCATTAGAATATGAAATGAAACCTCATTACTGAGAAGCAGAGCTTTGAAAATTACCACACTATGTTCACTAAAAATAGATGCCCTACCCCAATAGCCATGTAGTATAGCCTTCAGGCTACCTGAAGCAATTATAAATGGTGACACCTGTGTTGATTGTACAACAAAGAAACAGTTTTGTAACTAGACCTAGTCGCCTTTGAATTAAGCCTAGTCAGTGACACTTTTATTGAAAAAAAAACAATATGTAGACATAGTGACCTTTAAATTTTATTTTGTTAAGGTGTTTTTTTGACAGTGTCATTGATAAACAAAAAGACAATAAGATAAAATGAAATTTTGGAATATCTGGACATCCAGCAATGCCCAGTTGCTCAGAGCATTTGCTGGGTCATAACATTTGAACTGCCAGACTTGTCCAACAAATAACAGGATTTAAGGAGGCCTGATAGGTATATGTAATTCTTCTTGGCTTTTGTGTTTGTAGCTGTATGTTGTTTCTTCCCCAGAAGAAGCACTTGTTTAACTCAGAATATTGGGAAACTGTTTTGGGAAGAAGAAAAAAATATATATATTTTGTTGGACAAGTCTGGCAGTTCAAAGGTTATCACACACACACACACACACACTGCACGTACATATATCTCCGAACTGATCTATCTGTCAGTTCTTAATGTTCAAGAGACTGTTAACTGTTTTATCAACTCGGGTTTCACAGTTTTATCCAAAACATGATTTATTACAATTAAATCAAACTAACAGTTTTTTATATATTTTCATTGTCTGTGATTGTCATGCAGTCTATGACATGCACTGAATGCTTTACCTTGAAATTGTTTGAATTGTCATACAAGATAAATGCACTTGGTCCATAGTCAAACTGCACAGGTTCATTGTGCATTGTATTTATACAATATGCATTTTTATTTTTGCTTTTGAATTTTGTTTCTTCTTTTCTTTTTTTTCTTAACTAAATAATAAAATACCTTTGTAGATGATATGGTTGTGTTGTGTTTGTAATTTAAAATGAACAATGCACAGTATGTGTATCACAGGTTTGTACTTTGTGTTAACACTAAAGGCATGGCATGTTTTTAAACTTAAAATTTTGCATGCAGCTCAGTTTCCCTGAGACTGTTTGTTAAAATAATAATAGTCATAAAAATTGATGGGTACCTTTATCTTGTGGGATTATACTTGCCATGGGTACAAGTTACATTTTAATAACACACCATTACAAATTAAGTTTAGGTATGTTTCTGTGAATGTCACAGACAATAAACTTGATACTTATGCAATTTGAGGGTTATCAGGGATAAAGTTGTTGCCAAAAAATTGTCAGTCTCAATATTTTGTTGCCGATTTTAAAAAAAATGTTGCCATTTTTATAATACAGTACTAACCATTTATCCTTGATATCCCTGTTACCATGGTAATATTTACAACTTAAGTGAATGTAGAGATAAGTGGGGGGAGGGTTGTACAAATCAGATTTCACATACAAGTGAAATATGTAAGAAGTGACACTGAGTAGGATTTACACTGACAGAAAATAAACATTTGAAATTTTGATTAATTGAAGACAAAACTAATCTGAAATACATGTGTGTGTTGAAAATTTACAATTGTGTAGAAGAATCCATAATGCAAAACATACTAAAAAAATATACATGTATTATGAAAAATCCATAATTCAAGTATGGATCATATTAGCAAATTTATGTATCTATCACATCATGTTAGATTGCACAAATAACTCGTATGTAAAAAAACAAAATTAAAAAATGTTAGTTCTTATTGGATCTATCTCACTGTCAATAAACACTTGTCACTAAAGAACTCAGTTAAACAAACAAATGTCACTAAGCAATTCAATGAGATATTCATGGTTGCACGTGGTTTTATAATTGTTTGCATGCCATGTGTACATGGCCTAGATTTTGATCAGTCGGAGACAACTGACATGTTGCCAAGGCTACCAAGGGAATGAGGCTGTTAATAGAAAACGAGAACACATGAACAAGATAAAAAGTTTATCAAAGATCTTTATGACCAAATATTTATGATTTTAAAAGATTCTAAATTGATTTTGTGTTTTATGCTGCCTGTGGTAGTGATCGCAAGCCTACACATTTTTCATGCAAAGTACAAAGTTTCACTGCACAATAAAAGTGTTCAAATCAATTTGGAAAATGTAACAATCAATCACCTTACATTCTATTTATTTAAGTTTGGTGCTGACTTCATTTGAGGAAAGGCATTTTGTTTTTATTGAAAATTGTAGTCTGCTTATTTTGACGAAGGGTGCATGTGCTATTGAAGTCATCGCTAAATGCAAACTTTTGAGGACCAAACAAATGCCCATTTATTATTGTGGTGGTAACATCAAATAATTGTAGTAGAGCATTGATTGAGACCGATTTGTTTTTATTTTGTTTTGTTTTTTTCATTGGTTTAGTATTTATACAGAACAATCTGTGCTTCAAAGGTAATCAGTTTTCTTTGAAGTTTCAGCAAAACCAGTTCTTGGGTACATTTTTAAAAACAACACCCAAAAAACTCACTTTGTCAATTGCAGGAGGTTAATCAGTTGTAGCATGACTAACTGAGTGTATCAGAACTTACAGTACACAGGGTAAGGTGTCTGTATAATCAGATTATGATGTTAAATGCGTTGTTAAGACACATTTGTCAATATGAACAAATGATTTGTTTATGTAACAATAGATAGCTCCCAGTGCATTGTATATCCAAGTTTGCGGCTTCCTTTCATGGTGCCTTTGAATTTTTGAACTCCAAACCCAAGATTGTATATACAAGTCTAAACAGCCAACAAATGTCAGAAAAAAATCGTCAGATAGTATATTTTGATGCCAGTAAGTAAAAAATATCGCAATTTGAGACATTTGCAAAGCCCAGGGCCATCAGTGGTTATGAGTAAAAGTAGGCCACTGTGGCTTACTTTTCATTTCTCTGACACTGTTGTAATCACACGTATCATTGTTGTCCTGGAGAGTTACTTCTCACCATGGGCAACATAGCAGGTAGGAGTGGTTGGTTTGGTTTGCTGGTTTTGAAAATCTTGCTGTCTCTTCTCCTTCTGAATGGATGATCTTATGAACATGAGATTTTCACTTAAAAAGATCTTCTTATAATATATTGTTGGTCCTAAATTGTTGTTGTTGTTGTGGGGTTTAACGCCATTTTTCAGCACACTATAGGCTATGTATGGCGGCCAGTATTAATGGTGGAGGAAGTGTAACAAGATAACCAGATGGGATTTCGGATTCAGAACAGAACACTTGATGGTGATACAAATACAGTGTTTAATGATGAATGATTTGAAGGTAGAACAAAAAACCATATATAACTTGTGTGTAAACAGGATCCAAATATTGGACATTTAACATAATGATGCGCACAGAGTTAAATATCCCATATAATTAGAACAGTTCCGAACAGGAACGAATTATGATATAAATGAAAACTGAACTGATATCAAACAAAACAATTATATGCATAAAAAGAAACCAGGATAAATTACGATACGATTCCACTCAATGATAAGATGAGTCATGTAAACAATAAGTTATCATCCAAATAATGATAAATGATTCATGCAGCCAATCACAAGCTTTCCCTCAAAAAAAAAGACAAATAATTTGTAAACAAAGCCTAATGATTATGATTTACAAATAAATGATAACGATGCTCACACAAATAAAAGATTTCGCACACAGGTAACAAAGACTTTCGCTCAAACATCGATAATGACGTTAACAATAACAAAGAAAAAACATTCGCTCAAATAGTGATAATGACATTAGCTCAGATAGCAATAATGATAGTATTTCTGGTTTTATAGCAATGGTGGTTTTTTATGCTCGAGTAGTGATCATGACATGTAACCCAAATGGTGGGAGATAACCTGGTGTCCAAAATGACACTCACAGGGTACCTTCAGTCCCACCACTGTCGAATGGTGAAGGAGCCACCAGCATGGCCTGCCACTCCCAGCCTGCCCATGGAAACTTAGACCTTGCAAGCCCGTTGGTTCCGGAGAACTGGTTCCTCTACACGAGATAACCGCAATCTCCCTATGAACCAAACGTCACCACTGACAGCAGCACACTAGGTACATATCAAGTCACAAAGAACCACCACTTGACACCCAAACCAGCACCATGTCTAAAACCTCCCCTCTAACACAGTTTCACAGCTGACAACACAAACACCAACAGCTCTACAGTGGCCCAACAAACATGGACAGTCACTGGCTTTCTCATCAGCTCCATCACATCACATCACAGACAGTAAAGTTCAGACACAAAGACGGACAGCATTGACTGCTCTACAGTGGCCCAACAAACACGGACAGTCACTGGCTTTCTCATCAGCTCCATCACATCACATCACAGACAGTAAAGTTCAGACACAAAGACATACAGCATCAACTGTTCTACAGTGGCCCAACACACATGGACAGTCACTGGCTTTCTCATCAATATCGCCTACATGAACTGTGTCTTGTACTTCAAGATACATGACCTGTATGTCTTGTATGGCCCTACAGCTACCGTCAGCCCTAAACATCTACAGATAGCTCTAGACATCTCTAGTCAACTTTAGTCTTAGTCACAGTCACAATCACAATCACAATCATGGCCACAATCAGCTACAGTAAAACCAAACTGGTCATAATAATAGTTTCTGTAAAATCTCTAGATATATGCTAATACATTAACTTCTTATAGTGACTTGTAATTCAAAGTTCAAATCTGCGTTGTAATAAATGCATTATTACGCGATAAGACATTACAAAACCGAATAAGCTTCGCATATCAAATGAAATGTAGATTTAACATTTACCCCTATGGCTGGAGAACAATGGAGAGCGTATCTGTTTAGAAAATTGATCTTACTTAAATCCATTGGAGAGTGAGCAAAAGTCAGGGTAAAATACCCGTGCATATCATGTTATTAATGTTCCTTCGTCACAAGTAATTTCTGGCGAGGTACATGTTAACGCAGTCACTTACCTGGAAAAAACACTTATTCACCCTAGATAACGTTGTACGCATGTACAACAAGAAATAGTCAAATAGTGCTAAGGCAGAACCAAGTTATTTTTTTGCCTAATTCTGGGACAGGAAGAACCCAGGAAGAACCACTGACCCACAAGAAGATACTGGCAAGCTTTCTGACTTAACCCACATTGGCCGAATCCTAGACTCTAGCCCACGCAGACAGAGGTGATATGGCAGTGATCTGTAACGGAGAGTGCTTTAGATCACTCTGCCCCTTGGGGCCCCTGGTCCTAAATGAAAATGGTGCTGATCTGACATCCAGTATGGCCAACACAGTGGCCATCTTAAAAATCTTGTCATAGCTACTCTTCCTTAATGTCCAGTTAGTCGTAAATGAAAATTGTGCTGATCTGATGTCCAATATGGCTGCCACAGCAGTCATCTTGAAACTCTATAATTATTATTCCTGGATGGAAAGTTGTATTTTGAAATTATTATCTCTACTCTTGGATGGCTCTTATAATTATTATAATTCCTGGATGGAAAGTTGTATTTTGAAATTATTGTTATCTCTACTCTTTCCAAATGGATGGCTATATTAACATGATGTTTTCAGCAGTAGACATCTTATTAATCCTAGTTGGTCCTAAACAAAAATGGTGCCAGTCATACATTGAATATGGCTGCCATGATGACTGCTTTAGAAATCTTATTGTCACTACTTTCCCTGAATGGATGAACATTATGACATGGGTTTTTTGCCAAATGATGTCTACTTTCTCTTAAATTGAAACGGTGCACAAATAATCTCAGTTTTTAATGGCTCACAATGACAAATGTGGATATTGATGAATCGGTGTCATCTTACATTGTTTTAGAGTTACTGCCCTTTTTATTCAACAGTTGCCATCATTGTAAGACAGAATCATGTGATAGCAAAATGTTTTACAGTTTTGTTTGTTTTTTTAGATCACTGTGAAACTTGGTCATGATCATCATACTTTGAGCTCATATGATTTTGTAAGAGTTACTGCCCTTTTTGACTTGCTGCCCTTTTTGACTTGAAGCTGGATGCAGTTTAGTAAGTTGCAGAAGTTATTTCCCCTGTTTTGAGTGGTTTGCTATGAAACTTAGTACATATTATGGTCATCATCAGAAGATAGGCATGTTCACCTGTCATTGACCAGTGAACTGCAGAAGCTGAGTTGGTTGAGTGTCAGCTTCATAATCCAAAAGCCATGGGTTCAGTACCCACCCAGGGGGGCCCCGAGTGGCCGAGTGGTCTAAAGCGCTCTCCATTACGGATCACTGCCATCTCACCTCTGTCTGCGTGGGTTCGAGTCTCGGATTCAGCCAATGTGGGTATGTGAGAAAGCTTGCCAGTAGCTTCTCATGGGTCGGTGGTTCTTTCCAGGGTTTTCCCAGGTTCTTCCTCCACCATTAATACTGGCCACCATGTATAGCCTATCATGTGCTGAAAAATGGCATTAAACCCTACAACAACAACAACAACAACAACCCACCCAGGCCAGCTGGTGTTGGCTTTCTCAGGTGTGTCCTTGGAAGAGACACTTAGCTCCCATTTCTTCACTATGATTTAATCAATAATGTGTTGAAAACCAGCCAGTCCTTATCATACTCTATGTTGAAGGTGCTGTTAAAACCCAATCGGTCATCATCATACTCACTGTTAAAAGTGTTGTTAAAAACCATGCAGTCAGTCTCATACTTGCTGTTGAAAGTGCTGTTATATTTATAAAATTTAAAATTCAGAATGTGTTACATGTTATGTAACTTTGTGGTATAATAAAGAATTGTCCTAGAATGTGCATGTCCACATTTTACAGCACCAAGCAGCTTATGCATACATGCATACATACATATATATATACATACATACATACATACATACATACATACATACATACATACATACATAACTAAATGAACTTTTATATTCTGCAATAATTATATGTACAGCTTTCCCATGGAAATTATTATTGTGTTTGTAACAATGTAAGGAATTTAAAGTCTAACTTTAATTAGAAACAATATCTTACTCCATTGTTGGAAATGTTCAGCAAATGTCTTTTTAACCGGTATTCAGATTTCATTTAAAAAAACGGCATTGAAATTGATGTTTTTCTTTAAAAAGTCCATAAAAATTCTGTGAAAGTTAACACAGATTTTGCTAACTTGGCACAATTGTTTAACCCCTTGCCCTGGTAACCCCTTGCCCTGGTAACCATGTTCATCCAGGGCCGTCCTTAAGCCAATTGGACGATTTGACTCAATCAAGCCTTGCACTCACTGGAGCCCTGTGCATTAGTAATTTTTTAAAATATATCTATAGAGAGAAAGTAGTATTTAAGTGATGGAAGAAAATTTTATGTTCAGCGTCGTATAAAACTTGTTTAAAAGTTTATTTGCAAATAAATGCAGGGGGCCTCACCAAAATGATCCAAATTAGGCCCCGCATTTGCTAGGGCTGGTACTGTGTTCAGCCATCAAGTTATTTTTTTGTCTTTTCTCACAATGTATTGGAGTCTGTGTATTATTTCAGATATTATGGTGGGAATGAGTTCATTGATGAAGTGGAGAGACTTTGCCAAAAGAGGGCGCTGGAAGCATTCCGCCTTTCCCCTGCCAGTTGGGGTGTTAATGTACAGCCCTACTCAGGAAGCCCAGCCAACTTTGCAGTCTACACGGGTCTTCTTCAACCACATGATAGAATCATGGGCTTAGATCTCCCAGATGGGGGACAGTAAGTGAATTTATTTTCATCTTCTTTTTTGGGGGTGGCGGCAGGGCAGCAAGATATAATGGGTTTCATTGATACAGTGTGCATGAGTTGAAATTCACTCACTACTTGATGGGATGAGTGCTGGTTCAGGGCTGACCACTGTTTCCCTTTAATGAAAAAATATTACTTGGAACTTCAGTACTTCCTACTTAAGGTTTGTTTAGTTCTGCTAGTGGGTTTTAGAGCACATTTGAAGTAGGGAAGTCACAGGGCATAGTTGTTTACTGTTCAGCTCTGACAATGTACATAAAGGCACCACACATTTATATGTATTTCACTGACTTGGATTGACATTTAGTTTTGATTATATTAGGAAAATGGACACAGAATGACTGCTACTGTGTGTTGGGGCAATGTACTAGTGTACATTAATGACTGCTACTGTGTGTTGGGGCATAGCTAGCAATTTCAGATGCACATCAGCAGTAAGGTATAGTTGTGTACTCTTAAACACAAGTAAATCAAATATCAAATATGAAAACTAGGTTTTTAAAAACCTCCCAAAGGAAAGGTCAAACTTGCCGTAACAGTAACCAGTACATAGCAGTCACCTGCCAAAGCAGCCATTCTAATTTCTCACTGGCAAAATTTCCCTTATGAGTGTCATATGCGTGACAGTCACCTACTTTCTTTAGTCAGTAGCCAGGTGTTTTCTAATTAAATAAACCAAACAGAGGTTTGTTCCTACCTTTGGCAGTCACTGGATGGTATCTATAATGATTGCAGAATCTGTGTAAACTGAACGTTTGCTTCATGATTAAGGCATTGTTTAAATAAAGAAATATCATGTGAATCAATGTGCAAGCATTTCTTATCTTGTTTGTATTCACAATACTACAGTCACATTGTCAGTGTAACTCAAAGGTGTCAGTTTGTCAGATTTGAAAGCAAGGCAGTTTTGATCATTAGGGTAGAGGGTCCAGCCTATTTGTTTGCAGGATGTTGTAAAAAAAAATGTAGTGGTGTTTTTAGAGCAGAAATGGAAGTCACCTTTTGTGCCAATGTGTCAGGTTAAGTTCAATATTTTGAATTGTTGTTTTCTGATGAGAAAAGTCCATCTTTGAGAAGAGATTTGAGTCACATTCCTTTTCATTAGGGTCAGTAGTCATTCAGTATTTAAAACTTGTTTGTTAAGGAAGGCAAAGTTCATGAGTTAAAAAAAATAATAGCCATAGTTTTGCTTTTTTTGATTCCCTATTCATCATAGGACTCTCACATAAGCCAACTGCCTTTTGATATTGGCACGCTGAGCAACTGGCTAATCCAGCTATTGCTTTGAAGCCTGAACAGCTGCTTCCAAGCCCCAATTTTATGCAAGTTGGTCAACCAGAGAGTAATTCTTCAGTTTTACAGTCACATGTACATGTAAGTTGTCAATCAATAATGAAATAAATTACTGTTTTGTCATGGTGCACAAAACAACTGATATCAGTGATCATTTTAAATCGGTGATGATTTAATTTTGGTTACTGTAATATTGCATTTAACATATATCTGAGAGAGAGAAAAAATACACATATATTTATGTTTTTGTTGACTTGTGCAAATTAAACTGTCTTAAAATAATAAATTAAACCGTCTTGAAATAATAATAATAATGATGATAATAATAATAATAATAATAATAATAATAATAATAACCCTGTGTTCAGAAGTCACCAGTGTGCAAAGGTCAGTTTTGCTTTTTCCCATGGTGGTTGCAATAGTAACATTTGATCATATCGACTTCTCTTTGCATAGTAAGTATTCCAGGGGGAAAAATCGTGCATTAACATTTCCTTGCCAAGTACATAACAGTGCAGATCCTTGAAAAAGTTTGAGAAAACTTGGCCCAGATATTATGATGACTAAACAGTGTGTGATATACCAGTCTTGAGATCAAATGTCAGGGTTGTGGCAAGGTTAAAAGTAAATGATCAGAATCCTAGTCTGGACTGTAACTTTGGAAATGCTGAAGATAAATGGTGAAATATTAGCTAGATAAGTATTATGACTAGATTGTGTGTCACATAGCCAGACCAGTTCACTCTTTGTCTCGAAGTCAAGGTCACATTGAGGGGAAAAGAAGTTGCAATGATTTGCATTCTTTGCCTCTACTGATAACTGCCATCTCATCTCAGCCCACTTGGGTTTGGGTGTTGGTCTCAGCCAATGTGGGTATGTGAGAAAGCTTGTGAGTAGTTTCCTGTGGGTCAGTGGTTATTACTGGGGTTTTCCTAGGTTCTTCCTCCACTGGTTACCCTGGCCAAAATATACTGCACATAATGTGCTGAAAAATGGCGCTAGGCCCAAAACATCATCTTGCATTCTTGTATGGTCTTAAATTTTTAATCACAGATAATATTTTTGTAAAATTTATCCATAAGGTCAAGGAAACAGCTAGGGGAATTTACATCCTTGAACCTCAGAACATATATGTGTATATCATGACTGGATGCAGTCACATATCATAGTCATAGCCAAGTCTCAGTGGCACATATCAGTTGCACCCCATGTATCAACATCACATATCGCAGTTATGTCCCAATATCAGTGTAATTTATCACAGTTACTCCCCAATGTCAATGTCACATATCACTATTACACCCCAATGTCAGTGTCACAAATCACAGTCATACCCCTATGTCAGTGTCACATATCAGTTATACCCCAGATGTCTGTGTCACATATCACAGTTATACCCAATGTTGCAGTGTCACATATCAGTCATGACAATTGTCTCAGTGACACATATCAGTTACCCCCCTCTTGTCTCAGTGTTAAAAATCACTCTTGCCCCTTATCTCAGTATCAGGTATCAGTTGTTCTCTTTGTCTCAGTGTCAGATACAAGTCATACCCCTTGTCCCAGTGTCAGGTATCAGTTATGCCCCTTGTCCAAGTGTCAGATATCAGTTACACCTCCTGTCTCAGTGTCAAGATTACCAACATAGTTCAAGTTCACATAAAAAAGAAAAAATTTTTTTGACTTTTATCCTTGTTAGGTTCTTAATGAAAATTAAGCAACTTATATAATCATTTAGCTCATCCAAGCTGTTTCATTCACAAAATAAGATTTTATATAACTGCATAAAAATATTTATATCTACAAGATTTTCAAGTTATGAGTAATGGCTTACCCGACTTTCAGCATTTTTTTATGTACAACATCGAAATAATGTCCGTAATGATAAATATAGGAACCACAAACATTCAAATAATAAATGCATATGACCCAGGGGGTACCTTCGGCCCTACCAAGCAAGCATCAAGTAAGTAACATATTTGCTGTATCAGTTGTATGAATCTTTGACAGATCCATGATTTCTTTGCATTATTGTTCAGTAGTTAGAGGAGTTGATTTTTCACTTCTGGTGAAAAGTGTAAGAGTTCATATACAAAGAAAAACAATGACTGGTCCCACCAATTGCAAAGAAAAACAATGACTGGTCCCACCAATGACCATGGATCTGATGTTGAGAAAAATGAAAGTGGAGATATGCTAGAGATGAAATGGTACATATTGTGAGACAGAAACTACATTATGCTATACATTATCTGTACATGTGTCAGCTTTAAGGTCCTGAAATCATTAAAAGGATTGTCATTGGCAGGGTGGTGCAATATCAGATTGTCAGCATGTTGGCTATAATATTTTCAGTATGCAGGCTGCAGATAGACCCATACTTAACATTTGCTGATACCATTCTCTTCCATGACAAAATGACAAAAATACTTGTGAAATAATGTCAGTAATGATAAATATAGGAACCACAAACATTCAAATAATAAATGCATACGACCCAGGGGGTACCTTCTGCCCTACCAACCTAATATCACTAAGGGCAATTACTAATAACAACAACAACAATCTAATTATCTGTGGTGACTTCAACGCACACAGTGAATTATGGGGAGGTAAAAAGAAAGATCAAAGAGGGAAATGGACAACTTAGAACAATCTGGTCATCTTAACACATTAACCCCTGGAGCTTTTTGTCATTTTTGCCTGAAAATTGAGTAGGAAACACATTTTGAAAGCTATTTCTGAATAGACTAGAAAACACCAAAATCCCCGGTCATCTTTTAATAACATACTGCCTAGTTGTGTTAGAAACATCGTTTTTTGTTGGCTATTTGACTTGCACATGAGCAGAAGGGTAAAAGGGTAAAAGTTGGACTTCTTTTTTTTTTTTTTGCTAAACGAAGCCATTATTTTTGTATGGAGACCACTCTTTATTCCAAATGCCCATCTTATCCTACTTTCTGCAAAGGCTCATCTGTTTGCAGTTCATACCTGTTTGCCTTAGATCTGAGACCAGATTGGAAACAGACATCAAACTCGCTTTTAACGCACATAGGAAAACTGATCGCAACCTCATAGCGGTTTTTCTAGACCTAGAAAAAGCATACGACCTAGTATGGACCAATTGACTAATGGCCAAATTAAACCAATTTGGAATAACTGGACGCTTGTTCAACTAGATTGGCGATTTCCTCACAGGCCGGAAAATTACGACAAGAATAGGCAACACCCATTCGGAATAATTTTCACTTGAAAATGTAACACCGCAAGGCAGTGTAATAAGTCCCCTACTATTTAACCTAATGTTAAACGACCTTGACATCAATGCATCCTCCACAAAAATAAACTTGTCACAATTTGCAGATGATAATGGCATATGGAGGAATGTAAATCCTGCCAATAAAACAGTAGTTAAAGAAATCCAGCAGAGCCTAGACAACATAGGGAGATGGGCAGATAAATGGGGTTTCAAAATATCTCATGAAAAAACTGTGGCAGTCATATTCACCCCCAAACGAAATGACAACCTAGGCTATCCAAACTTCTATATACAAAATCAATTAATCAAATACGTAACAGTAGTAAAATTCCTAGGAATGTTCTTTGACAACAACCTCACATGGAAACAGCACATTGAACAACTCACCCAGAATTGTAACAAAGATCTCAATTTACTCAGGAACATCACAGGGACTGACTGGGGATCCAACCAGGAAACCCTCCTCACGATATATAAAACCCTAATTAGATCAAAACTGGATTACGGTTGCCAAGCATATAACTCGGCTAAGCAACCTGTACTACAAAAACTTGACACTATCCAGAGAAAAGCCTTACTATTATGCACAGGAACACTCCCCTCAACATCATTAGAAGAACTACGAACACTAACAGGAGAACTACCCTTAATATTACGTAGGCAAGAACTGCTTCTCCGATACTCCATTTGATTAGATACCCACCCATACAACCATCCCACCAAAATAGCTATAAACAAGTGTAAAGTTGTCTTCAAACCCCAAATCATACCCACCACACCAAGTGGCAAAGTAATCCTTGAACTAAGAGAAAAGATACCTCTACTAAAAAAAACAGGTAACAGACAATACAGACCAGAACAAATCACCGTGGTTACAAAAACCACCAAGGATTAACATTGAAGCCACCAAATTAGGCAATAAAGAAGGACAAGAAAACTTACTAAAACCTGTACTGGTAAACGAAATCAACCAAAAATACCCGGACTATGTTAAAATATATACCGATGGATCTAAAACAAACAACCCACCAAGAACAGCAGCAGCAATAGTCATCCCTGAATTCAATACACAAATGGGATCCAGATTACCTGACTATTGCTCCATTTACACCACTGAATTCTGGGCTATACTTGAATCACTACAATGGATCAAAGACAACCAAATACATAAAGCAGTCATTATAAGCGATTCCCAAAGTGTTATCAAATCGATCCAAAATCGCAATACACACTCTAGGGAACAATTCCTTGACAGAGCATGCCAATTAAACGATATCACCACAGCACATCAATTAGTCGAGCTCATGTGAATACCATCGCACATTGGAATCTCTGGCAATGAAACAGCAGACAAAGTTGCACAAACCAAACTAGGAGATAAAAACTCTATCAAGCTTAACTATAGCTCTACAGAAGCACTAAGCTTCGCACAAACATATATAGACCAAAAATGGCAAGATTTTTGGAACTCCTCCACAAAAGTTAAAAAGCACCATGAAACCCAAAAACCCATAAATAGGAACATACAGCTACCTAAGGGTACCTGTTTTGAACAGAAAACCATAAACAGGATAACTGGAAAAACTAAACTAGCAAGCAGTTTTGGAAGGTTTATAGGACCCACACCAGCAACCATTAACTGCTTTAACTGCCACACCACCGAAGATCTACACCACGTATTCAATATATGCCCAAAATGTCAACCCACTAGGAAAATATTTATCAAAAATCAAAAAGAAATTGGATCACCACACACATACCCAGAGTTTCTTATGGACTCTAATAAAAATAAACAATCAGCATATAAAAATATAAATAAATTCATAGACTCAGCAGGACTTAGGAACAAAATATAATTACTATCCCCACAAAACCAAAAGACCCAGTAACTAGCTAAATAAATTTAGAAGCCCCCACATAAAAACCCATAACATATCATTCAGTTTTATAAAAATATTAATAAATAATTCACTTATGAAGCACCTATCAAAAACTAAGGAAACTGCACAATTGGATGTCCTAGATGTCCTTAATGAACCAAGTAATCAGCTAGGACTCTGGTCCTAGATGTCCTTAACGAACCGTGTAGTCGGCTAGGACTCCGGTCTCTTGCTAAATAAAGTATAAATAACATTCAATCTCTTAAAACATTAATAAATATATTATAACTTAAAGAGGCAATATCTAAAAACTTATAAATAACATAACATAGGAAGCACACCCTAAACACCTCGACTAGTAATACCATAATAACCTTGAAAATCTCTCTTCATACATAATTTCTACTAACAACCTCTATAAACAGCATAGAACACCCCCCTCTTTAAAACATTTTTTAAAATAAAATAAATTAAAAAACCGCAAGAAACACCAGGCAAATGCAACAAGAAACCAGCGATGTGAAGCAACCAGGACCGTTCCCGAGCTCTCCTTCCCACTAATGACAGCCAACCATTCAACTGTAAGGGACGTTTATGGACCCACAGATTGAGACCAAACTATCAGGGTTCCTTGAACCCATAAAAGCCTGGGGGAGGTGGCACCATTCCCTTCCCCAGGAACAACTAGCAAGCTGCGGTGCATTCAAAAAAAAGTGGCACATGCACAATTGTGCGCATGCCACTATAATTAAACTCAACAACAACAATAACAAAAATACTTCCCTACTAGTCATTTTATCCTTTTTGGCCATTTTAAGCTTCTCCATTTGATCGGATTCAGGACTTATGTTGTTGGCAGTGTCCTTTGTTTTGCCTTGCTTCATTATTTTAGAAGCATCTCATTGCCAATTTTACGTCTTTGCTTAAATTTTGGAAGGCAGTGTGTTGTTATCTTAAAAACAATAAACAATGTGAATTCCTCATACAACGAAACAGGTCCAGATAGGAGAAAAGATGAATACAGTAATAACTGAATCCCTTGCACTTTACTTTCTGCAGATGCAAAACAACTGCTATAACCATGTGGACTTGTTTCTGTTAGTGAATAAGGAAAGCTATCGACAGTATGTGACTAACTTTTGAAATCTAGTCTCGAGTCCCTTTAGCACAGTGTGAATGAGACGTGTGTGTGATTTGGATTTTTAACGTAGCTTTAACAATTTTTCAGTCATATCACTACGATGTCTGCAGTGTTTCAGTTTATAGTGATGTCTATCATTAGGTCACATTATCCTGACCAGTCCTAACACTAACCTCTTAATGCTGCACGCTAAGCGAGGCAGCTGTTAGTACCATTTTTGTAAATCTTTGATATGACTTTGCTGGGTATCAAACCCTCGACCTCCCACATCCAAAGCGTACACTCTAACCACTAGGTCACCGGAGTGGTGTTTAAAGGAGACGTTCTAAACTTGTTATCTATTTAGGATTAATGTTACCTATTTAGGATTACTGATCACTTAATAGCCATTTTTATGCAAATTTTATGTTTCATGTATCTGCTTGGATTGAGTTTGGATGTCTTACACAGTGTAGAAGCTTCAGCCATTACTGATTAGTGGTTATTGTTTACCCTGGGCTGGAACAAACAGTTACCTTGTATTCGAATCGAATGTAGAATACATGTATTTACTACATGACATGTTGGATGTGTAGGCCTCCGAATTTGATCCATGTTGATCAGATAAGATTCAACAGGGAAACTTAATCTAAAAGACGCTATTAAATGGTGAGTATAGTACATACATCGTCAGTGAAGTTAGGAATGTCTTTGTTTGCACTGATACATGTTATTAGTGGATGACTGTGCTGACAGAATCATTAAATTAGCATGAAGTTGGCAAGGGTGGATTTTGAACTGTTTGAGTTAGTCACCTTGCCTTAATAACAATAATGATAATAAAATAATAATAATAATAATAATAATTAGTTTATTTAAAGAGGGTAACACAGTTAGCTGAAAAAACTAATCTACCTTAGGACCTTCATACAAAGGAACTTATTTATATCCAATTTGTAAAAAGGTGGGTGGGTGTTTTCAGTAGTTTTTCTTTTCTACTGACAGAAGCAAGTTCCTGCGAAGGCTCATTCTGATGAATTCTCATTTTAGAGAATAAAAAGACAAACAACAAACAATTTTTTTATTGCTGCTGAAGATTAAATTAATTTATATAGGATAGGTATTGTTTTGTAGATCTTCACTTGTATGAATATGTGTATTGAAATCACAAAATTATTGATACTTGGAAGCAATAATGAATTGTTTCACCCCTAACAATTACCCATTCTGGCTTTAATCTGCATTTCTCTACCCAGTGCATGTAGTTTTAATTAATGTAAGTATCTAATTTGCATACAGGTTATATTCATTCTCATGTCTGTCCATGTGTACTGTTTATTAGCAAGTCAGGTTATAGTCTTCTGTACTACATCAGTAAATCCCAATTCATTTTGTATTTCATTTACATTGTAAAGCTAGAAATATTTAGACAGCATCAGGTGTGTAAGTAATAATACAAAAACACATTTATATTTTGTTATGTGTACAATGAAAGAACTTGCTTGTTACAGCATATGAATATATCTTGGCTTGATGGCCATGACATCCCTACTCAATCTTTTTGCCAGCTCTGAACAAAATCCTTAATTTTGTGTATTTATTACACACCCATTTAATCTTACATGGTCAGTCTGGTGGTGTATTTATTACACACCCATTTAATCTTACATGGTCAGTCTGGTGGTGTATTTATTACACATCCATTTAATCTTACATGGTCAGTCTGGTGGTGTATTTATTACACATCCATTTAATCTTACATGGTCAGTCTGGTGGTGTATTTATTACACATCCATTTAATCTTACATGGTCAGTCTGGTGGTGTATTTATTATATACACCCATTTAATCTTACATGGTCAGTCTGGTGGTGTATTTATTATATACACGCATTTAATCTTACATGGTCAGTCTGGTGGTGTATTTATTACACACCCATTTAATCTTACATGGTCAGTCTGGTGGTGTATTTATTACACATCCATGTAATCTTACATGGTCAGTCTGGTGGTGTATTTATTTCATACCCATTTAATCTTACATGGTCAGTCTGGTAGTGTATTTATTGCACATCCATTTAATCTTACATGGTCAATCTGGTGGTGTATTTATTACACATCCATTTAATCTTACATGGTCAGTCTGGTGGTGTATTTATTGCACACCCATTTAATCTTACATGGTCAGTCTGGTGGTGTATTTATTTCACACCCATTTAATCTTACATGGTCAGTCTCGTGGTGTATTTATTACACATCCATTTAATCTTACATGGTCAGTCTCTTGGTGTATTTATTACACATCCATTTAATCTTACATGGTCAGTCTCGTGGTGTATTTATTACACATCCATTTAATCTTACATGGTCAGTCTGGTGGTGTATTTATTATATACACGCATTTAATCTTACATGGTCAGTCTGGTGGTGTATTTATTACACATCCATTTAATCTTACATGGTCAGTCTCGTGGTGTATTTATTACACATCCATTTAATCTTACATGGTCAGTCTCGTGGTGTATTTATTATATACACGCATTTAATCTTACATGGTCAGTCTCGTGGTGTATTTATTACACATCCATTTAATCTTACATGGTCAGTCTCGTGGTGTATTTATTACACATCCATTTAATCTTACATGGTCAGTCTGGTGGTGTATTTATTTCATACCCATTTAATCTTACATGGCCAGTCTGGTGGTGTATTTATTACACACCCATTTAATCTTACATGGTTAGTCTGGTGGTGTATTTATTACACATCCATTTAACCTTACATGGTCAGTCTGGTGGTGTATTTATTATATACACCCATTTAATCTTACATGGTCAGTCTGGTGCTCCTCAGTACATATGTTCATTTGGTAGTTCCATGTTGCTCTATCAGATTAGAACTAGTTTGATGTCTTCTCTGATGTCTGTGCATTTATATTTTTAGATGCAGCATATCAAACGTTTGTTAATCCCAATTTTCATTTTGAATTTCATTCACTCTATAAAGCCAAAAAATAGTATTTGGGTTTTGTTTTGTGTATTTACAGTCCTGATGTCCTTCTAAGTTCTATCAGTGTGATCTGTTTTTATCACAAACTTCATTAATGCTCAGTAACTTTAAAATGACTTGCTATATTTCAGTAAAAGTTAGTAGAGTCAACTCCTAGTCTGACAGTTACAAAGACCTACCTAGCCGCAAGCAATTTGATTGTAATATAGAGTTTGACATTGCATCAGTTTAGGCAATTTTTCAGAGATTTAAAACTGGGCTGTCTCTTTTTTTGGTTGATGGTTCTAACATGATTATAAATTCATGTGCATTCAAAAGTAAATGATTTATTTACCAAACTGTTCTTATCTGAGCAAATTGACCCAAATCATCATAGCAAATTGACTCAAATCATCATAGCAAATTGACTCAAGTCATCATACCATAAACCATAAAAGACACCCCCATCCCCACTGTGAACACGAGTGCCCAATGTATTGTACCCACTTGGATGCAACGAAGAGATACAGGTAAATCAGAAATTGTGATTGATAATCACCGTTTGTGTATTGACAATATTGATATATACCTGGTCAGCAAGCTTAAGTCCTTGATGCAGTGTCATTGTAATGATCAGTTTATATTGATAACTTGTATGTTGTCATAGTCGTAACTAGAATATTCCATTGTAACAGTCAAATTTAGTAGTGTATGCATACTCTTTTAACAAATTATGAAGTGCACAAATGTGCACATTTAAAGAAGTCATACATGGCAGTGCCTGCCAATACACAACATTAATTCAGACAAACAAGACAAAGAACATATTGATCAATAAGCGAATTCAATTACGACTGATGTAATGACAGTTGACCGCATGAAACTTACCAAAGAAAAATTCATTCAATTTCCTCGCCATCTTAATTTCACTTCATTATTGTCCTTGCATGACTTTCACCTTTTGGCTTGCATCACATATCAAGATTCCTTTAGTTTTATCAGATATGTTACTTGGCAGAATCTTTTTTAGCAGAATCTGTATGACACTAACATCGATGGTTGCATATTAATCACAGTGTATATATAAAAATTCAAGATGCAGAAAGAAATAATAGACTTGCTACAAGATAAAGATTGTATTATAAAATCTGTAACATATTCTGATCAAGGGTGTCATTGTCAGCCAGTTTTGTCTCATACTCATTTGGTATGTTCTGATTTACACAAGTTGTTAAACATTGCTGAATCTCATTAGCATTTCTCAGGTATTTTAATTTTTAGTACCTGTTGGAAATGTGTATAAGCACAAAACACTCCATTAAATACTTTACTAAAACCACTCTCAAGACATGGGCTAAATATTCCTCAAGCCCCAGATCTGGGAGTCATGCTCTTGACATTTGGACTTCCTCTGGTTTTGGCTCACAAAACATCTGACTTCATTTAATTTGATCAGTTGAATCATAACAGAGGGTGTGTGTCTGCATGTGTGTGTGTGTGTTCTTCAACCAAAATTACAATTGGATTCTCAGATCAAAGTTTAATTCTTATTATTACCTTTTCGTGTCACAGAACCATTGGAGTTGGATATTGAATAAAAACATCAACCTATTTATGCTAGAGCAGTGCACCATTTGATTTTAATCGATGGTAACTTGAGATAGGTGATCGCCGCCATTACTGTGGTTGTTGTATTGTCACAGGTACAAATTGTTTACCTCAGTTAGGACCTATGAAATGGCAGATCCAAATATTGTACCTTCATAATGAATTTTCATCCATGACAATACCCTCATTATAATCAGAATGGTGTTATAATGAAGATCCTTATAGTGAGGAAATACTGTACTGTGAGATTTTTCACTTAAATTTTCTTTACATGATTTGAATTTTCAGAACTTTGAACTATTTGAACTATTTGTCAGGTTTGATGAAAATTCAGATAATAAAAGCGTGTGAAAATATATACTTCCATACTTTAAAACCAAATTTTCATAGCCACTGACTTGCGTTTACAGTGACCAATAAATATCCTATTTTTTGTTTACATATATGTTCTGATACAGTTGTACATATTTTCAGACTGACCCAGTATTCAAGTGTTTGGGCTGTTTTCTACCTGTTAATAATGCATAGAGGAAGGGATCACATGAATATGTGTTACACATGATTATACATAGTACGGTACCGAGGTCTTGTATTTTTTTAATTATTGACCCACTTTTTGGTGACATGCTCTTG
The DNA here is from genome assembly GCA_028554795.2 of Sinohyriopsis cumingii. Taxonomy (NCBI): domain Eukaryota; kingdom Metazoa; phylum Mollusca; class Bivalvia; order Unionida; family Unionidae; genus Sinohyriopsis; species Sinohyriopsis cumingii. Next base: position 21,548,975 of record CM068832.1, on the reverse strand, counting down.
AATTTGTTGTTTATCATGACCTAACAGGCTTGCATCATCTTGGGACCAGATCAGGACATGTATGTACTGTCTATACTCACATATAAGTTGAGTCCAACTGCAATCATCATAGATCCTCATCTGCCATTGCATAATGCTCCAGCAGATCAGGGTCTGTGTTGTTTCTTCTACTGATTGCTCATAACAAACCTGCACAGATCCACATCTGCTGGCACATGAAGCAACAGCAGATCTGGGTCTGGGCATCTTGCACTTGGACTCATCTTATAAGCTTGTATATATGATACTTCCTAAACCGGTTCCATCAGAAATAAAAAACATGAATGATCTTTTGTATCCTGTTCCATTTGAAATACAAAATATGAATGATGTTTTGTGTATGTGTCAGTGTCTGATTTGGTTATTTATTACTGTTTATACCATCACCTCTCCCTCTGAGATAAAGTTGTATCATTTTGCAGACCTATAGATTTAAATTTTGTTGTTGAACTATGGTGCAAGACACGAAAATATCATGCACCTAAGGAAGATTTTTTAATGGAACTTGGGACCATTTTTGCCAGGCTTAATATTGATAAATTCATATATTTTAAAGAAAGCAGACAGAAAAATGTATAAAATTGAATTCATTTATTTCCTGTACATCAAAACCATTGTGAAGGATGCAAGTTTCATTACTGTTTCAAAATATCTGAATAATTTCATACAAAAGTTAACAGCAAAACAGTCAAATGTACAGAATGCATATAACAATAAGCAAAATTCCAGATGACTGATGATGACCGCTGACCCAGTGCATAGAGGCAGAGATTTACTTGTATTTGTAATTTACAACTGTGTACGAAGAGTGTTCACACATATCAATTTATTAGTGTTGTTTTAAAATCATTAGACTCATGAAAGACAGCATGCCTTGAAGATCACAAATCACCAGTCTGATGAAAGACAGTCGGTCTCAAAGATATAAATTTACCAGTCTAATTAAAGACAGCTTGTCTTGAAATATAAAATCACCAGTTTCATTAAAGAAAGTTATTGGAAACTTACAGGCACTAATGAAAGCTCGTGTTCTGGTGACCTTTGAAATTCCAGGTCCACTCACTTTTAGTAGCATATCAGATAAAGCCTTACATGTCATGTTTGCAAGAGTTATCATTAGTAATATGTCCAAAATGTCGTTTTTCACTTTCAGATAAAATGGTCAGCAAAATTATTTATTGATATTAAGTAGACATCGATTTTATGAAGATAGTAAAATTCCTTGCTTTGCTTATTTTTTGCAGTTTAACCCATGGCTTCATGTCGGACACAAAGAGAATCTCTGCCACATCAATATTCTTCGAGTCCATGCCCTACAGAATTAATGTAAGAGATGGTTAGTTGAATGGGTAGATTGATGGACATGCAGAGAGAGAGAGAGAGAGATGTGGCAGGGTTGGGGAGATTTACAATGAAGGCATTTCCCTATGTTTACTGTTAGATTGAGCTGCTGCTGTGCGTGTATGTGTGTGTGAGAGAGAGAGAATGGCTTGCAGTTATGGAAAAGAAATTATATACATCTTGGAAAAGACAGCTCAGAAATGTTATACCTATGATGCCAAGGGTAGGGAACACTATGTCCCCCACCCTCCAAATTTGGGGGACATGCAGCATTGTAAATGACAAAGGAAAATTGTAGCACATAATTCACTATTGGTGCTAAATGGAACTCCTTCAACAGTTTTGTGAACTTAAGTTTGTAATCAGCATTGTACAATCATATTTTCTTTGGACACTTACATTATTGCAATAAATGTTTTATCATGTGTTCGATCAACTTATGAAATCACTAGTGTGTTAATACCCTGTTAAGCTGCACTTGGGGACTTTCCATTCCAGGGCTTGCTGTCATTTGACTTTAGTGAAATACTCATTATTTACTAGCATTTATTATAATATATACATATTTTTACTTTTCTTTTGAAATTAATAAATCCTTAATTAAATGAAAAATTGAGTATTTGGATAAATTTAGTCTAATCTTCCTTGCCATAGATGTGAATTTAACCTTGAAAATACTTTACACCATTGGCCATAGAATTTGCATTGTAACTCAGCCAGCTACCACAAACAATGACTGTTTCCATTGCAAAAGATATTATTTTAAAATGAATACATCAGTTTTTATCATCTTTAGCAATTTTGGCCATTGCTAGCACCAACCTATATTTGGATGGACAAACACTAAAGAAATGTTGTAGGCATATTTTTTATTATATTTGGGCAGACAAAGGGGGGGACACATGGTACAAATTTGGGGGACAAAAGATTGCATTAAACCTGTGAGCCCATGCTTAATTTACATCACCGTTTCAAAATCAATGTCACTATCAGAATTACAAATGAAAACTGTTTTCTGCATGCTAACTTTGGCTTTCTACATTGTCTTTCAATAGAATTTGTAAATAGTTTTGCCTTTCATTGCAGTGAATACAATTGTTACATTTATGGTTGAATGCAGTTTGTTATGGTCAATTTGACATTCTGTTTAGAATGTGACAATGCATATTAATGCCAGCATTGTCTGATATTAAACATGGGGTGGGCATTTAATATATGCTTTATGGTTCTCATGTTTTAGTCATCCTATAAAAACAAGATAGAAGGAGAGTGAGAGAGTTTGGTAAAGAGACAGTGACAGATGCTATTAGTATCACTGAGGAGTAAAGATATAATTGATGTGTTTTTTAATTTGTTTTGTTGTACCAGATAGGAAGATCTTGGTAATTTACCATTCATACTTGCTTATTAGTGAAGTCAAACTGCAAACAACAATGATCCTCATCTGCTATAGCCTAATGCACCTGCCGATCAGGTCAGTGTTGTTTGGTTTGCTAATTTACTCCTAACAAACTGCAGAGACTCAAATCTGTCAGCACGTTATGTAACAGCAGATCGGGATCTGTGTAGTTTGTAATTGGACTTGTCCTATCAGCAATTTAGATGATACTTCACTTCCAAACATGTAACTCAAACAAGTTTTGAACTTGCTTATTATAATTCTACAGTCTTATATTGTTCTTTGCATAACTCTTTTTTTTCTGATAAATTTATTTTTGTTTTTTTTTACAGCCCAAGACTGGGTATATTGACTATGACAAACTCCGGTACACTGCCAAACTTTTCAGACCTAAGCTTGTCATTGCAGGAACCACAGCTTATTCCAGACTGTTAGATTATAAGGCTTACAGAGAGGTTATATCATTTTTATTATTATTAACATTTCTACTGACTTACGAGTCAATTAATTTAACTCTGTGTTTTTAATATAGTATTCTCATTAATGTATAATACAGTACTCTGATAGTTATTGCTTTCCATGAGAGCTATAATTATACCACTTTATAGTGATACAGTACTCCTATGTTATAATGTATTCCTTCATAGCCATGGAGTATACCACTTTATAGTGATACAGTACTCCTACATTATAATGCTGTCATCGAGAGCCACGAGTATACCTCTTTATAGTGATACAGTACTCCTACATTATAATGTTTTCCTTGGGAGCTACAGAGTATACCTCTTTATAGTGATACAGTACTTCTACAATATAATGTTTTCCTTGGAAGCCATGGAGTGAACCTCTTTAAAGTGATGCAGTACTCCTAAATTATTTTTTCCTTGGGAGCCATGGAGTATACCTCTTTGTAGTGATACAGTACTCCTACATTATAATGTTTTCCTTGGGAGCCACATAATATACCTCTTTATAGTGATACAGTACTCCTAAATTATTATGTTTTCCTTGGAAGCAATGGAGTGTACCTCTTTAAAGTGATGCAGTACTCCTAAATTATTTTTTCCTTGGGAGCCATGGAGTATACCTCTTTATAGTGATACAATACTCCTACATTATAATGTTTTCCTTGGGAGTCATGGTGTATACCACTTACCAGTAATTACAGTACTCCCACATTATAATGCTGTCAATAAGATTCACGAGTATACCACTTTATAGTAATTACAGTACTGCCACATAAAAATGCTATCTGTGGGACCTAGTAGTATACCACTTTTTAGTGATACAGTATTTCATCCTTATATCATGCATTTGGTAATACAGAACTCCAACATTATAATGCTGTCCTTGGGAGCCCTGATTATACCATTTTACAGTGAGTCAATTCTCACTCATTTTACTGCAGTACATGAGCCATGAAATATACCCCTTTATAGTGAGACAGTATTCGATCATTTTCCTGCAGTCCATAGGAGCAATGGAATATACCCCTTTATAGTGAGACAGTATTCAATCATTTTACTGCAGTCCATAGGAGCATTGGAATATACCCCTTTATAGTGAGACAGTATTTGATTTGATCATTTTACTGCAGTACAAAGGAGCAACGAAATATACCCCTTTATAGTGAGACTGTATTCAATCATTTTACTGCAGTCTATAGGAGCAATGGAATATACCCCTTTATAGTGGGACAGTATTCGATCATTTTACTGCAGTCCATAGGAGCAATGGAATATACCCCTTTATAGTGGGACAGTATTCTGTCATTTTACTGCAGTCCAATGGAATATATTGCTTTCTGTTGAGACTGCCTTATAATAAAGTGCATAAATTTACTACCATGTAATGAAATGTAATCACTGACCATACTTGTATTATAATAGGAGCTGTGCTATCTTGAAGGGCCTTATAGCAGGGGAGTACTGTAATAGGAACATGTCGACTTTATTCAGATTAAAAGATTATGGGTAGGTTGCTTTGTCACATATTTGTCAAGAGTACATGTTTTGCTTGCAGTGGTTTTAAGAAGAACAAAGAATGGAAGTAAGATATAGTTATCCCTCATTATAATGCTGTCTATGGGAGACATTGAGTACTCTGCCTTATATTGAAACTACCTTATTATGAAAGACATTATACAGATAGTTGTACTGTGACATAATGAAATTGGATCTACAACCATGCCTGCCTTATTATAGGAATGGTGATTGTAAGGAAGGGCCTTAGAATGAGGGAATGTTGTACATGGAAGAAGATAGGTTAACATAATACACTTTCAAATACTAGGAGAAATGGCAGCCCCCCCTCCACCACCACCACCACATAAATTAAAATTTTACTGCACAATTATAATATTCTGTAACTTGTCAAGAATTTTATTCAAAATTGTGTTAGAAGCATATAGTAAAGGTCCTGTATGTATATATGTCCAGTTGTGTGTTTAGACCAGTCTTGACTCTTTACAGTGTGGCATCTGTATTCCACGAAAACGTCTTACAGTTATTGTACATTATGAAAAACCACTTTGTGGTAAATTAGAAAATGTTAGGATTTCATGCACAAGTTTAAATGTTTCCTGAAGGTACTTCATTGATTATAAGTGACTGTATCAACGATGTGCATAATCTCATGAGTAAAACAAATTCAAAGACACGTTGGAGCCATATTTAGTTCTACTGGTCATAGACCAGAGGATATTATTGGATGGCCTGTTGTCTGTCATCCAGAATCCGTCCATCTGTTAGCACAAATTTGTTATTTCTACTTCTCCTGAACTATTTGGAGGATTGCCATAAAACTTTACACATACACGCAACCCCTGGTCTAGTTGGTCCTAAATGAACATGGTGCCGCTCATCCATCTAATATGGCTGTCACAGCAGCCATCTTGAAAATTTTACTATTGCTACTTCTCCAGAAATGGATTGTCATATTATCATGTAAAAGACTTCTTATGATACCTAGTTGATACTCAGTGAATAAGATTTAGCCAGTGTGGGTATGTGAGAAAGCTTGCCAGTAGCTTCTCGTGGGTCAGTGGTTTTTTCGGGGGGTTTTCTGGGTTTTTCCTCCATCATTAATACTGGCCGCCATGTATAGCCTATCGTATGCTGAAAAATGGCAGCCATCTTGAAAACTGTTTTATTGCAACTCCGCTGGAAAGGAAAGTCATTCTGAAAAGGGTGTTTTCACCAAGGACTTCTTATGATGTCTATTTGGTCCTAAATGAAACTGGATCTGCTTGGACGTTCAGTATTTTTCTTATCTCTAATCCTCCTGAACGGATGGTCAAATCATCATGGAGATTTCACTAAAAGACTTCTTATGATGTCTAGCTGGTCCTAAATGAAAATGGTTGTGATCTGATCTTCATTATGGCTGCCTGGATGGCTATTTTGAAAATCTTTTTAACATTTTTACTCCTGAAGATAAGTTATATTGACATCGGGTTTCCACAAGAAGAGTTTGTTCTAACAAAAATGGTTCTTCTCAGGCTTAGGATATTGCTACCACAGTGGCTGTGTTGAAAAATGTGTCATGGCTACTCCTTCTAAAGTGATGGTCATCTCGACCTGGGGTTTTCACTAAAAGACTTATTATGATGTCTGTTTCATCCTAATGAAAATGGTGCTGATCTGATGTTCAATATGGCAACCATGTTGACATCTTTATTATTGTTTTCCTTCTGAACTGAAATGCATAACAGCATGGATTTTGACCAGAAGACTCCTTATGTCGTCTAGTTGGTTCTAATGAAAAATGGTGACTTCCATCTTGAAAATCTTGTTATTGCCACAGTGCCCATCTTTAAAGCCTCGTCATAACAACTCCTTCTGAATGGATGGTAATATTAACACGGGGTTTTCACTAAAAGACTTTTTATGATGTCTAGTCTAAACAAAATGGATATGGTGCTAATCCAGCATCTAGCATGGCCACAACAGGAGCCGTCTTGAAAATATTATTGCAGCTCCTCTTGAAAGGAAAATCACACCAGGATGCAGTTTTCACTTAAACACTTCCTATGGTGTTTTGTCGGTCTTAGTTAAAATTGTGATGATCTGATATCTAATGTGGCCACATGGCCATTAAGAAAATCTTGTCACTTCTCATTGTAGATGGAAAGTCATATCAGCATTGAGTTTTCACCAGAGGACTTTCTGTGATGTCTGTATTGTATCTGCAGGTCCTGAATGAAAATGGCACAGCTCTGACCTTAAGTATGGCTGCCACAATGAGCATATTGAAAATCTTGTCACTAGTTCTCCTGAATGGGATGGTCCTATCAACCTTGGGTTTTTTGCCAAGTCTTCGAATGTTGCCTAATTTGTCCTAAATAAAAGTGGTACCAATCTTACATCTGATATGATAGCCACAGTGGCAGAGATAGCCAGCAGTTATAAAGAAGAAATGGTCTCATCTTAAAGTCTGGAAATCCTTTTTCAGACAGTAGAGCATCAGTCCCTTTGAGGAACTCTTGTTGTTTTTTGCAGTGACTACAGTGGACAGGTGTGGTTGTCAATTGAGACCTAATAACCAATCACTGTTTTCCCTTAAAGAAAAAAGAACTTATTATGTATTACAATATCAGATTATAGTTTATTTCCCATAGTTTCTTTCCCAATAAAGATGTTGCTGAAAATCAGAAATGAAACAATGTTATGATGAATCTTTGGAAGGAGAAAGATCATGTGAGAAAGTTTCCACATTGCTTGTGAGACACTTTAAAGGCACAAATTTTATTTTTAGTTGTACTGGTTATAGACCAGACATCATCCTTTTCTTTCTACCAGTGTCCATTTGTTCTTATTGGGTTTGTCCTTTAATCATAAACAAGCACACTCACAGAGAGAGGATCACTCACTCACACACACATAATTTACATATTTCTGGTTGCTGCAGTAGGTCAAAATTGGATTGATTATACCCAGATGAATGGTAGCTGCCTGTCACTGTAACTGGTGGGCATTACTTCTGACTCTTTCCATTTAGAAATTTTCATTCCTTGCAGACATTTTATATATCACAAAGGGATTTTTCATCAGCCCTTATAAACAAAGATTTTCTCATGCCAAAAGTTTCCAATGTAAATTGTATCAGTTTGTATTAAATTAAACGAAAATGACATCACTTTGTCTTTGAAAACTTGTTACCCATGATGCTTTGAAACTTAAGGTCCATTCAGTATAAATGATCAGCTAAATGCACTTTGTTTTTGTAAAACAATTCTCATATTGCTTTAACATTTCATGTTTGTTACAGATATGTGATGAAGTGAATGCTGTTTTGCTGGCAGACATGTCTCATATATCAGGGATGGTGGCAGCAGGTGTTATTCCCAGTCCATTTGACTACGCAGATGTAGTTAGCAGTACTACACACAAAACTCTCAGGGGACCAAGGTCCATATTTTTGTTGTCATATACACATTATGCAGCTTGAGGAGCATGATAAAGATATCACTTTAATGATGGTAGTGGCAATAACTTCATCACCATTTTTCTTAAAGATCTTTTTTAAAGAATCCATATAAGTTGCATTATTTGTAGATGGGATGTAGTTTTCTAACAATCCCTTTTAATAATAACTGTGTCATTGAGAGCACACTGTTGTCATGGTATTGGGTTTGATTGATTTGGCTGCCCAGGTACGACATAGGATAGACACTTAGCTCCCAATTTCCTTTGCATGGTTGAGTCAGTATTGTATTGAAAGTGCCATTAAAAGCCAGCAAAGAAAACAAACCATGCTCTCATAGTGTTGCAGAATTGCCCAGTGATCTTTTTTCAGGGCATCATGTTAGTTGCCTGCTAGACTGTGGGTATATTAAGTGCAGTAAAGACTTTTTCTGAGTGCACTGAAGCTGATATTTGCACTGCAACTCCAAAGAGAGGGTTGGGTACAGTGCACTTCTGAGACAATCCAGGTCTG